>JAJKFL010000031.1:33952009-34552009 GCA_021186555.1 Reticulitermes speratus
TGCTATGCTGAATTTCATGAAAATCTGACAAATGGTTTGGCTGAATAGTAGGTCACAGGCAGATGGAAAGTGTTGAAACATGGACAACAATACCAACATATATGGTATTATTTCTACACTGAGCTCAGCAAGTTGAATAGACACTCAAATCACTCATAAAAATAGAAAACCCAGTTTATTTCACTTCCATCATGTCATACGGAATGATTTTCTGTAGAAATCCAACACAAACCAAAAACTATTTTATGTCCAAAAGAAAATCATTAGAACAATGGCAGACAATAAAATGAGAGTCTCCTGTAGTCAGAAAATATTTGCCACCAAATACTTAATCTCAGCATGTCAGGAACACGAATAATTTAAAAAATTCAGATATAAACAATACACATAAAAAACCTTCATGTGGCAAATACTAACCTCAGTAACTACAAAAGTTGCAGGAATGAAATTATTCAATAATTTTCCTCCTACTGCCAAAGGTTCAAAACATCATATGAAAGGGTTTAAAGGAGGGTTAAAACTGTATCCAACATATCACACCTCACACTCAGTAGAAAAATTTGCCTCAATTAAAAATCATCAATTGTTATACAAATAAGCATGTAACAATGGCAATAGTTCTATGATATAATTGTTTCTTTCTATATTGCCACTGATAAAACACCTGCTATTAATTTATATTGATATTAAATAAACAAATAATAAAATTTTGTATTTGAAATAAGTATTGTATTCAATCACAACATGTTCTACATCCTTGGCTTAGGCATATGGAAAGCAGATCAGGTCCATTTGATTCTATTCAGAAGAAGGGAAGAACATATACTGTACATATCTGAAAACAGGGTGTAGAGGATCATATTAGAACATCAGAATGAAAAAGTAAGAGGAGGATGGATGAAACTGCATAATAAGAAACTTCAACATTTTTACTTATCAATGCTTCATACTAAGAATGATCAAATCAAGGAGGACAGGATGGGCTGGGCGTGTAACATGATAAATACATACAAAATTGCAGCTGGGACAACCCAGTCAAAGAGATCTCTTTGAATACCTACAGATGGACCTCCAGGAAAGTGGATGTGGAATGCATTAAAATGGTGGACAGGGTCCAGGGGCAGGCCCTTGTGAACAGGTACTGAACCACAAAAGGCAGGGCATTTCTTGAGTACCTGAGTGGCTACTGAATTCTCCAAGATACAAACATATGACACTATTTTCAACATATGTAAAATCCCTGATTTGCCTCTATTAGGATTTATTTTCTACAGAACTCAAAACAACATCTCATAACTCCAATATATGTATCATTTCAGGTACATTTCCTATAGGAAACTGCTGTGTCATAACATGTTGACAGCTGAAATGTTCAGGCATGAAATTAGGATGGAGGGTGTAGAATGGATTCGCCTGGCACATGACACAGACCAGTGGCTCTTGTAATCACAGTAATGAACTTTGTGTTCCATAAAAATGAGGGAATTTCTACTGCTAGCTTCTCAGGAAGGGCTCTGCTTCATTACGTTAATAGAGAAAAAAATCACCATCGGAGAAAAACCTTTCAATGGGCGCAACTAATTCATTAAGTGTTTGCAGTCGTTCCTTGTCAAGAACCTCGGGATATGTAAGAACATCATGGTCGAATTTCCCAAGGAAAAGATTCTTTACGAAAGGAAACTTCTGTTTCTTCTTAACTGTTGATAGCTCTGCACTGCGGCTCTCAGCTGAACCTACTTCTTGTGACACACGGGTACTATAATTTTGTACTAATACACACAGATGCGACAAATACGGCCTTGATAGTCTTCTGAACACCAAATTCGCCGCCACTGACATAAAAACCGCGTTAGTACAGCTCATTTCACCACATTAGCTTCAAACAAATCCACATTACTTTGTCGGCATACTTATTTACATCACGTCAAAGATATTCATATCATTCGCCACTGGAAACCAGGGATGCCAATAGTCAATTAACGTAAGTCATGATGTTTTATTACGTTTCAAAATTATTAATGCGCGAATACCCCATGAGCGCGGGGCCCGATTGCTTCAAATCGGTCTAATCTGCGTAAGGTCGGCCCTGCCCCAGTCGGAAAATTGGTTTGATTCAGTTCGTTTCCATGTGGTGTGTGTTGGCCTAAAGGTTGAAGGCAAAAATACTGTATTGAGGATTCAGGTTTTGTGGAACGTGACGTGTGTTGTTGGGTGAGTGGCTGTCGACGTTTCGAAGGATCGTGGCGCCTTCGTATGTATTTTCTTTTGTGGCGTACTCTGTGTTTTCATTTCATTTATTCAGCATTCCAGATATCCGCCGAGGTGGATACAGAACTTGTCATTATAAGAACAATAAGCATAATACAGAATGAGTCTTACAATAAAACACAAATAATAGTAAGTTTATAAATATAATACATAAAGAAGCCCTCAGGTTTTACAGTGGAATGGGATTAGTTCATAATAGATAACCAGAACTTTTCATTATAATCACAATAAGCATAATACCGAATGAGTCTTACAAATCTTTAACAAAAAGCCCGAAGGAGAGTCTCCAGTTGGTGTTTCGCCTATGCCCCGCTCGTTGGATGACAGCATAATAAACCGTGAAATATATAATTTGTGTAATTTGTACATGTCGTGAACAACACGTAATTCTTGTACAAATACGAATACGGACAAGCTGTGAAGCAGGATCGTAACGTTTCTGATAGTTGTCAGGAGGTCAATGTTCCACATCAGCAACATTTTAACACTCTCAAGTCAATTTATTTCGCATATTTTCACTCTGTTGTACAGTACGGGATAATTTGGGAAATTCGACCAACAGCAGGAAGATATTTACATTACAAAAGAAAATCATCAGAATTATGGTTGGTGCACATCCTAGAACTCCATGCAGAAGTCTATTTAAAAAACTAGAGATTTTGCCTGTTCCATGCCAATATATGTTTCAATATGTTTCATCAGATGGTCACATTATTGAACTTCCTCGTTAATAATCAAGAAAACTTTCAAACAAATTCATCAATACACAGTATTAAGACAAGGACTAAGCACCATCTTCATAGACCAATTGCCAACCTATCATGCTTTCAGAAAAATGCATTCTATTCTAGTATCAGGATCTTCAATAGCTTACCATGTAATATCAAAAATCTTAAGAATGAAAAGGCACAATTTAAAGCAGCACTAAGAAGATACTTAAATGCACACTCCTTTTACTCTGTAAATGAATTTCTTATGAGTACTGTTAACCTATAATACTGACGTCTAAGACTGCACACAGAATGTTTAAAGTATTTTGCAATGTACATTTTTGTATGATTTTGTATGTTATGACATTTCACATCCTCGTGTCTTGTGACAAAATTATGGATCCATGGAATGTATGTATGACCCTACGTGGTGGTTGCGAAAGTCCTCCACAGCCGTATTGCACAGATGGCGCTAAGTATCCACGAGTCACGGGTGTTTTTTTTGCAGTAACCCGTGGTTCATTTCGAGACATCGTTGATGGTCGTAGTTTTAATGGCGTGTAGGTTTATTGTCCGTGTTCGCTGTGTTGCCTGGTTTGGTACTCAAACAGTTAAAAATGGCGATGGAGGCTGTTTACTGTTTGTGTGGACAGCCGTATGACTGTAATAAGTTTATGATTCAGTGTGATATTTGCAAAGATTGGTTCCATGGAAGGTATTTTGTCTTTTGTTTGAGTTTCCGTGTTTTGTGTGTATTACGTATTGAAATAGATACTGTAGTGGCCTACTACTATGTGAAGCTTGTCCGTGAATAATTCTTGTCATAATGGATCAGAGTATATAATTGACCATTAATTATTACTAAGAGTGAGACCTGTAATGCAAGTTGTAATGACTTAATGCTTTCACGCTTTCTTGTTGCGGAGGGAAGGAAGTCTTAATAAACGTTCGTGTACATAACCTTAAATCAAATGTGCATCAGTTCTTATTTCAGAAGACAAAGCAAAATGTGCTTTTGGCAAACTTGTGTTTGATTACCTAAGCTTTTAGTTATATTCCAGTTTTATAAACTTAGCCGAATGTTTAAGTACATGTTCAGTATTTTTTGTGAACTTTATGAATTTCCCGTCCATATACAGTACCGCTACAATACAGCGATATCATCGAAATATAAATTTAAAGACTTTGTTTTATATATATTTTTTACTCAAATGAAGAGCTGAAAGCAAAGTTTTACAGTCTTTGTTTTTATACTTACCATGTTAAGTGTCTTAGGCACCATACCTTCACTTTCTGTGACACTTACGTTGCAACTGTGTTAGATCATAAAGTGGTTGCCTAAATGTAGAATTCATGATACTGGAGACATGCAGGTATATAATATGCTTACACACCTTTTTCATTAAAATATAGTGCCTTAGATTAATATTTGGAGGTATTATGGAGTTAAGGTTTCTAAATTGAGACGTCTAACAAGCTGATATAGTTGACCAACTATTCTGGACTAAGCACCTTCCAAAATTCTTTAGTCAACTTGAATTGGAAAATATTTACACATGCAAAACGAAGAGACCTTTTAGGCCACAGATAAGAGACATTTTAGACAAGTTTGGTAGTGCTGAATGGGACTGAAAATTACGTTCTTTGAAGTACAAAGTAGTTTCAAAAAGGAAAGTAACAAACTCTGTATTGCTGAGAATTTTATCCTGATTTTAATGTATACATGTCACGTGGCTAGAAGATGGTGGACATCAGACCACATAGCCTCCACTGACATTTAAACATTTGTCCTGCTGTGGCACCAAGGCTTATATCCTGGCACAGAAGAAATTGATGTCAAGTGTCTGTAGCTAGGAGGTGTCAGCTCGTTGCATGTCAGCGTCTGTTACAAATCATGTGCCGGCCAGGTGCTTCATGATGGGTCCAAGCGATTAAACTTACTCGGCATGAAAATGGGACTGTAGGGAGGGTGATCCATAACCTCCCACATGTTGAGCCGTATTGAGGTACAAGTCTGGTTGGCAGTAGGGAGATGGCGTTACCATGCAAAATGATGATGTGTTGGCATAGCAAGCCAGACTTTTTGAAAGTGGCCTGTCATAAGCTCTCAAGTGTACCACAGTAACACTCAGTAGTTGCAGGGTTACCACAGTCGAGGAAATCCACAATAAGCACATTGTCCCAAAAACATTTGCCATGATCTTCTTCACTATTGGCATTGCTTTTACTTTCTTTGCTAGGGGAGATGATGGGTGTTTCTATGTCGTGGATGCCTCTTTGGTTTTTGGTATTTTCAGTATGATTGCTGCTGGCTCAATACCATAAAATACCTGTTTAATGAACCTCTAAAGGGATAACTCTTCTTATACTAAATTGAGGTTTTCAGTATGTGGGGATCATATGACATTACATCAAGAAACTGTTTTATGTGGTTATGTATTCAGCAATATCAAATTAATTTCTAAAAATTTAATGACATGTAAAGTAAACACTTAAAAAATGGTGCAGGTGATAAATTGTGCTTTTCAATTAGGCAGCAGAGAAACATGAACATAGCTGTTGATGTTAAGAGCTGCCCTGAGGTTACAATTGTAGAACTGTCATATGTGAGAACACAAAATTTAGGTACACTGAACACGTAGAAAATATAGAGCTGCAGTATTGTGTTGTACTCTTCATTAAAAATTTGAAGGTGCAGGGTTGTAGGTGTTAGCTGATTACTCAAATTACAAAAGTGCCCATCAAGTTGTTTAATCAGGATGTGAATAGACAACCAAACAGTTAATCACTGTTGTGTGCATCAGAAGTGTATTTATTCTCTTTTCAGCTGTGTTGGTGTGAGGGAGTACCTCTCCAATGATCTAGACAAATATCACTGCCCGCGATGCGAACCCATCTATGGACCATCATTATGTAAGTTTGTGGATCATTATTGCCTTGATTTCAGGCTTCCGCCGTGATGTTGATGAAATCTGTGGTCTTCTAGGGTATTACGCGGTGTCGTGTGGTAATTTTTTTACCGACGTTTCGGGACAACGTTTGCGTTGTTTGTATCCACCCCTCTCTCACCCTGGTTCTACCCTATTGGCTGTCATCACATCACACATTTTGCTACCCCACCGTACTTTCCAGAATGTACGTTATAGGCTTTCTTTCCTACTCGGACTCTTGACCCGTGAGGATGGGACTGATATGTTGTCCCAAAACGTCGGTAAACAATTACCACATGACACCACGTAATACCCCAGAAGACCACATATTTCTTTATTGCCTTGTGTATTAACTACAGATGAGAGGAGTTTTAGGTGTGTTTGTATCCGTACAGAGCACCTGTTAACCCTTTGACATAAGAATTAAATGCTTGTGGAGTGCTCTACAGAATACCATAGTTTAAGTGGGGGAGTGCACAAGAGCAGATATATTTGTATGACGTGTTTTGAGCATTACACTTTGCATTACATATAATAACTTTCAGACAGGGATGCACAAATCCTGGGAGCCAGGTTGCCCAGATCATGAAATGTTGTACAGTGATACGTAATATTTGTGGGTGCTCAGTATGGAACTTGCTTCATGCCACGCTTCTGGTGCCTAGAATTCTGAAATGGCTCCAAGATTTTTTTTTTTAATTTTGCACACCTGAACTTGCAGTGTCAGAAGGTCAAAGTGGTTGTCTGCATGTGTGAAGAACTTGAGAACTACTGAACAGATATTAATTTTGATACTGGAGAATTTCATTAAGACATGTTGAGACATTTCAGTTTTTATATAGATTGGACAATTTTAATGACTGCGTCACATGAACTCACTAAATATTTACTGGAGTGAAGATGAATGAAGATGTGCAGGAGAATGAAACACATTTCATGTCCACTGTAATTAATCTGCATTTTTACGTTTTTTGAGATAATGAAAGGAATGGGAATTTGTGTACATTTGTGAGCTGTATATTGAAGAAACAACATAGGCCTTCCAGACTTACCCATCTTCCAGTGTGTGCTGCAAAAAAGACTCTTGATTGTGTTTAGACTGTGCTCAAATCAGATTTAAATATTAAGCGTTTGGAATGCATGTGCTTAGAGACTTGTAGGTGATTCTACAATACACTGTTTATGTAGCAAGAAAGACATTTTGTGACTGCTGCTAAGTGTGCATGTTAATTGCATAAGTAATTTTGTAGTTATGTTGTTCTTACTCTACAGTTAAGCTGCAGACAAATTTCCACAGGCATAATTATGCTGAACGTGACTCAGAAAATAAGCCTGTACAAACTGGAACAGCAGTGTTCATTAAAGAGCTCAAGTCTCGCCATTTTCCAAGGTTTGTGCTGTTTAATTTATTTATTAGTCTAGACCAGTGGTTGCCAAAGTGTGCTCCATGGATCCCAAGGGATTCACGACCAGTTCCCAGGGGATCTGTGAATGCATTTATGTAATGGCTATGTTTAAGTTCATTTTTTTTTAATTAAAGGAATAATGTTTTGTTGAACATAATCACGGAACTTCTTTAACTGGCGATATGTTTATTTCGTATGACCATTAAAATATCTAATTAAGAAACATCCTGTACCCACGAAGCGAGCAACAATTGTTTTATTTAAGGGCAAATCATGCAATGCATTGTTATGTATGCTACTGGTATGTATTTATAGCTATCTAAAATAACTTCTGATATAGAAATGTTTAATTTTGGATATCTGTCATCCGGCCACTCTATATTTACATGAGCAAGGGTGTGAGGATCTGTGGTTATTTTTTGAAACCGAAAGGGGCCTGCGGGCAAAGAAGTTTGTGAAACAGTGCTCTACACTATAAATATCTTAATTTAAATTGTCTGTGTTTGCAAGAGATGAAGTAATCTTCATGTGCTGATAGTGGTGTTGTTGAAGATTTGCGTCTTTTGGGACACGACAGCACGTGGTTTGGTGAGTGTACGTATCCCAAAAGACAGGAATCTTCAGTCTTCATGTACTTTTGTTACTGTCTTTCTTGTATTGTGAATATACACATAATGATGAACTTTATTTAGTTCTGTTATTTAATACAGTGCAAATGTTTACTATGTAGTGCGGATGGAATTGTGTTGCGTTTACATGGGCATCAGCTTACTGTCCCATACTTGACACAACACGGCTTTGATGCGCCCATAATTGTGGAGGAGAAGGAAGGTTTGGAGATGCTTCTGCCACCTGAAAATTTTACAGTTAAGGATGTGGAAAATTATATTGGTGAGTAAACGACTAAAACGTGCCTTTTGTGCCACTTTGTAATGTGTTCCCTGGTCTGTGTGCTTAACATTTTATTTAGTGTGCAGAGAATTTGTCAAAATCAGATGTTTATTGGTACATATTGGAGTATTGTTCCAAAATTGTTCAAAAATTGAAGTGTCCATTTGCTTTAATATGAAGAATCTTGGCATGACAGTTGTGTCAATATACGTTGTGTGTTGTTGTTGTTGTTTGTCCCTGTCGCTCCAATGCGGAGCATAGGGGCCTCCTTTCGGAGGTTTCTATGGTCATGTGCGTTGATGTAGTGAGTGACCAGCCCACTGACCGCACAAGTTCTACTCAATCCTGATGTGACTGCCAGAGCCATCTGGCAGGCAGTCAGGAGACTTGGGTGAGAAATGGCCGCTGAATTTTGCTTACGAGCATTACTAGTTCTATTCATGCCCGTAAGGTTCTTTTACATGCCGTAAATCTACGACATGGGACCGACGGCTTTACTTCCCCTCCGAAGGAAGTGGTGCTCCGGATTTTTATCACCCTTAAAAATCCATCTCCCTCGGTTGGGATCGAACCCGCGAACCTTGGGTCCAGTGGCGAGCACGCTAACCACTAGTCCACCGAGGGCGACTTACGTTGTGTGAAAGATGTAATATTTTAAGTTGATACATCCCTATATGAATGTCTTGTGTGAAAAGAGACAAAAAATTGTAACACTGTGTTATGTTACACAGGTCTGTAGAAAGTTAAATTATTTTTTTATTCTCCCAAGTATAGTTGTAGGTGTGATACTTGATTGTATTTATAATATACTGTGATGGATAAGTCTGTTACTTGCGAGTTAACAATTAGCATTGTATATTAACACTACAGTTGTACAATTTAAAAGATATGGAAATTCAGAACGAACTAATGTTCATGAATCACAAAGCCCTGATTAGTGATCTGATGCCTTTGTTCACAAGGTCTATAGGACTTGGTATATTTCTTCACTGTTCACTATTCTCAAGTCTGTAGTCCTTGACTGTCACCTAAATCAGCCATACCCTACTCACACTCTGGCGATCTCACACGCATCGCTGCACTCAGCTTACTCAGCATCCTCATGTCACAATTCCAATGCCCACACTCGCTGGCTGTGTGTTTACACACTCCACAGACTCCACTCCCGTTGCTACACTCTTGTTCTTAGCTGGCTGTGCCACAGCTGACTCTGCACTTGCCAGGACCCTGCCTTATAAGGCCAGTCAGCTGATGCCTGGCACATGCACATACCTTCTAGTTTTCACTGCAATGCTCACAAATCCTTGAGGCCTTCAAGAAGTGTGTAGAAATTTTTATAGTTGATGCCAGAGGGCAGAAGCTTCTAGTCCATTGATGCAAGCAGGCTGGGAAAGTTACTCTGGTCAGCTGGTGAGACATCACAGTACACAGCACAAGTTACTCTGGTTAGCTGGCGAGATGTCACAGTACACAGCACAAGTTCTTGTTAGATGAGCACCCCGTCCTGTCGAGGGACAGATGAATAACGTTTTCCTGTTCCTCTCCATCTTGTATGAACCATGGTGTCAGATAAATATGACACTGTACAGCTTGGTAGCTATTCGTATGTACCATTTCAGAGGAACCTGCTGCCTCTACCATGATGTTGGATACAGCAGGTTTGCCTAAATGTCTGTATGTATCTACCAGAACACATGGTGTCACGTCCTAGAAGACGGTTGTCTTCACATTTACCGTTATGAGAACCTCAAGTCTTAAATTAATGCTGTACTGTGTTTATTGTATGACATTGTGTAAGCACAGCTTACGTGCTGAAGTGGTCTAGGCCGGCCTGCTTGTACAAGCATGTTCACAGTGCCGTAGTTTTAAAACCCAATAGTAGGGGTATTTGGTTTTAAATGGGAGGTGTAAAAAATAAAGTGGAAATATTTATTTTTGGAAGTCTTAGGAGGCAGAGAATGTTGTTAAGACTCTGCTGCTAAAATATTGAGTCTCTGGACATAACTGAGATGGGCTTGTGATCTATATTTCAGAGAATCAGGCTGTTGTATCTCAGTTGCTTTTCTTCCCATAACTTCTCTTTTTCCAAACAAATTAAAGAAAACAGCAGCATGGAAATTATATGACTGCAGATTTAAGTGGCTAGTGTTGTCAACACAGGGTTGTCAGAATCATGTGGGTTTTATAGTTCTCCTTTCTGTGTTGTAGGATCTGATCGTGAGGTGGATGTTATTGACGTGACTCGGCAAACGGACATTCGAATGAAACTTAGCGAGTTTGTTGAGTATTACACAACACCCCCAGAACAAAGGACGAAAACATTAAATGTGATCAGTTTAGAGTTTTCCCATACAGGGTAAGTATTACTGAAGGTACATCATTTGTCTTTAAACGATTTGTGGCCATGCCATGGTTGAGGTGGTTAGTTGCCACCCTATCATCGCAGGCAATGGGTTCAATGTGAAGCAAGCACGTGTGGGATTTGTGGTGGACAAAGTGACACTGGGACAGGTTTTCTTGGAGTACATCAGTTTCCTGTCATCATTCTATCAATGCTCCACATTTACTTGTCTACCACTGACAATATATAATGGTAGCAATTGACAGTCTTGTTAAAGAACACACTTGAAGATGGTTTCATGTTGCGGGGAACACGTACTCAGTGTGGTGAGTAGTTAGATAAGTTGTACACAGCAATCAAAACACCTTGATTACTGAAGTTGAACAAAACAACAGCTGTTGAAGACTGTGGGAAATTTAGACCGTGTTTACAGACAAAATGCATTGATTTGGTGCTGATAGTAGGTGGTGGTAATGATAGGAAGTGTGCTGGGAGGGGAACTCCTGCCCCCCAGTCATTATCTTGGCTATGTAGCATCCATGGTAGAGGAATAGATGAATGAATATGAGTATGGAGCATTGGTGGACTCATAATTGATGGGAAGACCAAACTACATGGGAAGAATCTGTCCCATTACCATTTTGTGTCACGAAACCCATATGGTCTGCCCTAGGATCGAACTCAAGTCTGTGTGATAAGTAACAGTTAAACCAGTCAATAAATTTATGTATCTAGACACTGATATTAACAAGCAAAAGTAAAGGGGGGAAAATTTAATTAAGTTTAAAATGTTATTGTGTTATTAAAAGACTATCTTAGGGTTTTAAGATTCCAGGACAAGTAAATTGCAAGCAGAATGTATTAGACATGTTTTACCTCAGTATTAATGTGGATGAAACAGAAAGATGCAAGTAAAGTACAAGAGAAATATACGGAGTACATTGAAGTAATCAGTCAGTCACAACAAATGCTTTTTTATTGTTATCAGAGATCTAGTGTACTTGATGACATGTTTTGGCCAGCTTGGCCATGTTCAGAATAAAGACATATATGGAGTTTCAAGCAGGGGCACGCGGTGGCGCAGTTGGTTGAGGCATTGCTGTACAAGCCGGAATGTCGCTGGTTCGATTCCCGATGGTGTCAATGGAATTTTTCATTGGCATAATCCTTTCAGTCGGACTATGGCCCTGGGGTCAACTCAGCCTCTAACAGAAATGAGTACCAGGAATATTTCCTGGGCGTAAAGTTGGCCAGTGCGTAGGGCTGACAACCTTACCACCTTCATGTGCCGATTGTCTATAAATCTGGGAGCCTCAACCTCCTGGACCCTAAAGGCCTGTCCAGGCCTGTAATGGGATTGCTTTACCTTTATGGAGTTTCAAGCTTTATGAGAAAACAAAAAAGGATATACTGTAATTAGGAATGAACGTAAGATGAGTGAAACTTTAAGGAATATTAGAAGGAAAACAAGAAGGGATAAGATTAGGAATAAGACAGTCAGAGGGAAATTTGGAGTTGCAGAATTCAGTTGAAGTTCAATTGAAGGGATAAGGAGGCTACAGCAGTTCAGACTTGTTAAACGAATGGTTAGTAGTGTGCAGAATAGCTCAGTGTTACAGGTGGAAGGCGAAAGAGCCAAAGGAAGACTCTGTTTAGATGTAATAACCCAAGGGTGCACAAATCCAGGTGCCTGGTTACCTGGGTGACTTTAGTTTTGTACGGTAGCACTCGGTGTTTCAGAATAATTATTACAGTGTATCAGTTCATGTGCTCCTGTCAGCAAGTGCCAGATAACAGTGAGGTTCACACGTGGGTTCCCAGTATGGAGCTCGCTTTGTGTTACCCTTTTGGCACCTGGAATTTTGAGGTGGTTCCTAGATTTGTTGAAAATTTGTGGACCCAGGATTAAACAAGTGAATGTTAGTAACACTAGAAGAAGTGGGACAGCGGATATTTAGAAGGGTTTTCTGTCTTGCCTTGTAATAAACAGTTGAGGTGGAAAAGAAGAAAATGAATATTATTATTGTTGTTGTTGTCATCGTCGTCGTTTTTGTTGTTGTCATCGTTGTTGCTGTTGTCATCGTCATCACTGTTGTTGTCGTCATCATCTTCATCGTTGTCGTCGTCGTTGCTGTTGCTGTGCTGCTGCTGCTGTTACAACAATGGCTGTGATAGTAAAAGGACACAGAATACTCAGGTTGTACATTTCACCATTCTGTTGACTGAGTTAATCTTTAGGACACCATCATACACAAAACCATCATACACAACACCATCATACACAACACCGTCATACACAACACTGTCGTACACAACACCGTCATACACAACACCATCATACACAACACCGTCATACACAACACCGTCATACACAACACCGTCATACACAACACCATCATACACAACACCATCATACACAACACCATCATACACAACACCGTCATACACAACACCTCATACACAACACCGTCATACACAACACCGTCATACACAACACCGTCATACACAACACCATCATACACAACACCATCATACACAACACCGTCATACACAACACCATCATACACAACACCATCATACACAACACCGTCATACACAACACCGTCATACACAACACCATCATACACAACACCGTCATACACAACACCATCATACACAACACCATCATACACAACACCAACTCTGTTAAACTACTTAACTTTATTTTAGATTGATATGTTTTGATCCCTCAGGATCATCTTTAGTGACAATCACAGGACTCAGCCAGCTGAAGATTCCAGTCTGCTGGGCTGTGATGCTGTGTCATTGGGCAAGTAGTTCACGTTAGAAGGTACGAGAACTGCTTGATGCTGCAGATGAGGGCGCTGTGCTGTTTTGTTTAACTGCATTAAAATATGGTGCTGGGTGTACTTGTTGAGGCCTTCGGTATTCCCAGTTGAACAAGAAATTCTAGATGTGTTTATTCTCTTTCTAGTCTTGCACAGATGGTGGATGCCCCATACATTGCCCGTAAACTGGACTGGGTGAATTATGTGTGGCCAAATGACTTGCCAGATGACACAGAGTTCAAAAAGCCGGAGGTTCAGAAGTATTGTCTAATGGGAGTGGAAGGCTCCTATACAGATTTCCACGTAGATTTTGGTGGTTCTTCAGTCTGGTATCATATATTACGGGTACGTGAAGTATGATAGATAGCATAATGTGGTGCACAGACTACAAATATGGTACATCACCCGTTGTGTTCTATTCAAATGTGACTTGTATGTACAGTGAAAATCCATATACCTATCCCCACATTTTTGATGCAGTCTTTTCCTGCTTAAATATTTTTGCATTGTAAAGAGTGGTATATTTCATTTCTTGTTGCCCTGAGCACCACAGTTGTCATGGGATGTCCTGGTGGTTGCATGCATTCTTTGCGATAAAGCTGCCATGCTTGGCACAGCAATAAAAGATAGGCCCTCTAGAGCACTGGTAGCAAAATAAATAGCCATAAGACAACATCAATGCGGGCTTCTTTTGAATAAAGCCATTAACATATCCATAGCATGTTTGAGCTGTGAGGTGGTTGTGCTAAGGGGAAGAATCTTTATCAGAATATCTTGTGCGATTATGTAGGTCAGTATGTTTTGTGTACAGTACAGTTAAAATTAACACATTGCATGTATGCCTGGTAATAAAATGTAAATCCTGTGCATAATTAGAAGTCTGTTGTATCAAAACCAATTTAAAATTACATAAAGTCCCATCAAAACACAACAATTTACTCTATAATGTTCTCATAAAGTTATAAATGCTAGTCATGCCCAGATTCATCAGTAGAAGAATTTAAGTACACAGTCGCAATGCTAATATATCGTGATTCCATATAAACTGTGTATTCTATATATTCTTTTATTCTTGTGTTCAACTGGATCATGGCCTTTCAGGCCAAAATGTGTAGTTGAAAATTATAGAACAAATTGCTGTGTTTGACTGTATTTATCATAATTCTAATTTTTAATAGCACAACAGGGATGAATTCTCTTAAAAAGAAAGTATCAAAACCAAAGGTTGGTCCAGCTTTGCTAACCACTCAGAATGCCCAGTCATGTAATTTTTAGACGTGTTCTTGCAGTGGTCATGTGTTATTTGATAGATGCATATACTAATGCTTTATTTGGTGATTTATTTTGCTAATGTTATGAACATAAACAATAAGGATATGAAATTTAAGGTGATACAGATGACTAATTATATTTGAATTATTGTAGGGCCAGAAAATATTCTACCTCATCAGACCTACACAAGCAAATCTTTCATTGTATCAACGCTGGATGAATTCCAGTACACAGAGCGAGACATTCTTTGGAGATCAGGTATTATTGTGATGTGCGTGATGTGTATTTTTGTGTCTGGTGCTCATTTTGCTTCCAGAAATATTTATGGTATTCTACATATCTGTGACAAAATGTGATTTCTTTTCTGTTTGCCCAGCGTATGTAACAAACAAACCTTGCTGGATTAAAATACTTTAGAGCACTATTTTCAGACACTTGATTTTTGTTCTTTCCCTTGTGTAAGATACCATGTTTCACAACCATACAATGCAAGTGTCACCATAATTATTATTTATGTAAGTCTTTATTTATTAGTGTTTAGTAAAGCAGGTGTGGTCACAGTTTTTGAATGTGTAATAACCAGAAGGTCTAGTATTAGTGCACTTCTTGCATCTTGAACCTTATTTTAACTTTTTTATTGTTCCCACATGGATTTTAACCATTTTCATACGATGTATTCCACACAGTCATTTTGTTAGTTACTGGATATCAGAAACTCTAAATGTAATTGTAATTGTGGCTATAATGCAAACATTGTTTTTGTTTTGATTGGCAAGTGGCCTTCGCACATTTTGAGATTTAGCAGTGGTGTGGTTAAGGAATCCATTCTTCTGCGATGTAACACCTGTTTACTAGGTAACTGGATCCCAGCATTTCAAAGGACTGTCGTCTTTGAAATATTGAGATCCAATTACAGAGTAACAAGGCATTACATCTCAGAAGCCTGGATTCCCCAGTTGGCTTTCTTGAGTCACTGGAGCAGATCTGTGTCTCCTGTAATTCTATTTCCATGAGAGATATTTAGTGTTTTGGATTCTTGCAGTTTGCTTATGCATGTTTTAGGTTGACATGTGTTGTAAATGTGTGATGAACGAAGGGGAGACCATGCTGATTCCAACTGGCTGGATTCATGCTGTTCTTACTCCAGTCGATTCCCTGGTGTTTGGTGGGAACTTCTTACACAGTTTGAACATCTCCATGCAGTTACAGTAAGAAACAGTGTCCTCTTATTGCAGTGAACTGTTCACCTATCGAGGACTGCAAACATTCATACAAATTTTACGAGCATAGAATGGCAGATATTGTGTTTGTGTTAAAATTTTGTGTGAAACATTGTATGAACGTACAAGGAAGGGGACTAGCAGACAGTTTGTATGAAACCAGATTTTCCTGGTAGCATCTGGAATTGATTTGTGTTATTTATTATAGTGTGCCATGTTCTCCACTGTGTTGGAAGGAAGGGTAGCATGCAGGGTATTAATGTGTTGCAAGTAGTGGTATTCTGAAGTGAGTATTACAGATTGTGAGCTAGCTTTTTTAGGTGCATTACAGTAGAACCTTGATTATCCGAAATAAAGGGGGTGGACCCGATTTCGGATAAGCAATATTTCGGATAATTTGGAAATTCAGTTTGACGTGATAAGGTGCAATAAAAATAACATTTATTCAGAAACACGTCTTATGTTAATAAAATTTATGGCACAAGAAAGTGTATGATATTTACAGATACAATACAACACTACAAATTTCTACGAAAAAAGTCTGATATTTTAGTTTGAACTTTTTTTTTTCACAACTTTTTTGGCTGCAATGTCCCTCCATTCGGCATTTTAGACGAATGTTCTTCGAGTTTCGATTTTAATTTTACCCAATCTGAAACCGTTGATATGCCAACACCGAAATCCGCCGCGACTTTTCGCAAGATCTCGCCATTTTTAATTTGTCTCACAGCCTCAAATCTATGTTCAATTGTTATTACAACATGTTTTCGTCAAGCCGACACTGTTTGCAATCACCGTTAAATGAAATGTTAAAACTGCACTTTAAGAAGCGCGCACACGTCAATTTGCCACTCGTCCGCACCCGTCAACTTTTCACAGCAAACTGAGAGGTGTCTCGCGGCAGGCAGTTTTGGGAATTGCAGCGCCTAACAGGCGTTTTGGTTAACCCGAGTTTCGGTTAAACGAAGTTCGGATAACCGAGGTTCTACTGTATTTATAACGACATTGTCAATTGCTGAGATTTGTACATTGGTGATAGATGAGTGAATTAATACAGGGCACTGG
This sequence comes from Reticulitermes speratus, assembly GCA_021186555.1. Classification (NCBI taxonomy): domain Eukaryota; kingdom Metazoa; phylum Arthropoda; class Insecta; order Blattodea; family Rhinotermitidae; genus Reticulitermes; species Reticulitermes speratus. Next base: position 33,968,941 of record JAJKFL010000031.1, read on the forward strand.
TGGAATGATCCTGACAGGGTAAAACAAAATACTTGGAGGAAATCCTGTCCTGATATGATTTTGCCCGCCACAAATTACACCCAGTGTGGCCTCAGATCAAACCTGGGTCTCTGTGTTGAGAGGCTGCCTAAGTTACCACCTGAGCCACAGCTTGTTCCTGTGAGCTTGTTATAGGGTTGTTATTGATGAGAATGACTAGGTAGGCAATGACATCATGGCACGTTTGTGTAACCATTGTTGCCATGGAAACACGTGCTCCCTTTGTATTGTTTATGAACATATGTCACTGTCAACAATGCAGTAATTATTGGAAGCATTGCCATGGAAGTGCAGTGAGATGTTCTGTGTATTGTTGTTCTACATATGTTGCTACCAACAGTATGAAACACATTTGGGTCTTGAAGTAAAGTGCCATATAGTTTTGTCCAGTTTTAACAAAATTTTAAATTTTGTGATAGATTTTTATAGAAGTTCTCAATATCAAATTAAACAAAAATCTATCCAGTGGGAGCCACATTGATACACGCAGACAGACCGACAGATGGACGTGATGAAGGTAGTAGGCACCTTTCTTGACTTACATGAACGTGCCTAAAAATCCTGACCCAAATTGATGATTTTGTTTCCCCATTCTGTAGAAAGCAGTATAAACACACTTAAGTCTTCCTGTGAAGTGTCTGATATGGTTGTCTGATTTTAACCTAATTTTGAGTGTCTCAACAGATTTTCATAAAAGTCCTGAGTTTCAAATTTCACGAAAATCTGTCCCGTGGGAGCCACGCTGATACATACGGGTAGGCGGCGGACACAGATGGACGGACAGACGGACATGGCGAAGCTAATAGGCGCTTTTCACGACTGTGCAAATGTGCCTAATTTTGAAGACAATTTTTAGAATATCACAGCAGCAGTCCTAGGGTCTAGAAAAATAATTGGTCAGTCCTCGAAAGGATAAGAAGATTCCTTAAAAGCATGTGTATTTTCAGGTTCCATTTTATTGTCCTAATGTTATTTATTTTTTCTGTTAAGTTTCCCATAGAATGAAGCTCTGTTATGAATGGACCCATAGCAGCATCATAAGAGGGTTCCTCTGCAAATAAATACTTACTTTAATGGAGTAAACACAATTTGAAAATTGTGAGAGTCAAACTCCTTGAAGCAACAGTTCTGGATTGAGCCTTGCAGGTGGCCCCAATCTTAATATTCTTTTCACCGCTCCTGTCAGAAAGCCTGATTAGTTGAAACAATGCTAAAAGTATATTTTGTTTAGATTCACAGTTAAGTTTTTACAAAAATTGACATGCAGTGTTTAAAACTCTGCATTTCATTGAAAAATATGTTGGATATTAAAATGGAAACCTCCTGCCTTTCATGCAGGTATCTTGTGTGTGAATACGAACGATTTCTTTTTCCCTTTAGAATATACGAGATTGAAAAGAAGATCCATACTCCAGAGAAATTCAGATTTCCAGCATTTGAAACTACAAACTGGTATGCAGCTAGGTCCATTGTAAATGATTTGAGACAGATGAATAACATGGGCTTGAAATGCCCCATTACATTACTTCATGGAGTTAAGACTCTCATCATGACATTGAAGCAATGGAACCAAGACAAAGATGTAAGTATTGCAGATGTTTATTATATTTTAATGCACATCTTTTGGATTACAAGGTAATGTCACAAGGTTTGAGTCTGGGTTTAGTAAAGCGGTGCAGCTGTAATCGTAAGTAAAGAGTACAAATTCATGCTTCATCCCTCTGTGACATGCATATGCAATAGGAAAGCCAGAATGCAGGGAATTGTCACTAAAGAAACCAGCAACCTTCAGAAGTGTAGCACTTATTTAAGAAATTAGTACATTTAAAAGTACAAATGAATGGCTTTGCTGTGATTTATTGTGCAGTGCACGAGCCAGGATAGCTCAGTTGGTATAGCGACTAGGCTGTGGATGGACAGTCTGGGGTTTGAATTCGGGTAGGGGCAAGAGGCTTTTCTCTTCTCCAAAATGTCCAGACCAGCTGTGGGGCCCACCCAGCCTCCTATTCAATGGGTACTGGAGTTCTTTCCCAGGGGTAAAGCAGCTGGGGCTTGAGGTTAATCACTCACCTCTGCCTAGTGCTGAGGTTAAGATCTGTGCATCTAGTGCCACTATATGCCTTCATGGCATGCACAGGGAAAATGTTGCTTTTTTATGTTCTAGTTGTAATGCTGTTACCACTGTAGATTGTGTAGTGTTTCTGGTAGTATGATTGGTGAAATGGTTAAGTGATAGACGGGAAAGGATGTAGAAGGAATTGGTTTGGCCTTATTGAAATACTGTGAAAGTATTGCCTAGAGGGACTGAGGAGAATCATGGAAACCTCAGCACAGACAGCTGGTGTCCGACTGAGATTCAGACCAGGCATGTCCAAAATAAGTCTCTTAAAGTATTACTGCTACACGAACCTGCTTGATGAAATGTATGCATTTTCATGAAAAAACACGTAATCACATCAGTGTGTGTTTGTATTAAACTGCTAAACAGCCTTGCCTTTATGTATGTGTTGTATGAACTTCAGAATCCCATGTGGGGATGCTGTGTAGCCCCATTTCAGTACTTTGTCGTATTCACCCATGTGTTTCGTCACTCATCCCCTTGACGCAGGATGTCATGCACAGTATGTTGTTATCTTAGTCCTGTAGAGCTTCCAGTTAACCTAACTCCATGCAGCAGAGTCCTTCCTGAGAAGCTGATAGTTCTGAGCTAGTCAAGACATGGTCCACATTTCCCCAGATGTTATAAACTTACACTGTTCCATTCTTATTTACTGTAAGTATGCTTTTTTTTACTTCAGACTAACAAGATTCGAAGAGAAGAAATTCCTGCTAGCATTCAAAGTCAGAAGCTGTTAAAGGATTTGAGCAAAGAAATACGGCATGCAGAACGCTTTCTGAATTCTCTGAATCCACCAAAACCAGAAAGGGAATCGAAAAGAAAGAAAAGGAAACCAGTAAATAAAGATTTCGTGGACTTCTCCCAGCCTGAAGATATGGAGGAGCCTGTGAGTACCTTGCACATGTGTAGAATTTTGATCTTGCAACGGCTGCATCGTCAGATGCCTATTTTAGAGAATGTGTATTGGATGCATGTTGCTTGTGGTGAAGCGATAAAATAGAATTGTCAAACAGAGAAGCTCAGTGGACAAGTGCAGTTTAATTCAGAAACCAGTATCTGTGTAGTCTTTGTAAAGAAGTGTATAAAAATACATTTGTGCACTCGCCCTCTTATACAATGGGAACCGGGTCCCTTTCCTGGGGGTAAAGCGGCTTGGGTATGGTGTTACACCCACCCCCATCTAGTGCTGAGGTTAAAGAAAGAGTAGAGCTGTACCTCTGCTCCCTCCTCTGGGTCTGCATGCACTGTTGTAGGGTGAACTTTACCTTTACCTCATAATGACAATTATTGTGAGTCTCAGATTGTAGCTTTTTTCTGTTCTTCAGGTGTTAAAAGTGGAAATTGTTTAATTTAATTGCATTGCTTTCCTCTGAGATGTAAAATCAAAACATGTGACAAAGGGCAGAAGTCCAAAAAATTTCCGAAATACATTAATGTTACCTCTAGAAAAGTTTACAAAGTTCATAACAGTTTGGAATCATAATTAATATGATCTGTGTGATTGTGATTGTGTCATATATTATTGGTTGCATTTTTATTATATTTACTGTTGTTGTATAAAAATAATTTAATTTTCTGGGGTGTAGTAGAGAGCAAGATACGTTACGAAATGAAAGGTTAAATGCTGAATTTCAGAGCAGTTCTACATGTGTCAGCTCAGCAAGTGCGAGGCATTTTGCCAAAACAGTTTTGATTTCTTATACCTGTAGTGTGTACAGTTTCTTATACCTGTAGTGTGTACAGTTTCTTATACCTGTAGTGTATACAGTTTCTTATACCTGTAGTGTGTACAGTTTCTTATACCTGTAGTGTGTACAGTTTCTTATACCTGTAGTGTATACAGTTTCTTATACCTGTAGTGTATACAGTTTCTTATACCTGTAGTGTGTACAGTTTCTTATACCTGTAGTGTGTACAGTTTCTTATACCTGTAGTGTGTACAGTTTCTTATACCTGTAGTGTGTACAGTTTCTTATACCTGTAGTGTGTACAGTTTCTTATACCTGTAGTGTATACAGTTTCTTATACCTGTAGTGTATACAGTTTCTTATACCTGTAGTGTGTACAGTTTCTTATACCTGTAGTGTATACAGTTTCTTATACCTGTAGTGTGTACAGTTTCTTATACCTGTAGTGTATACAGTTTCTTATACCTGTAGTGTGTACAGTTTCTTATACCTGTAGTGTGTACAGTTTCTTACAGACTTCCTGATTTGAAGTATTTCTTGTGGTTGAATGTGGCCCTGTGCTGATAGGAATGTTTGTATTCCAGATTGTACTGAAGGAACCGTTGAAGCTGACATTGAAAGCCATCAACAAGAACCCAGCACCTACGTCGCCACGCCCACCTCTCAAGTTAACACTGCCAAAACCTGCCACATATCCGTATAGTACAAATGCCTTTGGTGCAAGAATCAGTGATTCCACTGACATGAGCAGTGGAGTGCTTAGTGAGAACAAGTTGATCAGACGCTCGATAGACAATCATGTGAAATTAAAGGAGGAAGAGGATGATACAAAACTGCCTGTCTTTGGGGAACAGACAGCAGATTTTCTCAAGAGTGGAACAGTTATGAGGTTTAAGCTTGGGTTAGTAACAAATTGTGTAATTGCTAGTAGAGGCCATTGTGTGTGGTGGGTCACATGTTGTTCATTGAAAGTAGAGGAAGTCAAACAGTGACAATAAAATCGGTATGTGAATTATCAGTATTAAAACAACAGAAGACAACTATGTACTGACTGGTCACATGTAGTGCTGAGCTAGGAAATTGTGAATCAAGTGCCAGTTTGATGCACCCTGAATTAAAAATGCAGGTGTTTTGTACCTATATACAGGGTGAAAAGAAATTCTCACACAAGCTTTCCATAGTGTGATTCCTTGTTAAAAGGTAAGTGCTAAATCTTATACAACCTATGTCCCAAGACATTAGTTTGAAGTTACATGTCACTGTCAGATGGTGCAAAATGTGACGTGATCAAATAAGGATCCTCTCATGGTTACAGTAGCCATTCATGGCCTCTGTCCATTTCAACGCAGATGACAGAGTGTCACACTGCATTCTTTGCAACACACCATAATATTGAGAACCGTTTAGAATTTACACCATAATATGTTGGCATCAACTGTTGTCACAGCTGCCTTAAGTCTTGGCATGAAATTGTCCATATTCCTTGGAGGGACTGCATAAATATGCTTCTTTAGGTGTCCCCACATGAAGAGAATCCACTGCAGTTACATGTGGCTACTGAGGAGGCCATGCAGGCAGTTGTCCACATTCACTGACCTGTTGTGAGTATGTTGCATTCAAGCACTGCTGGAGCTCACTGTGCCTCACAGCTAGAGGTGCATCTCAAGGAGTCCTGGTAGAACAGTTTTCAGAGAATTACAATATCACTGAGCATTCAGCTTGTCAGGTAGCAGTTAGACTCCACGACAACAGCCTCAATGATGCCTGCCAGCCCAAACATTGACACTGAAGCGGACTTGATATCCCCATTTGCGGATAGAATGTGGTTTATCCCATGCACGGATGTGACTGTTGTGGATGTTGAACACATGCTTGTGTCTACAACATGCTTTGTGTGTGTGTGCAAGAGTTTTGTGTAAAAGGTGCTTGTGTGCAGGATGTTGATGTATAGCCATTCACAAAATCGCGTCTACAGTCGATGATCATTTTGAACGTGTTCTGCATGAGTAGTGGTATGGATGCAGTTGAGTGGTATGAAGTACCTTCAGGATTATTTGTTGGGATAAGCACAATTGTTGTGTCTTATTGTGTGAGCTGCACAGCTGCATTCCACACTTGCAGTTACGGCGTCTTTATTGGCTGTTGACTGTACAGCCTGTCAGCAACTTGCATTCACAAGTGTCATAGCTGTTACTCATCCTGTCGCATGGAGATGCTGTTGATGCTGTTCTGATCATCGAGAATCATTAGCGTCTGTATGACATCGACCAGGATCATGCAGTGTGTATGTCCATGCTGCAGTACCAGCTGTACTGTGACAGGCACCGAGCGGTGAGAGCGTGGTGTAGTGTTTGTATGTGTATTCCATGATGAATGGATCACTGCTGCGCTCTGCTGTGCGCTGTGTGTCTTTAGTACACCAACAGCATGCTGTATCATTGTGAGTAGTACCAGTGCTGAGAAGTGTGTTGCTCCATTTGACGGTGACGTGCATCTTGAAGAAGTAAATGTCTCAGGACATACATTGTTCAACATTTTTTTTTTTACCTTTAACCTTGTGGGGGGGGGGGGGGGGGGGAGGGTGCAGAATACGCTGATGAGAGCTTGTGCCCCTATTTATTTTCATCCTGTATATTTTGTTTGTGTCCAGATAATGGAATCTTTCCTTGCTTCTTTTATTCTCTTGTACTTTGTTCCTGCCCTGGACACAGGATGATGCTGCATTTGTTTTTAAGAAGCCAAATGGGGAATGCGTGTTATCGGACCAAAACTGAAACTTGGTGTCCTTTGTGTAATATTTGAAAATGTTGTGAAAACTGTTACTGTCTGTCGAATTCTGTTCTTGTTGTGTACTTTTAAGAATCTAGTCCTTTATTGATCTGTGGTAATTCTTACTGAAAATGTACCCACGTTCTGTTCATTTACTCACAAAACTCTTTTGTTAAACTATCACACCATTGCAGGTATTTGCATGCATGCCTCTCTTAAAGTTTGGTCCTTTTCATTTTGACATTTCCCCATTTTCAATGCACAGCAATGTTGATGCTACATAACAGTTATACTTACTGCGGTCATTCAATCATGTTCTATAAATGAACACTAACAAATTGTTTTCAGTGCCAGAGACTCCAGCAGGCAAATAAGTGACTCGGTGTACGATTTTCATGACGAGAGTGATGATGATGGTCTGATGATAGATGAATTACCAAAGAAGCGTAGGCACACACTGGAATCATTTTCATCCCTTAAACTGCCAAGTAAGTTGTATTTGTGTTTTGTACAGATAATTTCAGCAGTATTTTTGTATCTTTTCCGTCCAGTGGAGCAGTTGCCTTGCATTCAGGATATATTCTTCATGTATTTCAGTTCAGTTACCAGTGATCCTGATGTAATGTGTTTTGGCTTTTGTCAAGTTATTCCAAGCAGAGTCTGTAGTAGCACCTTGCTGTGGATTTTAATTACTTACACATCAGTTTAGATGTCACTGGACAAGCTGACACAGTTGTAGGACTTGCAGTTTGTTGTTTGGTTCACCCATCAGCCAGCGTACCAGTATCTTGACTGACGGTTGCTGTCGGTCCTTCCACTAATGAGACATTTCTTAAATTCCTGTTTTTAATAAAACTAATATGGCTACCAGATACTGTTTACTTGTGTTGCAGTGACGTAAATGTAATGCTTGTTTTTAACATGTGTCTGTTTTAGGCTTCTGTTTAAATGGCAAAACTGAGCCAACTTCAGAGCTGGATGTAGCGGGTGAAGTAGATGTTGTTTCAGACACACCGAAGAATGGAATTGAGGAATTGCTGAAAGCGTCTGGTTATGCTGACCGTGGGGAACATAACTCGAGATTAGAAGATATAGAGTAAGTGCCTTATGTGAATAATGTAGTGTGAGTGACAGATATTGTGTGTAGTGACAGATATTGTAGTGTGAGTGACAGATATTGTTGTGTTGTGTGATTTGAGGTGTTCACAGCATTGTTGCCAAACATTACATTCTTCTGGGATATGGTGCTGTGTTGATATGATCGTCAGGAAGGTGATCGAGATCGCCATCCAAGCAGCATGAGTAGGTCATGGCAGCCTGTAATTATTTACTTCCTGAAGCAATGAAGTAAATCTGGCCATGAGGGTGCACTAACAGTTGCTTTATGGCTTTTTTCAGAGTCAGGAGGCCCAGGCTGTCCTTTGTTGTAACTTTATCAGTTGATTCAATTTATTTTACACCAACTAATGCACACGTAAAACCACTTTTTGTACTTTTTATTGTAAAATATTACCCCTACACGTGTTTCGATCCTCGGATCATCGTCAGTGTAGTGGTGATATTTTACAATAAAAACTACAAAAAGTGGTTTTACGTGTGCATTAGTTGGTGTAAAATAAATTGAATTAGTGAAAATGCACGGTGATAGCAATATAAAATTTATCAGTTGAGTCTCTGCAGTTTACCAGAGTACATGCTCTCCTTCCTCCCACATTTCTTCATTTGCTCTTTCCCACTGCTTCATTCAGCTTTCTTTGCCTCTAGTGGTCTCTACACATGACACCAGCCACCCTGCCACACCACCGTTCCTGTTCGCATGCTATAACTGTTGCCTAACCCAACCAGTACAACCAGTTCTTCCAGCAACTTACTTTCTAAGACTACCCTGAAGACTGAGGTAGTGAGCTTCTCTGAAATGTCTGTAACAAATTACCGAACTATAGGGTGTCATATTCCAGAATGTAATTCTTATTTTTATGCCTGGAATAAATTCATTGTGGAGAAGTTTTACCTGTCTTTCCATATCTGTGTGATATGTTTTGAACTTCGTAATCGGTGTTGATGTCTGCTGGATGGCCAAACAAAATTTGTTAGGCATGCTTAATTTTGGCACATTACTAACATAGTAACATAACATGAAAATGAAGTTGAAGTCTTTCCAGTGGCTTGTTCATAAAAATAGGTGGCACATTACATAAAGCATGCAGCTCTTTAGGGTATACAAATTGTATTTAAGGCTTTTTTTCAGTATCATGAATGTTTAATAAAATACAAATAAAAATAATTTGAATGTCTGTAGTGATTAATTGTGCAGGAATACATGTGCATCTGCAGTAGATGAAATGAGGCATGCAAAACAATGCTTTTGGGCGATGTGTATCCCAGTGGTTTATACCTTTCCGCTGTTGTTTTAAAATTAAATGTTACAGAATTGTGGTTTTCTTAAAATGTATGTCTTGTTTTATTTGTTACTCAACTTGCATATTCCCATCGTCATTTCTCTCTTTTTATACTCTTTCATTAGTTTTCATGCATTAAATTCTTTCACAATATTTACCATTTCTCAATATCCACTTTAACAGTTCTGACCATTGTTTACTTGGTCTTCCTTTTCTCTTTTAACAGCTACTCAGATTGATCATTCTGTCATGTAATCTCTACTGTTCCATTTCATGAATATGCCCAAGCAATTTCAGCATTTTCATTTCCACTTCATTTTAGGTCTGCCTTTATTTTCACTGGTTGGAAAGGAAAACTCACTAACTACATTCTGTTAAGTTTTGTAACACTGAATGTTATAATTAATGGAAAATTACATGTTTGTATGTGTCAGTGAGTGTACAAGCCCAAGTATTTCTTTGGGGTAGGGAAGCTTAAGTCACACATTTTAGCAGTTGAAGAAATCAGTACGTTATTAAAAGTGGATTAAGGCGGGCTCCTGGATGCAGTTTTGCTAGAATGTCAGTTAATCACTTTTTCAGTGACACCAACAATGTTATACTGATAACATCTTGTTCCTAAATGTCATACTTAATGCTGTCTGATTGTGTTTGAATACCGAATAATTATTTCTGTTAAAGATATGGAAGTTTTTGAATGTTGTGGTGACCCTTCACACATCAGATTACTGTGCTTTTTAAATTCTCTCTCCTTCCATATTATGTCAGTTTCTTAAGTTCAGATAAATGTGACGTGACTCTGTATGTCAGCAGAATATGTTGCAAGTGATGTCTCGTGCAGAGAGTTCTCCTGAAGCTCTAAGAACTGTTAGTGCTTTGAAGTCCGTAACACATCACTGGTTCTAATTCAGTTTGGTTTGATTTTATTATTATCAGACTCAGTTCAAAACTAGAGTGAAGCATGATTTTGTAAATGTTGGTCCAAGTCTGGTGGAGGACCCAGACAGGTTAAAATTATAAGATGAAGAGTTTATCTTAAACAGGTGAGAATATGAAGTGCTCATATTGTAGTATGCTGAGTGCAGTCTTAACTGTCGGCAGTTCGGGCAGAGCTTCTCCATCCACAAGGGAGGCAATTGCCGGAATGCTGTCTATAAGCAGAGCGTTCATGCCTGACCACGGTAGTTCAAAAGAAGAAATGGCATCTCCACGACTGCGTAGGAAAAAAATTCAATATTCTGATGACTATGGAGAAAACATTGACAAAGTTCATCAGGATGAAGATTACAGTAAGTCTTTGGAATCTTATTTGAACAGCAGAGAGAATAATGCAGAAAATTTGTGGCTCTTCTAATTGGCTAATAAGAAATCACTGTACTTTGAAACGTTCGTGATTAATCCACTGAGTGCCACAGTCAAAACCAGTGTTTGCAGTAAACCTATATCCTGCCATGACCGTCGGTGGTGTTTGCCTTCATGTGCAATATGTTTTTACACCATCACTAGTTGAACGTGAGCTTTCACAGAGTGTATCTGTGACACTCGTCAGTGGCTGTGATAACGACGGTGATGTTTGTCAGTGTGGTCGTTTGAGACAAGGCGACAGTCTGCATGTCAATATGATATTTTATGTACTTACTTAATGTGGTGTGAGTACATTAATTTATTTCATATCTCTCAAATACATGTACAAACAGTCACGTTTATGCATGTTTATGATCAAGTGTTGGATCATTGTGGCGTTTTATGATCTAAGCAGCACTGTGGTCTCGTGCCATACTTTGTAGGCATGTAGTCTGTTTCATGTTTATTAGTCATAGATTATTTATATGAACAAATCATTTTAGTGAATCTAGTATTGTTTATTTAAAAGTCTGTTCACTAATCATAAATGTGTCATTGATGCACCATTCGCCAGCATGGCACTGCACGTGAAACATGACACTGTCTTTATGTTTCTGGTGATGCTGTGTTTCGGATATTGTCTTGGGTTTTCGAGGCGCAGTGTTTCAGAAGTGATTTGTTTCTGTCGTCAGGTGTAAAACTCAGTTGGGCCCCGTAGAAAGAAGTAGTCTTAATTTCTGGACACAGAAATAACTATTGATATACACTGGTAACATGAAATGTTATCGGCAGAAAATAAGAACAGAAAAATTACCAATGAAAGTTATACATACCCCACAAGAAAATGAAACTTATGCCTTGTAGGTAAGGTTTCTATTGTTTGATACATTTTCACTGTAGCTACAGGGGATACGAGTTATGTTTTCTTGTGCTGTCCTTGCACTTTGCATTGGTAATTTGTTTCTGCTGATGACGACATTAAAAGCCTGTCTGGTAAAACTTCTTTTGACGTCCAGTGATTTGTGACTGGTTCTTTCTAAGGGGTCTGGTTGAGTAGGGATTTTTACACCAGGTGAATGTCAAAATGGTAGTGATCTTTGTGATGGTGGTAGTTCGTCTTTTGCTATGCCAATGGCATTGTTACACACACTTTCTGTATATGCTTGCTGAATGTCATGTATGAGTGGCTGTCAGACCTTCCTTGTATTCAGAAGGCTCTGGGTTCAATGCCTGTGGCTGACTGCTGAGGACTCACTTGACTTACAGCATTTTGCACAGGGCAGACAAAAAAAAAAGGTACAAAATTCAGCAGACTGCATTGTTTTATCTTCAGCAGTTTAGTTACTGTTACATTCTGTAACATGAAATATAAACTAGGATCACTGTGTGTGTAAGAGCATTTGTGGCCAAGACACTAGTGTCAGAAGCAGCTGTTGAAGTGGAAATGTTGGAAGACTGGTAGTGCTGCTGCTGCTGCTGTTAATGGTGTTGATGGTGGTTATGGCAATAATGTAAATAAGACACAATTGTTTATGTGTATAATATTTGTTTTTTTTGTCTTTCCCTTCTTTTTAATTGTATAGTTTACCCAGCGTTAGATGGTTCAGATGATGAAGATCTAATTTTCAAACCCAGAGGAAAGCGGAAAATGGACGAGGCTTGGAATCCCAAGGCACGTGTAGGACCTCTAGTTCCTAAAACAGACAGGCCAACACGAGAAGGAACTAAGAAACAGGCTGTGGAAAAGGGTCTTGAAGCTGCTGCTGCAAAGCGTGCTGGATTACCGGTATGTAGCGTTTGGGGTCCGGCAGGCAGTGTGTTGATTGTTGTGTGGTCCTTGTCCATGCAAATATGAGGATGGTAAAATACCATGGAAGTGGAAATGTGAAAATTTACATTTGCAGCAGTCTTGTCTTTTGTTCAAAATGTAATAAATCAATTAATGTTTCAAATTGACAGATGCAATCTGGACTTAGCTGTCTCTGTTCTGGACACTTACCCCGGCTTGATGACAGTGACACTGTCATACTTTTCAGGCTCCAGGCCACAATGTAGCATCTTTCTGTAGCATTTCGTCATTAGATGGTGCAGAGACCCAAAAGAGGACCATCATTGAAGTAGTTCTGTTAACATTATAGACAGACAATTTGATTTTGTAGATGTGTGTGAGAGTTGCTTTGCCATTCTTAATTTCAGATGAGATTTTGTAATACATTGTTACTGTGTACACCAGTAAAATAAAATAATGTGACCAGCAAGGTACACTTTGTCATTATGTGTTTGGTTATATTATTTCATTCAGATGAGATATTCTGGGCATGTGAACGTGAACTTTAGTTTTCCCTTTACAATTTGTTAGACATTTACAGCAGTGTTGGATGCCCCTTTTTAAGACTTTGTACATTTTTTAACGTATGAATAATGGGTAATTGTAGATTGTGAACTTCATTGTTCTGTTTAATTTAGTCATCTTTTTTCTATGTATGTGTTTATCATACATGAAAAGTAAATAAAGCAGCAAAGCAAGTTATGGATTTACTTTTTTTTATTGCAGTAATATGTGAACATTTTAAAAATTTGTATGATGTAAAAAAAAAAAAATTGTGTGTAACAGATCCTGTAATTAACCTGAATCATTGAGTTCTGTATTCTGGTTATGCATTCCTCCCAGTACCATTATACTGACATATCTTGTTTCGGTCTGGGCATCATTTTGACTGCCTGGTTAGGCTAAGACATATGTGGATACATCTTCTTTTTGATATAGTTGGCATCTCTGAGTATAATATTTAAATATACAAATGTGACATATTTGCTTGACAGTGTAGTCACATTTTGTAAATATGTATTTATTACTGTATTGTGCTGAGGTCATGGTTTATTACAAATATTCCTGCATAGGTGCACATTATTAGGGATTTTTTCAAAGCTTACTTCATGAAACAGATATACAGCAAGGAATGCAGTGCATTTCTGAATTCAACTTTTTAGAATGAAATTAATTGAATGCACTTTTGCAGTCCCCGAAGAGGTTGTACAACAGAAAGAAACCAAAATTGCCTTCAGAACCTCAGGCATCAACTTCACCAATGAAGAAGGTTGATGTGAAATGTAAGTACATTTACCTTACTGTGCAGTTTCATGCAACATGTATCCTTTTATTCCATAAAGCACATGAGGCTGATGGACTTGTGTTCGTGTCTGTGTGAATACGAGTAGGCAGGTGTTCCATCTTCCTTGTACGAAGTAAATAATGTTCCATGTGACAGTACTAACTGATGTATGCAGTGCTTTCTTCAGCCAGTTCATCTATACATGTTGCACACTGGCAGAGTTATGAGAAGTTACACGTATGTCAGCACATTATATGTTTCAGTGTTGTGTGCTTTTTCGTGCAGTATACTGGCAAACATATTTTTTGAAGAAAGCATCAGATGTTTTGTATGTGGAATTTGGGATGGTGGTAGATTGTAAATATACAGTACACTCTGCTTTTTGTGTGTGTGTGTGTGCGTGAATGTGTGCCTGCACAAGCATTTACAAATGTCAGTACGTGACAGTATGAATTTGAACAGTGTGATAACTGCGAAGCAGTCAGAATTTGTGCGAGAGGGAGCGGTATACTTACACAGCACTGACATGTGTATGTATTAAACTTGCAAACTGTTCTAACTTCTGTGCAGATGGAAATGAATGTGAGCTTCCTGTCTTCTCATAACTTTCTTCTGAATAGCAGGCAGTACTAGGTACATTGTTTGGTTAGGGTGGCAGTTAGTGTAAATCATGTTCTTTCAAAATTATGTTAGTTTATTTCAGGTGAGAATAATAACAGTAACATTAACAACTAAGCCTGAGACTAGATATATACAGAATAATACTTGTGATAGTTTATCGTTGTTGTGTGTGGCTTGGCTGTGTATTGTGCCTGTCAAATGAGGCATTTATTTCATTTGTCAGACATATAAGCATAGTCAAATAACAGTTCTACAGTCAAATTGTGATCATAATCATCATCATGCAACAAGAAAATTTAAGAAATACCTGATTTTAAGTTGTCAACTCGATGTACTACAGAAGGTTGTTAAATTTAAAGAACTTTGATTTAAATGTTTTTGCTTTTCTATATTTGAATATGGATAATGTTAGTCTGATAATCTTTTGGAGGACAGCTGCTTTGCAGTAAATATCACTTGATCTGTTTTTTGAAAGAAGAATTTCTTGTAGTAAGTGGGAATTGGTAGAAATTGCCCCCCTCTCCCCTCATTCCCATCTGTAATGTAATACTGTCCAGCAATATTAACTAACGAAATGTTTTTATTTTTGTTTCAGTTCGAAAGCCAAAAAAAGGCATGGCGACAGCTAAACAGCGTCTCGGAAAGATCTTAAAAATTCATAAAATGAAGTTCTAAATTATGTTATTGGATTATTTTATTGGGTGAAATACTCCACAAGTGATAGCTGAGTAGACTGCAGTAGCAGTTGGAGAACATCACACAGGGTTCTGCAGATTTTCACGTGAAAATGGCCCATTTCTCTTCAATAATGCAGTGAGGACATCGTGTAACACGTTCAAATGTTAATTTTTTTACATTTGAAAATGCAAAGCATGATTGTAAACTGAACATACAGTGTTGTATGTCAGTTATTATAAAGGGCCTTAAGATACTTGTATCTGTAGTTGCACATACATTTGTAATTTTAAGAAACAAACCTGCCGTAGTTACTGTTGCAAGCAATACAATAAAGAAGTGTTCACCATGAAAGAGGTATAGGGAAAACAGAACACTTGAGTGGCTTGATGCAAAATCAGTGTGTGTTTTGTGAAACTTTTCAATATCTCATTTCCTCTTTTTTCAGTTCTGCTTTGGAGAAGGGTGATGTAACTGTTAGCTTGTTTATGTTAATATGCATGTTCTGCTGAGGCTTAAAGCCAGACTTAGGTAACTCCTTAAATCACATCTTACTTTATCACAGCTTGCAACTTCAGACAAAGTTATTAGAGCACTTGGCTCTCATACTTTTAGTTTTCTTAAATACATATGTAGATATGAACAATTTGATTTTGTTCATATGTGCCTTTAAGAATATATTTTTTCATTGGTTGACACATTTTAATTTGATATTTATTTTATTCTGTCAATATTTTGAGGTTCATGGAACCAAAACGTGAGTGAGTGAATGTCAGGCTATGTACAAAGTTTTATCTGTGTCAGTAACTTTGTAGTGGGAGAGTGAAGAATGTCAGACAGTTATTCTGAAGCTGTTTGTGCTCGTGGCACATTATTCCTTGCTGTGAGGAGTCGCAGCACACGGAACATTTAAATTGTCAGCACTGCAGAGGGGTCGGGGAAGTGTGCACGTGAGATGCGGAGGACAATTATTTTGCGAATATTGTACTTGCCCCATACTATGTATGTGTAAGTAGAATTTATCTTAAAAGTTATTTATATAAATCTTCTTTTATCTGCAGTAATATAACATCCAAAATTTTGTGGCACGCACTTTGAGAGCTACTGAATTAAAAGATATTTACTCAGAATTCTAATTCCGTAAGTATTATGATGAGGTGGAGATGAACTGCCCCAGAGCTTGGTGTGAATGTACAAATACTACAGAGTGAGTCAGATTATTCCAAAATTGTTGTAATTACATTTTGCATGACCAACGTGCTGAATTTAAGGTTTATCTGGTAAGGTACTTCCAGTCATGATAAGATATGAAATACTGTAATATGTCTTGTGTTTTTGGTGCTGGAACTGAATGTGTGTTCATGGCGATTTGGTGCAGTCAGATTCTGCCTTATCTACTTTGTTGTGTGGGTGAACATGTATGTTTTCGTTGAGTGGCAGGTAATGATTACCACTCATTTATGTTTATAAATTATGTTTTTCATTAATGTTTCAGTTTTTTAACCAATGAATGCATTCATTTGTTACTTACATTTTTTCAATCACTTACAACCAAACCTGACTCTTTGGATAAAAAACTGAAAAATTAATGTTAATGTGCACGGTGAACACAACATGAAATTTATGTTTTGCATTGTTCAACTCAGTCCCTCCTGGCAGATGCTTGTCAATCTTTTCTACGCATCGCAATAGTATTTATGTTCAACCACTGCCATAGGCCATGGTCAGCCGTTGCCTTCGGTAGAAAAGCATGTGACAGCACGCCTTTCTGTTCACAAATCTGGTTGAAGAATGTATCATTTGCATATAATGCTCAGTAAGTTGTATCAGAAGAATCAGAGTTGGTTGTAAGTGATTGAAAAGATGTAAGTGACAAACTGCAGCTGTCAGTCTTGTGTATGTGAACTGGATCGGTGCGTGTCCGTACACACAGCCTGCTGTGCTGTGTTTACTGCACTTCATGTTGGGTAGAAATAAATGTCATTGCAAATATTCATATGGCATGGAAAGAATGACACTTGAAATTGTTGAACCAGACATTTAAAAAGTACTTAAGTCCGTGATATGATGTTGCTGAAACTACGTAACTGTTCCTTGTTCCTGTAAGTGGCAGCAGATGGTTTTTCAGCACCTAGGGTTTTTGAAGCAACTGGTGATTTGTCATCGTGTCAGGTATATGTGTGTCTCTGCAGTTGTGCTGTCCACTTTGTTCCCTGACATAAATTCAAAATGCTATTCTCTGCTGTTTTGTCTACACCCTTCTCTTTATCAGTTTGTTTCTGGTATGCATGACACACTATGCTGACCATTCATCTTCCATTTTCTCTCCAGTGTTCATTCTAAAGCCATTGCACTGTCCCAGTACCGTTCTGTGTGTGCATTTGGACCGCTGTCCGCTGTGTGTCCACCAGTGTAGTTTAAAGGCAACCATGCAAATTTCATGGCTTGAGATATAAGCCTACAATAATAAGTACAGGGAAGTTGCAGCAGCCTACGTCTCATGACTACAGTGAAGATTAGTCTTGTCATATACCGACAGTATCGTGATATGAGGACAGATCGTATGTGGAAGTGACAGTAACCAATGAAATTTACAAGCATGAAAGCATAGAGAGCGGATGAAATTTAAGGAATTGTTGCTGCTTTTCAGTTCCGAATGTTTTGTTTTCCCATCTGCTGTTGAAAAACGTGAAGTTTACAATATACGGAACTATAATTTGATCTTCTGAGGTTGTGAAATTTGATTTCTCACATGTAGGGAAGAAAATACATAAGGGGCATTTCAAAAGGGGGTTTTGATTATAATATTTGGATGTATTTTGGAGGAAACCAAACATTAGGGTCATCAAGTCAAAGAGAACAGGATGGTCAGGGCATGTAGTATGCATGAGAGCTGAAAAAATATATGAAACATTTTTGTCAGAAAGGCTGAAGGAAAGAATGATTTTGAAGGCCCAGGCTTGTGTAGGATGACTGCAGTTATGTGTTTTAGCATGTCTGAACAATACAAATTTTTGTGGTGGCTTGTACTCTGTAGTATCGTCTGAGTAACGAACTTCGTGATCCTCATATCAGAATGATGCGTTTCTTCTCGATATTTCATTGCAGATTTTGACTTGTTCTAGTGCAATATCTGAGGTGGACTGTGAGTGTGAAGATCTTAAAGGTTATATAAATATAATTGCAGTTAGTGGTATTATGTGGAGTAATGCAAAGTGTTACATATTTGTACATAGCTGTGTTGGAGGTGCTTGTGTTTTCTATATTTTGTACGTGTTGACTGATTTTGGTCAGAAGATGCAAGTTATCTGGGGTGTTGCACTGTCTTGGTGGGTAAATAGCTCCCAGCATTTAGAGATGCTACGATCCTTTCTAAACGCTGGGCAGTACTTACCCAACAGCACAGCATCACAGTCCAAAAGACTTGAATCGTCAGCAGCACTGTGCGAACGTCAAATGTTGTGTGATTTTGGTCTGCTTATCATAACGCTGCACTTAGTCACATTCTGAACACCTGAATAGGTCTTGGGAACAGTTCCAAGTGTCTGATTTGTTTTAAATACCGATGATTACGTCAAATATATTCAGTACGTATGATGTTCATCCTATATCTTGATTGATATGTGACTGTTCTTGGCAGAAGCAAACTTATGAGGTGCACAGTATAAGCCAGATACATTTAATGTGTTCATCGCCTGACGTTTCTTGAGAAACACAGAATTGCGTTGTGCTGACAGTTTGTCTGAAAGTAATACACTCATGTCTTTAATTTGCTAGCACAAAAAATTATTACACCGAATATTCCAATTGCTTTGCAAATGTTAATTGTAAAAAATCGGTAAATATTACAACCCTGATGCAGCGTCTCGCTAATATTATATAGAAACTGCTGGCTTCTTCTTTTAATGTGTTCGTAATCACTACTGTGTCATGATTCATATTTTTGTTGTATTGTCCTGTGAACATTCATTTAAACACTTGTTTCTGTTTTTACATTATAATAGTCTATTAGCCAATTCTGCTTCTTCCTCTCTTCTTGCTTTTGTATGTACTGCTGTGAACATGTAACATACAGAATACTACTTAATTCTCACTTCTCGAAAGTCAGACTTTAAAATAAATATGATATTTTCGTATGCAATCTTAAAATATTGTTACCTTTCCAGTCCTTGATTTCTGTTTCTTTGCATTACACTCATTTAAGCTCTGTTTAATTTTAAATAGCCCAACCAGCATTATTTTTATATGATATTGTAAAGACTGATACACACTTTCATATAATATAGATATGTTTAGATATTTATTATTTTATTGTTAATTACTACCAATTTATCTTATCAAGTAAGAATCGGATATGTTATATAGAAATTTATTATAGTGTACTGCAGATGTAGAATAATGTTTACTGTAATTCATTTTGTTGTCACTTCATTTTCTATGAAAATATTACACTTTTCACACCATTTTCTTCAGTCTTGTCATTTATTTTAAGTTGTAATTGTATTTATTAAAATTGTTGTCAAATTGCTTTTGAACCTAGAAAGCATTATGTGGTCTATCAGGCCAAGTTTTGAATAAAAATGTTAAGTGCTTAATCCAGAATGTCAACAAACAAACAAACAAAAACAAACGCTACTTCATTACACGTATTCTGTTTCTTCTAATTTTTTATTTCTGCATAATATATATTGCAAGTTACGTTTTTACAGTTTATGTGTGCCATTTCCGCAAACTGCCGTCAGCACATTCCTGTGTACTGTCTCAGATTTACTTTATTAGGCCAGAAGGCATCTTGATCTGTTCTTGCAGCGGTCCCCCCCCCCCCCCCCCCCCCCGACCCCACCATCACAAAGGTGTGTGCAACAGTACCGTTCAATCTCAAAACATTTCTGGGGATTGTGTTTTAATTTTTAAGAAGTGGAGTTTCTAAGTTTGAATTGTAGTTTTTTAATGTTCATATTATTGTGTAAGTGCTGTTTTAATATTCATTTAAAATTTTCCTATTTCCAAATTTAATTGAATCCCACTTGTATGATTTGCATATTGACTCCTGAGATCATAGTCGACTAGCATGTATAGTGGCGAGTGGAACTGCATTGTACATAAAGTGCATTGACATATGGAAACTGCATTGTACATAGTGGCGACTGCATTGTACATAGTGGCAGGACTGCATTGTACATAGTGGCAGGAACTGCATTGTACATAGTGGCAAGGAACTGCATTGTACATAGTGGCAAGGAACTGCATTGTACATAGTGGCAGGCTGCATTGTACATAGTGGCAAGGAACTGCATTGTACATAGTGGCAAGGAACTGCATTGTACATAGTGGCAAGGAACTGCATTGTACATAGTGGCAAGGAACTGCATTGTACATAGTGGCAGGAACTGCATTGTACATAGTGGCAAGGAACTGCATTGTACATAGTGGCAAGGAACTGCATTGTACATAGTGGCAAGGAACTGCATTGTACATAGTGGCAGGAACTGCATGTACTAAGTGGCAAGGAACTGCATTGTACATAGTGGCAGGACTCAGCATTGTACAAGTGGCAGGCGCATTGTACAAGTGGCAAGGAACTGCATTGTACACAGTGGCAAGGAACTGCATTGTACACAGTGGCAAGGACTGCATTGTACAAGTGGCAAGGAACTGCATTGTACTAGTGGCAAGGAACTAGCATTGTACATAGTGGCAAGGAACTGCATTGTACATCAGTGGCAAGGAACTGCATTGTACATAGTGGCGAGGCTCAGCATGCCTGCTAATTCTCGTTGTGGCCTGTATGTGAAATGCAGATAATATTCTGGTTCGTACATTCTGATTTCTCCATAATTGTAGTATAACAAATTCAGGTATTTTATTTTGATGCTACAAATCTTGCATCAAATTCTCACAATTAAATGGCAGCTTGACTGCTGTGCAAACATTGCAAGTCATAATTTTGTAACTTGCAGATTTGAATGTAGCAACTTAACATGAGTAGAAGTTTGACGCTTATGTAACTTGTAAGCTGGAAACCATCTTTTGTCAATGAAATGCGTAATTTATAAATTAATAATGATCGAAGCCAGAATATTCAGGTGAGTCTCGTTACTGTCATGGTGTGTTCCCGAAAACTAGGATTTGAGAGTGAGTGTACGAAATGGTTTGTTTGCTTGCTAGCCATGGCGTCACGTCGTACAGGACCGGCAAGCAAAGTGCGCCATTATGGCGAGCTTTAGCTGGCTGTCTGCCGAACGTTCAGGGGTTTGCTTATACGCATGATTAGGGATCCAAGTTGTCCCGGTTTTTTTGTGTTCGGGGCCCCAAATGTCCCGTGTTTTTCGAAGTAATAAAAGTACGATATTTCTGACAATGCGTGCGAGCAATTTGACTTTCTCACTGTGGGAGAAAACGCGTGTAGCAGCAGGACAGCCATCAACCGGCCAATAACAGGAAGGAATAGGACAGGGAGAGGAGGATGTGCAGATAGTGACTGCAGACTGCGAAGGGTGGGGAACGGGTACGTAAAGAGAAATGAGTAGTAAGTGGACTGAGTGTCTGATTTTGAGTATCATTATTATTACTATTAGTTCATTTTATTTTATGTAAGCCATATTTCTTATACGAGTTTTCTCGTTATAGTAATAAATTGCTCTGATTTTTTCATTGCGTGATGGATTAAAATTGTTGATCTCAGAGATGGGGGGGGGGGGGGATTTAAATTTTTGTTTTAACCCCGATGGAGATCTGTTAGCATTTGAATGTATGCATACAGAGAGAGTCCCTGTTTAAGATATTCCTTGGCGCAGTCCAAAATAAATTTCGTAGCATTTCGTGCCTGATTTTGAATCGACAGTGCAGTATATGCAGTTTAAGAATTTACATAGAAATACGTGTGGCACCAAATCTAAAATGCAACCAGACTTTTCGGGCCCACTCCCGATCGTTGGAGCATCGTGCAGGCACAAGCATTTACAAACATAGCATTTACAAACATAGCATTTACAAACATAGCATTTACAAACATAGCATTTACAAACATAGCATTTACAAACATAGCATTTACAAACATAGCATTTACAAACATAGCATTTACGAACATAGCATTTACGAACATAGCATTTACAGAACATAGCATTTACGAAACATAGCATTTACAACATAGCATTTACAAACATAGCATTTACAAACATAGCATTTACGAACATAGCATTTACAACATAGCATTTACAAACATAGCATTTACAAACATAGCATTTACGAACATAGCATTTACAAATAGCATTTACAAACATAGCATTTACAAACACGTAATATTGAATGCATAGCTCACTGTTGGCAGCAGTTAGTTTAGTAGATGTCGTAAATGGGGGCTGCACAGATTTTCAAAAAATATGGGAGCCACCTCAAAATTCTAGGCGCCAGAGGTGACGTAAGCAGGTTCCATACTGAGGACCCACAAGTATTAGGAGCCAACCTTACAAAATGTCTACCAATCTAAAGACTCTCTCGGCATTCACTTTAGGTACTGTGGTAAACCGCATATTTACTCCATCCACATATTCATTTTATACTTCATGATAGCTGGTAACCGGTTAGAGATTCGAAAGTGGTACTTCCCAGCACCTTGTCTCTTCCACCTTAACACTCTACAATGCGGACCAAGAGTCTTATATAGGAGGACGGGCTTCAACTTCCGTAATAAAGAGTTCAGCGTCAAATATGTGGTTCTTTGTGCAGAAAGAAATAGCCGTACCTTGGGAATGAACTGCGCACAGCTGAGACGTTCGGTGTTCGGAGTGGCGCGACTGAGCACGGCAGCTTAAGTTGTGGCGTTACTGGTAAAGCGACCGACAGGGTGTGTAGCTTCACTGCGTGTAACCAGTGCTTCGCCAAGTCGCGCTGCTATTTGTGGCGCCACATACATGTGGAAAAAGGGCCCTGACACTACGCAGTTCTTGGCCAGTTATAAGGTAAATAAGTTTCAGGAAGAGCTTTAGGTGCGCCTTTCCTTAAAATCAGTGGTAGGGATCCTGTGGCCCACGAGCCACTAGTAAAAAATAATAGAGCCTAGGTGGATATGACTGATTGTGAAAGGGAGGGACTGTACGGGTTGGAAACCCAAACCTGTTGCTGTGCTGTGTTAGACGAATCAGAATTTGAAATTGCGTTAGTCACTGTTCGTAACACACACTGCACTAATTTCTTTCCTGTCGTCAGTTAAGAAGGCAGTCTTAATGAATGTGGTATTTGTGTATGCTAGGCTGCTGTCTTCAGATGTAATGTGTTGGTGGCGAAGAACTGAAATTATTGTAACAATTGTCCTGTTTCTTGCGTCACTGTTCTGCAGGATGTCACGAAGCGAGGCCTCTGATACAAAAAAAAAAAACTTGAAAGCTTGAAACATTCCAGACTACAAAAGTGACTGTAGACAGGCGTTCAAAAATGTTGAAGAATATATTTTTTTCGCAATGGCTCGCAGCCCCCAGTGGGCCAGTGCGTCCTCATTTGTCGAGGCTTCACAATCACACACTTTTTAGACACACCACACTCGGTAAGACTCCTCTGGATGAGTGATCAGCCTGACGTAGAGACTTCTACCTGACAACACACAACACTTACAACAGACAGACATCCATGCCACCGGCGGGATTCGAACCCACAGTCCCAGCAAGCGAGCGGCCGCAGACCCACACCTTAGACCGCGCGGCCACTGGGATCGTCAAAGAATAGTTACTGTTGAACGATAATACAATGGAGCACTTTTCGTATTAACTTTATGTCTGTAATGTAACGGAGCCTCTGGTTATGCCCGTCCGTCTCCACTCCAGCTTCCCTTGACATCACTCCGCTACAAATCACCACCTATATATAAGTTTTCACATGCTGTCGCCAGCACTACTAAAGTGGAAGTAATACGACCGTGGTTGTTAAAACGTCGTATAGCGATGCTTCTTTGGGAAGATGAAACCTCCATTGACGTAGTGTAGGAATTTTTAAAATAACATGGCGGCAGGGAGAATATTTTGTCATAATTCATTCATTCATTCTGTAGTCTGTCTTACGACAGGTCCGTAGCCTCTTCATTCTGCAGTCTGTCTTACGACAGGTCCGTAGCCTCTTACAAAGCGAGTTCTCCACAGGGTGCGATCTAGTGCTTCCTCTTTCAATTTCAAGTATCTTTTTTTTTCCTTAAGGTCATCCAGTAGCTGCTTACGTCTTCTCCCTCGTCGTCCCGTCATTTCTATCCTTCCCTCTAACTTTCCTTCAATCACGTGTTTCAGAAGGCAGTTTCTACGCAAGATGTGACCAATCCAGTTATCCTTTCTTCTTTTTATTGTATGTACGATATTCCTCTCCTCCTTCACTCTGTGTAATACTTCATTTCTCACACGATCGGTCCAACTGATCTTCTCCATTCTTCTCCAGCACCACATATCAAAACTTTCCAGATACTTCTGATCTACTTCCCGAAGTGTCCACGTTTCAGCACCATACAAAGCTACGCTCCAAATGTAGCACTTTACTAGTTTCTTACTTAAATTTAATTCCAGTTTGCTGGTGAAAAGATTTTTCTTCTTGTTGAATGCTGCTTTTGCCATGGCAATTCTGGATTTAATTTCATAATGTCATAATGACAACAATTTTTTAAAAGTTGTAACTTCGTATGCGAAATTTGTATTTTGTCATGTTAAGAAATGTCAAACGTCGAGGGTAATGAAAAGCTACACGTAATGTTGATACACGAGTGACATCGCTTGTTTGTTGTATGAAGCGAGAGATGTTTAAACAGAGAAGATTCAAAGAAGTGTAGTGATTTAAAGCAGACTGTGGAATGTGGAAAGTGGGTGTCATCGGGGACTGTCATCTTGCTTCCTGTAACGTATGCGGTCCTAATCGGCTGCAGCTGTTCGCTGCTCAGATTCCAAAACACTTCCGATAAACCTCTTCCCTTTAATCCTGTAACTCGACAGGACTGTCTGTCTGTTTACTTAGGCTAGTGCCGATATGGAGGTCATCTCAGCTTTGCAAATAGCTTCGGGCAATCTCATCCCAGTGGGCCGAATAGTCCAGAGCGCGTTTCAGTTACGTAATTGATTATTGATCGGCTTTCCATTAAAATTGACCACCGATTCGTGTCAAGCGAAAAGGAGGGTCGTGTTGAAGTTAAGATGGCCACAACCTTGACCGTTCCTGTCACAATTTCTCTCACACGTAGCCCAGCGATCGTGAAAACAGTTTCGGATTATAGACACTTTGTGGGTTTGCACATAACAAGAAATTTATTTGAAGGCACTGTCTTTGTAGTTACGTGAAAGGACTGAGTAAAACCACGAGAAGCTTCCAGGAGAAGAAACGATCAATATGTGGATGCGCTCAAACTGTTGTCATCCGTAGTTACGGCGATGAAAGGCGAATACGGACATAAATTCTCAATACAGAAGTCAAACGTGACTGAGCGAAGGAAATCGTTGACATAGCTGACATGCACAGTATTTTGTGAGAATATCAGATTCTGAAGGAACCTCTAGCAGGGTACCAGCCACAGCGAATGTGGTCTATCGTGGTGTTTTTCAGGCTCTCCAGGCCATTTATTAGCCACCTTGGTATTTGTTTCTCTTTGTGCCATATTTTACAATAGAATACAATACAGCACGTGTATTTTTGTTGTAGAATATAATGAACTATATTTTTTGCGCCTCAGTATACTGACATTAGGTTATCACAATTTTCTAACATTCGTATGTTTGTAATTTCATGTCTTACGCACGGTAACGGCTGGTAGAGTAGCTTTCTTTCTGTGTTACTGTCCGCCAGATGTCCTTCTATTAGCATCGGTGCGATTAGTTTATGTGACAGGCGGTCTGTCATAGCTGCAGCTAGTGCGGGTGGAAGTGGAAGTAGTTAGGCAAGTGTGCCGAATTTGTGAACTGGAGCTGGTGGATTTGTGGATACTAAACTTTAGGTGAGTGTCTTTATTCACATTGTGTATTATCGAAAATTATAATTTGGGAGTATGGATATGACATGGAATTTGATACACCTAGTACTGTTCTGACATATGACGCAACAAAAAATAGTTCTTTAAATGAATGTTAATTAATATTACGTTAGTGGCGTTTAATACGTGTTGTGTGTAAATTCTAAATACCACACAAATTGACAAAAAAGAGAAAGTGTCAGACAAACAGTAAATAGTTCCCTCCACCTTCAGAAGGTCACCAACGCTACATTTCATATCCTTCCGCACTGGCCATTTATGACTGTTTTTTAATCTAATTTCGCGTCTGATGACCTCTGTGCTGAAACAAGTACCGTTGAACGTTCAAAACATCAGTCGGTATAACCTCTGACGAGGCACTAGCTGCGTAGTATCATCTGGTTTGTGCTTTTCCAACGTTCGTGTAACAGACTGCCTTGATGCAGGCCACACGTGAAACCGCGTCCAAAGCTGCTCGAGCCTGTAGCGTGTTCAGCGTCTTGAGGCAAGCACAAACAACTGTCTGAGAGATGCCTGACACGTGGCGTGAGGCCTGCAATACCAGTAACTGTGCATAACGTCAGTATTTCCTACTGGTATCGGCTTCAATGCTTTTATTCTTAGATTAAATGACGATGTTTCTACTGCTGAAATACATCGCATCGCATGAGACCGGAAGATGACCATTAATGGTAAATTTTGGGGGGTTTTTAAACAAACTGTTGTGATCTATTTGAAGGCATTCGCACGTGCGGAGTGAGGAAGGTGACGAGAAACCGTCAGCCAGGATGTGCGATGTTACACGTCAAAGTCGTGGATATTGTAAACTGTGTTGCCTCTAACTTACAGTAATGTGTTGTTATGTGGCACTTTGTTGTAGGATTTGGAAGCTTTTCATTGTTAGTTCTTACATCGTACGCAGGTGTCGAGTAGTTGCTTACTGTAAACCGTAATTAGAAGTAGATCATTTTACATGCCAAGGCCCAGCACTTAATTTTGTTACTGTCAGACTGGGTAATGGGCTTGTGTTGTACTCGTACTGGCCCTTTTATTTTTGTAAGAAATATAGACCATTTTTATGAAAATGATAATGCTAAGCTTCACACCTATAAACCACCTACATCTTGGGTTAGTTTGAAGTTAGTCTGTCTGTACCTGTAGCAACAAAGTCTACATTTTGTTGTCATTTTGTATTTATTGAAAGGAGGCTTTGTTATATTGTGCCACTTTGTACCGCTGAGAAGACTGTAAGTTTTCACAAATTACATAGCCAAGACACAAACATGTTTTGTTTATTTTGGTGGAACGGTACAACGGTCTCCGTTTCCTGCCTAACTCTTCGATTACAGGGTTCTTTCTTGAAGCGCCCACTTCAAGTGTTCGTCTAGAATTCATTCTTTATCGATCACACAAATCGACAGAACTGATTATCGAGCTGACGTGCATTGTTTGATACGTTCGTATATGATTTTACGTTCTTACAGCCTCCACCACAGAGGCCTATTTGGCTGCTTTAGATGGGGCAACTCATAATGTTTTTAGGGCTTTCTCTTTTACTGATAATAGAAAACTTCCTTTTCGACTTCCACTCCGAAGCCCTCCATTTTATTTTCATCTAATTTCAGGTTCCAATAATCAAATAACTTTTCCCTTTATGGCTGCACTGTGCATGTGTGTCTTGGAAGGCAGCTTGAACCACGTCTGTAATCGAATTCGCTCACAGGAGTGCGTCTAAATTGGGAGGGTTGGGGGAGGGGAGGGCTGCATTCGGCGTTTGCAGAAGGAAAACTTGCAACAAATACGGAGCACGTTGTTATTGCAGAGCCCTTTACTGTGCCCTGCATCCACTCAGCGAGGGTCAGTGCATTAATTAGCCTATGGGGTCGAGAGAGGCAAATATCTGTCAGAGGGAATTACTGGCATTACCAACATGGAAATTATTGTGAAATGCATATCAAAGGAAAGCTTGTTGGACATCAAATTTGTTGGGGTTAATTTAGCGACCGGCAAATTTTGTCCCTTATCATTACTCCAATTTGGCAAATACTATTTGTCCCATGAAGAATTCTACATAGGTTGCTGTCCTGTCGCAGTTTAATGGGCTGATCCTACAGAAAGTCATGAAGGACAACAACAAACACAGGAGTGCTGTGTGGGTAGTGTGCATGTGTCGCTGTGCTCTAACCTCAGGCTCGTAAGTCAAAATGGACGTATTTGTTTGAGCGCCGTTCGCAAGTTTTGTCACTTCACGAAAGAGACTGGACGGTAGGTGCATTGCAGGTGACGCTACTGGCTGCTTTGCGTCTTCTCTCGCTAACATATTCATATGTAAACTTAACGTTGTATTACCGTGCATTTTCAAATGAGATGTGTTCAAAAATCACCAACTAATGCACTTAAACTTTTCAATAGTTTATTCTTAAAATACCCCTATACGTATTTCGGTGGTTTAAACCACCATCTTCAGGGGGTCGTGGAGATTAAAGTGCATAGACTTTATAGTTATTACATATATGGTTATATTTATATATGTAGAATATGAGTGGGCTGGTATTGCTCACTTCGTACATTATGTAAAATTATGTAAAATTACTATAAAATGAATTAAAGGCTGTTAAAATGATTACATAGTTTGTAGTTTCCTGAAAATTATTGGCAGTTTGGCCTTGTAGTAAGGTGGTCATCTGTGTGTATACGTAAGCTGCATGACGCCGGTGTTGTCACGTATACGTATAGGGGTGTTTTAAGAATAAACTATTGAGAAGTTTATGTGCATTAGTTGGTGATTTTTTTAACATATTCATATGTAATTGAAGGCTTCCGCCGTGGTCGTAATGTTGCTTACAATTTTTTGGGTTGTTGCCCGGAGTTATTTTTTGGTGTATAACCAACGTTTCGCGATCACTTGTATGTCCCATCTTCAGGGTCTTAGGTAAAAAGGATGCTAGGAGGTAAGGAACATGTGTTTATATAGGAGTAGGGCCCAATGGGTAGTTTGAATGGACGAGCCAATCAGGAAGAAGGAGAGGTGTGGTGTGTTGTGATAGGTTCTGACAGGGACTGGTTGGGGGACGATGGGTAAGCAGTGGTGGGGGTATGTATATATATATATATATATATATATAAGTTGATGGCTTATGGACGGAGGAAAAAAGTCCATGACAGGAGGAAGGGGAGCCAAACTCTAAGAACAGGTACCAAGTATTCAATGGGTGTGATTGAGTGGCAGAGAAGGAGTGTTGCTGTTTTCTGTCAAGAGTCGTCTGATGGGTTTTCAAGCTCCGCTAAGTATCGCTCCATCTTCCCTGTTGATGTTATTAAGGTGCAGGTTCACACCACACCTCCCCCTTCTTCCTAATCGGCTCGTCCATTCAATACTACCCATTGGACCCCACTCCTATATAAACACATGTTCCTTACCTCCTAGCATCCTTTTTCCTAAGACCCTGAAGATGGGACAAACAAGTGATCCCGAAACATTGGTTATACACCAAAAATTGACGCCGGGCAACAACCCAAAAAAATTTTAAGTGACATATACACGGAGAAGACGTAAGCAGCTACTGGATGACCTTAAGGGAAAGAAAAGATACTGGAAATTGAAAGAGGAAGCACTAGATCGCACCCTGTGGAGAACTCGCTTTGGAAGAGGCTACGGACCTGTCGTAAGACAGACTGCAGAATGAATGAATATGTATGTTGTGTTGTGTAAACTAATTGTTACGAAACTAGTGACGCTACTGTCACACACTTTAGGGTCAGAGGTCGTGCCTCGTTGTAGTCTGTTACGTATTCACATTGACAGCATGTTTCCAGTCAACATTTTAAACTGTAATTACATTTATATTTTTGGTAATGCGCCAGTTTTGTGCTGTAAGCCGTGTCTAAGAAAAATGATAGGAGTTGAAATTGAGCTTCGTTTTCTGTGACGCAACCGTACAGCGTCTGTTCTGCACAAACTGATCAGTGGCCGTTATAAGTTTCTGAGGGATGTTAATATCAAGACTGCCGTCTTATGTGTCGTGATGCCGTGTGGTCTGGTAAGGAGGAACGCAGCAGTTTCCTTTATAAGGTTGGTAGTTCTTTAGCAGGACATACGGCATCATAAACTTTCGTGATCTGGGAAGTAACACATTTGTACGCAAGTTAAACGAGTGTTACATTTGCGTTACTACATTTATCGAGTTGTAGAGAGGAATTCACGCTTTCGACTTGTTGCGTGTGTGCTCTGAAAATTACGGATTACTTGAGTTATTTAGTTATTTAACGATGCTCTTACAACTACATTGAGTACGTACCGTCGAATATTATGAGTGTGAAAGATGAATTTTAAAAATTATGGACAGAAAGCCGTCATGAAATGCTTCTCTAGGTACAGTGAAGACCTGTACAGGGTAGCCAACCTCGGCCAAGAATCGTAACCGAAACCTGTCAATTACGAACGCGTGCAGGCGTTGTGGGAAGAGTAGAGTAGAACCAAACTGTTACAAGATGGCGTGCAAGTGATCAGTTCTCTGGCCTGTGTCCTGTTAGAAGTCACAAAAATTTACGTACTGCGAAAGTGATACATTTGTGTAGCCATGTATATATAGCACAGTGGTTACTATACGTACCGCCAGGTTTAACATACACAAATTCTACGTTCTGCCCACACAGTGTATTTATGTGTTTTGTGTGGATCTCAGAACAAACAGCGATTATTTCACTGTACAACATTAACTGACTGGTTTGTATAACTGAGACGGAGTGTGTTTACTGCGCGGTACGGACTGTATTTATGTGTTTTGTGTGGATCTCAGAACAAACAGCGATTATTTCACTGTACAGCATTAACTGACTGGTTTGTATAACTGAGACGGAGTGTGTTTACTGCGCGGTACGGACTGTATTTATGTGTTTTGTGTGGATCTCAGAACAAACGCGATTATTTCACTGTACAACATTAACTGACTGGTTTGTATAACTGAGACGGAGTGTGTTTACTGCGCGGTACGGACTGAATGTTTAATTATAATTCAAGAAATGTTCGTCTTTAAAGTGATGATTTTGAAACCTTTCCCTTGTATGCGTCACTACAGTACAACCAATAGCTCCCGCCATCTTGTCACAGTAAAGCTACTTATTTACAGCATTTCATAAATTTAATCTAATATGTCCATTGAAATATACAAAAATCGCCTTCATAATTAAAATTTTGACATGGTAAGGGTTAATACACACAAATAGTAATTAGGACTGCAGCCTTTGCGTGTTTTCATACTGTAAGACTTTCATTTGGTCCTCAATCAAGGCCAAATAACATGCCTTGGTTCGTTCATTTGCTACGGTTTATTGAATGTCATGTTGGCCACTGATCGCCCGATTCCATGCCGCGCACTAATATATCTTAATATATACACTACTAAGCCTTTTCCATTTTTCCATTACGAGAAACATTCACCTTCCGTCCCTTTTGTTGGTTTTGTTCTTGTAGTCTGCCGCACACCGAACGCAAAACACAGGGCAACACAACTAACAACGAATAAGAACTCTGCCCCTCCACGTAACGCCACTGGACGCAGCAATCGAGAGATCGCGTTTGTCCTTTATATTCTGTAGGTTCGTGGTTCAAATCTCGAACCGGCTGCCGCCAGCTTTGAATTAACGATGTCCTGGTTGTTATCAGTTCCCCAGGCAAACGCTGGGTTGGGGCTTCAAATGAGGCTGCCACCGCCTCCTTCTACATCCGTAACATTCATTGTTCAGTATTTGATTGTGTATAGTCTGCGTCACTGACAATGAACTATGAACGTGTAAATAACACGCTAGAGCACGGGTCTCCAACCCGCGGCCCACCTGGTTTGATTATGGGGCCCGAGACCACATTTGTAAGTTATTTATATACTATAAAACTACACAATGATTTACGCGGTCACTTATTCTGTCTTTCCGCGTGCGGCCTGCAAACGGCCCACAATAACGGATGTGGTCCTTTGTCATAAAAACGTTGGACACCCTTGCGCTAGAGTGAGGTTAGTTTCGCCTTCACACGTCAATGTCGTTCCTGTGTTGAACACGTAACACTGTGTGTAAGGCACTAAGCAGTTCGCTGCTTGCTCATATAACACGTTAACCTGTGTGTAGGCACTAAGCAGTCTGTGTCTGTGTATATAACACGTAACACTGTGTGTAAGGCACTAAGCAGTTCTGCTGCTGTGCATCATATAACACGTAACACTGTGTGTAAGGCACTAAGCAGTTCTGCTGCTGTGCATCATATAACACGTAACACTGTGTGTAAGGCACTAAGCAGTTCTGCTGCTGTGCATCATATAACACGTAACACTGTGCGTAAGGCACTAAGCAGTTCTGCTGCTGTGCATCATATAACACGTAACACTGTGTGTAAGGCACTAAGCAGTTCTGCTGCTGTGCATCATATAACACGTAACACTGTGTGTAAGGCACTAAGCAGTTCTGCTGCTGTGCATCATATAACACGTAACACTGTGTGTAAGGCACTAAGCAGTTCTGCTGCTGTGCATCATATAACACGTAACACTGTGTGTAAGGCACTAAGCAGTTCTGCTGCTGTGCATCATATAACACGTAACACTGTGTGTAAGGCACTAAGCAGTTCATATAATGCTTACAGACTGTTTGAATTAAATTATTAAGTATTAAATTATTTTATTTAACATGTATAACATTTCATTAGTGTTATCACTGCACTAATTTCAACTAATTAGTGCTGATTCAGTATTACTAAATATTCGATAACAACTGCGTCAATGAAAGGACCCAAACCAAATCTAGAGTCTTCTAGACACAGCACATGTTTATGTGGCAACAGTTCCCTGCGTTTTGTACGTATTCTATTTACTGACAGTTTCTTCAATGCCCCATTTTCTAAGTCATGCCGGTATTTCGACGTTTCGACACGGTGCTGCCCCTGGCGACCCTACAGGGAAGTATACTGATGTACTGTCACAGTAAGTGAGCATGAAGCTTTTCCTCTGCTGAAGCACCATCGTTTGGAGATGTATGGCGGTAATGGAGGTAGACGTCCGCTCGTTTTTAACCACACAGTTAGATGCAGGCGAATGGTGAACTGCCTACTCAAGTAGACGTACCCCAACAGGGTACCCCTGCTGCATGATCCTATGCAAGTAGACGTACCCCAACAGGATACCCCTGCTGCATGATCCTATGCAAGTAGAGGTACCCCAACAGGATACCCCTGCTGCATGATCCTATGCAAGTAGAGGTACCCCAACAGGATACCCCTGCTGCATGATCCTATGCAAGTAGACGTACCCCAACAGGATACCCCTGCTGCATGATCCTATGCAAGTAGAGGTACCCCAACAGGATACCCCTGCTGCATGATCCTATGCAAGTAGAGGTACCCCAACAGGATACCCCTGCTGCATGATCCTATGCAAGTAGAGGTACCCCAACAGGATACCCCTGCTGCATGATCCTATGCAAGTAGACGTACCCCAACAGGATACCCCTGCTGCATGATCCTATGCAAGTAGAGGTACCCCAACAGGATACCCCTGCTGCATGATCCTATGCAAGTAGACGTACCCCAACAGGATACCCCTGCTGCATGATCCTATGCAAGTAGAGGTACCCCAACAGGATACCCCTGCTGCATGATCCTATGCAAGTAGACGTACCCCAACAGGATACCCCTGCTGCATGATCCTATGCAAGTAGACGTACCCCAACAGGATACCCCTGCTGCATGATCCTATGCAAGTAGACGTACCCCAACAGGATACCCTGCTGCATGATCCTATGCAAGTAGACGTACCCCAACAGGATACCCCTGCTGCATGAGCCTATGCAAGTAGACGTACCCCAACAGGATACCCCTGCTGCATGATCCTATGCAAGTAGAGGTACCCCAACAGGATACCCCTGCTGCATGATCCTATGCAAGTAGAGGTACCCCAACAGGATACCCCTGCTGCATGATCCTATGCAAGTAGAGGTACCCCAACAGGATACCCCTGCTGCATGATCCTATGCAAGTAGACGTGCCCCAACAGGATACCCCTGCTGCATGATCCTATGCAAGTAGACGTACCCCAACAGGATACCCCTGCTGCATGATCCTATGCAAGTAGACTTACCCCAACAGGATACCCCTGCTGCAAGATCCTATGCAAGTAGACGTACCCCAACAGGATACCCCTGCTGCGTGATCCTATGCAAGTAGACGTACCCCAACAGGATACCCCTGCTGCATGATCCTATGCAAGTAGACGTACCCCAACAGGATACCCCTGCTGCATGATCCTATGCAAGTAGACGTACCCCAACAGGGTACCCCTGCTGCATGATCCCCGGATCTGGTACAGGCGTGTTGTGTAGACAATCCGTGCCCCGCCTGGAAGTCAAACCCCGGTCGGTCAAAACGTAGCTTTGCCATGTGCCGTCCTGTTGGTCCGCATGCATCAGGACGACTGTCACTAGTCTCATTTTCGTGGAAGTCCATATTTGGGATTTTTACTAAAATTTGTTGAAGCATTCCTAGCTACGTCAAAATCGCACAAAAACGCAGACATTTTGCATGCAGACGTTTGTGATCTGTCGCTATGATGGGGCATTGTAGTGCAGACGGACTGCGTTCTCTATGAGCTACGTGCTGAGGCTGAAGAAACAGCTGAGCATCGAGGGTCGAACTAGATCGATTTTAAACATCGAATGTCGTCGTTTAAAAGATATCGATATCAAATCTCATCACGAGATCTTGATGATGATGGATATTAAGTATGTTCTACAGCCAAGGATAATTTGTGTTCTATGTGCATGTTGTTAACATGAAAGTGTGCACAATGTAACATATAGGGAAAGTGTTGCGTCTGCGGCTGTCTTTTTTACTCATAACACATTTAACACCAGACACGTTAAGCCAAGGATGATAGATATCTCATGTTGTAGAACGTAATTGTGGATATTATATTGGATCGTTTGCGGCTGACGTCTTACCATATTGGCCGCATAGCGTATATCTATTGACGGTGCACGCTACTTTAGCCGGTATATCTATTGACGGTGCACGCTACTTTAGCCGGTATATCTATTGACGGTGCACGCTACTTTAGCCGGTATATCTATTGACGGTGCACGCTTACTTTAGCGGATATACTATTGACGGTGCACGCTACTTTAGCCGGATATCTATTACTCCCTATTGGAACTTGGTGCACGCTACTTTAGCCGGTATATCTATTGACGGTGCACGCTACTTTAGCCAGTATATCTATTGACGGTGCACGCTACTTTAGCCGGTATATTTCTCTTTACTGTCTCTTAGCCTGTTTTATTAAAGTAACTTGCATCTGAACATTATTTCCACATATACGTCTATATGTCTATACGTCTATATGTCTATACGTCTATACGTCTATATGTCTATACGTCTATACGTCTATACGTCTATATGTCTATACGTCTATATGTCTATATGTCTATCTCTACAAAGGAATATTTTTGTCCAAGACATTCTGTGAATTTCTACTTATCCCTTTCTTGCTATATGTCCAACCCGTCTTTTCGTTCTGGATTTAGCTACCTTAACATTTTTATATATTTTTTGTAACGTTAACCAACAAATGCACACAATTGTCACGGATTCACGATAATACTTTTAACATTACATTAACCTCCTACATGTTTGGAACCTTACTGATCCATGATTAGGAAGCACACATTGTTAGGCGAACAGCACAGACTATTAATGTCCTGTTGTGTGTGCCTGCGTCATGTTTCGTGTACTCTAACACTGTCCTCCGCACATCGTCACGGTGCAGTATGGAAGCTACACGACCTGCTATAGGCCTGGTGTATGCAGAACGTAACTCACCAAACACCTTTTTCAGTGTCGTAGTTCCTTGAGTCTTCAATGTTGAATTTCCGACTATCATCATCCCATTCAGAGAATGGTTGGAGCGAGTTTGAGCATTACGAAGCGTGCCTTGGCCTTGCTTCGAAATTAAAACAATCTTAGAAGATTAATGCTTCTGCACAAAGTTCCGAGGCAGCGAGAGATAAGGCGGGAAAGACACGAGATTGCGAGAGGAAATGTTGAATCGCTGTTCCTTTATTTCCTTCTTTCTCTCGCAGTGTCATCGTCTTTCCGGGAAGAAAGGTGAAGATGGAAGGGAAGTAGTGAATCCTCTCCCCCCCTCCCCCCGAAACACAGACACGTTGTCCACTGGCGCGAATTGCCCGTCAGTTTCCTTGTGACTAAGTGCCGCCGGGGAGATTTCTCCTCAAAACACACAGACGAGGCTTTTATGACCGGAATTTAATACATTTTACAGGAGAAAGGGAGTGTGGAGTTGTAGTGTACAGTTGTAGTGTACAGTTGTAGTGTGTACAGTTGTAGTGTGTACAGTTGTAGTGTGTACAGTTGTAGTGTGTACAGTTGTAGTGTGTACAGTTGTAGTGTGTACAGTTGTAGTGTACAGTTGTAGTGTGTACAGTTGTAGAGTGTACAGTTGTAGTGTGTACAGTTGTAGTGTGTACAGTTGTAGTGTGTACAGTTGTAGTGTGTACAGTTGTAGTGTGTACAGTTGTAGTGTGTACAGTTGTAGTGTGTACAGTTGTAGTGTGTAAGTTGTAGTGTGTAAGTTGTAGTGTGTAAGTTGCAGTGTACAGTTGTAGTGTGTACAGTTGTAGTGTGTACAGTTGTAGTGTGTACAGTTGTAGTGTGTACAGTTGTAGTGTGTACAATTGTAGTGTGTACAGTTGTAGTGTGTACAGTTGTAGTGTGTACAGTTGTAGTGTGTACAGTTGTAGTGTGTACAGTTGTAGTGTGTACAGTTGTAGTGTGTAAGTTGCAGTGTACAGTTGTAGTGTGTACAGTTGTAGTGTGTACAGTTGTAGTGTGTACAGTTGTAGTGTGTACAGTTGTAGTGTGTACAGTTGTAGTGTGTACAGTTGTAGTGTGTACAGTTGTAGTGTGTACAGTTGTAGTGTGTACAGTTGTAGTGTGTACAGTTGTAGTGTGTACAGTTGTAGTGTGTACAGTTGTAGTGTGTACAGTTGTAGAGTGTACAGTTGTAGTGTGTACAGTTGTAGTGTGTACAGTTGTAGTGTGTACAGTTGCAGTGTACAGTTGCAGTGTACAGTTGTAGTGTGTACAGTTGTAGTGTGTACAGTTGTAGTGTGTACAGTTGTAGTGTGTACAGTTGTAGTGTGTACAGTTGTAGTGTGTACAGTTGTAGTGTGTACAGTTGTAGTGTGTACAGTTGTAGTGTGTACAGTTGTAGTGTGTACAGTTGTAGTGTGTACAGTTGTAGTGTGTACAGTTGTAGTGTGTACAGTTGTAGTGTGTAAGTTGTAGTGTACAGTTGCAGTGTACAGTTGTAGTGTGTACAGTTGTAGTGTGTACAGTTGTAGTGTGTACAGTTGTAGTGTGTACAGTTGTAGTGTGTACAGTTGTAGTGTGTACAGTTGTAGTGTGTACAGTTGTAGTGTGTACAGTTGTAGTGTGTACAGTTGTATTGTGTACAGTTGTAGTGTGTACAGTTGTAGTGTACAGTTGTAGTGTGTACAGTTGTAGTGTACAGTTGTAGTGTGTACAGTTGTAGTGTGTACAGTTGTAGTGTACAGTTGTAGTGTGTACAGTTGTAGTGTGTACAGTTGTAGTGTGTACAGTTGTAGTGTGTACAGTTGTAGTGTACAGTTGTAGTGTGCACAGTTGTAGTGTAAGTTGTAGTGTTACAGTTGTAGTGTACAGTTGTAGTGTGTACAGTTGTAGTGTGTACAGTTGTAGTGTGTACAGTTGTAGTGTGTACAGTTGTAGTGTACAGTTGTAGTGTGTACAGTTGTAGTGTGTACAGTTGTAGTGTGTACAGTTGTAGTGTGTACAGTTGTAGTGTGTACAGTTGTAGTGTGTACAGTTGTAGTGTGTACAGTTGTAGTGTACAGTTGTAGTGTGTACAGTTTGTATGTGTACAGTTGTAGTGTGTACAGTTGTAGTGTGTACAGTTGTGTGTACAGTTGTAGTGTGTACAGTTGTAGTGTGTACAGTTGTAGTGTACAGTTGTAGTGTGTACAGTTGTAGTGTGTACAGTTGTAGTGTACAGTTGTAGTGTACAGTTGTAGTGTGTACAGTTGTAGTGTACAGTTGTAGTGTGTACAGTTGTAGTGTGTACAGTTGTAGTGTACAGTTGTAGTGTGTACAGTTGTAGTGTGTACAGTTGTAGTGTGTACAGTTGTAGTGTGTACAGTTGTAGTGTGTACAGTTGTAGTGTGTACAGTTGTAGTGTGTACAGTTGTATTGTGACAGTTGTAGTGTGTACAGATGTAGTGTGTACAGTTGTAGTGTGTACAGTTGTAGTGTGTACAGTTTGTATTGTGTACAGTTGTAGTGTGTACAGTTGTAGTGTGTACAGTTGTAGTGTACAGTTGTAGTGTGTACAGTTGTAGTGTGTACAGTTGTAGTGTGTACAGTTGTAGTGTACAGTTGTAGTGTGTACAGTTGTAGTGTACAGCAACCTTCGCTGTGTCGGTGAGGAATTGGATAAGAAATTCCGTGAAGTAAAGTATTACGAAATTCGTTCTACAGGACATTACGGCGACAGTCTTGTCTTGTCTGAACATGGATTGGAGGACATTCTTACCTAAAGACAGAGCAGTGAAGGGAGTTCCGTACAGAGCTGTTGCACAGTTCACAGTTCCGTACAGAGCTGTTGCACAGTTCACAGTTCGCGACAAATGTAAGCGCTGCCGTGCCTGTAACTGTCACAGCTGTCCTCATCTGCAGTGCAATGCTATCCATACGTGCTGCTGTGATATAACTAACAGTGCGTGACGCAGGCCTGTATGCTTCCCCAGATTCTATCAAAATTAGAACCATTCCTGCTCCTATCCTCGGAACAGAATAATGCTAAAATAATTGAAGTATTGTTCACCAGGTTAGAAGCTAGTTTATGCTCTGCGAAAATATTTTGTGCTCTGAATTTAACGTCTCTCGTCCCTTTTTTGGTTCATAAGAACGCGATATAATAAGCGAAATATAATTTTGTTTTATCTTAGTGTCAAAATCTTATTTCATTACATAAAAGTCTTAGCGCATATTGACAGTCATGTATATCGCTGTAAAGACAAACGATATCACTGCACTGTCCAGGGTCAAGGAAGCTTATGCTGAATACAGTTGCGTGTTACGATGTGGACTTAGCTGATTGAAACTCTAAAACGCACGAAGTTAACAACTGTGTTCACTTTACAGTTTGAATAATTTAACTGTTTTAATGAGGGGACACAATACTTACTTAAACGTGCTGGCCTTGTATTCCTTTGTTCAGAAAATTCCCTGATGATGGCACCTCGGTGCCGAAACATGTACGAGTTTTGTACTTAGTTTTGAATGTATTTTATTAAGTGCATGTGTTGGTTAATGTATTATAATGTATGTACGTTAGGAATAGCATAACAATTGGCAATTCTTCGTTATTCCTCTTACGTTTTAAAAGCCTGAATTACTTCAAGCCTGTGATTACATAAAACTGTTTTGAAGTTAACAATTTGCTTGACATGTGAAGCATTTTCCGTGCAAATTCCGTAGATCTGCCACATTTGTAGACAGAGCACACTGAAACGTGCTACGTGGACAGAGCAGGCCTCACCGCTGAACGTCGCCTGCATCTGCCGTCGCTAATAATGTCGTGTTTGAACGTGGGAGACAGTAGGTCGGACATAGCAGTGCGCTGTATATCTTGTGTTTGGAAAACTGCACACCGCGTTGCAATATGGCCCGCTGTTTGTGGGGTCCTAACACTTGGCATAGCGCGTCTAGTGACTGAAATACACTTCAAATAAATGCACACATACATACACACACAAACACACACTCAAACATACATACGCACATTCACACATACACAAAACACGCACACACGCACATGTACACACATACAGACACAAACACAATACACACATACACATTCACACAAACACACGCATACACACACATACAAACAACCGTAATTGAGTAATGTTGAAACGGTGTTTTCGTATCACATTATTGAGATGTCTGACTGAGCACTGAAGACGGATGTTAGGGAAGAGTGTGAAAACTGAACATCATACTTCTTCGGATACTGATTGACATAAAGTTCGGAGGAGTGAGTGAGAATGCAGCACTATCGGCCATTTCGAACGAATCTTGCGTGCTGAATGCAGATTGCCTTCATGACGGGCATGCCGGAGAAGTTGCCGACTGAGTAAGGCGCTAGATGTAACAGGCCGGTTGTGTGACAGACAGCAGAACACTAAGTAAGGCGCTAGATGTAACAGGCCGGTTGTGTGACAGACAGCAGAACACTAAGTAAGGCGCTAGATGTAACAGGCCGGTTGTGTGACAGACAGCAGAACACTAAGTAAGGCGCTAGATGTATCAGGCTAGTTGTGTGACAGACAGCAGAACACTAAGTAAGGCGCTAGATGTAACAGGCTAGTTGTGTGACAGACAGCAGAACACTAAGTAAGGCGCTAGATGTAACAGGCTAGTTGTGTGACAGACAGCAGAACACTAAGTAAGGCGCTAGATGTAACAGGCTAGTTGTGTGACAGACAGCAGAACACTAAGTAAGGCGCTAGATGTAACAGGCTAGTTGTGTGACAGACAGCAGAACACTAAGTAAGGCGCTAGATGTAACAGGCTAGTTGTGTGACAGACAGCAAACACTAAGTAAGGCGCTAGATGTAACAGGCTAGTTGTGTGACAGACAGCAGAACACTAAGTAAGGCGCTAGATGTATCAGGCCGGTTGTGTGACAGACAGCAGAACACTAAGTAAGGCGCTAGATGTAACAGGCTAGTTGTGTGACAGACAGCAGAACACTAAGTAAGGCGCTAGATGTAACAGGCTAGTTGTGTGACAGACAGCAGAACACTAAGTAAGGCGCTAGATGTAACAGGCTAGTTGTGTGACAGACAGCAGAACACTAAGTAAGGTGCTAGATGTAACAGGCTAGTTGTGTGACAGACAGCAGAACACTAAGTAAGGCGCTAGATGTAACAGGCTAGTTGTGTGACAGACAGCAGAACACTAAGTAAGGCGCTAGATGTAACAGGCTAGTTGTGTGACAGACAGCAGAACACTAAGTAAGGCGCTAGATGTAACAGGCTAGTTGTGTGACAGACAGCAGAACACTAAGTAAGGCGCTAGATGTAACAGGCTAGTTGTGTGACAGACAGCAGAACACTAAGTA
The DNA here is from genome assembly GCA_021186555.1 of Reticulitermes speratus. Classification (NCBI taxonomy): domain Eukaryota; kingdom Metazoa; phylum Arthropoda; class Insecta; order Blattodea; family Rhinotermitidae; genus Reticulitermes; species Reticulitermes speratus. The sequence goes on from JAJKFL010000031.1 coordinate 34,009,898, forward strand.
AGGCGCTAGATGTAACAGGCTAGTTGTGTGACAGACAGCAGAACACTAAGTAAGGCGCTAGATGTAACAGGCTAGTTGTGTGACAGACAGCAGAACACTAAGTAAGGCGCTAGATGTAACAGGCTAGTTGTGTGACAGACAGCAGAACACTAAGTAAGGCGCTAGATGTAACAGGCTAGTTGTGTGACAGACAGCAGAACACTAAGTAAGGCGCTAGATGTAACAGGCTAGTTGTGTGACAGACAGCAGAACACTAAGTAAGGCGCTAGATGTAACAGGCTAGTTGTGTGACAGACAGCAGAACACTAAGTAAGGCGCTAGATGTAACAGGCTAGTTGTGTGACAGACAGCAGAACACTAAGTAAGGCGCTAGATGTAACAGGCTAGTTGTGTGACAGACAGCAGAACACTAAGTAAGGCGCTAGATGTAACAGGCTAGTTGTGTGACAGACAGCAGAACACTAAGTAAGGCGCTAGATGTAACAGGCTAGTTGTGTGACAGACAGCAGAACACTAAGTAAGGCGCTAGATGTATCAGGCCGGTTGTGTGACAGACAGCAGAACACTAAGTAAGGCGCTAGATGTAACAGGCCGGTTGTGTGACAGACAGCAGAACACTAAGTAAGGCGCTAGATGTAACAGGCCGGTTGTGACAGACAGCAGAAACAAGTAAGCGCTAGATGTAACAGGCGTTGTGTGACAGACAGCAGAACACAATAAGGCTAGATGTAACAGGCGGTTGTGACAGACAGCAGAACACTAAGTAAGGCGCTAGATGTAACAGGTGTGTGACAGACAGCAAAACAAAGCTAGAGTAACAGTAGTTTGGTACAGACGGAACACAATAAGGCAGGAACAGTAAAGGCGTAGAGTACAACAGCGTAGATAACAGGCGAGTGTAACAGCAGTTGAGCTAGATAAGGCCGTAATAACAGGCTAAGTAAAGCGCAGAACCAAGCAGCAAGAACGGCCTAATGAAAGGCGTTTGTGACAGAAGCAGACATAAGTAAGCAGAGACAGGCCGTTGTGGACAGACAGCAGAACACTAAGTAAGGCCTAGGTAACAGGCGTTGGTGCAGAAGCAGAACACTAAGAGGCGCTAGAGTAACAGGCGTTTGTGACAGACACAGAACACTAATAAGGGCTAGATGTAACAACCGGTGTTGTGACCAGACACTAAGCGCTAATAACAGGCGTTGTTACAGACGAGAAAGTAAGGCAGATGAACAGCACGTTGTAGACAAGAACACTAAGACGCTATGTACAGGTGACAGACAGCAGAACACAATAAGGCGCTAGATGTAACAGGCTGTTGTGTGAAGACAGCAGAACAAAAAGGCGCAGTTAACAGCGGTTGTGTGACAGACAGCAAAAAAGTAGCGCTAATGTACAGGCCGTTTGTAAACAGCAGAACTAAGAAGCGCGAGACAGCTATTGTGACAGAGAACTAGGTAGTACAGATTTCAGCATGTTGACCGCAATACTATAGCTTGCAGACAAAGCATAACAGGCAGTTGTGTGACAGACAGCAGAACACAAGTAAGGCGCTAGATGTAACAGGCTAGTTGTGTGACAGACAGCAGAACACTAAGTAAGGCGCTAGATGTAACAGCGGTTGTGTGACAGACAGCAGAACACTAAGTAAGGGCTAGATGTAACAGGTCGTTGTGTGACAGACAGCAGAACACTAAGTAAGGCGCTAGATGTAACAGGCGGTTGTGTGACAGACAGCAGAACACTAAGTAAGGCGCTAGATGTAACAGGCTGTTGTGTGACAGACAGCAGAACACTAAGTAAGGCGCTAGATGTAACAGGCGTTGTGTGACAGACAGCAGAACACTAAGTAAGGCGCTAGATGTAACAGGCGTTGTGTGACAGACAGCAGAACACTAAGTAAGGCGCTAGATGTAACAGGCGTTGTGTGACAGACAGCAGAACACTAGTAAGGCGCTAGATGTAACAGGCTAGTTGTGTGACAGACAGCAGAACACTAAGTAAGGCGCTAGATGTAACAGGCTAGTTGGTGACAGACAGCAGAACACTAAGTAAGGCGCTAATGTAACAGGCGGTTGTGTGACAGACAGCAGAACACTAGTAAGGCGCTAGATGTAACAGGCTAGTTGTGTGACAGACAGCAAACACTAAGTAAGGCGCTAGATGTAACAGGCAGTTGTGTGACAGACAGCAGAACACTAGTAAGGCGCTAGATGTAACAGGCAGTTGTGTGACAGACAGCAGAACACTAAGTAAGGCGCTAGATGTAACAGGCCGTGTGTGACAGACAGCAGAACACTAAGTAAGGCGCTAGATGTAACAGGCGTTGTGTGACAGACAGCAGAACACTAAGTAAGGCGCTAGATGTAACAGGCGTTGTGTGACAGACAGCAGAACACTAAGTAAGGGCTATGAAACAAGGGTTTGTACCCATACACTAGTAGGCGCTTACATTAACCTAGGTTTGCAGAAGCAAACACTATTATCGTATGTCGCCGGTTGTGCGACAGGAACATTGTAAGGCGCTATGAACGTATGGTTTTTGAACACAGAAACTAGTACGTTAGATAACCTATTTTCAGAAGGAACACAAAAGTGTAGAGAAACAAACATTTGTTCAAACCGAAACTAAGAAGCCAAGATGTAAAGGCAGGTTGCACGCGAAAATAAGTAAGACCTAGATGTAACATTATGTTTGGACAGACGCGAACCTAAGTACGTAGTGTACCCCCGTTGTTGCCACATAACTAAGTAAGGCCTTAGTGTACGGCTCAGTTGTGGTGAAAGACAGCGACCAAGTAACTCTAGATGGAAAGCCAGTTGTGTGACGCCGCAGAACATAATAAGGCGCAAGTGTAACAGGCCGCTTTTGTAAGCGCCGACATATAAGGCGCTAGAGTACAGGGCGTGGGACGACAGAGAACACTAATAGGCGCAAGTGACGGAGGTTTGTGGACAGACGCAGCTAGTAAGTCAGATGTCACAGGCGTTGTGTGAAGCGAGACATACGGGCCTGATGTACGGCAGTTGTGTGCAGACAGGACACTAAAGGCTCAGATACCGGCCGAGGTGGGCGGACTAAGTTAAGCGAGTGTGGTGTGTGTGTGACAGCGCAGAACGTCAAGTAATGCGCTAGATGTACAGGCTTGTGTGAGAACGACACTGTAAGCGCTAGAGAACGTGGGTGTGACAGCGCAGAAACTGAACTGTGAAGGCGCTGTAGATGTAACAGGGCTTGGTGAAGAACGACACTGTAATGCGCTAGAGTACGGGCAGTGTGACAGGCGCAGAACCAAGTAGGCGTAGATGTAACACGTGTGACATTGCGCTGTAGAGATACGTGCACACTTGTGACACTGGCTGCCTGCTACTGCATACGTGGACACGTGTGACACTGGCGGCCTGCTACTGCTACTGCCTGCAGATTGCAGCTACAACGGTTTCCGATTGCTGCTTGTCAAAGGTTTCGTTAACATTTCGAAGCAAGTTTTGAAACAAAGCACACTTGATACCTTTAATAATATTTCTGACGCCGTTAAATATAGCAGGAAACAAACACTGAATCAACTGCTGATGTCTTGAAGTGTCGACTGAGGTACAAAATTATTATTTGATGGTCGACTGCAATGTGGCAGCAGTTACGCAATGTCCAGTGTGTTATCCTGCACCGACTGCAATGTGGCAGCAGTTACGGAATGTCCAGTGTGTTATCCTGCACCGACTGCAATGTGGCAGCATTACGAATGTCCAGTGTGTTATCCTGCACCAACTGCAAGCTTCATTTGTGTTCTTTCTTTGACTGCAAGGTCCCCCGCCCCCGCCTTAACTACAGTATAATCGTGACCGCAGACAGTAACTTTCCTCCAGAATCCACAAAACAATGCATAGTTTCACGGTCGTTTTGCAGCGTTTCGCAATGCCACTAGACGTTTCGGCAGTACTGTTTTATCATCTGTTCATTTATTAGAACCGTTCGCATTAATGACTCATCATTCTCTTTACAGAAGGGCAGAAGCATCCCCCTTTAACACATGCTTTGGGCACGCGAAGTGGGCATAAAACACACCGGTGAACTTTCCTTTGTCCCAACGCAGATTGGTAGCTCTAGATATGTGTGGCTGACACGCTACGGGTGATCTGATGTTTACTGTGCCGAGACTATGAAGACTGCGATCTGTGGAAACTGCAGCCTCCGTATTCAACATCTACCCTGAAGATGGAGGCTGCAGGTTAATCTGAAACTTTGGTAGGCTGAGAACCGAGAGGTGTGTTCCGAATTGGTACATATTGAATCATCAGGCCGTGCGTTGTCAGGTGCTGAGATCCAGTGGAGTTTTTCCTCATTTACAAATTCCTTTCGCTTGTCTTCTTATGTCAGTAAAGCCGAAAGCACATACTATGGTCGGGATATCCAACACGCGACCCCAGAGCCAAATGTGGCCCGCCTGTCCCTGGGTGAAACTCGCCTGAAATTGTTCAGCACATACATATATACACAATACATACATACATACATATATACACAAATACATAAATACATATATACACAAATACATACATACATACGTACATACATACATACATACATACACACATACATTCCATATATCCATAAGTCTGTCAAAGTGACAACTGTATGTGCAATAAGTCACAATATACAGCTATACAGACTACACAATTTCACATCTGAACACTATACACTAAACACTATACACTAAACACTATACACTAACACTATACACTAAACACTATACACTAAACACTATACACTAAACACTATACACTAAACACTATACACTAAACACTATACACTAAAACACTATAAACATGTTACACACCGCACTATGAACCGTCTTTATACACAACAAATCCATCTACTCACTAAAAGCTGTGTGTATTTATGTATTGTCTTAATGCTACTTTAAATTTTGTCTTTTCATTCTTAAGACTTACGAGACTCAGAGGGAGTCTGTTGAAAATTGTGATAGCGGCATAGACTGTACTTTTTTGAAAACAAGATAGGTTGGCATTTGGTCTGTGCAGGTGGTGCTTATTGCTGTGTCTGTACTGTGTATAGATGAATTTGTTTGAAAATGTTCTTGATTGTTTGAAATAAAGTTCTTTTTTTTCCCCCAATGGCTCGACAACCCCTTGGGGGCCTAGGCCGCCTCATTTTTTCGAAGCTTCACGATCGCACACTTTAGACACACCACACTCGGTAGGACCCTCTGTACTAGTGATCAGCCGTCGCAGAGACCTCTACCTGACAACACACAACACTCACAACAGACAGACATCCATGCCCCGGGGGATTCGAACCCACAATCCCAGTAAGCGAGCGGCCGCAGACCCACGACCTTAGACCGCGCGGCCACTGGGATCGGCTAAAGTTCATTAATGTAAATATATATTGACATGCATTAGGTAAAATCTCTAATTTTTTAAACAGACTTCTGCATGGAGTTCTTGGTTGTGCACCGACCGTACTTCTGCATGGAGTTCTTGGTTGTGCACCGACCGTACTTCTGCATGGAGTTCTTGGTTGTGCACCGACCGTACTTCTGCATGGAGTTCTTGGTTGTGCACCGACCGTACTTCTGCATGGAGTTCTTGGTTGTGCATCGACCGTACTTCTGCATGGAGTTCTTGGTTGTGCACCGACCGTACTTCTGCATGGAGTTCTTGGTTGTGCACCGACCGTACTTCTGCATGGAGCTGTTGGTTGTGCACCGACCGTACTTCTGCATGGAGCTGTTGGTTGTGCACCGACCGTACTTCTGCATGGAGCTGTTGGTTGTGCACCGACCGTACTTCTGCATGGAGTTCTTGGTTGTGCACCGACCGTACTTCTGCATGGAGTTCTTGGTTGTGCACCGACCGTACTTCTGCATGGAGTTCTTGGTTGTGCACCGACCGTACTTCTGCATGGAGTTCTTGGTTGTGCACCGACCGTACTTCTGCATGGAGTTCTTGGTTGTGCACCGACCACAATTCATTGCCTAAGTAACCAGCAGAGTGTAACCACCTGACCGCTTATATTGTTGTGCGACTTCCGGCAGTGGCAATTGAATTAAAATTTATATTGCTGCTGAAGGGTCTGTATTCTTCAATAACTATTGAATTATGTACGTCCATTGTTACAAATAAGAATGTAATGCCGATCCCCATGCATGTCGCTGTCTGATCGTGACCGCTGCTGTAATGAACCAAACGTAAGCAGTGCATTATAATTGTCTTCAGCTCTCAAGCGCTGGTGCCCTTGTCTGTGCATATTCACAATTATTTGGGAATATCGAATCTTTTGGAAGTGTTGTAGGACTCGCTGGGGGACGGCACCGACGCCTGTTGCAACGCCGCGACATAAGCTTCCGTGCTTGCAGCTGGAACTGAATGTTTTAACTCCGTACACGCATATTGTCAGTTAAGACTCGTGTGCGACGTAATTAGTGGAATAGCAAAGTTTTGTTGTTTACTGACGGTGACTGCTTATCAGGACTCGCATGGCACACACAGTGTTTCGTGGTCCGACGTCGGTCAAGTTACCAATGACGCCTATAGCCTATGCATAGTCTATAAGGATCGATAGACGAGAGGTCAGTCGCGCTTACATTAACACATATTGTCGTGGCATCCAGGTTTTGTCCTCGCTAATTAGTTCTGGCATCGCTCTAACTGTCAGCTGAGTGGAGTCCACACGTGCTGTGCGGCTGTATCGTGCACACAGCGTGCGACTGACAGCACAAGTGCTGTGCGGCTGTATCGTGTACACAGCGTGCGACTGACAGCACAAGTGCTGTGCGGCTGTATCGTGTACACAGCGTGCGACTGACAGCACAAGTGCTGTGCGACTGTATCGTGTACACAGCGTGCGACTGACAGCACAAGTGCTGTGCGGCTGTATCGTGTACACAGCGTGCGACTGACAGCACAAGTGCTGTGCGACTGTATCGTGTACACAGCGTGCGACTGACAGCACAAGTGCTGTGCGGCTGTATCGTGTACACAGCGTGCGACTGACAGCACAAGTGCTGTGCGACTGTATCGTGTACACAGCGTGCGACTGACAGCACAAGTGCTGTGCGGCTGTATCGTGCACACAGCGTGCGACTGACAGCACAAGTGCTGTGCGACTGTATCGTGTACACAGCGTGCGACTGACAGCACAAGTGCTGTGCGGCTGTATCGTGTACACAGCGTGCGACTGACAGCACAAGTGCTGTGCGGCTGTATCGTGTACACAGCACGCGACACACTACACGTGCTGTGCGGCTGTATCGTGTAAACAGCACGCGACACACCACACGTACTGTGCGGCTGTATCGTGCACACAGCACGCGACACACCACACGTACTGTGCGGCTGTATCGTGTACACAGCACGCGACACACCACACGTACTGTGCGGCTGTATCGTGCACACAGCACGCGACACACCACACGTACTGTGCGGCTGTATCGTGTACACAGCACGCGACACACCACACGTACTGTGCGGCTGTATCGTGCACACAGCACGCGACACACCACACGTACTGTGCGGCTGTATCGTGCACACAGCACGCGACACACCACACGTACTGTGCGGCTGTATCGTGCACACAGCACGCGACACACCACACGTACTGTGCGGCTGTATCGTGCACACAGCACGCGACACACCACACGTACTGTGCGGCTGTATCGTGCACACAGCACGCGACACACCACACGTACTGTGCGGCTGTATCGTGCACACAGCACGCGACTGACACCCGAATAAGTTCAACAGTTCTTTCTGTCACTCGGAAGGCGGTTCGAATCCCTGCCGGGTCACCGACTGTCGCGATTGCTTTAGTGTGTGTACGAAGTACCTCCAGCATCCACCTTCCGCATTCCGTCGGCGTCATCATTCACTGCCTTGTAACTATCGGACGCTATACGTCTATAATAGGCTTACTGACAACATAATAAATACGTTACAAACTTAACTTTTGCCATATATTTGTGTCGCCTCTGTAACACTCTCGTCATGTGGCATCTCGACCGGCTGAAACTGTCTGTTGTTGTCCCCCGATATCCCCATTAAGTTACAACTGTCTCTGTTGTTGTCCCCGATATCCCATTAAGTTACAACTGTCTCTGTTGTTGTCCCCCGATATCCCCATTAAGTTACAACTGTCTCTGTTGTTGTCCCCCGATATCCCCATTAAGTTACAACTGTCTCTGTTGTTGTCCCCCGATATCCCCATTAAGTTACAACTGTCTCTGTTGTTGTCCCCCGATATCCCCATTAAGTTACAACTGTCTCTGTTGTTGTCCCCCGATATCCCCATTAAGTTACAACTGTCTCTGTTGTTGTCCCCCGATATCCCCATTAAGTTACAACTTCTCTGTTGTTGTCCCCCGATATCCCCATTAAGTTACAACTGTCTCTGTTGTTGTCCCCCGCTATCCCCATTAAGTTACAACTGTCTCTGTTGTCCCCCGATATCCCCATTAAGTTACAACTGTCTCTGTTGTTGTCCCCCGATATCCCCATTAAGTTACAACTGTCTCTGTTGTTGTCCCCCGATATCCCCATTAAGTTACAACTGTCTCTGTTGTTGTCCCCCGTATCCCCATTAAGTTACAACTGTCTCTGTTCGTATCATAGTCAACTCCCTGTTGTCCCGTTCCCCATTAAGTTACAACTGTCTCTGTTGTTGTCCCCCGATATCCCCATTAAGTTACAACTGTGTCTGTTGTCCCCCGATATCCCCATTAAGTTACAACTGTCTCTGTTGTTGTCCCCCGATATCCCCATTAAGTTACAACTGTCTCTGTTGTTGTCCCCCGCTATCCCCATTAAGTTACAACTGTCTCTGTTGTTGTCCCCCGATATCCCCATTAAGTTACAACTGTCTCTGTTGTTGTCCCCCGATATCCCCATTAAGTTACAACAGTCTCTGTTGTTGTCCCCCGATATCCCCATTAAGTTACAACTGTCTCTGTTGTCCCCCGATATTCCCATTAAGTTACAACTGTGTCTGTTGTCCCCCGATATCCCCCATTAAGTTACAACTGTCTCTGTTGTCCCCCAATATCCCCATTAAGTCCTTTAGTCTGTGACGATTCAGAATTACTTCTGACAAAATAAACCCATTAGGCATTTGACAGAGCGACTGGACAGCCATTGGCCCATCGAAATGCAACACAAAATATAGCGGAGACACGTGGACACACACGTGTGACACGGGCCCTTGATCCCACGATCAAGCACCACAAAACCTTGGTGTCGTTTAACTACAAACAGCAGGACCGCTCTTGACGATCTGTGTTGCCGTATTTACAAAGTATTTCCATTGGTCTTTATATATAAAAACGTACATCTGTCGCTGTCACCAGTTGTACTTCTTTGACATTCTTTCTAATATCATTATTTCATCTACGCCTATGCCTTCAGTTTACCTGGATAAAAAACAGTTATTGCGTCTCTGACCGCTGCCTCCGTGCATGCCGACAAACATGTAGGCACTTCCTAAGAGCCAGTACGTGTTTATACTTCATATAAATGTCTTTTAAGTGTCTGTCAAAAGTGAAAAGACATTTGGCCAAGACAGCTTCAAAGGCTGCTACAGAAATTCTACAATTTGCTCACTTGTTTAATTCATTCTGCAGTCTGTCTTACGTCAGGTCCGTAGCCTCTTCATTCTGCAGTCTGTCTTACGACAGGTCCGTAGCCTCTTCATTCTGCAGTCTGTCTTACGTCAGGTCCGTAGCCTCTTCATTCTGCAGTCTGTCTTACGACAGGTCCGTAGCCTCTTCATTCTGCAGTCTGTCTTACGACAGGTCCGTAGCCTCTTCATTCTGTAGTCTGTCTTACGTCAGGTCCGTAGCCTCTTCATTCTGCAGTCTGTCTTACGACAGGTCCGTAGCCTCTTCATTCTGCAGTCTGTCTTACGACAGGTCCGTAGCCTCTTCATTCTGCAGTCTGTCTTACGTCAGGTCCGTAGCCTCTTCATTCTGTAGTCTGTCTTACGTCAGGTCCGTAGCCTCTTCATTCTGTAGTCTGTCTTACGTCAGGTCCGTAGCCTCTTCATTCTGTAGTCTGTCTTACGTCAGGTCCGTAGCCTCTTCATTCTGCAGTCTGTCTTACGACAGGTCCGTAGCCTCTTCATTCTGCAGTCTGTCTTACGTCAGGTCCGTACCACTTCATTCTGCAGTCTGTCTTACGTCAGGTCCGTAGCCTCTTCATTCTGTAGTCTGTCTTACGTCAGGTCCGTAGCTCTTCATTCTGCAGTCTGTCTTACGTCAGGTCCGTAGCCTCTTCATTCTGCAGTCTGTCTTACGACAGGTCCGTAGCCTCTTCATTCTGCAGTCTGTCTTACGTCAGGTCCGTAGCCTCTTCATTCTGCAGTCTGTCTTACGACAGGTCCGTAGCCTCTTCATTCTGCAGTCTGTCTTACGTCAGGTCCGTAGCCTCTTCATTCTGCAGTCTGTCTTACGTCAGGTCCGTAGCCTCTTCCAAAGCGAGTTCTCCACACAGTGCGATCTAGTGCTTCCTCTTTCAATTTCCAGTATCTTCTCTTTTCCTTAAGGTCATCCAGCAACTGCTTACGTCTTCTCCCTCGTCTTCCCGTCATTTCTATCCTTCCCTCTAACTTTCCTTCAATCACATGTTTCAGAAGGCAGTTTCTACACAAGACGTGACCAATCCTGTTAGCCTTTCTTCTTTTTATTGTATGTACGATATTCCTCTCCTCCTTCACTCTATGTAATACTTCTTCATTTCTCACACGATCGGTCCAACTGATCTACTTTATTCGTTTCGTTCAAATAAGGCCAACATAGCAAAACTAGCCCTGTACAAAACTGCGCATGGTTCTGGCATCACATCGTGATATAAACGTAATCAGTTGGTTTGTCACTTGTAGTATTGCCTTTAATCGGTACAGAGATCGCCCTGCCAACAATTTAGTTTTTCGATAAACTTTTGAATAAAAGAGACTATTTGTTATGCAGCATGCGCACATGCGCACATTCATTGCACTCGTCCGCCTCTTGTAACTGAATTTTCAACAGTGTTTTATTTTATTAAGCCTGCCCAATTACAGTTTCGTCGTTAAATGCTTAAAGTGTCAATTAATTTCCGCCGTAGTAAGGGCAAAAAACGTTGTGAATACTTAACTGAAAAAGCGAACTGCCTAATTAAAATTTGCATGATTAACGAACGTGTCGTGGTGGAGGGGCTCCTGCAGTTCTGTATGGAAGGGAAATATGAAACTGTAGCTACAGGCGTCTTGAGAGTGAAGGTGTTGGGTGATTAAAGTTTGTTGTGTGTGGCTTGTTATTGGTGTGTACAGAAGTTGTGTGTGTCTTGTCATTGGTGTGTACAGAAGTTGTGTGTGGCTTGTCATTGGTGTGTACAGAAGTTGTGTGTGTCTTGTCATTGGTGTGTACAGAAGTTGTGTGTGGCTTGTCATTGGTGTGTACAGAAGTTGTGTGTGTCTTGTCATTGGTGTGTACAGAAGTTGTGTGTGGCTTGTTATTGGTGTGTACAGAAGTTGTGTGTGGCTTGTCATTGGTGTGTACAGAAGTTGTGTGTGGCTTGTTATTGGTGTGTACAGAAGTTGTGTGTGGCTTGTCATTGGTGTGTACAGAAGTTGTGTGTGGCTTGTCATTGGTGTGTACAGAAGTTGTGTGTGGCTTGTTTTTGGTGTGTACAGAAGTTGTGTGTGGCTTGTCATTGGTGTGTACAGAAGTTGTGTGTGGCTTGTTTTTGGTGTGTACAGAAGTTGTGTGTGGCTTGTTTTTGGTGTGTACAGAAGTTGTGTGTGGCTTGTCATTGGTGTGTACAGAAGTTGTGTGTGGCTTGTTTTTGGTGTGTACAGAAGTTGTGTGTGGCTTGTCATTGGTGTGTACAGAAGTTGTGTGTGGCTTGTCATTGGTGTGTACAGAAGTTGTTGTGTGTGTCTTTGTCATTGGTGTGTACAGAAGTTGTGTGTGGCTTGTCATTGGTGTGTACAGAAGTTGTGTGTGGCTTGTCATTGGTGTGTACAGAAGTTGTGTGTGGCTTGTCATTGGTGTGTACAGAAGTTGTGTGTGGCTTGTCATTGGTGTGTACAGAAGTTGTGTGTGGCTTGTTTTTGGTGTGTACAGAAGTTGTGTGTGGCTTGTTTTTGGTGTGTACAGAAGTTGTGTGTGGCTTGTTTTGGTGTGTACAGAAGTTGTGTGTGGCTTGTCATTGGTGTGTACAGAAGTTGTGTGTGGCTTGTTATTGGTGTGTACAGAAGTTGTGTGTGTCTTGTCATTGGTGTGTACAGAAGTTGTGTGTGTCTTGTCATTGGTGTGTACAGAAGTTGTGTGTGTGCTTGTCATTGGTGTGTACAGAAGTTGTGTGTGGCTTGTCATTGGTGTGTACAGAAGTTGTGTGTGGCTTGTTATTGGTGTGTACAGAGAAGTTGTGTGTGGCTTGTTTTTTGTGTGTGTACAGAAGTTGTTGTGTGGCTTGTCATTGGTGTGTACAGAAGTTGTGTGTGGCTTTATTGGTGTACAGAAGTTTGTGTGCTGTTGGTGTGTACAGAAGTTGTGTTGGCTTGTTTGGTGTTACAGAAGTTGTGTTGGCTTGTCATTGGTTACAGAAGTTGTGTGTGGCTTGTTTTTGGTGTGTACAGAAGTTGTGTGTGGCTTGTCATTGGTGTGTACAGAAGTTGTGTGTGGCTTGTTTTTGGTGTGTACAGAAGTTGTGTGTGGCTTGTTCATTGGTGTGTACAGAAGTTGTGTGTGGCTTGTTTTTGGTGTGTACAGAAGTTGTGTGTGGCTTGTTATTGGTGTGTACAGAAGTTGTGTGTGGCTTGTATTGGTGTGTACAGAAGTTGTGTGTGGCTTGTTATTGGTGTGTACAGAAGTTGTGTGTGGCTTGTTATTGGTGTGTACAGAAGTTGTGTGTGGCTTGTTTTGGTGTGTACAGAAGTTGTGTGTGGCTTGTCATTGGTGTGTACAGAAGTGTGTGTGGCTTGTTATTGGTGTGTACAGAAGTTGTGTGTGGCTTGTTATTGGTGTGTACAGAAGTTGTGTGTGGCTTGTCATTGGTGTGTACAGAAGTTGTGTGTGGCTTGTTATTGGTGTGTACAGAAGTTGTGTGTGGCTTGTTTTGGTGTGTACAGAAGTTGTGTGTGGCTTGTCAATTTTGGTGTGTACAGAAGTTGTGTGTGGCTTGTTATTGGTGTGTACAGAAGTTGTGTGTGGCTTGTTATTGGTGTGTACAGAAGTTGGTGTGTCTGTGTCTTGGTGTGTACAAAGTTTGTGTGCTGTATGGTGTGTACAGAAGTTGTGTGTGGCTTGTTATTGGTGTGTACAGAAGTTGTGTGTGGCTTGTATTGGTGTGTACAGAAGTTGTGTGTGTGCTTGTTATTGGTGTGTACAGAAGTTGTGTGTGTCTTGTCATTGGTGTGTACAGAAGTTGTGTGTGGCTTGTCATTGGTGTGTACAGAAGTTGTGTGTGGCTTGTCATTGGTGTGTACAGAAGTTGTGTGTGGCTTGTTATTGGTGTGTACAGAAGTTGTGTGTGCTTGTTATTGGTGTGTACAGAAGTTGTGTGTGTCTTGTCATTGGTGTGTACAGAAGTTGTGTGTGTGCTTGTTATTGGTGTGTACAGAAGTTGTGTGTGGCTTGTCATTGGTGTGTACAGAAGTTGTGTGTGGCTTGTTATTGGTGTGTACAGAAGTTGTGTGTGGTCTTGTATTGGTGTGTACAGAAGTTGTGTGTGGCTTGTTATTGGTGTGTACAGAAGTTGTGTGTGGCTTGTCATTGGTGTGTACAGAAGTTGTGTGTGCTGTTATTGTGGTACGAAGTTGTTTATTGAGGTGTGTACAGAAGTTGTTGTGTGCTTGTTATTGGTGTGTACAGAAGTTGTGTGTGGCTTGTTATTGGTGTGTACAGAAGTTGTGTGTGGCTTGTCATTGGTGTGTACAGAAGTTGTGTGTGGCTTGTTATTGGTGTGTACAGAAGTTGTGTGTGGCTTGTCATTTGGTGTGTACAGAAGTTGTGTGTGGCTTGTTCATTGGTGTGTACAGAAGTTGTGTGTGTGGCTTGTTATTGGTGTGTACAGAAGTTGTGTGTGGCTTGTCATTGGTGTGTACAGAAGTTGTGTGTGGCTTGTTATTGGTGTGTACAGAAGTTGTGTGTGGTTGTTTGGTGTGTAAGAAGTTGTTGTGGCTTGTTTTGTGTACAGAAGTTGTGTGTGGCTTGTTTTTGGTGTGTACAGAAGTTGTGTGTGGCTTGTTATTGGTGTGTACAGAAGTTGTGTGTGCTTGTCATTGGTGTGTACAGAAGTTGTGTGTTGTCTTGGTTTAAGTTGGGTGCTGTGTACAGAAGTTGTGTGTGGCTTGTCATTGGTGTGTACAGAAGTTGTGTGTGGCTTGTATTGGTGTGTACAGAAGTTGTGTGTGGCTTGTTTTGGTGTGTACAGAAGTTGTGTGTGGCTTGTTTTTGGTGTGTACAGAAGTTGTGTGTGCTTGTATTGGTGTGTACAGAAGTTGTGTGTGCTTGTCATTGGTGTGTACAGAAGTTGTGTGTGGCTTGTCATTGGTGTGTACAGAAGTTGTGTGTGGCTTGTTCATTGGTGTGTACAGAAGTTGTGTGTGTCTTGTCATTGGTGTGTACAGAAGTTGTGTGTGTCTTGTCATTGGTGTGTACAGAAGTTGTGTGTGGCTTGTTTTGGTGTGTACAGAAGTTGTGTGTGGCTTGTTATTGGTGTGTACAGAAGTTGTGTGTGGCTTGTTTTTGGTGTGTACAGAAGTTGTGTGTGGCTTGTCATTGGTGTGTACAGAAGTTGTGTGTGGCTTGTTATTGGTGTGTACAGAAGTTGTGTGTGTCTTGTCATTGGTGTGTACAGAAGTTGTGTGTGTCTTGTACAATTGGTTGTATGTGGTACAGAAGTTGTGTGTGCTTGTTATTGGTGTGTACAGAAGTTGTGTGTGGCTTGTTTTGGTGTGTACAGAAGTTGTGTGTGGCTTGTTTTTGGTGTGTACAGAAGTTGTGTGTGGCTTGTCATTGGTGTGTACAGAAGTTGTGTGTGTGCTTGTCATTGGTGTGTACAGAAGTTGTGTGTTGTCTTGGTTACATTTGGTGCTGTTTGTGTACAGAAGTTGTGTGTGTCTTGTCATTGGTGTGTACAGAAGTTGTGTGTGCTTGTATTGGTGTGTACAGAAGTTGTGTGTGGCTTGTTTTGGTGTGTACAGAAGTTGTGTGTGCTTGTCATTGGTGTGTACAGAAGTTGTGTGTGGCTTGTTATTGGTGTGTACAGAAGTTGTGTGTGGCTTGTCATTGGTGTGTACAGAAGTTGTGTGTGGCTTGTTATTGGTGTGTACAGAAGTTGTGTGTGGCTTGTATTGGTGTGTACAGAAGTTGTGTGTGGCTTGTTATTGGTGTGTACAGAAGTTGTGTGTGGCTTGTTATTGGTGTGTACAGAAGTTGTGTGTGCTTGTTATGGTGTGTACAGAATTTTTGGCTTGTTATTGGTGTGTACAGAGTTTGTTTGTGCTTGTTATTGGTGTGTACAGAAGTTTTTGTGACTGTTTTATTGTTGTTTTCAGAGTTGAATGTGCTTGTTATTGGTGTTACAGAAGTTGTTGTGCTGTTATTGTGTGACAAGTGTGTGTGGCTTGTATTGGTGTAAGAATTTGTTTAGTTTTTGGTGTACAGATTGTGAGTTGGCTTGTTATTGTGTGTACAGAAGTTGTTGTGCTTGTTATTGGTGGTACAAAGTTGTGTGTGCTTGTCATTGTGTGTACAGATTGTGTGTGGCTTGTTTTGGTGTGTACATAGTTGTTTGTGACTGTTATTGGTGTTACAGAAGTTGTGTGTGCTTGTTTATAGTGCAAATGTGCGCTGTGTCTGTCTTTTTTTTACATTTTGTTGTATTTCGAGTTGTTGGTGTTTTGTTAAAGTGGGCTTATGGTCAATTGGCTTATGGTACAAGTTGTGTGGCTTTTGTAAGATGTTGCTTTTGGTGTTACGAGTGTTGTGCTTGTTGGTTACAAGTTGTGTGCTGAGGAAATTTTGTGCATTTTTTTTTTTCGTGTACATTGTTGCTTTTGGGTTACGAGTTTTGGCTGTAGGTTACGAATTTGGTTTTTGTACTTTGCTTTATTGGACAATTGCTGTATGGTACAGTTGTGTTTTATGGTAATTTGCTTATGTGGTTTGTTGTGGTAATTTCGTATGGTTACATTTTTCTTCATTGTTGTGTGAGCTTGTATTGGTGGTACAGAAGTTTTGTGCTTTCATTGGTGTGTACAGAATTGTGTGTGCTTGTATTGGTGTGTACAGAAGTTGTGTGGCTTCATGGTGTGTACAGAAGTTGTGTGTGGCTTTCATTGGGTGTACAGAAGTTGTTGTGTTTTGTCAATTGGCTTGGGACAGAAGTTGTTGGGCTTGTCATTGTGTTACAGATGTGTTGTGGCTTGTATTGGCTTGTGTACAGAAATTGTGGCGTCATTGGTGGTACAAAGTTGTGTGGCTTGTCATTGGGTGTACAGAGGTGTGGTGGCTTGTCATTGTTGTACAAAGTTGTGTGGCTTTCATTGTGGACAGAATTGTGGTGCTTGTTATTGGTTGACAGAGTTTGTGCTTGTCATTGTGTGTTACAGAAATTGTTGTGCTTGTTATTGGTGTGTACAGAAGGTGGTGCTTGTATTGGTGTGTACAGAAGTTGTGTGTGGCTTGTCAGTTGTACAGGTGTTGGTTGTGTATTTGTTACAGAGGTGTGTTGTATTGTGTGTCAGAAGTTGTTGGTTATTGGTGTGTACAAGTTGTGTGGGCTTGTATTGGTGTGTACAGAAGTTGTGTGTGGCTTGTTATTGTGTGTACAGAATTGTGTGGGTTGAATGTGTGTACAGAAGTTTTGTGTTGTATTGGTGGACAGAAGTTGTGTGTGCTGTATGTGTGTACAGAAGTTGTGTGTGGCTTGTCATTGGTGTGTACAAAGTTGTTGTGCTTTGTCCAAGTTTGTTTGTCAGGGTACAGAATTGTGTGTGCTTGTCATTGGTGTGTACAGAGTGTGTGTGCTATGTTGTACAGAATGTGTGGCTTGTATTGGTGTACGAAGTTGTGTGGGCTTGTATGTGTGTACAGAAGTTGGTGTGCTTGTTATTGGTGTGTACGAAGTTGTGTAGGCTTGTATTGGTGGTACGAAGTTGTGTGTGCATGTTATGTGTGTACAAAGTTGTGTGTGCTTGTATTGGTCCCAGTAAGCGAGCGGCCGCAGATCCACGTCTTAGACCGCGCGGCCACTGGGATCGGCTACCTACCTTTTACCTACCTATTATTACCTGCCAACCCCCACCTACACATCCACCAACCTACCTATCTACCTACCGGTCTACACATCCATCTACACACCTACCTACCTAGCTACTCGTGTTTGGTCTCAGAAACTGCTGTTTTGATCTTTTATAAGATTTGTTACTGGAGGGCGATATTGAAATGTGTGTAGCTGATGTAATTGTGGTGTGTAGGCCTACTGTACGTAAGGACTACTGTACGTAAGGCCTACTGTACGTAAGGCCTACTGTACGTAAGGCCCACATTTGTTACTGCAGTGCAATATTGAAATGTGTGTAGCTAATTTAATTTTGGTGTGTAGGCCTACTGTACGTAAGGCCTACTGTATGTAAGGCCTACTGTACGTAAGGCCTATTGTACGTAAGGCCTACTGTACGTAAGGCCCACATTTGTTACTGCAGGGCAATATTGAAATGTGTGTAGCTAATTTAATTTTGGTATGTAGGCCTACTGTACGTAAGGCCTACTGTACGTAAGGCCTACTGTACGTAAGGCCTACTGTACGTAAGGCCTGCTGTACGTAAGGCCTACTGTACGTAAGGCCTACTGTACGTAAGGCCCACATTTGTTACTGCAGGGCAATATTGAAATGTGTGTAGCTAATTTAATTTTGGTATGTAGGCCTACTGTACGTAAGGCCTACTGTATGTAAGACCTACTGTACGTAAGGCCTATTGTACGTAAGGCCTACTGTACGTAAGGCCCACATTTGTTACTGCAGGGCAATATTGAAATGTGTGTAGCTAATTTAATTTTGGTATGTAGGCCTACTGTACGTAAGGCCTATTGTACGTAAGGCCTACTGTACGTAAGGCCTACTGTACGTAAGGCCCACATTTGTTACTGCAGGGCAATATTGAAATGTGTGTAGCTAATTTAATTTCGGTGTGTAGGCCTACTGTACGTAAGGCCTACTGTATGTAAGGCCTACTGTACGTAAGGCCTATTGTACGTAAGGCCTACTGTACGTAAGACCCACATTTATGACCACATGTTTGTCAAAACCCTGTTCGTGCTAAAAGCAGTTAGCGCACTCACTGTAATAGTCACTAATTACTATGTAAGGCACGTATTAAGAATCTGATAATCTTAAATATAAAGCTCTAACACATAGGAACAGTAAACTGACCGATGTTTCCAGAATAAAAAAATTATTTGTTTTGTATCGAAAATTCGTCACTCTACTGCTCGGTTACCAATCGCACGGTCCTAACATACTTTTAATGCTGTGAAGATGATGTTAAGTTACGTTAAGCATTTCGAAGCCACAGTACAGTATTGTGCCTAACGCAGAGCTTAACACAGTTCTGTGAGGAGGCATTGTTACTGTGAAAATCTGAAAGGAACATCGAACTGGAAAACATTGTTGCCAGTTACCCTGTCACTGGTCAAAGAATTTAAAATACGAGGGCAGTCCTTAGGGATATGCTACTGGATGAGGTTATGGGAGTGAGGAAATGTTCCAGTAGGTACAAGAAGGCTGTTTGGGAGCTATAGCTATGTGTTCTGGCGACAGTGTACCTAAAGCTTGCTACCGCTATAGCTATGTGTTCTGGCGACAGTGTACCTAAAGCTTGCTACCGCTATAGCTATGTGTTCTGGCGACAGTGTACCTAAAGCTTGCTACCGCTATAGCTATGTGTTCTGGCGACAGTGTACCTAAAGCTTGCTACCGCTATAGCTATGTGTTCTGGCGACAGTGTACCTAAAGCTTGCTACCGCTATAGCTATGTGTTCTGGCGACAGTGTACCTAAAGCTTGCTACCGCTATAGCTATGTGTTCTGGCGACAGTGTACCTAAAGCTTGCTACCGCTATAGCTATGTGTTCTGGCGACAGTGTACCTAAAGCTTGCTACCGCTATAGCTATGTGTTCTGGCGACAGTGTACCTAAAGCTTGCTACCGCTATAACTATGTGTTCTGGCGACAGTGTACCTAAAGCTTGCTACCGCTATAGCTATGTGTTCTGGCGACAGTGTACCTAAAGCTTGCTACCGCTATAACTATGTGTTCTGGCGACAGTGTACCTAAAGCTTGCTACCGCACGTTCTATCGATATAAAGTCTTTACCCCACACAGTAGTCGCTGACAAGAGAAAAATTTGAGCGTCGCCGTGGTTAGGGGTCACACATCCGCCACTGAAGGCGTACCCTTAGTCCAGAACCGCACATTAATTACCCTGCTAGCAACTTAGTGTAATTAATTTGCAGGGGCATTAGCGTCGGCAGCGATGTGCCTTGCAAAGTTAGATCTAATGCACAATGAAGCAGCGTCGTGACAGGGCGGGTCTTTCGGGGAGGGTCAGCGTTACAGAAACACTTGGCACAAAACGCTTCCTCCGTCTGCTGCTACCTCCCTAAAAAGAGCCTTAACATAACCTCACATGAAGTTGGAACATGTGCTTCAGACTCTGAAGGAAAGAAAAGTTTTTGCAACTATTGAAAGTTGCTAATTAAGTGTCACACTGCAGCGGCATTTGCACGTGTAGTGCATATTGCTCTAATTAGTTGTAGTCCGTCCGCTCGGGGTACAGTTGACTTAAAGTGGGATTAACGACTGTTACTTCTGCTGTTCTTAATGTAACGTGCAGTTTGTGCGTGGGATCTCAGGTGTCACAGTTCCGTCGGTGAAGATCTGAGAACAGACTGAGAAATGTCGGCTGCAGTGGGCATTTATTTTGCGCAGACTTCGTGCGTAGACATTTGTGTGTTTTGTGCAGGTAACCTTGTGAAACACGACTTGTGTGTTGTGTGCAGGTAACCTTGTGAAACACGACTTGTGTGTTGTGTGCAGGTAACCTTGTAAAACACGACTTGTGTGTTGTGTGCAGGTAACCTTGTGAAACACGACTTGTGTGTTGTGTGCAGGTAACCTTGTAAAACACGACTTGTGTGTTGTGTGCAGGTAACCTTGTAAAACACGACTTGTGTGTTGTGTGCAGGTAACCTTGTGAAACACGACTTGTGTGTTGTGTGCAGGTAACCTTGTAAAACACGACTTGTGTGTTTTGTGCAGGTAACCTTGTAAAACACGACTTGTGTGTTGTGTGCAGGTAACCTTGTAAAACACGACTTGTGTGTTGTGTGCAGGTAACCTTGTAAAACACGACTTGTGTGTTGTGTGCAGGTAACCTTGTGAAACACGACTTGTGTGTTGTGTGCAGGTAACCTTGTAAAACACGACTTGTGTGTTTTGTGCAGGTAACCTTGTAAAACACGACTTGTGTGTTTTGTGCAGGTAACCTTGTAAAACACGACTTGTGTGTTGTGTGCAGGTAACCTTGTAAAACACGACTTGTGTGTTGTGTGCAGGTAACCTTGTAAAACACGACTTGTGTGTTGTGTGCAGGTAACCTTGTGAAACACGACTTGTGTGTTGTGTGCAGGTAACCTTGTAAAACACGACTTGTGTGTTGTGTGCAGGTAACCTTGTGAAACACGACTTGTGTGTTGTGTGCAGGTAACCTTGTAAAACACGACTTGTGTGTTTTGTGCAGGTAACCTTGTAAAACACGACTTGTGTGTTTTGTGCAGGTAACCTTGTAAAACACGACTTGTGTGTTTTGTGCAGGTAACCTTGTAAAACACGACTTGTGTGTTTTGTGCAGGTAACCTTGTAAAACATGACTTGTGTGTTTTGTGCAGGTAACCTTGTAAAACACGACTTGTGTGTTTTGTGCAGGTAACCTTGTGAAACACGACTTGTGTGTTTTGTGCAGGTAACCTTGTAAAACACGACTTGTGTGTTGTGTGCAGGTAACCTTGTAAAACACGACTTGTGTGTTTTGTGCAGGTAACCTTGTAAAACACGACTTGTGTGTTTTGTGCAGGTAACCTTGTAAAACACGACTTGTGTGTTTTGTGCAGGTAACCTTGTAAAACACGACTTGTGTGTTTTGTGCAGGTAACCTTGTAAAACATGACTTGTGTGTTTTGTGCAGGTAACCTTGTAAAACACGACTTGTGTGTTGTGTGCAGGTAACCTTGTAAAACATGACTTGTGTGTTGTGTGCAGGTAACCTTGTAAAACATGACTTGTGTGTTTTGTGCAGGTAACCTTGTAAAACACGACTTGTGTGTTTTGTGCAGGTAACCTTGTAAAACACGACTTGTGTGTTTTGTGCAGGTAACCTTGTAAAACACGACTTGTGTGTTTTGTGCAGGTAACCTTGTAAAACACGACTTGTGTGTTTTGTGCAGGTAACCTTGTAAAACATGACTTGTGTGTTTTGTGCAGGTAACCTTGTAAAACACGACTTGTGTGTTGTGTGCAGGTAACCTTGTAAAACATGACTTGTGTGTTGTGTGCAGGTAACCTTGTAAAACATGACTTGTGTGTTTTGTGCAGGTAACCTTGTAAAACACGACTTGTGTGTTTTGTGCAGGTAACCTTGTAAAACACGACTTGTGTGTTTTGTGCAGGTAACCTTGTAAAACACGACTTCATCTACCGTTCTTATATGTGTCTAACTTCCGCTACATCTCATGCTTTCTGCTTGTCCATTTCTTCCATCCTCCACGTCTCACATACGCCTCTGTTTGGCACAGTAACAGACGTCTCGCATACGTCTGTTTGGCACAGTAACAGACGTCTCGCATACGTCTGTTTGGCACAGTAACAGACGTCTCACATACGTCTGTTTGGCACAGTAACAGACGTCTCACATACGTCTGTTTGGCACAGTAA
Source organism: Reticulitermes speratus (assembly GCA_021186555.1). Classification (NCBI taxonomy): domain Eukaryota; kingdom Metazoa; phylum Arthropoda; class Insecta; order Blattodea; family Rhinotermitidae; genus Reticulitermes; species Reticulitermes speratus. Next base: position 34,031,881 of record JAJKFL010000031.1, read on the forward strand.
CAGACGTCTCACATACGTCTGTTTGACACAGTAACAGACGTCTCGCATACGTCTGTTTGGCACAGTAACAGACGTCTCACATACGTCTGTTTGGCACAGTAACAGACGTCTCACATACGTCTGTTTGGCACAGTAACGGACGTCTCGCATACGTCTGTTTGGCACAGTAACAGACGTCTCACATACGTCTGTTTGGCACAGTAACAGACGTCTCACATACGTCTGTTTGGCACAGTAACAGACGTCTCACATACGTCTGTATGGCACAGTAACAGACGTCTCACATACGTCTGTATGGCACAGTAACAGACGTCTCACATACGTCTGTATGGCACAGTAACAGACGTCTCACATACGTCTGTATGGCACAGTAACACGTCTCACATACGTCTGTATGGCACAGTAACAGACGTCTCACATACGTCTGTATGGCACAGTAACAGACGTCTCACATACGTCTGTATGGCACAGTAACAGACGCTGCTGATTGCTTCTTGGATAGCAATTTTGAGGCTTACGAAACTGGCTCGTTTTGTGCCACCATTTTCAGCCTGTTCTGACGTATTTCGCATAGTTCGTTCCTGTTTCTGATGCCTGTTGTCGCTTTTTTAATCGTATTAAGACATCTTACAGTCATTAGAACCAATTTACAAGACCTTACACAACAAGTCGGTGTATGGTGACCTTGTGACCTGCGTCCTTTGCACAACTGTAAGTAAACGAGGAAGATAATTCAAGCATTGAAAGAGGGGAAAGTTACAGTAATACTAATTGGAATTCGGGACAGGGGTGTGTCTTAGTCCACAGTGCAAGAGTAGGGAAGATAAGTGAAACATGAAGCTGATGGTGGCGCAGTTGGTTGAGGCACTACGCTAAAAACCGGAACGTCGCGGTTTCGATTCCCGATGGTGTAATTGGAATTTTTCCTTGACATAATCGTTTCGGTCGCACTATGGCCCTGGGGTCGACTCAGCCTCTAACATAAATGAATAACAGGAATCTTTCCTGGGGGGTAAAGGCGGCCGGTGCGTACGGCTGACAACCTTACCACCTTCATGTGCCGATTGTCTAAAAACCTGGGAGCCTCGACCTCCTGGAGCCCTAAGGGCCTGTCAAGGTCTGTATGGGACTGCTTTACCTCTACGTAGACCACCGACCTCCCGGTCGCGCGCTGCGGCGCCGCAACAGCACAATGTAAGTTGTCGTTGACTCCGGCGAACAAAATAATGGTTAATATGTTCATGGGATTACTTTGAGAGGCTCACATCGGACAAGAAAGACTGCAGTCAGAGCGTCGGTCCAGTGGACTTGAGCGTTCTTCAAAAGCGTCTTTCCTCCCCCCCCTCCACGTCCCTTTTGAATGCACTCGAAAATATCAAGTTCCATTGTGTAGCTCTTTTGTCCGAAAACAAAGAAACCTCTCAATGAGACTCCGCCCACCCAACACAGTTCGCACATCAACAAAGTTCTGCCATTATTGATTATATTGATAGGACTGCCGATTTTCCTCAGCACCACAGCACGTAACGCTTGTAAATAGACCGTGCCATGGCTCAGGCGGTTAGTCGCCGGCCTTCCACTGCGGAGGCCCGGGTTCGATCCCGGGTCAGTCCCATGTGGGGTTTGTGGTGGACAAAGTGGCACTGGGACAGGTTTTTCTCCGAGTGCTTCGGTTTTCCCCTGTCAATTTCATTCCACTGGTGCTCCATTACTTGTAAAACTTGGTAAAAAAAACTGCTCATCTTTATCTTCATCACAGGGTTGCACAAAAAGCCTTAAGGCTGTGGTGCGTCCGTAGCATCTACTGCGGGGCCCTTCACCATGTAAAAAAAACGCTTGTACACTAAATAGCAGCATTGGTAAGAACACACTTTATTGTTAACGTGGATTGTAAACATTATCAGTTAGTGATGTTTCGTTTAGTCAATTCTATCTTTCACCCTGATTGCTCGACGTTACCCTGCATAACGCAGCCACAGTTGCCTCACGATCGGTGGCCTCCGGTCAAGGGACTCATAATGTCTGCAGAGTCGTAATTTGAAATGTAATTAAATCCGATTTACAGCGGGCCAGAGTGCCCAGTTTAATACCTTATTTATTTATTTAAGTTTTGCTCAATAACCAGTTTCGGAGACAATACGGATACGAAACATAAAAAAACCAATAAACAAAACGATTTCAATTAATTTTTTAAAATTAAATTGCACGTACGCTTAGCCTACGTTCACAAACTACATGGGCAGCATCAGCAGAGAAGCTGGTGGACAGAACGAACGCAGTGCGGTTATGCAAGTCGCGGACAGGAAGACGGAAATGCTGCGTGATGTTACAAATGTTACTGAGAGAGAAGTCTTGTAAGTGCCTACGTTTGATGAAAAATGTCTGAAGGTTTTAGACATCCTTACAATTCAACACATTAACCAAGTAAAGACTAAGATTAACTTGAACTGTATTTAAAGATTCAGTTCGTACCGCGCAGTAAACACACTCTGTCTCGGTTATAAAAACCAACAAGTTAAAGTTGTGTAGGGAAATAATGGCTGTTTGACAGTTATCGTGGTGGTACATAAAGTAACCACTGAGTTTTAAGCGTTGATACTGAAGACAGTGGGCAGTGTACTGTAGCAGACGACAGCAGACTGAGTTGTAAGCGTTGATACTGAAGACAGTGGGCAGTGTACTGTAGCAGACGACAGCAGACTGAGTTGTAAGCGTTGATACTGAAGACAGTGGGCAGTGTACTGTAGCAGACGACAGCAGACTGAGTTGTAAGCGTTGATACTGAAGACAGTGGGCAGTGTACTGTAGCAGACGACAGCAGACTGAGTTGTAAGCGTTGATACTGAAGACAGTGGGCAGTGTACTGTAGCAGACGACAGCAGACTGAGTTGTAAGCGTTGATACTGAAGACAGTGGGCAGTGTACTGTAGCAGACGACAGCAGACTGAGTTGTAAGCGTTGATACTGAAGACAGTGGGCAGTGTACTGTAGCAGACGACAGCAGACTGAGTTTTAAGCGTTGATACTGAAGACAGTGGGCAGTGTACTGTAGCAGACGACAGCAGACTGAGTTGTAAGCGTTGATACTGAAGACAGTGGGCAGTGTACTGTAGCAGACGACAGCAGACTGAGTTGTAAGCGTTGATACTGAAGACAGTGGGCAGTGTACTGTAGCAGACGACAGCAGACTGAGTTTTAAGCGTTGATACTGAAGACAGTGGGCAGTGTACTGTAGCAGACGACAGCAGACTTAGTTTTAAGCGTTGATACTGAAGACAGTGGGCAGTGTACTGTAGCAGACGACAGCAGACTGAGTTTTAAGCGTTGATACTGAAGACAATGGGCAGTGTACTGTAGCAGACGACAACAGACTTCCTGATCGGCAGACAAGAGCTAGTGGTGACGTGTTACTGGCAACAGAATCGGCAGATTGTGATCGAAAGTTCACTGCGTAACTGCCTTCATTTGTTTATCCTTACAGCTTCTCTGGCTTGTGTACAACAATGGACTTTCAGGTCTCAGAAGGCAATATCTTAACCAGCTAGGCGACTGTTAACCACGAGTCAGTTCGCAGCTTCAGTTGCTGTGTTCTGTTACAGTATTGCTGTCAGTGGTTGTTGTGTTCGTAAAACTACTTTGAAATTAGATTTAGGGAGGGATTTTATAGTGTATTATTGTTATCTAAAGTAGTATTCGTGTACTCGAAGATAAGGAAGCTTAGGTAACCAGATATTATTTGCAATGAACCTTTCACCAAGTCCACTGTACGACATTGCAGTGCCAGGCAAGGCTGTTGCTGTATCATGTTGTTGTAGTTGTAGTTGTCTGGTAGGTCGGGGAAGGACGGGGAAACGTAATTGCTGGAGTGGAACGTTGTGTAAAGTGGTGGTACTGAGACTGATTTTGCACAGGGGGGAGGGGGGGGGGGAGATGTGTCTAGTTAAATGGGCCCTACTCGACACCCTTCGATCAGGTTACTCCGACCTGTCTGTGTGTCTCACCAACTTCAATTTTCCGCTAGCGCAGAACGCTTCTCATTTTCCAGAAAATAATTGACTTATGTTTCAGCGTTACCGGTTAGGACCCCGAGATGACGGGGCACGCGGTGGCGCAGTTGGTTGAGGCACTACGCTACAAACCGGAACGTCGCGGGTTCGATTCCCGTTGGTGTCATTGGAATTAATTCATTGACATAATCGTTTCGGTCGCACTATGGCCCTGGGGTCGACTCAGCCTCTAACAGAAATGAGTACCAGGAATATTTCCTGGGGGGTAAAGGCGGCCGGTGCGTAGGGCTGACAACCTTACCATCTTCATGTGCCGATTGTCTAAAAACCTGGGAGCCTCAACCTCCTGGAGCCCTAAGGGCCTGTCAAGGCCTGTAATGGGGTTGCTTTACCTTGACCTTTACCCCGAGATGACGTATGACGAGGGCCTGTAGCTTTGTTCTTGTGTTTCTTGTAACATTTCAGTTGTCATGGCTTCATTTACATCACAGTGCTATTTTGTCGTGCTGTATCAGTTAACATAACCAATCACAAATTAAAAAAACCAACAAACACACTGTATTTCCACAAGTATAGTCTAATGCCCCTACATGTTTCGGCTTTACCAAGCCATCATCAGACGGTCCAAGGTGTACATGTACTGAACATACATTATTTTCGTCCAGTAACATAACATATATCACACATAAAACAAGATTAGTTTATGTGTGATGTTAAGTATATGTAAACCTTTGACCTCCTGATGAAGGCTTGGTAAAGCCGAAACATATATACGGCATTAGACTACACATGTAGAAATACAGTGCATTTGTTGGTTTTTAATTTGTGATTTGATATCAGAATGCACGGAGAATATAATGTGAAATTTAGTCTAACCTAGTGGTTCCAGTAAGGTATAATTGGATTAGTGTAAAGTAGGGTGACGCAACAGTGATATATTGATAAGCTCTGTGTTAGGTACTAGTTAAGTTACTGTCTCTACAAACACAGTAGTTAAGTCTTCACTGCATTTTTACTGAAACTAGTCCGCGGACTCTTGCCATGCCTAGACCTAGACATAGATAGTCACATATTACGTGTATTTTTTGTACGTTTTCTTTCACGTTGTCTTTTCACACTACGGCAGTAAAAACAGCAGGAGCCATCAAAAACACAACATTCGTTTGCCAGTAAGAATGTGCACTCTGTACGTTCCCGGCACTCGAGACTGCAAGCAGGAAAAACGTGTATTATAGACCAGGACACTAGAAGATGGTCTGATCACAGAAGACACTCATAAGATGGTCTGATCACAGAAGACACTAGAAGATGGTCTGATCACAGAAGACACTCAGAAGATGATCTGATCACAGAAGACACTCAGAAGATGGTCTGATCACAGAAGACACTCAGAAGATGGTCTGATCACAGAAGACACTCAGAAGATGTCTGATCACAGAAGACACTCAGAAGATGGTCTGATCACAGAAAAGACTCAGAAGATGGTCTGATCACAGAAGACACTCAGAAGATGGTCTGATCACAGAAGACACTCAGAAGATGGTTTGATCACAGAAGACACTCAGAAGATGGTCTGATCACAGAAGACACTCAGAAGATGGTCTGATCACAGAAGACACTCAGAAGATGGTCTGATCACAGAAGACACTCAGAAGATGGTCTGATCACAGAAAAGACTCAGAAGATGATCTGATCACAGAAGACACTCAGAAGATGGTCTGATCACAGAAGACACTCAGAAGATGGTCTGATCACAGAAGACACTCAGAAGATGGTCTGATCACAGAAGACACTCAGAAGATGGTCTGATCACAGAAGACACTCAGAAGATGGTCTGATCACAGAAGACACTCAGAAGATGGTCTGATCACAGAAAAGACTCAGAAGATGGTCTGATCACAGAAGACACTCAGAAGATGGTCTGATCACAGAAGACACTCAGAAGATGGTCTGATCACAGAAGACACTCAGAAGATGGCCTGATCACAGAAGACACTCAGAAGATGGTCTGATCACAGAAGACACTCAGAAGATGGTCTGATCACAGAAGACACTCAGAAGATGGTCTGATCACAGAAGACACTCAGAAGATGGTCTGATCACAGAAGACACTCAGAAGATGGTCTGATCACAGAAAAGACACGGAAGCTTAGGGCCCGCTTTTGAAAGATAAAGCTTTCTGTAACCGAAATATATAAAGGTGCAAATTGTTACCGGTTTATTGGAAGTTGTGGTTAGAGTTTGTTTATTGACGTTTTGGTTATATATAGTCTGCTGTCGTTTAGCGGAAAAGCAGTTTTTTTTTTCCAATGGCTCGACAGCCCCTTGGGGGCCTAGGCCTCCTCATTTTCAAGGCTTCACGATCACACTCAGACACACCACACTCGGTAGGACTCCTCTGGACGAGTGATCAGCCCGTCGCAGAGACCTCTACCTGACAACACACAAACACTCACAAGAGACAGACATTCATACCCTAGGCGGTATTCGAACCCACAATCCCCGTAAGCGAGCGGACCGCAGACCCACGCCTTAGACCGCACGGCCACTGCGATCGCCACTGTCTTACGTACAGTAAAGGTTTACTTTTCTCGTAGCGGCTAGATAATTTAAATTAGTAAAGGGTTTCTTGAGCTGCGTCATTTACAATTACCTTCTGTCCGTTATGCAAATGTAACCCTTCTGACATTATTTTCACACAATTCTAAACTGATGCTCTACTGATGCACTATATTTAAGTAGTTAGGAATTCTGCCCATCTTAACCCAGATATCTTACGCACTGTCATGGCGACACACAACACATCAACAGAAAAAGCATTAAAAGTACTGAGGGCGACGCGGGTGCCGCCGAGACGCGTGTGTTATTAGTAAGTTAGTGAAGTGACAGTCAGTGTACAGCACACAGAGAAGTTGCTTTGTTGGGCATACTGTAGTTAGCCGTGTTTAGATCTCACCTTCAAGATCGACACGGTATAGATCTGTAAAACGTCGGATTATGTCCCACTTTGCGCTGTGGCAAGATTCAGACAACTTGCACGCATTTCTGATACGAGGTGCTATCCAAAAGTTCCCGAAATATATATATATATAAAAAGCAGACACACTCAAAATCCTAATCGCCACCGTCCCCTTCAAAGCAGTCCCGTTGGGAGCGTGCACAGCGATCCCAACATTTCTGCCACGATCGGAAGCTGTCCTGGAAGTCCTTTTGTGTCAACGTCTTCAGTACCTTCTGCGGTTCGGCCTGGATCTCCTCTACGGTGTCAAATCATCACCCCTTCAAGTTGATTTTCATCTTAGGGAAGAGGAAGTCACAGGAGTATATGTATATGTATATGTATATGTATATGTACATGTATATGTATATGTAATAAGGTGCTATAGCGATTGGTTTGTGGGCTACAGTTCAAGAAATGGGATTCGATTTCCTTTACAGACAAAGCTTCCAGACCGGCGTTGCAATCTACCCAGCCTTCTGGCCAACGGCTGTCGGAGATTCCTTCCTCGGGAGCAAAACGTAAGTGACGTAAACCTGACCTTTCATCTCTGTCTACTGCAGGATTAAGAATGACTGGAGCTACACCTCCACTCTCCCATGTATGGTGCTTAAATAGGAAGAGAAAAACATTTTGTTCTGTGCCTTGGATGTAAGTAAGATCTGAGCGGGGTTATCACGCGAATGCAGGGCGACGGACAGACGGAGAAGAACAATCCAATAATCGTTCAGACCTTCTAATGAGACCCGCCTAACAGAAGTCATAAAAAAACTGAATTTTGTGATATTAGTTTAAAGAGTTACGTAAAGCAAACCTTGCGTTTTCGTCGTCTTATGCTTCCCTCTCCATGTTCTTATTTTCCGTATCTTTCTCTTTCTTGTTCCTAACTGTTCTGCCCTTCAGTAAAGTGCTTTTTGTTAGGACCTGCAGCTGTATCTGCCCACTGAAGGTCTTCTCCAGTGCTCAAGGTGATTGCGTTGTTCCGCTGAAGTTTCACATCGGATTTGGGCTATTGTGTGTGTCAGGGGACCTGTGCCCCAACGACATGCCCCGCTCCAGTAATCCACTAACCATTACTAATGTACGGTCAGCTGGTCCATGATTTCTCTTCATCCCATGTGGCCAACTTCCCCAGCGTATCATCGCGAGGGCTTAGTTCCACATTCACTCAATTAATCAACCGAAGTGCCCAGTAAACTAAGTTGCACTAATGCACCACTCCAAGTGAGATTTCTCAGTGCTCGATACGCAGTATGTGGTTCGTGTATGCGTGTCCGTATATTAGGTGGCATAGAAAAAGAACGCCTTATAAAAGGGACATGTCCTTCCGTCCGTGACGTAATATCAGCGACTAAACGTTTTGCGAGGTTTCAGGCTTTCTAAGCGGTGCAGTTGAGAACTCCGTCCCTCTGTGGTATTGAGCATGGCTCCATGTCCGTGAAGACTGGAGATCTCAACTGTACCGGTTAAGAAGCTTGGAAACTGTCACACTCCGTCTGTGTTATACAAACCAGTCAGTTAATGCTGTACAGTGAAATAATTGCTGTTTGTTCTGAGATCCACACAAAACACATAAATACAGTCCGTACCGCGCAGTAAACACACTCCGTCTCAGTTATACAAACCAGTCAGTTAATGTTGTACAGTGAAATAATTGCTGTTTGTTCTGAGATCCACACAAAACACATAAATACAGTCCGTACCGCGCAGTAAACACACTCCGTCTCAGTTATACAAACCAGTCAGTTAATGTTGTACAGTGAAATAATCGCTGTTTGTTCTGAGATCCACACAAAACACATAAATACAGTCCGTACCGCGCAGTAAACACACTACGTCTCAGTTATACAAACCAGTCAGTTAATGCTGTACAGTGAAATAATCGCTGTTTGTTCTGAGATCCCCACAAAACACATAAATACAGTCCGTACCGCACAGTAAACACACTCCGTCTCAGTTATACAAACCAGTCAGTTAATGCTGTACAGTGAAATAATCGCTGTTTGTTCTGAGATCCACACAAAACACATAAATACAGTCCGTACCGCGCAGTAAACACACTCCGTCTCAGTTATACAAACCAGTCAGTTAATGTTGTACAGTGAAATAATGGCTGTTTGTTCTGAGATCCACACAAAACACATAAATACAGTCCGTACCGCGCAGTAAACACACTCCGTCTCAGTTATACAAACCATTCAGTTAATGTTGTACAGTGAAATAATCGCTGTTTGTTCTGAGATCCACACAAAACACATAAATACACTGTGTGGGCAGAACGTAGAGTTTGTGAATGTTAAACCTGGTGGTATATATAGTAACCACTGGGCTTTAGGTGAGTACATATAAGGATCCAGTCCGTACCGCGCAGTAAACACACTCCGTCTCAGTTACACAAACCAGTCAGTTAATGCTGTACAGTGAAATAATCGCTTTTTGTTCTGAGATCCACACAAAACACATAAATAAACTGTGTGGGCAGAACGTAGAATTGTTGAATGTTAAACTTGGTGGTATATATAGTAACCACTGGGCTTTAGGTGTGTACATATAAAGATTCAGCTCGTACCGCGCAGTAAACACACTCCGTCTCAGTTATACAAACCAGTCAGTTAATGTTGTACAGTGAAATAATCGCTGTTTGTTCTGAGATCCACACAGAACACGTAAATACAGTCCGTACCGCGCAGTAAACACACTCCGTCTCAGTTATACAAACCAGTCAGTTAATGTTGTACAGTGAAATAATCGCTGTTTGTTCTGAGATTCACACAAAACACATAAATACAGTTCGTACCGCGCAGTAAACACTCCGTCTCAGTTATACAAACCAGTCAGTTAATGCTGTACAGTGAAATAATCGCTGTTTGTTCTGAGATCCACACAAAACACATAAATACAGTCCGTACCGCGCAGTAAATACACTCCGTCTCAGTTATACAAACCAGTCAGTTAATGCTGTACAGTGAAATAATCGCTGTTTGTTCTGAGATCCACACAGAACACGTAAATACACTGTGTGGGCAGAACGTAGAATTTGTGAACGTTAAACCTGGCGGTACGTAAAGTAACCGCGCAGCTTTTAACAAGTTCATGTGGATTTCTTGATTGCAGTCGCGATGTAACTCGGTGTTTCGTGAAATTACGGCACAGTTCTGCGATCCTCCAAGTTAACTTTACAAGGCCCCAGACGCTCAGCTGTGTGTAATCACTGTGTAATGAAGCAATATTTTACGGCAGAATATATACAGAACTTCATTAGGTGTGCGTCCTTCTGGGATATTACGCACCGTTCAGTGGTAATTCTGTACCGACGTTTCGGGACAAACTGTCCCATATTCAAAGATCAAGGAGTCCAATAAGAAAGCTTTCTTCTTCGACTTCTTGACCTGTGAAGATGGGACCGATACGTTGTACCGAAACGTCGGTACAGAACTATCACTCAACGCTGCGTAATGTCCCAGAAGAGCGCAGATCTCATCTACATGGCGGCGGAAGCCTGAAGTCACGCATATAACGTCATTAGTCAGTACTGAACAAGCGTCAGGTACGAAGTTGGTGCTGGTCTTAATGCATCGCTGTATGTACTGGGTTTGTGACGTGATGTCACACACACCAACTGTAGAGGGAATTTAATCTAAGTAGCGTGAAAATTGAATATTGGCAGAGAGCCTTGGTTCTGTTCAGAAAAGAGAAAACTGATGAAGCAGTAACAATTCAATGACTGTTCTTCTTCCAGAGAGCGATGTGTGACTTTATCTCTTCCATTCTCGTTCAGCTTATGCTTCAGCTGCCACTGCAGACGGCAGCTACTCTTGCAACAACACAGGATAAAAATCGCAAGCGATGTTTGGATTGATGTATCGAGTTGCGTGCCTTATCTCTTGCCTTCCTACAGTTCGGAGATCGCAAAATGCCATTCGGTCGGAGGTGCACGATCACATTCTGTCTGTATATATACATACACAAACATATATATGTACACTGTTTTTGGCCCAGCTTATCCACTGGTGCGGATTGCGAAACGAGATAAGTATAGGGTGTATCAAAAATTATTTCTTCATTTTACACGTCATATAATCCTGTAGTTCTATCCCTTCAAATAAACCGACTGGACAGATGAAGCAGGTTATGGTTTATTTTACGCCACTGTCAATACCTCGGCATATGTAGCGTTGACTCTGTTCAAAATACGTGGAGTTTTACTCCCACCTTCCCACCCCTGCATGCACTTACTGCCCGTCTCACACGGTACTGTGTTAAGCTGAGCTAAATTATGCAGGATGATGTACTACGAGATTGACTGATCCTTCACACTGGGTCACACAAAACTTTGCGGCGTGCTGCTTGGTGTCTAGGCCCAAATGTCAGCAGGACTGCTGACAGTTTTCAAGGCCTGGGGTGCGTTTTTATATTCCGCGGCTATTTAGGGTCGAGCCGTCAGCAAGTCATTTACAGCCATCGTATTCTTGGACGTTTTAGAGCGTGTGTTGTCCGTAAGCAATTAAACAGAGAACAGTGCGTTCAGTGTAAGACAGGCATATGTATGTAAATAATTTGCATACTGAAGTTCCAGTAGTTCTGATTTCGTAAATCAACAAACATTACAATAAATGACACGCAGTCCACTATTATAAATGCTTTGGTGGCGAAAATTTATGATCATTTTAAAGATGATGTATTAAACTGCCTAGCTTAACGTTCTTAGGAAGATACTACAACGAATTGTATAGAGGGCAAAGGAACTGACCTCAGCTGTCTGGTGGTACTCAGACACACCTTCACTGATGATAGGCTACATCTTGACATAGAACCGAACCTGGGACATCCCAAGCACGAGGTTGATATTGACTCAACCACAGCATTCGTTATGAATATTTTTTTCAATGGCTCTACAGCCCCTTTGGGGCCTAGGCCACCTAATTTTACGACGCTTCACGATCACACACTCAGACACACTATACTCGGTAGGACTCCTCTGGACGAGTGATCAGCTCGTCGCAGAGACCTCTACCTGACGACACACAACACTCACAACAGACAGACATCGATGCCTCCGGCGGGCTTCGAACCCACAGTCCCATCAAGCGAGCGGCCGCAGACCCAAGCGTTAGACCGCGCGGTCACTGGGATCGGCTATGAATATTTTTGTTTTATTTATAAGGTTGTGTGTCCGGAATTTCTTTGTGGTTGGCTGCAATGTTCAGTGCCGCCAATCTGTTCCAGAAAAGCGTCAAAATGTTCCCCCCACCCCCGTTTCCTGTTTACAGTTCTCGTCATATAAAATGCAGTTCTAAACTCAGGTTCTACGAGCCTATCAATATGCAGTGTGTTAATGCACGGCGGCCCTGTGTGCCGTCTCCCTCGACAACAGACGTAAATTCATAAACAGTCAGTCCCGACGGTGCTGCACTCATGCGGTCTCCATTTCCATTACGAATTATAACCTGTTCATTTTTATGCCAGTGTTTTTTATCGCTTCAATTAATTAAAAATAAACTGGTAAATATTTGTACGTCCAGAAGCAATTGAATTGGGACCGCTCACTGCTGATCCGTGTGTATGAAATTAATTGCTTGCTGTAATTGAAGAGGCAGATTGCACGTGGGTCGCGCGATGATTGCTTGCGATGATTGCACGTGGAGCGACTCACTCACTGCTTCGTTAGTGTCACTTTGCAGTATTGATAACTGTCAATATAAATGGATGACTTTCAGGTGTGAGCTTTAAGGCAGTAGGATCATACAAAAATTTAACTTGTTTCGGCAGTTTAAAAGTTCATGAACTCCAAACAACAGCTGTTCGTAACGTCGCGGTTCACACGGTGGCACTCCTGCTTCTTATTAATATCTTGATATCAAAACTATGCCTGGTGACTACTTTATTTTCCTCAGTCGTTCCAGGCAAATGGTCAGATTATTCACTTGCTGATTATCATAACACGCTGTTATATCAAGGCCGTGCCGTGTATGAGGCTGACAGACTGTCGCTGCGGAGGTCCTGGCTCCACCCCCAGACCAATCCACGTGGGATTTGTGGTACACAAAGTGGCATTGAGACGGGTTTTTTCCGAGTACTTCGGTTTTTCCTTATTAGTATCATCCCACTAATGTTCCATACTCATTCATAAATCATTCACTGACGCTGTATAATCTTAGAAATTAAGAGCGTCTTTAAACAGCACGCTTATAAATGGTATCAACTACTGACATCCCTGTTAAGTAAAGACTGAACAGACTGAAGGATAAGCCGATAGTTAGGACTCTAAGCTGGTCAGTAAAATTGCGTCCTTTTATTGAACTCGGGTTTTATACAAAATTCCTTGATTGGATTCTGCTGTGAGGCAGGCCAATGCACTCCGTCACATCCTTGATTGGATTCTGCTGTGAGGCAGGCCAATGCACTCCGTCACATCCTTGATTGGATTCAGCTGTGAGGCAGGCCAATGCACTCCGTCACATCCTTGATCATTCTGCTGTGAGGCAGGCCAATGCACTCCGTCACATCCTTGATCATTCTGCTGTGAGGCAGGCCAATGCACTCCGTCACATCCTTGATCATTCTGCTGTGAGGCAGGCCAATGCACTCCGTCACATCCTTGATCATTCTGCTGTGAGGCAGGCCAATGCACTCCGTCACATCCTTGATCATTCTGCTGTGAGGCAGGCCAATGCACTCCGTCACATCCTTGATCATTCTGCTGTGAGGCAGGCCAATGCACTCCGTCACATCCTTGATCATTCTGCTGTGAGGCAGGCCAATGCACTCCGTCACATCCTTGATTATTCTGCTATGAGGCAGGCCAATGCACTCCGTCACATCCTTGATCATTCTGCTGTGAGGCAGGCCAATGCACTCCGTCACATCCTTGATTATTCTGCTATGAGGCAGGCCAATGCACTCCGTCACATCCTTGATCATTCTGCTGTGAGGCAGGCCAATGCACTCCGTCACATCCTTGATTATTCTGCTATGAGGCAGGCCAATGCACTCCGTCACATCCTTGATTATTCTGCTATGAGGCAGGCCAATGCACTCCGTCACATCCTTGATTATTCTGCTATGAGGCAGGCCAATGCACTCCGTCACATCCTTGATTATTCTGCTATGAGGCAGGCCAATGCACTCCGTCACATCCTTGATCATTCTGCTGTGAGGCAGGCCAATGCACTCCGTCACATCCTTGATTATTCTGCTATGAGGCAGGCCAATGCACTCCGTCACATCCTTGATTATTCTGCTATGAGGCAGGCCAATGCACTCCGTCACATCCTTGATTATTCTGCTATGAGGCAGGCCAATGCACTCCGTCACATCCTTGATTATTCTGCTATGAGGCAGGCCAATGCACTCCGTCACATCCTTGATCCTTCAGACGCATTTGAATATCATCTTCTCACTTGTCCGTGGTTCTCCAAGTGCTGTTTTCCCCTACTATTGATCATCTGTCGCATGCTTGTTGGTTGGTCCCCAGAAATGTCCCCAGCAATGTCCCCAGCGATCACAAAGTATGCAGCTGCCCATTTCAGTTTGTTGTACAATTCTGGCCGTCAGTATTGCCACACACTGTTCACACTTGCATTTATATGAGCATGTCACTGAAGCCAATCCAATTTGCATGCAGCTGCTGTGTGGCGACAACGTAGCATCGAGATTCAATATGTCGATAGGTTATATTTTTTGTCTTGCCTGTTTTGTGTATTTTAATTTTTATGTTGCTGCGAAGGGTGTGGAAAGGTGTCAGTTGGGTGGCAACGTGTAGGTACAGTGTGACGTGACCTTACCGTCGTCATCAGCTGGCAGTGCAGAATGTCTGAGCGCCAAGACGTGCTGTGCAGATTAGCGGAGCTTGAGGCTTCTCGCCTGAATACCGCAGACTTCGAATCAAAAGCGAAGCCAGTTTCAGTTGTAATTATGTAAAGTCAAGAATCGTTAAACATGGAATTTTGGCAGCGACAGATTTGGGCAGATGAATCTCGTTAGGACTCGTGGAGGTCTCAAGCCACCAGTTATAAGGAAGTGTGACGAGGGGGCAGAAGAGGAGCGGAGGGTGTCGGGTAATGACAGACTGAGTGTGACCTGTCAGTTTTAGTTGGCGCACATTTTGTCGCCTGTGTGCACAGTGTTGCAGTCTGAACACTGGCAGTGGTCAGGAACTGCGTGCCTTGTGTTGGTGGGGTTCGAGACTTCATGTTAATAAAACTAAAGGTTAAAATGTGCATGAAAGATTAATTGTGAATGTTCTGTAAGGCGACGTCTCGATCTGACGGCAGTATGTAAATGGATGCTTTTTGGTTTGGAGTACTGAGGAAGATGTTTGGCTGCGATAAATATGATTGAAGAAAGTAAGTAGTGACATGGAGGTCTTCACAGGTCAGAAAATTGGCCTTATATTGTCAGGACGAATACGTTAAAGGGGGCGATGTGGAGGGGGTTACGTAGTTCATTCATTCTGCAGTCTGTCTTACGACAGGTCCGTAGCCTCTTCATTCTGCAGTCTGTCTTACGACAGGTCCGTAGCCTCTTCATTCTGCAGTCTGTCTTACGACAGGTCCGTAGCCTCTTCCAAAGCGAGTTCTCCACAGGGTGCGATCTAGTGCTTCCTCTTTCAATTTCCAGTATCTCTTCTTTTCCTTAAGGTCATCCAGTAGCTGCTTACGTCTTCTCCCTCGTCGTCCCGTAATTTCTATCCTTCCTTCTAACTTTCCTTCAATCACATGTTTCAGAAGGCAGTTTCTACCAACATGTGACCAATCCAGTTAGCCTTTCTTCTTTTTATTGTATGTTGGTATCTTCACCTTGCCGTGGTAGAGGGGCTTGTGAGTTCCAGTGACCCTGAGAGCTAAGCCGGCGGTAGCATTGCTACCAGTAGGGTCTCCCAAGCCGGACAGATCAAAAGGGTAAGAACCAGACGAAGAGAGATGCCTAGGAGATGGGAAACCGAATAAAAGCTCCCCTGATGCCGGAAGCAGCGACATCAGTAGCGACATGAAGCACAGAGCAAATGATGCTCGAGATGGTTCATGATCGTGTAACAACAGTCGTGACCAGAGTGGTCTGAACGGCTGCTGTACTGCGATGTGGAAAGCAAATGGAAAAACTACCACATTATTGCTTTTCCTGGATAGTCTCTTCCAGAAACAGAGACAAATGCCAAATGCGAGATGCTTCCTCTGGAGACAAAACATTCCGGAGGTAAACTACTCCCCCATTCGGATCTCCGGGGGGGAGTGTTTCTAGGGGAGACACCACGCGGTAATGACTACAGACAAAAGCAGAAGACACAGAAGGAACATAACAGCTTCAAGGTTACGTAGTACACGTGAAATAAAAAACCTACAAATTATAATTGGAATATCTCAGTATAAGAACTGAGTTAGGAGACCAGGTGAGCGTAAGTTTCCTTGATTAGCTGAGAAAATATCAGCTTCTCAAGAAGGAACCTCCTGCACTGAGTTAGTTTAGTTATTTGGTTAGGTAGGTAGATAGGACCATAACATTTGGTTAGGTAGGTAGATAGGACCATAACATTTGGTTAGGTAGGTAGATAGGACCATAACATTTAGGTAGGTAGATAGGACCATAACATTTGGTTAGGTAGGTAGATAGGACCATAACATTTGGTTAGGTAGGTAGATAGGACCATAACATTTGGTTAGGTAGGTAGATAGGACCATAACATTTGGTTAGGTAGGTAGATAGGACCATAACATTTGATTAGGTAGGTAGATAGGACCATAACATTTGATTAGGTAGGTAGATAGGACCATAACATTTGGTTAGGTAGGTAGATAGGACCATAACATTTGGTTAGGTAGGTAGATAGGACCATAACATTTGATTAGGTAGGTAGATAGGACCATAACATTTGGTTAGGTAGGTAGATAGGACCATAACATTTGATTAGGTAGGTAGATAGGACCATAACATTTGGTTAGGTAGGTAGATAGGACCATAACATTTGATTAGGTAGGTAGATAGGACCATAACATTTGGTTAGGTAGGTAGATAGGACCATAACATTTAGGTAGGTAGATAGGACCATAACATTTGGTTAGGTAGGTAGATAGGACCATAACATTTGGTTAGGTAGGTAGATAGGACCATAACATTTGGTTAGGTAGGTAGATAGGACCATAACATTTGGTTAGGTAGGTAGATAGGACCATAACATTTGATTAGGTAGGTAGATAGGACCATAACATTTGATTAGGTAGGTAGATAGGACCATAACATTTGGTTAGGTAGGTAGATAGGACCATAACATTTGGTTAGGTAGGTAGATAGGACCATAACATTTGATTAGGTAGGTAGATAGGACCATAACATTTGGTTAGGTAGGTAGATAGGACCATAACATTTGATTAGGTAGGTAGATAGGACCATAACATTTGGTTAGGTAGGTAGATAGGACCATAACATTTGATTAGGTAGGTAGATAGGACCATAACATTTGGTTAGGTAGGTAGATAGGACCATAACATTTGATTAGGTAGGTAGATAGGACCATAACATTTGATTAGGTAGGTAGATAGGACCATAACATTTGGTTAGGTAGGTAGATAGGACCATAACATTTGATTAGGTAGGTAGATAGGACCATAACATTTGGTTAGGTAGGTAGATAGGACCATAACATTTGATTAGGTAGGTAGATAGGACCATAACATTTGATTAGGTAGGTAGATAGGACCATAACATTTGATTAGGTAGGTAGATAGGACCATAACATTTGATTAGGTAGGTAGATAGGACCATAACATTTGGTTAGGTAGGTAGATAGGACCATAACATTTGGTTAGGTAGGTAGATAGGACCATAACATTTGGTTAGGTAGGTAGATAGGACCATAACATTTGGTTAGGTAGGTAGATAGGACCATAACATTTGGTTAGGTAGGTAGATAGGACCATAACATTTGGTTAGGTAGGTAGATAGGACCATAACATTTGGTTAGGTAGGTAGATAGGACCATAACATTTGGTTAGGTAGGTAGATAGGACCATAACATTTGGTTAGGTAGGTAGATAGGACCATAACATTTGGTTAGGTAGGTAGATAGGACCATAACATTTGGTTAGGTAGGTAGATAGGACCATAACATTTGGTTAGGTAGGTAGATAGGACCATAACATTTGGTTAGGTAGGTAGATAGGACCATAACATTTGGTTAGGTAGGTAGATAGGACCATAACATTTGGTTAGGTAGGTAGATAGGACCATAACATTTGGTTAGGTAGGTAGATAGGACCATAACATTTGGTTAGGTAGGTAGATAGGACCATAACATTTGGTTAGGTAGGTAGATAGGACCATAACATTTGGTTAGGTAGGTAGATAGGACCATAACAGTTACAAACAGTCGAATGATTTGAATCAGACGAGTTTGTGTGAATAAGGTAATGGATTTTGTTTTTGTGAACCAACGGAATTGTTTTGACAAGCTGAGTGGGTATAAATTGCTCAAAAGTGACCATATACCGTACGAACAGTGACTTAGTCAATCAGGAACACAGCAGATTAGTCAAGCAACTTCACATTTTCTATGTACAACTGTTATAATGCATAATGTTCACGGTTCTGACATTCATTGCCGTTAATGTGCAATTAGCTTGTACTGAACTTCCTTCTCCGCAGAAAAAGCTTCTGTGGCAGGGAAATTTGAAGTAAATTTCATAGTCTAATGTAGGCTTCACTCAGACGTGAAAGGAGCAGCCCTTTCGTGTGGTTTTGATCAATTACAGAGGGCCTTTCAGAGATTCTGAAACGGCTCCTCTTCTCTACAGCGCAAACAGTGGAGGAATAAACCGTAGAATGCAAAACCTTCCCCTCGCAAGGGTTGGGAAAAGTCATGGATGTATGTTAGTGTTTGAATATGACGTGTTTGAACTAGACATGTATACGCTTAGCGATGGGGATTTTTAGAGAGTCTGAAAGTGCCAGTTTTTAAAGTTAGAGGGGAGGTTCGGGAGGTTTAAAGTCTGCAGAGGATAGAAGAAATGGGAATTGCATTAAATGTGGCTTCCAGTGGTTGCCTGCGTTGGATAATCTTGTGTAAACATTCTTGCTGTGTTTTCCCTAACCAAAGACATTGGAAATAATGAGGGGAGCTAAGAAGGTTGTGAATTTGAAGACAGGGTGACGACGGTTGAATGAATACTTACAGCCGAAGTACTGTACAAGATGAATACTTACAGCCGAAGTACTGTACAGGATGAATACTTACAGCCGAAGTACTGTACAAGATGAATACTTACAGCCGAAGTACTGTACAAGATGAATACTTACAGCCGAAGTACTGTACAAGATGAATACTTACAGCCGAAGTACTGTACAAGATGAATACTTACAGCCGAAGTACTGTACAAGATGAATACTTACAGCCGAAGTACTGTACAAGATGAATACTTACAGCCGAAGTACTGTACAAGATGAATACTTACAGCCGAAGTACTGTACAAGATGAATACTTACAACCGAAGTACTGTACAAGATGAATACTTACAGCCGAAGTACTGTACAAGATGAATACTTACAGCCGAAGTACTGTACAAGATGAATACTTACAGCCGAAGTACTGTACAAGATGAATACTTTACAGCCGAAGTACTGTACAAGATGAATACTTTACAGCCGAAGTACTGTACAAGATGGATACTTACAGCCGAAGTACTGTACAAGATGGAGTCACAACGCTATTTCGGTCACTCACAAGCGTGACGGACGAAAAACTAAATAGGTTTGAACATTATTCGAAAATAAATTAAAAACTGGTCGTCACTAATTAAATATTTTCCAAAATCTATGTGCAAGAGAAATAAGAAAAATAATTAGAAGAAAAGCAGAAGGAGAGAATTAGTTTAGTGAGTGGCGCTGTTAGTTTAGTGAGTGGCGCTGTTAGTTTAGTGAGTGGCGCTGTTAGTTTAGTGAGTGGCGCTGTTAGTTTAGTGAGTGGCGCTGTTAGTTTAGTGAGTGGCGCTGAGAGTTTAGTGAGTGGCGCTGAGAGTTTAGTGAGTGGCGCTGAGAGTTGCTAAAAATATAGCGCTTGAGGTAGACGAAAGAATGAGTACGGAGCTACGATACAACGAGAAGGGGGACACGGATTTGGAAATGTTAAAGTTGTGGTCACTGACTGCCTTACGTGACTGAGGAGGAGGATGTGCAACCAGCATGCACGTAGCATGCACGTGGTGTGTCTGGCAAAGAATCACTTGAGGGTAAAGACAGGAGAAGCAAGTTATACTAACATTTGTGAACAGTAAGGTGACAACGTTAGGCTGCTGGTTGCTGCAAGTTTATGTTTGTATTGCGATGCTTTGAAACGTCGGACACTCTGACCGCAACGACACACAGTAACATCGCAGTGCTGTGGGAATTTCAACTAGTGCTGTATCTCACATTTATAGTTGCATATCTGTCCACGTGTCTTAGTATCATTGATATGTGTAATGATAGTAGGGAAAGAGTGGATTTAAAACTACACTTTTAAATCCTTCGGAATCCGAAACTTTACTGTGCCAAAGACGAGCGCTTTCAAAACTTAATGTTATTCATTCCGTAAATTTTCTTTATATATTTATAGTCTGACAAATGTACACTTTATTCACATTAATTGTGTAACACGGTCCTACATGTTTCGAGCATCAATTCTGGCTCATCTTCAGGGACTCAGTGTTCTATATTACACATTTTACATAAATTGGTACAATTGTTAAAATAGTAAAAACTGAGTAACATGAATTTTTTTACAACAGTGTTTCTGTTTGTTGTGTCCGTTCACGTTTATTGAAATATGTTTGGATGTTAAATGTTGTAGTCGGCAGATTTTATGTGCCAAATTGCTGCATTAGTCTTGTGTAATTTGTATTTGATGTTCTTATGTTGGTAGATCTCATTTATGTTACTCAGTTTTATTGTTTTAACAATTGTAACAATTGATGTAAAATGTGTAATATAAAATACTGAGTCCCTGAAGATGAGCCAGAATTGAGGCTCGAAACATGTAGGACCGTGTTACACAATTAATGTGAATAAAGTGTACATTTGTCAGACTATAAATATACGAGTGCTGTCATTGCGTTTGACAGTTGGCCACGACAGCGTTGTGCAGTGCTGTACTGAGACTGGGCAGAGTCTGACTTTAAAGCATGCAGTTCAACAGGCGACGTGCTCACTAAACTGTATACTTTAAAGCATGCAATTTAACAGGCTACGTGCTCACTAAACTGTATACTTTAAAGCATGCAATTCAACAGGCTACGTGCTCACTAAACTGTATACTTTAAAGCATGCAATTCAACAGGCTACGTGCTCACTAAACTGTATACTTTAAAGCATGCAATTCAACAGGCTACGTGCTCACTAAACTGTATACTTTAAAGCATGCAATTCAACAGGCTACGTGCTCACTAAACTGTATACTTTAAAGCATGCAATTCAACAGCCTACGTGCTCACTAAACTGTATACTTTAAAGCATGCAATTTAACAGGCTACGTGCTCACTAAACTGTATACTTTAAAGCATGCAATTCAACAGGCTACGTGCTCACTAAACTGTATACTTTAAAGCATGCAATTTAACAGGCTACGTGCTCACTAAACTGTATACTTTAAAGCATGCAATTTAACAGGCTACGTGCTCACTAAACTGTATACTTTAAAGCATGCAATTCAACAGGCTACGTGCTCACTAAACTGTATACTTTAAAGCATGCAATTTAACAGGCTACGTGCTCACTAAACTGTATACTTTAAAGCATGCAATTCAACAGGCTACGTGCTCACTAAACTGTATACTTTAAAGCATGCAATTTAACAGGCTACGTGCTCACTAAACTGTATACTTTAAAGCATGCAATTCAACAGGCTACGTGCTCACTAAACTGTATACTTTAAAGCATGCAATTTAACAGGCTACGTGCTCACTAAACTGTATATTTTAAAGCATGCAATTCAACAGGCTACGTGCTCACTAAACTGTATACTTTAAAGCATGCAATTCAACAGGCTACGTGCTCACTAAACTGTATACTTTAAAGCATGCAATTCAACAGGCTACGCGCTCACTAAACTGTATACTTTAAAGCATGCAATTCAACAGGCTACGTGCTCACTAAACTGTATACTTTAAAACATGCAATTCAACAGGCTACGTGCTCACTAAACTGTATACTTTAAAGCATGCAATTCAACAGGCTACGTGCTCACTAAACCGTATACTTTAAAGCATGCAATTCAACAGGCTACGTGCTCACTAAACTGTATACTTTAAAGCATGCAATTCAACAGGCTACGTGCTTACTAAACTGTCTACTTTAAAGCATGCAATTCAACAGGCTACGTGCTCACTAAACTGTCTACTTTAAAGCATGCAATTCAACAGGCTACGTGCTCACTAAACTGTATACTTTAAAGCATGCAATTCAACAGTCTACGTGCTCACTAAACTGTATACTTTAAAGCATGCAATTCAACAGGCTACGTGCTCACTAAACTGTAACTTATACTTTAAAGCATGCAATTCAACAGGCTACGTGCTCACTAAACTGTATACTACGTGCTCACTAAACTGTATACTTTAAAGCATGCAATTCAACAGGCTACGTGCTCAGTAAACTGTATACTTTAAAGCATGCAATTCAACAGGCTACGTGCTCACTAAACTATATACTCAATATGGCAATGCCGAGGAAATGCGTAACGTGAAGTAGCCTTATACAGGGAATAAGCATGGATCTGAAAGGATACAGTCCCGTGGCCTGCTCTAAGATGCCGTGTGGCAGGCAGTCGCATTGGGAGACTGAGTGACACCTGTCACCGCAGCGCGGCTACAAAGGTGCTGTCTTCTAACTCGCGCAACTTACATGCAAAGAGCCTCACAGCGCAGTTGTACTGGGAGGGTCTGTGGTTCGAGTCTCTGACTCGCATTTGTGTAGCGATTGTCATAAGCACTCTGTAGGCAGGAGGTAGACTACTGGTGTCGAGCTTGTAGGTTTGGTGCAGCGTCGTGCTTACATTTCCTCGCTTCCAATAGGTATATGCTTGGATACTACCTGGAAACAGCAGCATCTTGCTGCCATGTCTCTAGATCATAGTCACCCGCACCTATTGCCATGTCTCTAGATCATAGACACCGGCACCTACTGTCACGTCTCTACATCATAGTCACCCGCACCTATTGCCATGTCTGTAGATCATAGTCATCGGCATCTTCTGCAATGTCTAGAACATAGTCGCCGGCACCTACTGCCATGTCTCTACAATCGTAGTCACCAGGACGTACTGTCATGTCTCTAGATCATAGTCGCCAGGACCTACTGCCATGTTTCTAGATCATAGTCACTAGGATCTACTGCCATGTCTGTAGATCATAGTCACTGGCACCTACTGCCATGTCTCTAGATCACAGTTACCGGCACCTACTGACATGTCTAGATCATAGTCACCGGCACCTACTGACATGTCTAGGTCATAGTCATCAGGACCTACTGCCATGTTTCTAGATTATAGTCACTAGGACCTACTGACATGTCTCTAGGTCATAGTTACTGGTACCTACTGACATGTCTTTAGGTCATCCGACGATATGACAGTAGGCTGCTGCGCCTGAAGTTAACAAACTTAACTAAAACACTGAGCTACAGTTACCATGGCCGTAGTGGTAGTGGTAGTGGTAGTGGTAGTATCAGTAGTAGTAATATACCACTGTCATGATTAAAAGATAAATCAAACCAACGGCTTTCCATCTCAAGTCTTCCCAACCTAACACTCATAACCGCCACGTCATACACGTTATACACGTCACACAGACAGCTACGTGCTACGTGTTGCTGCCGTAGCACGTAGCTGTCTGTGGCAGTGTGAACTGACCGTCATGGCGTGGAGGCACGCTGCACTTGTGATTTCACCCTGCAACCCTCATCCACGCACTTTTCTCGCACTATATCCTTTACAATACCTTTCACAGAAATCTCGAATGGTGGGTGGAGGGGGTGAAATGGATGAAAAGTCCTCTTCTTCCCTCTGCCGTTTCAGAGAGAAAATTTCACCTTTTATTCCATTTCAAGCAGATGGGATGCAATTTATTTAGCTATGAGTGTTAAGTGTACGTGTACAAACGTAATGGAATCGCCCGTGGACTTGCGTGTGAATGCGACAGGTGGTGCTGTTGCTGCTAGTGCCGTGTCAGAAGTGCGAAGGCAGGAACGTGAAGGTGTTGCATAAGTGTCTAGTTTTAGTGTATCATCATCATCATTTTATATCTCTGCAGCACTAATGATTTAAATGTATATTCTGTAAAAGCAATCCCATTACAGACCTGGACAGGCCCTTAGCGTTACAGGAGGTTGAGGCTCACAGATTTCTAGACAATCGGCATACGAAGGTGGTAAGGTTGTCAGCCCTACGCACCGGCCGCCTTTACCACCCAGGAAATATTCCTGGTACTCATTTCTGTTAGAGGCTGAGTCGACCCCGGGGCCATAGTGCGACTAAAAAGGATTATGTCAATGAAAACTCCAATGACACCATCGGGAATCGAACCCGTGTATTCTGTACCTACGTTAAATTCGTCTGCTATAACAACAAAAGTTTGCATCTTCGCCACGTTTGTAATTGTTAATTTACAATCCGTACTTTACATATAAAGTGTATATTTCTGATATATCTGTGACAAAAGTCACGTGCCTAGCTCCAGGTTTTATGACATCAGTCCAACGACTGTATAAAACACTCGCGCTTCCTCTGTGTCACTTTACGTTGCACAAATGCCTGGCCTTAACAAACAAAGCATAGTTTTCCAATGTCTATTACGACACATCGTTTTCGGCTGCAGCAATAGTGCTGGTGTTGCTGCCACGTATATTGTTAGCTGTTCTGCCATGTTCCTATAACTGGTGTTAGGAATTCACTGTTTACGAACCAACTAAATGCACTTTATCACTTTTTATTTACAAAATCACCCCTACAAAAGTGACGTCACAACAAGATATGCACGTGGTTGAATTAACATTTTAGATAATGACGAATTTTTTTAAAGTTTTATATACAGTGTTTTGATACATATTTACATTTTTAACTTAAAAAGTGACTGAGGCCTGCACACAGGCTGACTGAACTGCTTGTGACCGCAGTGTGAATACATGTGGGTGTGACTGAACGTAATTTTGTACCTCCTGATGATGGTCTTTAAGAGGACCGAAACATGTGTAGGGGTGAACTTGTAAATGAAAAGTGAACGTGAAAAAGTGCATTTAGTTGGTTTATAGACAGTGAATTTTTACACAAGATGCACGGTGAGACTAATGTAAAGTGTGGTTTTGGGAAGTTAAGAAGTATGGACACGGGACTGCGTTTTAAGATCAGAAGTCTCACACGAAGCTTAGAGATCACAATGGTAAGAAGTTGCCCTGTCCCCTTTCTCCGCACCCCCCCCCCCCCCCCCCCACAAACACACATAGAAAATGCATGGCGATCTAACAGGCATACTTTTCATTCTTAGGAAGGAACGCGTGCTAAAAGTCAGTTTTATTCGTTCGTGTAAAACAGACTGATCACAAGAGGCAGCAGCAGTCTGTGTCTGTGACACCTGCTGTTAACGTCCGCATTGAAATTTGCTGGTGAAAATTTATTTTGGTGCGTACCGGTAAATTGTGCGTACCTGTAAATTGTGCGTACCGGTAAATTGTAAGTTCTACATGACTGAGTGAAGTCAATATCAGGCTCAACACAGCTATTTTTTTTTCTTAGATAAAGAGGCTGTTTGTCTAATAGAGCAACATGTTATAATGTTAAATTAGGTCTTATTCAGGCTCTAAAAACAAATTGAGGAAGGCTGTACATAATTTATCGTTGCTTTTTGAAGAAGTAGAATAAAATAAAATAATGTGAAATGAATAAAATGATTTTTTTTTATTTTTTCTACATTTTTAAAGGGCAACGATAAATTGTATAATTATACGTTGTTTTCCTCAGTGTGTTTTTAAAGATTAAGAACCTGAAGCTTGTCTAATTTATGTGGCAACATGTTGCTGTATTAGACACTTAGGCTATGTTGTCTAACAAGATAGCTGTGTTAAGACTGATATTAATTTCACGTGTTCATATCACTGACACACAGCACGATTTGGCACGTAACACTTTAAGTCCTACATTAAATGATAGCTGCTTGCCGAAACTAGGTAACACTGCTGCAACAGACTGCACGTGTGCATTACACGTGGTCCCTTCTTGTGGTAAAGTAACACTGCTGCAACAGACTGCACGTGTGCATTACACGTGGTCCCTTCATGTGGTAAAGTAACACTGCTGCAACAGACTGCACGTGTGCATTACACGTGGTCCCTTCTTGTGGTAAAGTAACACTGCTGCAACAGACTGCACGTGTGCATTACACGTGGTCCCTTCTTGTGGTAAAGTAACACTGCTGCAACAGACTGCACGTGTGCATTACACGTGGTCCCTTCTTGTGGTAAAGTAACACTGCTGCAACAGACTGCACGTGTGCATTACACGTGGTCCCTTCTTGTGGTAAAGTAACACTGCTGCAACAGACTGCACGTGTGCATTACACGTGGTCCCTTCTTGTGGTAAAGTAACACTGCTGCAACAGACTGCACGTGTGCATTACACGTGGTCCCTTCTTGTGGTAAAGTAACACTGCTGCAACAGACTGCACGTGTGCATTACACGTGGTCCCTTCTTGTGGTAAAGTAACACTGCTGCAACAGACTGCACGTGTGCATTACACGTGGTCCCTTCTTGTGGTAAAGTAACACTGCTGCAACAGACTGCACGTGTGCATTACACGTGGTCCCTTCTTGTGGTAAAGTAACACTGCTGCAACAGACTGCACGTGTGCATTACACGTGGTCCCTTCTTGTGGTAAAGTAACACTGCTGCAACAGACTGCACGTGTGTATTACACGTGGTCCCTTCTTGTGGTAAAGTAACACTGCTGCAACAGACTGCACGTGTGCATTACACGTGGTCCCTTCTTGTGGTAAAGTAACACTGCTGCAACAGACTGCACGTGTGCATTACACGTGGTCCCTTCTTGTGGTAAAGTAACACTGCTGCAACAGACTGCACGTGTGCATTACACGTGGTCCCTTCTTGTGGTAAAGTAACACTGCTGCAACAGACTGCACGTGTGCATTACACGTGGTCCCTTCTTGTGGTAAAGTAACACTGCTGCAACAGACTGCACGTGTGCATTACACGTGGTCCCTTCTTGTGGTAAAGTAACACTGCTGCAACAGACTGCACGTGTGCATTACACGTGGTCCCTTCTTGTGGTAAAGTAACACTGCTGCAACAGACTGCACGTGTGCATTACACGTGGTCCCTTCTTGTGGTAAAGTAACACTGCTGCAACAGACTGTACGTGTTCATTACACGTGGTCCCTTCTTGTGGTAAAGTAACACTGCTGCAACAGACTGTACGTGTTCATTACACGTGGTCCCTTCTTGTGGTAAAGTAACACTGCTGCAACAGACTGCACGTGTGCATTACACGTGGTCCCTTCTTGTGGTAAAGTAACCCCCTTCTGTATCGACAGTTTTAAGACGAGAGAAAATACAGTTAGGATAAAAAATATATTGTTGATTGACTTCTTACACTTTGCGAAAATTTGTACCGAATTTGGTGACACAGTATACGTGTTATAGGACAGTAAGACAGGCAACGTACACGTGACCAAAGTAACTGCAGAAGTGACGTTTCGACAGCACACCTCGTTCCTCACGCGTTGCTTCCAGATCCTTACAGTAGCTACAGTATGTACCTCAAGGCACGGTCGTTTCTCAATATCTTCCCCACTATTCAAGACTCTACAGCCCTCACCCCACACTCTTATACGATGCTACCTTAAAAGAGATTGTTTTCTTAGGGGTTGCAACCCTCTCTCCATTTTTACCATCCCCCTGTATACGCAGATCAATACTTGATTCCAAGGAAATCTACACTACAGAGCGATAGGGGAAGACAAACTATATATATATATATATATCGGTAAAGTAACAAATTTTAGGTCTGGCAATACAGCGTGGCGGATGAATTAAAGGTGAAAGACTGCAGTGAACCGCTGTTATTGTCATGGATGTGACGTCATGTAGCGTAGCAACGTAATGTAATACTTGTACAGAGTGCATCGCTATCAAACTGGACGGCGTCACATGCAAGAAGATCGCGGTATTTATGGTTACCACTGTCATAACTTCAGCGTTCCAAGATGTCATTTTGTTAATTTAAACACAGAATGTGCAGTGGTATTCATATATACCACCTGATATGCAATTAAAGAAATATTGTTTCATTTCTTAGATTAAACAGCCATATTCCTCTGAACTTTCATTAGCCAAGTGACTGCACATGTCCTACACCTTTCATTAGCCAAGTCACTGCACATGTCCTACACCTTTCATTAGCCAAGTGACTGCACATGTCCTACACCTTTCATTAGCCAAGTGACTGCACATGTCCTACACCTTTCATTAGCCAAGTGACTGCACATGTCCTACACCTTTCATTAGCCAAGTGACTGCACATGTCCTACACCTTTCTTTCCCTCCGAGGCAGCAACTAAACCTCTGTATTATTCAGATCGGCCTTGTCTTAAACACTTACTTCTTAATACTGCCATTGAGCGTTCAGTGTTAAATTTGGCTGTTAGGAGAGAACATACAAATGTTCGTACAATCCTCATCTAGCGCCCAGGTTAAAGAAAGAGTAGAGCTATACCTCTAATTCCCCTCTGTGCCTTCGTGACAGGTTATAGAGTGAACTTCACCTTTCTACTTACACTGCTGTACTATGAAAAATGTTCAATTCTTCCATTTTCCTCATACTGAATTTTTTTATTAAAGAATAGATTTGTGTGTGTCGTGTGTGCATTGTAATGTCGTTGTGTGTGTCGTGATTGCATTGTAATATCGTTGTGTGTGTCGTGATTGCATTGTAATATCGTTGTGTGTGTCATGATTGCATTGTAATATCGTTGTGTGTGTTGTGATTGCATTGTATTATTCGTTGTGGTGTGTCGTGATTGCATTGTAATATCGTTGTGTGTGTCGTGATTACATTGTAATATCGTTGTGTGTGTCGTGATTGCTTTGTAATATCTTTGTGTGTGTCGTGATTGCATTGTAATATCGTTGTGTGTGGTCGTGATTGCATTGTAATATCGTTGTGTGTGTCGTGATTGCTTTGTAATATCTTTGTGTGTGTCGTGATTGCATTGTAATATCGTTGTGTGTGTCGTGATTGCATTGTAATATCGTTGTGTGTGTCGTGATTGCATTGTAATATCGTTGTTGTGTGTCGTGATTGCATTGTAATATCGTTGTGTGTGTCGTGATTGCATTGTAATGTCGTTGTGTGTGTCGTGATTGCATTGTAATATCTTTGTGTGTGTCGTGATTGCATTGTAATATCGTTGTGTGTGTCGTGATTGCATTGTAATATCTTTGTGTGTGTCGTGATTGCATTGTAATATCGTTGTGTGTGTGTCGTGATTGCATTGTAATGTCGTTGTGTGTGTCGTGATTGCATTGTAATATCTTTGTGTGTGTCGTGATTGCATTGTAATATTGTTGTGTGTGTCGTGATTGCATTGTAATATCGTTGTGTGTGTCGTGATTGCATTGTAATATCGTTGTGTGTGTTTCGTGATTGCATTGTAATATCGTTGTGTGTGTGTCGTGATTGCATTGTAATATCGTTGTGTGTGTCGTGATTGCATTGTAATATCGTTGTGTGTGTCGTGATTGCATTGTAATATCGTTGTGTGTGTGTCGTGATTGCATTGTAATATCGTTGTGTGTGTCCTGATTGCATTGTAATATCGTTGTGTGTGTCGTGATTGCATTGTAATATCGTTGTGTGTGTCGTGATTGCATTGTAATATCGTTGTGTGTGTCGTGATTGCATTGTAATATTGTTGTGTGTGTCGTGATTGCATTGTAATATCGTTGTGTGTGTCGTGATTGCATTGTAATATCGTTGTGTGTGTCGTGATTGCATTGTAATATCGTTGTGTGTGTCGTGATTGCATTGTAATATCGTTGTGTGTGTGTCGTGATTGCATTGTAATATCGTTGTGTGTGTCCTGATTGCATTGTAATATCGTTGTGTGTGTCGTGATTGCATTGTAATTCGTTGTGTGTGTCGTGATTGCATTGTAATATCGTTGTGTGTGTCGTGATTGCATTGTAATATCGTTGTGGTGTGTCCTGATTGCATTGTAATATCGTTGTGTGTGTGTGTGATTGCATTGTAATATCTGTTTGTTGTGTCGTGATTGCATTGTAATATCGTTGTGTGTGTCGTGATTGCATTGTAATATCATTGTGTGTGTCGTGATTGCATTGTAATATCGTTGTGTGTGTGTCGTGATTGCATTGTAATATCGTTGTGTGTGTGTCGTGATTGCATTGTAATATCGTTGTGTGTGTCGTGATTGCATTGTAATATCGTTGTATGTGTCGTGATTGCATTGTAATATCGTTGTGTGTGTCGTGATTGCATTGTAATATCGTTGTGTTTGTCGTGATTGCATTGTAATATCGTTTGTGTGGGGTCGTGATTGCATTGTAATATCGTTGTGTGTGTCATGATTGCATTGTAATATCGTTGTGTTTGTCGTGATTGCATTGTAATATCGTTGTGTGTGTCGTGATTGCATTGTAATATCGTTGTGTGTGTCGTGATTGCATTGTAATATCGTGTGTTTTGTGTGTCGTGATTGCATTGTAATATCGTTGTGTGATGTCGTGATTGCATTGTAATATCGTTGTGTGTGTCGTGATTGCATTGTAATGTCGTTTGTGTGTGTCGTGATTGCATTGTAATATCTTTGTGTGTGTCATGATTGCATTGTAATATTGTTGTGTGTGTCGTGATTGCATTGTAATATCGTTGTGTGTGTCGTGATTGCATTGTAATATCGTTGTGTGTGTCGTGATTGCATTGTAATATCGTTGTGTGTGTCGTGATTGCATTGTAATATCGTTGTGTGTGTCGTGATTGCATTGTAATATCGTTGTGTGTGTCGTGATTGCATTGTAATTCTTTGTGTGTGTCGTGATTGCATTGTAATATCGTTGTGTGTGTCGTGATTGCATTGTAATGTCGTTGTGGTGTCGTGATTGCATTGTAATGTCGTTGTGTGTGTCGTGATTGCATTGTAATGTCGTTGTGTGTGTCGTGATTGCATTGTAATGTCGTTGTGTGTGTCGTGATTGCATTGTAATGTCGTTGTGTGTGTCGTGATTGCATTGTAATGTCGTTGTGTGTGTCGTGATTGCATTGTAATGTCGTTGTGTGTGTTCGTGTGTGATTGCATTGTAATGTCGTTGTGTGTGTCGTGATTGCATTGTAATGTCGTTGCTGTTACGTTTTATCCAGGTTTATAATTACCGGTATCATATTTGTTTTAAGTACAGTAAACGTGTCTGGTTCCATCAGGCCAGTGAAGAACGCACACTACATTTTGTGTTGTCAGATAAGGTTGTGAGTGTTACACTGGTTACTGTAGAGTGCATCTGCACTGCGACAGGTGTTCGTCTGTTAATTTTGCATCTCTAACATATTTCTTTTGTTACTTTTGTAGGCGTACACAGATATTAGCTGCACTATTGTACTGACAATTCCAAAAACTCCTTGTGACTTTTTATGTATCCAGAAAAACTAATAGTGCTGCCGCTGTTACTACTACTACTACTACTACTACTACTACTACTACTACTACTACTACTACTACTACTACTACTACTACTACTACTACTACTACTACTACTACTACTACTACTACTACTACTACTACTACTACTATTATTATTATTATTATTAAGACTGCTACTACTACTACTATTACTACTACTACTAGTACCACCACCGCCACCGACTACTAATGGTATCTCAGTATAGCGGTGCTAACGCGGTTTCTGTCCACCATCCAAAACTTTGAAGAGTACTTGAAATGTCACTTGGACTTTTGTGTTACTCACAGACATACGAAAGCTGCTGCTTGTTGTGGTGTGATACTGGGACTGTGGAGTTTGGCACTCATTGTAGTAGATGAAGTTCTTGCGAGGACTTCCTGTGACGTGTTTAGGATGCATTGAAGAAGGTCTGATGTGTAAGGAGGCAGTTCACATGCCTGGCATGTGTGGATAGTCTCTCGTGATAGCCTGCTCAGCTCTAAGAGGAACTGAACCTGCATGGACTCTATCGAGGCACGCGATTTCATCTCCAAAATCGGCTCGCATTTCCTTCTAGGTCCTTGCTATAGGGATTAGAGAAACCTGCGAACGGTGACCGATGTGCTATTTTGGTGTGGTATAAAGCCAAAGCAGCTTCATTGTCTGACTGATATTTTGGACATAGTATATTTTCTGGCGCCAAAACTCTCACACCGTTTTGGAGGCGGAATCTGCCTTTGTCAGGGAGAACCTGCTGTGGTGTGCCCTGTGTAGGAAAGTAACTGCTGTGGTGTGTCCTGTGTAGGAAATTAACTACTGTGGTGTGCCCTGTGTAGGACAGTAACAGCTGTGGTGTGCCCTGTGTAGGACAGTAACTGCTGTGGTGTGCCCTGTGTAGGACAGTAACTGCTGTGGTGTGCCCTGTGTAGGACAGTAACTGCTGTGGTGTGCCCTGTGTAGGACAGTAACTACTGTGGTGTGCCCTGTGTAGGAAAGTAACTGCTGTGGTGTGTCCTGTGTAGGAAATTAACTACTGTGGTGTGCCCTGTGTAGGACAGTAACTGCTGTGGTGTGCCCTGTGTAGGACAGTAACTGCTGTGGTGTGCCCTGTGTAGGACAGTAACTGCTGTGGTGTGCCCTGTGTAGGACAGTAACTGCTGTGGTGTGCCCTGTGTAGGACAGTAACTGCTGTGGTGTGCCCTGTGTAGGAAAGTAACTGCTGTGGTGTGTCCTGTGTAGGAAATTAACTACTGTGGTGTGCCCTGTGTAGGACAGTAACTGCTGTGGTGTGCCCTGTGTAGGACAGTAACTGCTGTGGTGTGCCCTGTGTAGGACAGTAACTGCTGTGGTGTGCCCTGTGTAGGACAGTAACTGCTGTGGTGTGCCCTGTGTAGGACAGTAACTACTGTGGTGTGCCCTGTGTAGGAAAGTAACTGCTGTGGTGTGTCCTGTGTAGGAAATTAACTACTGTGGTGTGCCCTGTGTAGGACAGTAACTGCTGCGGTGTGCCCTGTGTAGGACAGCAACTGCTGTGGTGTGCCCTGTGTAGGACAGTAACTGCTGTGGTGTGCCCTGTGTAGGACAGTAACTGCTGTGGTGTGCCCTGTGTAGGACAGTAACTGCTGTGGTGTGCCCTGTGTGTAGGACAGTACCTGCTGTGGTGTGCTCTTTGTAGGACAGTAACTGCTGTGGTGTGCCCTGTGTAGGACAGTAACTGCTGTGGTGTGCCCTGTGTAGGACAGTAACTACTGTGGTGTGCCCTGTGTAGGAAAGTAACTACTGTTGTGTGCCCTGTGTAGGAAAGTAACTGCTGTGGTGTGTCCTGTGTAGGAGAGTAACTGCTGTGGTGTGTCCTGTGTAGGACAGTAACTGCTGTGGTGTGCCCTGTGTAGGACAGTAACTGCTGTGGTGTGTCCTGTGTAGGACAGTAACTGCTGTGGTGTGCCCTGTGTAGGACAGTAACTGCTGTTTTTTCTGGAATTGATGTTAATATTGACCTGAATTATATATAAAGATTCAGTTCGTACCGCTCAGTAAACTCACTCCACCACAGTTAACCGATGATAACAATGCTGTCACTCTAGAGACATCAAATGACGTGAAGACGAGAGTAGAGCTAATTGCTGAAAATTCTGTATTTTATATTGTGCATTCCTTGCATTGTCACTAACCAGTTCACAACACTCAGACCAACAACATACACAGTGCTGTTCCTTAGATATGTGTTGCTGTGAGTGTTGTGAACTGCTGAAACGTCGTGTTTAGGGTCATCAGACTAGTAGCGCAAACTGTGTACGTCGTGTTTAGGGTCATCAGACTAGTAGCGCAAACTGTGTACGTCGTGTTTAGGGTCATCAGACTAGTAGCGCAAACTGTGTACGTCGTGTTTAGGGTCATCAGACTAGTAGCGCAAACTGTGTACGTCGTGTTTAGGGTCATCAGACAAGTAGCGCAAACTGTGTACGTCGTGTTTAGGGTCATCAGGCAAGTAGCGCAAACTGTGTACGTCGTGTTTAGGGTCATCAGACAAGTAGCGCAAACTGTGTACGTCGTGTTTAGGGTCATCAGACTAGTAGCGCAAACTGTGTACGTCGTGTAGCGCACATGAGAAGCGTGAGAAGTGCTTTCAAAGTCTGAATTGAAGGGACCATTTGGGCGATCTAGACAGAGATGGAAGGACAGTGTTAGAGTCGAACTAGGGAAAACTGGCTCTCAGGATATAAAGTTGTTGAATATGGCTCAGGGTAGGCCCTACTGGCTGGAGCTTGGTAAGGAACATTAAGATTTCCGTGAATTCCTGATTTGTTCTTCACGAGCTGAGCAACTGCTAGCTTTTCGAGTAGTGTTCTGTTCCATACACATAATTAAGTATAGGTAGGCAGTATTCAACAAACTTTTCATTACAGCTTGTTGTATCATGAGGTTCCACTTTACCTTCACTTTCTGAGACCCGTTGTGATCCTCTCAGAAGGGTTTGGCCCCGGAGTGTACCGGTGACCACTCACGTCGTGCAAAGGTGCGCCGAACCATCTGCAATTGTCGTAGTCACACTCGGGCATCGCCTGTAGCTTTCTAATTGAAATGCTTACTCGACTTTTGTCAAAGGGCGACCTGACGTGTTTCCACAGGTCTGCCGATTTGTTCCTCGTTTTGGTCGCAACTTCTTCCTCGATTTACTGCCACGACTTGACTGGAAACAAGTCTTAGTAGTTGATAGAGTGCACTTAGCAAGTTGATGTATCAGCAGTAAGCGTCGTGTGTGTGTGTGTGTGTCTGTGTGTGCTGTTTTTGTGGGGCATGTACTTTACATGCAGCGTTTACCTAGAGTGCCTGCGGTAAATAACGAACACAGAGACTCCAAATTAAGGAACAGACACATGAACTTCATCACCAAATTTTGTCTTCGGTGTCCTATGGTGAAGAGGCGGCCAAAGCGTGAAACTAAAAATTCCATCCCAGAAGTGGAGAAGTCGAGAAAGCGTGGAGGTTCATTCAGTTTCCCTCTGCGCCTTCATGCTGTGGTACTTGGGCATAAACAAACTTGTCCTTGCCTTCACCTGGTATTCAGACCGCTTTCGCTGTGGTCACCGATAACTGCAGGAACTTTGGGAAATGTGTGAAGTCGTGGTTTTGAGTGTCAAAGTATGACGGACAGCTCGTTGTAATGGTGGAGTAGGCATAACATTAACACCTGCTGTGGCGACTGGCAGCAATGGTACAGGCAGAATCGATACAATCGGAAACTGCACACGGAAACGTATTGTTATAATTATACGTTCAAAATTTATTGTATCCTCTGTAAATGCAACAAATTAGACACTTTATATTCTGCCCGTAACTGTATGCTTTATTTTAGCGTCTCAAATGTTTCACTTCTTGTAACCTCTTGGTCTGCTACCAAGGTCGTGTTTCCTCACCAACTGCCGGACTTCACCCTATCTACTTTGTCTCTAGCTCACATTTAACAAACCTCCCCTGCAGCCAACTTCAGTGTGAAAACTGCACAGTGTCTGAACACGATGTCTGGAACTTCAACAGCTGTGCTGGCTGACAGTCATCAATGACTGTCCCAGATAGGGCGATCAATCACTGTAACAATTGTCTCCTTCCGATAAAAAGTAACTTACCCTCGCATATAATAGCCTGAAGGGATCCCGGAAATGCTCACTTGGGTGTCCGTCCCCTCTTTGCTCCGTCTGCCACTTACATCCTGACTCATTACATGAATACGGTGACTAAATTTATTCCGTGTGAATTTAACGACATTGTGCCAAATGTTGCCAGCCTAGACAGCGTCTTACCTAAATGTGCGTGCAGCATACGTGTACATGGGAGCGCAATGGAAGGACGCTGAGACGTCGGAATCAAGAATGACAGCCGATCAGTTATTCTGTATTCGTCTGCAGTGCAGTGTTTGTGTACTGCGAAGATATCTGTGACACAGCACTGACCTAAGTCAGCTGTATTCTCATTGAGTTTGGTGTTATCACGAGATAGTTAGGTTAATTAGAACGCCGTTCGGCCATGTGAGCTGCGTCGTCACCACGAAAGGCGTGCAGCTAACTCAACTGTCAAGCAAAGAAAGGAAGAATAAACGACTGTTGTCATAATTTGTAATACAGCGGACTGCGGTTGGTTAGTGGACAGGCTTTAGCAGCTATGGAAATTGAAGGAGGAAGCACTAGATCGCATCATGTGGAGAACTCGCTTTGGAAGAGGCTACGGACCTGTCGTAAGACAGACTGCAGAATGAAGAGGCTACGGACCTGTCGTAAGACAGACTGCAGAATGAAGAGGCTACGGATCTGTCGTAAGACAGACTGCAGAATGAAGAGGCTACGGACCTGTCGTAAGACAGACTACAGAATGAAGAGGCTGTGGACCTGTCGTAAGACAGACTGCAGAATGAAGAGGCTACGGACCTGTCGTAAGACAGACTACAGAATGAAGAGGCTGCGGACCTGTCGTAAGACAGACTGAAGAATGAAGAGGCTACGGACCTGTCGTAAGACAGACTGCAGAATGAAGAGGCTACGGATCTGTCGTAAGACAGACTGCAGAATGAAGAGGCTGCGGACCTGTCGTAAGACAGACTGCAGAATGAAAGAATTAGCAGCAAATAAGCTGAAGCATCTTAACTTTTTGTTTACCGTGCATTATTGCAATAGATAACCTTCATCAACCAACAACTGCACTAATTAAAATTTATTTAACACTTTAAGATTGCCCTACATATGTTTCGGTCACAAAGTGACCATCAACAGGGGCGTCGTACGCACGTGTGTGCACTTCACTTCACGATGTCCACTGTTTACTATATTACAAAAATTTTATTCAATAAAATATGGAGATCAGTAAAAAACCCTCAACGCATAATATAGTAAAGAGTGGACAGCATGAAGTGAAGTGCACACACGTGCGTACGACGCCCCTGTTGATGGTCACTTTGTGACCGAAACATATGTAGGGCAATCTTAAAGTGTTAAATAAATGTTGATTAAAGCTGCAGCATATAACAGTATGGTGCGTAGGATTTGAATTTAATTGAAAAAAAACCAGTTTTCCATTCCATGCACTTCTGATCAATGTATTCGTTTATTACACCAACCAAGTGCACAATATTAAATACATATAAGTAGCAGTGACGTTACTCCGACGTGTTGCGGTAAAAATATACCGTCTTCAGGGAATACAGTGTGCCAATACTAAAACCAGCTGCAGATGGTGTTCATAAAGTTTCACACCCTGTAGTGTGGTCTGCAGTTGATGTCAGTTGTGTACAGAAGATACAGGCCTGTATGTGGTCTGCAGTTGATGTCAGTTGCGTACAGAAGATACAGGCCTGTATGTGGTCTGCAGTTGATGTCAGTTGTGTACAGAAGATACAGGCCTATATGTGGTCTGCAGTTGATATCAGTTGTGTACAGAAGATACAGGCCTATATGTGGTCTGCAGTTGATGTCAGTTGTGTACAGAAGATACAGGCCTGTATGTGGTCTGCAGTTGATGTCAGTTGTGTACAGAAGATACAGACCTATATGTGGTCTGCAGTTGATGTCAGTTGTGTACAGAAGATACAGGCCTGTATGTGGTCTGCAGTTGATATCAGTTGTGTACAGAAGATACAGGCCTATATGTGGTCTGCAGTTGATGTCAGTTGTGTACAGAAGATACAGACCTATATGCGGTCTGCAGTTGATGTCAGTTGTGTACAGAAGCTACAGGCCTATATGCGGTCTGCAGTTGATGTCAGTTGTGTACAGAAGATACAGACCTATATGTGGTCTGCAGTTGATATCAGTTGTGTACAGAAGATACAGACCTATATGCGGTCTGCAGTTGATGTCAGTTGTGTACAGAAGCTACAGGCCTATATGCGGTCTGCAGTTGATGTCAGTTGTGTACAGAAGATACAGGCCTGTATGTGGTCTGCAGTTGATGTCAGTTGTGTACAGAAGATACAGGCCTGTATGTGGTCTGCAGTTGATGTCAGTTGTGTACAGAAGATACAGACCTATATGTGGTCTGCAGTTGATGTCAGTTGTGTACAGAAGATACAGACCTGTATGTGGTCTGCAGTTGATGTCAGTTGTGTACAGAAGATACAGGCCTGTATGTGGTCTGCAGTTGATGTCAGTTGTGTACAGAAGATACAGACCTATATGTGG
The DNA here is from genome assembly GCA_021186555.1 of Reticulitermes speratus. Classification (NCBI taxonomy): domain Eukaryota; kingdom Metazoa; phylum Arthropoda; class Insecta; order Blattodea; family Rhinotermitidae; genus Reticulitermes; species Reticulitermes speratus. Next base: position 34,070,254 of record JAJKFL010000031.1, read on the forward strand.
TCTGCAGTTGATGTCAGTTGTGTACAGAAGATACAGGCCTGTATGTGGTCTGCAGTTGATGTCAGTTGTGTACAGAAGATACAGACCTATATGTGGTCTGCAGTTGATGTCAGTTGTGTACAGAAGATACAGACCTATATGTGGTCTGCAGTTGATGTCAGTTGTGTACAGAAGATACAGACCTATATGCGGTCTGCAGTTGATGTCAGTTGTGTACAGAAGATACAGACCTATATGTGGTCTGCAGTTGATGTCAGTTGTGTACAGAAGATACAGACCTATATGTGGTCTGCAGTTGATGTCAGTTGTGTACAGAAGATACAGACCTATATGTGGTCTGCAGTTGATGTCAGTTGTGTACAGAAGATACAGGCCTGTATGTGGTCTGCAGTTGATGTCAGTTGTGTACAGAAGATACAGGCCTATATGTGGTCTGCAGTTGATGTCAGTTGTGTACAGAAGATACAGACCTATATGCGGTCTGCAGTTGATGTCAGTTGTGTACAGAAGCTACAGGCCTATATGCGGTCTGCAGTTGATGTCAGTTGTGTACAGAAGATACAGACCTATATGCGGTCTGCAGTTGATGTCAGTTGTGTACAGAAGCTACACTGCAGTTGATGTCAGTTGTGTACAGAAGATACAGACCTATATGTGGTCTGCAGTTGATGTCAGTTGTGTACAGAAGATACAGACCTGTATGTGGTCTGCAGTTGATGTCAGTTGTGTACAGAAGCTACAGGCCTATATGCGGTCTGCAGTTGATGTCAGTTGTGTACAGAAGATACAGACCTATATGTGGTCTGCAGTTGATGTCAGTTGTGTACAGAAGATACAGACCTATATGCGCCGTTTAAAATCTTGTAATTAAAATATGAATATAATATAATAAAATAGTTTTTCTCCCTACTTATTAAAGTGATAAACCGGTGTAGCTCAGTCGGTAACGTGACTGCCTATGATTCTCACTACAGGATATTTTCTCTTCGCCATTGCTTCAGACCAACTTCGGGGCTCATCATTTAATGGGCAGAGCAGACTCCCTGGAGGTAATGCTGCCGGAGCATACAGCTAACAGCTCATCTCCATATAGTACCTAGATCAGCAGCGATTTGTTTTTACATCTGCTTTACCTGTACATCTTCATTGCGTGGTGCTTAGACACAGGGGCACATTCGTTAATTCGCTTGATTAACGTTTTCTGCCTTGTTACAATAATCACCACAGGGATATCTGGGGATATCTGGGATATCTGGCTTCCAAAAGTTGAAAAAAAAAAGACTGCAGAATGCCACGTTATTTTTAAGGTGTTGTTAGAAGCCTGTTGGTGTGGCGCACGAGGTGAACAGAGTTTAATTATTGGTCTCATTCTGAGGGCCGTGTTGTGACCGCAGGCTGCAGGTGGGGCGATGTGGCTGGACCGCTCGATCAATATTGTCTTCATCATCTTTGTCATGTTCTCGCTCCAAGCATTATTATGTTTTCTGTTTCATCCTGTAGACTGAAGGTCATGTCAGACATAGCCTACTGCTCAGCATGTGTTTACTTTACCTCTCATTTTTGTGGCTGCGGAAAAGGATAAAGAAGAAAGACACACACAATTTTGCATTTCAGGAAAAGACGCCTTGTGTGCCCTGGATGTAGACGGATGTACAAGAAAGTACTTAATGTACCTGCAGATTTCACGGCGGTTTTGGTTCATATTTTTTCAGTTTTTTGAGTGACGATAGCTTACTGTGATGGAGTGATTTGCCGACATGTTTGAGTGACGATAGCTTGCTGTGATGGAGTGATTTGCCGACATGTTTGAGTGACGATAGCTTACTGTGATGGAGTGATTTGCCGACATGTTTGAGTGACGATAGCTTACTGTGATGGAGTGATTTGCCGACATGTTTGAGTGACGATAGCTTGCTGTGATGAAGTGACTTGCCGACATGTTTGAGTGACGATAGCTTCCTGTGATGAAGTGACTTGCCGACATGTTTGAGTGACGATAGCTTCCTGTGATGAAGTGACTTGCCGACATGTTTGAGTGACGATAGCTTCCTGTGATGGGGCGACGTGCCGACATGTTTGAGTGACGATAGCTTCCTGTGATGAAGTGACTTGCCGACATGTTTGAGTGACGATAGCTTCTGTGTGGATGGTAAGTGACGTGCCGACATGTTTCAGTGACGATAGCTTCCTGTGATGGAGTGACGTGCCGACATGTTTGAGTGACGATAGCTTCCTGTGATGGAGTGACGTGCCGACATGTTTGAGTGACGATAGCTTCCTGTGATGGAGTGACGTGCCGACATGTTGAGTGACGATAGCTTCCTGTGATGGAGTGACGTGCCGACATGTTTGAGTGACGATAGCTTGCTGTGATGGAGTGACGTGCCGACATGTTTGAGTGACGATAGCTTCTGTGATGGAGTGACGTGCCGACATGTTTGAGTGACGATAGCTTCCTGTGATGGAGTGACGTGCCGACATGTTTGAGTGACGATAGCTTCCTGTGATGGAGTGACGTGCCGACATGTTTGAGTGACGATAGCTTCCTGTGATGGGGCGACGTGCCGACATGTTTGAGTGACGATAGCTTCCTGTGATGGAGTGACGTGCCGACATGTTGATGAATTTCGAGGTGACGTCGACATTTTAGACATTCCTGTGATGGAGTGACGTGCCGACATGTTTCAGTGACGATAGCTTCCTGTGATGGGGCGACTTGCGGACATGTTTTAATTTTTTGACTGCTCTAAGCTTAATACCAAGTGATGTAGGACGCGCTAGAGACGGGCTGTGAGTACGGTAACAGGGCTGGACTGACAGGTTAGAACGCAGTAGCTCGTGTTCTTAATTGTCCTCTTGCAAATGGAAGGAAGTTCTTAAGAATGTTGGAACGCAGTTACTACGTTCTTATAAGTACACTCACGTAACTTGGTGACCCTATGTATCGAAAACTATGCATTTTGACGCCACAGTGCATTCGTATGTTTCGCGTGATTCCTACAAGAGCAGCCATTTTGTCCCTAAACAGCAGTGCAAGATTGGCTGCTAAAGGGCCATGGCTGTGTTCTCTGTGCGGTACGAACTGACATTTGTACATACTTTAGATGAATGTAAATTGTTTTAAGTCAATTGTAGTCCGAAATGACAGTTCTTATCCTGTGATGTTAGTGTCCTACTTTCGCAGTCCCATTAGATATACACTGAAGCTGTGTGTGGCCGATCAGTCCAACGCATAATTCTCAGGCGGTCCCAGTGTGCCGCGGTGTTTGGCCGCGACACCGAGACACCGTTTGTTTTGAAGTGTCCCAAAATGTGTTTTATTGGGAGGAAGTGGATGTGAAACCTTTTGCTACAACAGATATCAGAATTTGTGTAGAATTTTCGTGTTAAGTTTGACACCGAGTGTGTCTATATTGTGGTACTGTACAGTCTGTTTTGCTTGATATAGAACTGTACAGTACATCCTCACTATAAAGCGTTGTGTTGCTCTTGTACTGCATAATGCATTGTAGTCAGCTGATTATCAGCACAGTATCGTCTGTACTGCATAATGCTTGTAGCAGTGATTATCGCACAGTACGTTTGCACTGCATAATGCATTGTAGCAGTGTTTCAGCAATGTATCGTTTGCATCTGCATAATGCATTGTAGCCAGTGATTATCAGCACAGTATCGTTTGCACTGCATAATGCATTGTAGCCAGCGATTATCACACAGTATCGTTTGCACTGCATAATGCATTTAGCCAGCTGATTTATCAGCACAGTATCGTTTGCACTGCATAATGCATTTAGTTTGCCAGCTGATTATCAGCACAGTATCGTTTGCACTGCATAATGCATTGTAGCCACTGATTATCAGCCAGTATCGTTTGCACTGCATAATGCATTGTAGCAGCTGATTGATCGTCTGTACTGCACTGCGCTGTTTGATTATCGGGTTATTCTGAAACACATTTTATGCATCATCGATGTTGGGGCGATTGTCATTCGGAAGAGATGTGGATGGCAGTGGTCGTGGGCTATTTCTCTGTGGGTATACTTTCCAGCAGGTTCCTGGACAGACTGGAGAATGCCACAGAGAGATACGATGACCTGTCCGTCTCCGAGATTCGAACACTAAACCTTCGAAAAAGATTCTCGAGCGGATCACCGCAGCTGTATGATTACGAGTTTAATTCGGTATATTGCCTTAATCTTACGCTTCAATAATTAGTCACAGTTTTCTCTAATTCGCCACGCTTTGTTAGCGGTAATACAGAGTGTTGCAGTGCCGACTGCTCTGACTGGTCACATCTCGTAATTTGAAGTGCAGGAGTTTCGCCGTTTCCTGAGTAGATGTCAGGCGTGGCACTGTTTAAAATGAGCTGCTAGACGTTCGCTCAAATGGCCACAATTTTTAAAACTTTTCCTTCTAACTGGAGTGTAATTAGCTCTCAGGCACAGTTTAGATACGCAAATTACAACAAACGTAAGCTAAAAGAAACAGTCGGGTGTGTCAGGTGTAGATATTTGTGTCAGTATCCAGGATGTTGATAATCAGAACACCTGCATTAGATGCTGTAATCCTCAGCACTTCTAGTACACGCGTGACGTGACGTGACGTGAAGTGACAAGAGTATTGACAGAGACGTGCGCCGTATCCTGATTATGGATACTTGAGCATGCATTAAGAACGTAAGTTCTCAGGTCCTCACAGCAGGTGTTGTGCAAATGATGGTCGTCTTTTAGGGTTTTGTCACTTTGTTTCGACACGTGTCAACATATCTTACTGTTAGCAGAACAATGTTCATTGTTTCTCCTACCAGCACGTGTAACATAAGACTATCACTGAAGTAACTATGCAGATATGCGAGTTGACTTCACTACCTCTTGCTTCTCTGCCAATTGCTGTTTCTGTCTCCGTCGCTTTCTTTGGCTCATCTATTCGCCTCATCGGTTAGTTACTGCTGCGTGTGTAACGACGTCTCTAACACTGGAATTCGCTGGGGAAAGCCAGTAAAAGAGAGCGTGAATAGAAGCAGTGCTAATTTGTATATGAAAGTTTGTCCGTACATCGAACCAGGATTTGCGTGTGAAATGGTAAAGGGGGGTTTAATTAGTGGCTGCAATATCTGGGGACTTGAATGAGACAGTGAGCAGTGTGCGGGCCACATAGGCTTGCAGCAATCGCAGCATTAGCTGTCGACTCTACATCTGCCTCTGTCAATAACTATCCCGTAAGCCCATTTGACACTGTTTTTACCGCGAGGCTTGACAGGCATATTTGTACAACGACTTCTAAAGGTAAAGGTAAAGGTCACCCTAGAACAGGCCATGAAGGCCCAGAGGGGGAGTAGAGGTATAACTCTACTCTTTCTTTAACCTCGGCGCTAGATGGGGGTGGGTGGTCAACGCGACATTCCGGCCGCTTTACCCCCTGGAATGACCCGGTACCCATTGTACAGGAGGCTGGGTAGGCCCCAGGGTCGGTCTGGACGGGTGCTGAAAATATCGCCCCCACCGGGATTCGATCCCCGGACCGTCCAGCTTGTAGCGAGTCGCTATACCGACTGAGCTATCGCGGCCCACAACGACTTGTACAATCATGACTGTACTTATGGACAGCTTTACTGCCCACTGTGTTTCTTATTTGCTGTGTGTACGCTAACACACTGTGTGGCCAGTTTAACACACATCTGGGTCCTGTCAGATGTCAGATGTCAGAGCGTTCTCACCGCATGGCATAGCAAGACATGTCTCGTACTGCCGTCGCCAGTACGTTGCTGTGATTGTGCTACAGTTAACGCGCACAAAACTCAGCTTTCAAAAAGTGCAGTTTACGAGTCTGTCTGTCTTCATTGTCATGCCGTTACTTACTAACTGCGCTGTTACAGGCATTGTCCTGCATAAAAAAGGATTCTGGAATTAAACTTTCTTAAAGGCCGGTGTTGACTGTTGTCAGTCTCTTGACACTAGCGGCAACTGACAGCACTCCAAGTCACGTAAAGGCCCTTCGTGAACGCTTGGTTACTCTGTGGACTGTAAGGTGCGCCCGCCCGATGTAACCCAGGATTCGTCATAACGAAACGTCAGTCCTGCGCCCAGAAGATCGTTAAACGGGGATTCTGGAAACCACCTGCAGTGGAGAGCTCACACACAGTCGGGAGGCAGAAGGCGACGGTGCGTGTCGTTTCGTAGTGTCGCCCCACACGCACTGCAGGCACTCTGCTTGACACTACGCACTGAACAGCCATCAGAAGTGACGACTTTGAGGCTGGCGCCGATAGCAGTCAGTCTTAGCTCAGTGCGTGTCCTTGCGGTTGTTGTGTGTGCACTGCTGTCTGCCGTAAGTCTTCTGCAGACAGTGCAGTCTCAGGAAGTGGGCCGCGATAGCTCAGTCGGTATAGCGACTCGCTACGGGCTGGACAGTCCGGGCTTCGAAACCCGCGGGGGGGCGAGATTTTCAGCACCTGTCCAGACCGACCCTGGGGCCCACCCAGCCTCCTGTAAATGGGTACCGGGTCTGTCCCGGAGGTAAAGCGGCCGGGGTGTGGCGTTGACCACCCACCCCATCTAGCACCGAGGTTAAAGAAAGAGTAGAGCAATACCTCTAACTCCCCCTCTGTCTTGATGACAGTTTTAGTGTGAACTTTACTTCTTTTACAGTTTCTAGAAATTTTCTATAAAATTTTCATCGTCGTCTTAAAGATTTAACTCGTAAAATTTTTCAATCGTTTATGTCACTTGACAGTACAACACAGTCCTGTTATGTCACTTGACAGTACAACACAGTCCTGTTAGTCACTTGACAGTCACACAGTCTGTATGTCACTTGACAGTACAACACAAGTCCTGTTATGTCCCTTGACAGTACAACACAGTCCTGTTATGTCACTTGACAGTACAACACAGTCCTGTTGTGTCACTTTACATGTAACAACACAGTACACTGTTGTTGTTACTTTACAGTACAACACAGTCCTATTGTCACTTTACAGTACAACACAGTCCTGTTATGTCACTTGACAGTAAACACAGTCCTGTTATGTCACTTTACAGTACAACACAGTCCTGTTTCTTTAGACGTTTAGTTTCCGACATTTCGAATGTTTTTCATGTCTCCATCTTCAAGGTCAATAAATCAAGCGCTATTCTTCTTGGACCGTTTGACCCTGAAGATGAAGGCATTGATGCTTCGAAACGTCGGTAACTACTCGCTCAACCACACATCGAACCACTGCAGAAAGACGGAATATTCAGCACCACCGCTGCTATAACCTCCCATCTTGCATGACACATAGAGCACTGAGCTCGGTGCTGGCACCAGATTGTGAAGCATGTACCGGTTTGTGCTGCTCGCGTTCTGACCGGCGGTGGCGGTGCGACTCCACAAGCACAGTTTGGCTCCAGTTCGCCAGCATAAGATACCGCAGTGAAAGTTTAGCACAGAGCCACAGGCGAGGGTTTGCGGGGGATAAAAGTACGTGAAAGGTAAATCTTTTTTTTACCTGTTCAAAATGTAACGTAGCGAAGCAAGCTGCAGTCAGTTCGTGTAAAAATACTAGTACTGCCACGTTCCATAAAACATGAGACAGATATCGACCAAGCGGGGGATGCTTCGGCTGCTAGGGGTGGCTGCAGGCAGCCCTCGGCAGGGTTGTATGGCACACATCGGAGCAGAAAATGACTGTTTGCAGGCATCACAACTAACCACGTGACAATGTGACTTCCACTTCATCCTCTGCTTCATTAGGATGATTAAATCAGGAGGACGAAATGGATAGGTACGTAGCACGCATGGGCGGAGTGAGGATGCTTAGAAACACGTCGGAAATGAAGGACAGAATTATTTTGGGCACGAGGCTTATGTGGGTGAATATTATTGAAAAGGATGTCAGAAGAAATAGGGTGTAAGGTGTAAAGTGAATTAAATGATTTCGGCTGCGGGCTTTTTGAACGGGGTAATGAATCCTTGTGTCTCATAAAAGTGATTTCTTGACCTGATGAGCGACTATAAAACTTTCATACGAAGGTCATGCAATATTTTTAGTCGCTGCACTTAACTGCATTACTGGCACTGAAGCTCACTTTAAGAACGGATCCTCATTTTATTTGACAACTCTCGTTTGTCACTTTTCGCCGCTAGTCCGCCGCGAATGTGGGCGGTCGGCTGAGTGGCTAAGTAATATGATAAACGAGCCGAGAGAAGTGGCAACCGATATTTGTCAGATAATATGAATGAATATATACATATATATGGGTCATGGCTATTAAGTTGTTAGTTGGCACCTTCTTACGGAGCGCTGGGTAATCGGCTACCGACCATAGGAGACAGCGTAGTGTTCTGATGTTGAAGTATCAAAAGGTAGCCTCGAAACGTCGGGATCCGATTACCCGTTACCGTAGCGTCTTAACACAGAAGAAGGAATCCTGAGCTGTACCTTTACATTATGCCTAGGCAGTAGATTTGGCATTGTTCCTTTAGTTTTAAGGTCTTCATAACTTTCCATTAGTGTTAAGCGACTCGCTGGTATGCACCGTTTTGGTATAATTAATTTAATCGTATTTTTCAGATGACGCAGCGTCCAATACGGCACGGCAGGAGACGGATTCCAGCGTCGGTGAGTTGAGTCAAGGTTTTTATTACCTTAGTTTCTTCCGCAAGGTTGCTGACTGCTAGTTTTGTTGTGGCTGTCTGCGTGGAACAACTCTGCTCCCACTGGACATATTTTCGTGCAATTTTATATTGGAAATATCGATAAAATTTCTGTTTGGTTAACGTTGGACAATAATGTCGGTCTCTTTACGTCAATACCCACTTTAATTTCTGATAATGTTTCTTTGCATTGTTCCACGGTTGAGAAAGTTTTTATATAAGTCTAGTAGAGAAAGTCAAATGGTTTTCATATCAACGACAGTTATTTCCTAAAATCGTGCTGTTAACGAAATAGGACAAAATCACGGCAGGCTGTAGATGTCCAGCATAATGTGGCGTGTTGTGCGACTTGTATGCCGGGTAATTAGTGTGGAAATGCTAATTACAGTCATGACATTAATGAATTTGCTTTTAACGGCTGAAGCTTGATCTGTGTTTTCGTATTACGAATAATTAAAGCCGAAACAATGTCGACTTTCCTTATACTTGATTCTAATCGCACAATGTGGCGCCACATGTGACAGTTGATGAATTAAGGACAGACTTAGTTATGGCATCCGATATACTGGTCAAGATTTAAACACAGGCTATTCCGAAACAAAGCAGGTATGCTAACCAATATACCACCACGTTCGATGCTCGAATCGCGACCGGAGCGGTTTAAATGAGGGTGTCATGAGCATTGCCATAAAAATTCTTATCAGTCCTCCAGAAACTGTCGACTTGTATTGCTCTTTATGAAACACCGTGTACGTCCCTGCAGGGCCGCACGTACGAACGTCGCGCTGTTCCCGCCGAATTCCTGAAGCAATCCCACGTTCAAGAATTTTGTCACCCTCCGTAATTCGGTATATTTAACTTCGAAACTTGGGTGCAGATAAACATTTCTTCTTCCTGTAGAAATATTAAATACGAACAGCGACTGTAGTTCTGAGGATTATGTTCAGTCACGTGCATTTGTTGGGGCACTAATGGACCGTCTGGTTTAATGAAACAGGCAATCGGAACGTGCTGCTCAAACAAGATATTGCACCGTGATGTTCAGTTTGTTGGTTATAACCAACTGCAGGTGTTAAGTGGCGGCGAATGATAAGTCATTCAGTGAGGTGACAGTTAATGATGAACCAGGAACAGCATGGCGAAGGCGGTGATGGTAGTGACAGGACTCGAAGGCAGTCCTGCGTGTTGAGGTGTGCACTAACCGCCTGACTAGCATAAAGGCATCTGGACTCGTTACAAGGACATTATGCCCACATCCAGTGCAATTCGAGCAGTGTTTGTGTCATACGGAGTCGGAGGTCCGTCTGTCGGGAAACAAAGGCGAAGGAACGAAGCAGGTCAAGTGGCTGTTGACATGACAAAGGTGAGCTTGTAATGAGAACACATTTGTAGGGAGCCAGACTATCTTTGTGATAATCGTGAAGCAGAACTGCTGGTTTTGACCGTGAATGTTTATTAAGGCGTTGTGGCGACGCTACGCCGATGTGACTCGATTGTGGGATTGATCAGTTGTGTTCAGTTTGTAATTGGATAAGTTGAGTGTGGAAACTGCGAGTTGAGCTGCACTCAATACATTTCAGCTGCAGTCAACACAGTTCAGCTACACTCAAGACAGTTCAGCTACACTCAGCAAAGTTCAGCTACACTCAGCACAGTTCACCTACACTCAAGACGGTTCAGCTACACTCAACACAGTTCAGCTACACTCAGCACAGTTCAGCTACACTCAACACAGTTCAGCTACACTCAACACAGTTTAGCTACACTCAGCACGTTCAGCTACACTCAGCACAGTTCAGCTATTGTCAGCACAGTTTAGCTACACTCACACAGTTTAGCTACACTCAGCACGTTTAGCTACACTCAGCACAGTTCAGCTACACTCAACACAGTTTAGCTACACTCAGCACGTTTAGCTACACTCAGCACAGTTCAGCTACACTCAACACAGTTCAGCTACACTCAACACAGTTTAGCTACACTCAGCACGTTTAGCTACACTCAGCACGTTTAGCTACACTCAGCACAGTTCAGCTACACTCGACACAGTTCAGCTAACTCACGACAGTTTAGCTACACTCAACACAGTTCAGCTACACTCACGACAGTTTAACTACACTCACGACAGTTTAGCTACACTCAACACAGTTCAGCTACACTCATGACAGTTTAACTACACTCACGACAGTTTAGCTACACTCAACACAGTTCAGCTACACTCATGACAGTTTAACTACACTCACGACAGTTTAGCTACACTCACGACAGTTTAGCTACACTCAACACAGTTTAGCTACACTCACGACAGTTTAGCTACACTCGACACAGTTCAGCTACACTCACGACAGTTTAACTACACTCACGACAGTTTAGCTACACTCACGACAGTTTGCTACACTCGACACAGTTCAGCTACACTCACGACAGTTTAGCTACACTCAACACAGTTCAGCTACACTCACGACAGTTTAACTACACTCACGACAGTTTAGCTACACTCAACACAGTTCAGCTAAACTCACGACAGTTTAACTACACTCACGACAGTTCACCTAACGACACAATGTAGGTCTCCGTGCAACAAATAAATCATCGGATTTTTCAAAGTTGCCGAACACAGTCAAACAATGAATCAATCTCTCAATCAATCATTGAGTTCAAGGCTTTGGCCCTTTGACCTGTTTCGTCTTCAAAGGCAAACCAACCTTCCATTTCGGTCTATGGCGATGTACGTTTCGTCGTCTGTATATTTATAAAGTAACTCTACATACGGCAGCGACCGTCTTACGTCGTTAAGATCATACACTTTACGGCCCAGTTGATACAGCAGTTTGCTGTGTTATCGACACTACACTTGCAGTCGATTAATTTGTAGCCAGCTGAGATTCCGGTTCCGTCCCTGCCGTCTCTGTTCTCCGTCTATCGCTTCTATTTAAAATTCAGTTTTCACAACTGAAAATTAAAGTTGGAGCATCCATTATTTTATAGAATTTCAGTTGCATTGTTTAGTCCTGTTCATTTAAGTATTCTTCGGAGGTTCCGTACATTCATTCTCTGCAATTTATGAAGCTTATGCAGACATCGTCTTGACAGCAGTAAGATGCAGGTGCTGAAGCTGTGGAACTGTTCAATGATTTGGTTTGATCACCGGTTTACACTGAATTTGATTTTGAAAGCAGAGCGCCTTGTCTTTCGTTTTAGATGCATAAGTTTTAAAATTATATTTTGTCAGTATGTTACTGAGTTGGTACACGGAGGTCTCTAACAGCTGTTACTGTCATATGTTACTGAGTTGGTACACGGAGGTCTCTAACACGTATGCAGTTGTACTTGTCAGATATGTTACTGTAGTTGGTACACGGAGGTCTCTAACAGCTGTTACTGTCAGTATGTTACTGAGTTGGTACACGGAGGTGCATCATATTACAGTTGTTACGTCCAGTATGTTACTGAGTTGGTACACGGAGGTCTCTAACAGCTGTTACTGTCAGTATGTTACTGAGTTGGTACACGGAGGTCTCTAACAGCTGTTACTGTCAGTATGTTACTGAGTTGGTAACGACTACAGAGACAGTAAGGAGGTCTCTAACAGCTCGTTATCTGAGTCCTCAGTTATGTATATTACTGTTGGTACACGGAGGTCTCTAACAGCTGTTACTGTCAGTATTATTATTGCTTTACTGTTTATGAGTTGGTACACGGAGTCTCTAACAGCTGTTACTGTCAGTATGTAACTAGTCAGTTTGTTACTGTCAGTATGTTACTGTGTTGGTACAACGGAGCGAGTCTCTAACAGCTGTTACTGTCAGTATGTTACTGAGTTGGTACACGGAGGTCTCTAACAGCTGTTACTGTCAGTATGTTACTGAGTTGGTACACGGAGGTCTCTAACAGCTGTTACTGTCAGTATGTTACTGAGTTGGTACACGGAGGTCTCTAACAGCTGTACTGTCAGTATGTTACTGTTGTACACGAGGTTAACTGTTACTGCAGTATGTTGTTGGTACACACCGGAGGTCCTCTAACAGCTGTTACTGTCAGTATGTTACTGAGGTGGTACACGGAGGTCTCTAACAGCTGTTACTGTCAGTATGTTACTGTGTTGGTACACGGAGGTCTCTAACAGCTGTTACTGTCAGTATGTTACTGAGTTGGTACACGGAGGTCTCTAACAGCTGTTACTGTCAGTATGTTACTGTGTTGGTACACGGAGGTCTCTAACAGCTGTTCAGAACCACTGAACAGCGAAGGAGACGCAATTTGTTATATATATATGTAGTCTGCGTCACACTTGTCTTTTTTTTCAGTCTGTTGTCCTATTACTGTGGCATGTTTCGGTGTCACTATACGTGGTTCTCTTCAAGTAGTTTTCATATAATAATACAGAATTACAAATGCCTGCAGCGCCATATATTGCGATAAAAACCACGTGATCCCAGATTCTTTACATAGCATAAAGTACAGTTTTTAAAATTATACGATTTGTAGAACTTCTCTGTTTATCTGTCTTGTTGTTGTATGTATGTATGTATGTATGTATGTATGTATGTCTGTCTGTAACTGGCCAGCGCTAATTGTCCCGCTGTACTGCTGTGGTCACATTACACCTCCATCTTTATGACCAAAGAGCGTTATTCTGCTGTTAGTGTCCTCACTCTGCATTCAGCAGGACAGTTCGTGTTTGTTGCCTTGTACAGGGTATGTGTGTTTGTGTGTGTGTGTACAGGGTATGTGTGTTTGTGTGTGTGTGTACAGGGTATGTGTGTTTGTGTAGTGTGTGTACAGGGTGTGTGTGTTTGTGTCTGTGTACTTCCTCCACTAATAATTCAAAATGACCGGTCGTCTGGGACTCAAATCTTTCGTAAACTGTTCGCCAGTTTTTTTTGTACGATGTGCGCAGTGTTTGTTAATTAAAAGCTCCAATCATATTAATAAATTAATTGCGTTTAGAATAGCGCACGAAAGGAACAAGCGGTCCTCCTGATCTGACGTCACGGACAACACTAATTTGTGTCACTAATTGTTTTACATCAACAGAAATTATGGCATTAACGATTTTAATTACGACTCACATGCTAATATAGAGAGAATGGAATTTGCTATGTTTCTGTCCCGTTTTAACAACACCCATCCAGCACTTCAGATGCTTGTCTGTGGACTGCAGACACAACACGAGCTGATCTTCATGCAAATGATATTGAAATCAGTTTAACGTACGTCAAGAGGAGCGGAAATACACTTTTATGAATTCTTTGTTTTTTCTGACTACAATTTGTGCAGCTTTTGTGCTGAGTGGATTGAGACAGCGCGGCAAAGCAACACCTTAGGTTAATCGGCTGGCGGTCTGCCGACAACAGTTGTGTCGCCCAGTCACTTTTGACGCTGTTCTATCATATGCCAAGGTTTATAGCAAACCTGGGCCGTACGTGACACGTATTTCATAGCATCACATGTAAAATGAGTTGTGTGTGTGTGTGTGTGTGTGTGTGTGGTGTGTGTGTGAAGGAATGGAGCGTGTAGTTTTGTATGTGAGTGACACAAGCATGGCTACTGTGTGCGTGTGGTGTGTGTGTGTGTGTGTGTGTGTGTGAAGGAATGGAGCGTGTAGTTTTGTATGTGAGTGACACAAGCATGGCTACTTGTGTGCGTGTGTGTGTGTGTGTGTGTGTGTGTGTGAAGGAATGGAGCGTGTAGTTTTGTATGTGAGTGACACAAGCATGGCTACTTGTGTGCGTGTGTGTGTGTGTGGTGTGTGTGTGTGAAGGAATGGAGCGTGTAGTTTTGTATGTGAGTGACACAAGCATGGCTACTTGTGTGCGTGTGTGTGTGTGTGTGTGTGTGTGTGAAGGAATGGAGCGTGTAGTTTTGTATGTGAGTGACACAAGCATGGCTACTTGTGTGCGTGTGTGTGTGTGTGTGTGTGTGTGTGTGAAGGAATGGAGCGTGTAGTTTTGTATGTGAGTGACACAAGCATGGCTACTTGTGTGCGTGTGTGTGTGTGTGTGGTGTGTGTGTGTGAAGGAATGGAGCGTGTAGTTTTGTATGTGAGTGACACAAGCATGGCTACTTGTGTGGGTGTGTGGTGTGTGTGTGTGTGTGTGTGTGTGTGTGAAGGAATGGAGCGTGTAGTTTTGTATGTGAGTGACACAAGCATGGCTACTTGTGTGCGTGTGTGTGTGTGTGTGTGTGTGTGTGTGTGAAGGAATGGAGCGTGTAGTTTTGTATGTGAGTGACACAAGCATGGCTACTTGTGTGCGTGTGTGTGTGTGTGTGTGTGTGTGTGAAGGAATGGAGCGTGTAGTTTTGTATGTGAGTGACACAAGCATGGCTACTTGTGTGCGTGTGTGTGTGTGTGTGTGTGTGTGTGAAGGAATGGAGCGTGTAGTTTTGTATGTGAGTGACACAAGCATGGCTACTTGTGTGCGTGTGTGTGTGTGTGTGTGTGTGTGTGTGAAGGAATGGAGCGTGTAGTTTTGTATGTGAGTGACACAAGCATGGCTACTTGTGTGCGTGTGTGTGTGTGTGTGTGTGTGTGTGTGTGTGAAGGAATGGAGCGTGTAGTTTTGTATGTGAGTGACACAAGCATGGCTACTTGTGTGCGTGTGTGTGTGTGTGTGTGTGTGAAGGAATGGAGCGTGTAGTTTTGTATGTGAGTGACACAAGCATGGCTACTTGTGTGCGCGTGTGTGTGTGTGTGTGTGTGTGAAGGAATGGAGCGTGTAGTTTTGTATGTGAGTGACACAAGCATGGCTACTTGTGTGCGTGTGTGTGTGTGTGTGTGTGTGTGTGTGTGAAGGAATGGAGCGTGTAGTTTTGTATGTGAGTGACACAAGCATGGCTACTTGTGTGCGTGTGTGTGTGTGTGTGTGTGTGTGTGTGTGTGTGTGTGTGAAGGAATGGAGCGTGTAGTTTTGTATGTGAGTGACACAAGCATGGCTACTTGTGTGCGTGTGTGTGTGTGTGTGTGTGTGTGTGAAGGAATGGAGCGTGTAGTTTTGTATGTGAGTGACACAAGCATGGCTACTTGTGTGCGTGTGTGTGTTGTGTGTGTGTGTGTGTGTGTGTGGAAGGAATGGAGCGTGTAGTTTTGTATGTGAGTGACAAAGCATGGCTACTTGTGTGCGTGGTGTGTGTGTGTGTGTGTGTGTGTGAAGGAATGGAGCGTGTAGTTTTGTATGTGAGTGACACAAGCATGGCTACTTGTGTGCGTGTGTGTGTGTGTGTGTGTGTGTGTGAAGGAATGGAGCGTGTAGTTTTGTATGTGAGTGACACAAGCATGGCTACTTGTGTGCGTGTGTGTGTGTGTGTGTGTGTGTTGTGTGTGTGAAGGAATGGAGCGTGTAGTTTTGTATGTGAGTGACACAAGCATGGCTACTTGTGTGCGTGTGTGTGTGTGTGTGTGTGTGTGTGTGAAGGAATGGAGCGTGTAGTTTTGTATGTGAGTGACACAAGCATGGCTACTTGTGTGCGTGTGTGTGTGTGTGTGTGTGTGTGTGTGTGAAGGAATGGAGCGTGTAGTTTTGTATGTGAGTGACACAAGCATGGCTACTTGTGTGTGTGTGTGTGTGTGTGTGAAGGAATGGAGCGTGTAGTTTTGTATGTGAGTGACACAAGCATGGCTACTTGTGTGCGTGTGTGTGTGTGTGTGTGTGTGTGTGTGTGTGAAGGAATGGAGCGTGTAGTTTTGTATGTGAGTGACACAAGCATGGCTACTTGTGTGCGTGTGTGTGTGTGTGTGTGGTGTGTGTGTGTGTGTGTGTGAAGGAATGGAGCGTGTAGTTTTGTATGTGAGTGACACAAGCATGGCTACTTGTGTGCGTGTGTGTGTGTGTGTGTGTGTGTGTGTGTGTGAAGGAATGGAGCGTGTAGTTTTGTATGTGAGTGACACAAGCATGGCTACTTGTGTGCGTGTGTGTGTGTGTGTGTGTGTGTGGTGTGTGTGAAGGAATGGAGCGTGTAGTTTTGTATGTGAGTGACACAAGCATGGCTACTTGTGTGCGTGTGTGTGTGTGTGTGTGTGTGTGGTGTGTGTGAAGGAATGGAGCGTGTAGTTTTGTATGTGAGTGACACAAGCATGGCTACTTGTGTGCGCGTGTGTTGTGTGTGTGTGTGTGTGAAGGAATGGAGCGTGTAGTTTTGTATGTGAGTGACACAAGCATGGCTACTTGTGTGCGTGTGTGTGTGTGTGTGTGTGTGTGTTGGTGTGTTGTGTGTGAAGGAATGGAGCGTGTAGTTTTGTATGTGAGTGACACAAGCATGGCTACTTGTGTGCGTGTGTGTGTGTGTGTGTGTGTGTGTGTGTGTGTGTGTGAAGGAATGGAGCGTGTAGTTTTGTATGTGAGTGACACAAGCATGGCTACTTGTGTGCGTGTGTGTGTGTGTGTGTGTGTGTGTGAAGGAATGGAGCGTGTAGTTTTGTATGTGAGTGACACAAGCATGGCTACTTGTGTGCGTGTGTGTGTGTGTGTGTGTGTGTGTGTGTGTGAAGGAATGGAGCGTGTAGTTTTGTATGTGAGTGACACAAGCATGGCTACTTGTGTGCGTGTGTGTGTGTGTGTGTGTGTGTGTGAAGGAATGGAGCGTGTAGTTTTGTATGTGAGTGACACAAGCATGGCTACTTGTGTGCGTGTGTGTGTGTGTGTGTGTGTGTGTGTGAAGGAATGGAGCGTGTAGTTTTGTATGTGAGTGACACAAGCATGGCTACTTGTGTGCGTGTGTGTGTGTTGTGTGTGTGTGTGTGTGTGGTGGAAGGAATGGAGCGTGTAGTTTTTTTATGTGAGTGACACAAGCATGGCTACTTGTGTGCGTGTGGTGTGTGTGTGTGTGTGTGTGTGTGTGTGTGTGAAGGAATGGAGCGTGTAGTTTTGTATGTGAGTGACACAAGCATGGCTACTTGTGTGCGTGTGTGTGTGTGTGTGTGTGTGTGTGTGTGTGTGAAGGAATGGAGCGTGTAGTTTTGTATGTGAGTGACACAAGCATGGCTACTTGTGTGTGTGTGTGTGTGTGTGTGAAGGAATGGAGCGTGTAGTTTTGTATGTGAGTGACACAAGCATGGCTACTCGTGTGTGTGTGTGTGTGTGTGTGTGTGTGTGTGTGTGAAGGAATGGAGCGTGTAGTTTTGTATGTGAGTGACACAAGCATGGCTAACTTGTGTGTGTGTGTGTGTGTGTGTGAAGGAATGGAGCGTGTAGTTTTGTATGTGAGTGACACAAGCATGGCTACTTGTGTGCGTGTGTGTGTGTGTGTGTGTGTGTGTGTGTGTGTGTGTGTGTGTGAAGGAATGGAGCGTGTAGTTTTGTATGTGAGTGACACAAGCATGGCTACTTGTGTGTGTGTGTGTGTGTGTGTGAAGGAATGGAGCGTGTAGTTTTGTATGTGAGTGACACAAGCATGGCTACTTGTGTGCGTGTGTGTGTGTGTGTGTGTGTGTGGTGTGTGTGTGAAGGAATGGAGCGTGTATGTTTTGTATGTGAGTGACACAAGCATGGCTACTTGTGTGTGTGTGTGTGTGTGTGTGAAGGAATGGAGCGTGTAGTTTTGTATGTGAGTGACACAAGCATGGCTACTTGTGTGCGTGTGTGTGTGTGTGTGTGTGTGTGTGTGTGTGTGAAGGAATGGAGCGTGTAGTTTTGTATGTGAGTGACACAAGCATGGCTACTTGTGTGTGTGTGTGTGTGTGTGAAGGAATGGAGCGTGTAGTTTTGTATGTGAGTGACACAAGCATGGCTACTTGTGTGCGTGTGTGTGTGTGTGTGTGTGTGTGTGTGTGTGTGAAGGAATGGAGCGTGTAGTTTTGTATGTGAGTGACACAAGCATGGCTACTTGTGTGTGTGTGTGTGTGTGTGTGTGAAGGAATGGAGCGTGTAGTTTTGTATGTGAGTGACACAAGCATGGCTACTTGTGTGCGTGTGTGTGTGTGTGGTGTGTGTGTGTGAAGGAATGGAGCGTGTGTTTTGTATGTGAGTGACACAAGCATGGCTACTTGTGTGTGTGTGTGTGTGTGTGTGAAGGAATGGAGCGTGTAGTTTTGTATGTGAGTGACACAAGCATGGCTACTTGTGTGCTGTGTGTGTGTGTGTGTGTGTGTGTGTGTGTGTGAAGGAATGGAGCGTGTAGTTTTGTATGTGAGTGACACAAGCATGGCTACTTGTGTGTGTGTGTGTGTGTGTGTGAAGGAATGGAGCGTGTAGTTTTGTATGTGAGTGACACAAGCATGGCTACTTGTGTGCGTGTGTGTGTGTGTGTGTGTGTGTGTGTGTGTGTGTGAAGGAATGGAGCGTGTAGTTTTGTATGTGAGTGACACAAGCATGGCTACTTGTGTGTGTGTGTGTGTGTGTGTGAAGGAATGGAGCGTGTAGTTTTGTATGTGAGTGACACAAGCATGGCTACTTGTGTGCGTGTGTGTGTGTGTGTGTGTGTGTGTGTGTGTTGTGAAGGAATGGAGCGTGTAGTTTTGTATGTGAGTGACACAAGCATGGCTACTTGTGTGCGTGTGTGTGTGTGTGTGTGTGTGTGTGTGTGTGTGAAGGAATGGAGCGTGTAGTTTTGTATGTGAGTGACACAAGCATGGCTACTTGTGTGCGTGTGTGTGTGTGTGTGTGTGTGTGTGTGTGTGTGAAGGAATGGAGCGTGTAGTTTTGTATGTGAGTGACACAAGCATGGCTACTTGTGTGCGTGTGTGTGTGTGTGTGTGTGTGTGTGTGTGTGTGTGAAGGAATGGAGCGTGTAGTTTTGTATGTGAGTGACACAAGCATGGCTACTTGTGTGCGTGTGTGTGTGTGTGTGTGTGTGTGTGTGTGTGAAGGAATGGAGCGTGTAGTTTTGTATGTGAGTGACACAAGCATGGCTACTTGTGTGCGTGTGTGTGTGTGTGTGTGTGTGTGTGTGTGTGTGAAGGAATGGAGCGTGTAGTTTTGTATGTGAGTGACACAAGCATGGCTACTTGTGTGCGTGTGTGTGTGTGTGTGTGTGTGTGTGTGTGAAGGAATGGAGCGTGTAGTTTTGTATGTGAGTGACACAAGCATGGCTACTTGTGTGCGTGTGTGTGTGTGTGTGGTGTTGTGTGTGTGTGTGTGGAAGGAATGGAGCGTGTAGTTTTGTATGTGAGTGACACAAGCATGGCTACTCGTGTGTGTGTCAGTCGAAATTGCACTTCTACTTATGGACTGAGATTAGCTGTTGAAGATGTGTGCAGGGAGTGGAGGTAACCTTCCTCACGTTTAAATTGGTTTGTACATAGAGCATACGAACGTGCATGTAATGGGACTAGACAGTTTGCGGTGGACACCGGTTCGAGCCTGGAGCGTTCCTGCGTGTTTGTGGCGCACGGAGCTATGTGCACAGCGCTCCTAGCTGCATTAACCCTCCCCGCAGTGTTGCCATTCTCGGCATGCTTCGTTAGTTACAGCGGATAATATGACCGCTATTTAATGGACGATCGGTTTGTAGCTTAACAACTTCGTGCCAGGTACATGTTTCATTTGCTGGAGCATTAAATGTGAATATGACTGTGGGGCAGGGCAGGCCTTTATTTCATTGTGCTTTCATTCCCGCAAAGAAAAATTCGGCGAACGTTTCAAAAATTGTTTTTGTTATTTCAGTTGTTTTTTAAATTTTTAGGAATCACTAAGTGTGAAATTGCGTAATTCTGTGCGTGTGCGTGCTGTATGGCTGAGACGTTGAAACCGGTAGTCAGGACGGCCGGTGTGCAGACCTACATTTGTGTTCGGGATTGTCTGCGTGAGGAGGATTGCTAAGGCTTGTACTGACGAAGTTGATACGGTGTGTTTAAATAGGGTGCACACTGACCGACTTGTGTTGTACAGGCAATTGTATTGACAGGCAGAATATATTTATGTTGACATAGGATAGCTAAATGAATGTAAATATACATATATACATATATATGTCATTTTTTACTTCTAACAGCGCTATAAGAGTTGTTTACAGAATGTTTAGTTCAGGGAACTTCAATATGAGTGCGCCTATCTTTGTCACGGATTTTGTATTTTGTGCGCCTACATGTTAAGTTCCAAAGGCACAACTGTCTTGTAATGGGCCATTCCCAGAACATTCCATATGTGCAGTAAGAGGTACAGCAATGCCATTACAGGCCTGGACAGGCCCTTAGGGTTCCAGGAGGTTGAGGCTCACAGATTTATAGACAATTGGCACATGAAGGTGGTAAGGTTGTCAGCCGTACGCACCGGCCACCTTTACCCCAGAAAATACTCCTCGTATGTACAGTACGGTGTTAAAATACAGATATTTGCACAAGTGTAAAAACATGCTTAGACGTATAATATTAGCCACGGGCTTAGAACTGATGCAAGGGGACGCGTGTTTGATCCTTGATTGGTATACAAGACGGGAATGCAATTACAATGCTTGTCCTCTACAGGGTCTTTCTTTAAAATTAGGAGGTCGCCGACTGTTCATAGGCAGGCACGCTGTCTAATGAGTGTGAGGAACAAACGTGTGTTTAATTGGCAAAAGTAAGTCTGAATACAGAGATGCTTTAATGAATGTTTCTGCAGCGGCTGACCTGGTTTGTCGCCGAACTCTCATTGCAGAGTCCCGGGTTCGATCGTAGGCCAATCCACGTCGGATTTGTGATGGACAGATTGGCATTATGAGAGGTTTTCCTCGCTGTACTTCAGTTTACCCTGTCAGTGCCATTCCACCAGTGCTCTACACTCATTCGTCTGTCACTAAGTAACATAACACAGCGTGTTATAGGCCTATTACTTAGTGATATTACGATCCTGGCAATTGGCAGCGTTTGTGTGCTGTCGCCTGTCTGTGCTGAGTTTTTGTTTGTGGTGAAGGGCCCCGCAGCAGAAGCTACGGACGCACCACAGCCTTAAGGCTTATTGTGCAACCTGTGATGAAGATGATGAGAAAGACGATTACGTTTTTATTTTCCAAGTAATGGATCATCGGTGGAATGAAATCGACAGGGGAAAACTGAAGTACTGTCCCAGTGCCACTTTATCCACCACAAATCCCACATGGACTGACCCGGGATCGAACCCGGGCCTCCGTGGTGAGAGGCCGGCGACTAACCGCCTGAGCCATGGCACGGCCCCTGTGCTCAGTTACTGTGATAAGGACGAACCAGCAGCAAGCAGCAAAGGTCTTCCTTCGGCAACTGAAATTTTCGCGTCACGTCACGTCACGCCACACGTGACCGAACGTCATGTCACGTCACACGTTACCGAACGTCCAGTGTTAAACTTGTGACTGTTCTGGACATCACGCGTGTACCGTGACACTGCCTGAAGTTTTGAAAGTAAAGAACGCCCAGGTAAAGTGCGTGCACACGTCACAAAGTGCGTGCACACGTCACAAAGTGCAACATTCGCAGTTTTGTCATTTAATTTTTCGAAACTTGCTAATCCGTTGCTACAAATTACGTACTAAGCGGGGTAAGTTTGGCCCACTGGCTGAGAATTCGTCTTCGCTACTAAATAGTAGTGTCTAGTTTTTGTACATTATTTTGGATAGTTTACGAGATCTTGCTACTATTGTATCACATGTTACCACTTGTTATAGTGCGGTGTGCGTCCCTTAAACGTGACTGATATTTGTCAAAAGTGCGAATCTGATTGTGAATCGATGTGTCAATCACAGGTGCAGGACTGAGCAGCAAAGTCCTGAAAGCAACAGGACTGTCTGTAAACAGGATGTGCTTACTGAAATGTGTCCTGTTCAAAAGAAACGTCTCTATTGCGTACTTTATTCTAAAAAATGTTTAAAATGTTTTAAAGGATTGTACAGTTTTTTAAAATAAAAATTGCACCCAGTTGGTGTTTTTGAATAGTGATGTGACGTCATTGCGCTTTGACTCGACTCAGCTTGGCCTGTCACAGTCAACATTCACACGCAGCCTCCGACTGCTGTGTGGGTTGCCTGCTTCACTCGCTATATTAGCAGCACTTAAGTCGCGATTCGCATTCCTCCTCGCACACCTTGCAAATCGCTGCGGAATTAGACAAGCCAAACTCTTGTAAGAACAACAAACATGTCCATGAAAACCGGCATAAAACCAAAATAATAAATTTAAAAAATGCGCGTGTGGGATATTTAATGGCGTTCATTCAACTGCATACTGCAACATTTTATGTTAGTCTCACGGTGCAGTTTTTACAATTCACTGTTTAAAACACCGACGAAATGAGATACAGGCGACATAAAAAGCAGGACACACAGCTGGTACTAAATGACCACCAGAATGTACAAACCCAAGAACAAAAACCAGTCAAAGGCGAAGAGAATACATAACAATACATAACAATACATAACAATACATAACAATACATAACAATACATGACAATACATAACAATACATAACAATACATAACAATACATGACAATACATAACAATACATAACAATACATGACAATACATAACAATACATAACAATACATAACAATACATGACAATACATAACAATACATAACAATACATGACAATACATAACAATACATAACAATACATAACAATACATAACAATACATGACAATACATAACAATACATGACAATACATGACAATACATGACAATACATGACAATACATGACAATACATAACAATACATAACAATACATGACAATACATAACAATACATGACAATACATGACAATACATGACAAAACATAACAATACATAACAATACATAACAATACATGACAATACATAACAATACATAACAATACATAAAAATACATGACAATACATGACAATACATAACAATACATAACAATACATAACAATACATGACAATACATAACAATACATAACAATACATGACAATACATAACAATACATGACAATACATAACAATACATGACAATACATGACAATACATAACAATACATAACAATACATAACAATACATAACAATACATGACAATACATGACAATACATGACAATACATAAACAATACATGACAATACATGACAATACATGACAATACATGACAATACATGACAAAACATAACAATACATAACAATACATAACAATACATGACAATACATAACAATACATAACAATACATGACAATACATGACAATACATGACAATACATAACAATACATAACAATACATAACAATACATGACAATACATAACAATACATGACAATACATGACAATACATAACAATACATGACAATACATAACAATACATAACAATACATGACAATACATAACAATACATAACAATACATAACAATACATGACAATACATGACAATACATGACAATACATGACAATACATGACAATACATAACAATACATGACAATACATGACAATACATGACAATACATGACAATACATAACAATACATAACAATACATGACAATACATGACAATACATGACAATACGTAACAATACATAACAATACATAACAATACATAACAATACATGACAATACATAACAATACATAACAATACATAACAATACATGACAATACATAACAATACATAACAATACATAACAATACATAACAATACATGACAATACATGACAATACATAACAATACATAACAATACATAACAATACATGACAATACATGACAATACATAACAATACATGACAATACATGACAATACATGACAAAACATAACAATACATAACAATACATGACAATACATAACTACATAATAATGCACATTGCTGCATTTTACTATTTTAACACGAATTTTGACGCATTTTTAAAGGATTTTATACTCTGCGTTTATATATATATATATATATATATATATATAAATCCTAACTCTGCAAGTGACTGTGACTTATATACAAAGACATTGCACCAGTATAATGACAGACGTAACATTGGATGTAAAATGAACGTAATTTATGGACCCCCTGAAGATGGCTCTATATAAGACCGAAACATATGTAGGGGCTGATTAATACATACTAAGAGTGAAAGTGAAGTGCATTTTGTTGGTGTTTTAAACAGTGGATTGCATACTGCAACGTCGGCTGTTAAGGTGGGTTTACGAACAGTAGCAGCAGATGACACACACGTGCTGCAGGCTGGTGGTCTCCAGACTGGAATTCGAAACCGGGAAATCCAGAACAGGAGTTCAAAGCCAATTACAGTGCATTTTGCACCGACACTACTCTTACCTTTATCTCAGGTACAGTTTATTGTGATTAGGCATCGGGCTGGACAATCCGGGGTTCGAATTTCGTCAGAGGCAAGAGATTTATCCATTTTAAAAAACATCCAGACCGACTGTGAGGCCAATCCAGCCTCTTATTCAGTCGGTACTGAGGGCTATTTCCTAGGGATAAAGCGGCCGGGGCGTGAGAGTGACCACTCAGCCACATCTAGTGCCGTGGTTAAGAATGAGTGGAGCTATACCTCATTCCCCCTCTGCCTTATTGACCTGTGTAAGGACAAGTTTACCTTTTTATAGTTTGTTATGTGTAGCTTTATAGAAGGAACAGGTAACAGGTACATGCACCGGTTGGGTTAAAACGAATTGTGCTAAACGCCTAGTAAATGTATTATTACGGCGATTAAACCAAACTGATTGTGCACACATCCTACAGCAGCAATGTGCACACATCCTACAGCAGCAGTGTGCACACATCCTACAGCAGCAGTGTGCACACATCCTACAGCAGCAGTGTGCACACATCCTACAGCAGCATTGTGCACACATCCTACAGCAGCAATGTGCACACATCCTACAGCAGCAGTGTGCACACATCCTACAGCAGCAGTGTGTACTCATCCTACAGCAGCAGTGTGCACACATCCTACAGCAGCAGTGTGCACACATCCTACAGCAGCAGTGTGCACACATCCTACAGCAGCAGTGTGCACACATCCTACAGCAGCAGTGTGCACACATCCTACAGCAGCAGTGTGCACACATCCTACAGCAGCAGTGAATTTATGTTTTAACATAAGCCAAGGAATGTGTAAAAATACAATGAAACAGTTCGGAAAATGTGTATAGGCAGGCTACTTTCATAAAGTCCCTGTCATTTCGCATAACGATGTAAATTGCTTTACCGTTCTCCTAGTTGTCATGTGATTATGGCTACTACGTATAAAATAGGCATAATATCTTACACGCCCTCCTGTCTCCTTGCACGACATCGATCTATGCGCATACGACCTCGATACTGTCGTGACATAAACCAAAGCTTGGTAAGCAAACGCCAGAGACTTTACGAAAGTAATCGTACTATACACACAGTCCAGCCTGGAGCATGCTACACCTTCGCGGTCTTGTACAATAACCGCTAAATATCACACCGGTTCGAGAATTACTTCACAGGGAAGTTCACCGCGCACCGCCACCTAGTGTCAAAGGAAAAGTGGAGCTTTATCTCCACGCCACTTACACAGTTTAGTGGTGTGACACTCAGGCACAGTGACACAAGTACCGTCACTTATAAACTGGCCTTTTGCCATAGAAATCGGATGCTGAGGAATAGCATGACTCTCGCACGCTAGGACGGACAAGTCTGAAACTCGCAACAAAATGCGCTGTTCGCATTTGAAACGCAAATGGCACCTTTATACATAGCGCTGTGTGGGAAATACTTTGAATTGGTAATTGCTGTTAGTTGAGAGGCGACTCGTATAAACAAAGGAAGCTGCATGTTTATGCAAACTGTGTCATAGTCCCTGTATCTCGAGTTCTCTGACTTGGAAAAAGAAATGGGAGTACATAAATATATTATTGTATATACATGTGTATATACGTACATAAAATAACCTGCATGCTCGGAAGGGCTTGGATCGTCACAGAGTGCAAACATGTCTCTGTGCAATGCACTTCTGTTGTCTCCTCTGGCTTAAACCGCATCATGTTTGAATAATTTTCTTGCGAAGCCTACTGCTTGCGAAAAGAAAGTAGCTTTATGCTACCATCATGCTTTCTATCTTTGTGTCTGTGCGTCTTCCTTTTCATCCACTGAATCACTTGACCAATTTCCATGGAACTCGAAACTGACGTCATGCCTTTCGAGTTTATCGTAACTTCGTGTTTCTGTCTTACTTTCGTTCCTAAGACGGAAGAAAAGCAGGTTAATGAGATCGCCATATTGTGTCGGTGTTTGTGCGCGCGCATCCTTGATTTTTGAACAGTTTAAGGGCTTTCCTGTAATTTGCTATGAATATTACGTCATTGATGACGCTAACGCCGTAATTTGAATTTCGTACAATGAGTGACGACAGAATGCGAGTTACTAGCGACTACTACCACTTTTTCTTTCAGTGGCTTGACAGCCCCTTGGGGGCCTAGGCCGCCTCATTATCGAGGCTTCACGATCACACTTTAGACACACCACAGTCGGTAGGACTCCTCTGGACGAGTGATCAGCCCGTCGCAGAGACCTCTACCTGACAACACACAACACTCACAACAGACAGACATCCATGCCCCAGGTGGGATTCGAACCCACGATCCTAGTAAGCGAGCGGCCGCAGACCCACTCCTTAGACCGCGCGGCCACTGGGATCGGCTAACACCACTTTAGGTACCGGGTGTTCAAGAATTTGTGCTTTATTTGTGATCTTTTTCTTTTCTGTGCAGTAAAATAACAACAGAGCCTCCGTGATAAAATTGTTACTTGATGTCTGTAATGAGTGAAACGTTGTAGCTACTGACGTCACACTTGCTACCTAGATAGATCAAAAATGTATCTTCACATTATGAAAGAAAAGTTTCCCGTACTCCAAAGACTGTAAAAATGGCAATGTTGGGAATTTGTTAGGTTATTCTCGAAATATTTCACGGAGATGTCCGTGATTATGTTAATAGTTCTCCGAAAACTGTAACAGTGTAATAATGCTTGTGATACTATAGCAACAACAGTAACAGGGTAATAATGCTTGTGATACTATAGCAACAACAGTAACAGGGTAATAATGCTTGTGATACTATAGCAACAACAGTAACAGGGTAATAATGCTTGTGATACTATAGCAACAACAGTAACAGGGTAATAATGCTTGTGATACTATAGCAACAACAGTAAAGGGTAATAATGCTTGTGATACTATAGCAACAACAGTAACAGGGTAATAATGCTTGTGATACTATAGCAACAACAGTAACAGGGTAATAATGCTTGTGATACTATAGCAACAACAGTAACAGGGCAATAATGCTTGTGATACTATAGCAACAACAGTAACAGGGTAATAATGCTTGTGATACTATAGCAACAACAGTAACAGGGTAATAATGCTTGTGATACTATAGCAACAACAGTAACAGGGTAATAATGCTTGTGATACTATAGCAACAACAGTAACAGGGTAATAATGCTTGTGATACTATAGCAACAACAGTAACAGGGTAATAATGCTTGTGATACTATAGCAACAACTGTAACAGGGCAATAATGCTTGTGATACTATAGCAACAACAGTAACAGGGTAATAATGCTTGTGATACTATAGCAACAACAGTAACAGGGTAATAATGCTTGTGATACTATAGCAACAACAGTAACAGGGTAATAATGCTTGTGATACTATAGCAACAACAGTAACAGGGTAATAATGCTTGTGATACTATAGCAACAACAGTAACAGGGCAATAATGCTTGTGATACTATAGCAACAACAGTAACAGGGTAATAATGCTTGTGATTCTATAGCAACAACAGTAACAGGGTAATAATGCTTGTGATACTATAGCAACAACAGTAACAGGGTAATAATGCTTGTGATACTATAGCAACAACTGTAACAGGGCAATAATGCTTGTGATACTATAGCAACAACAGTAACAGGGCAATAATGCTTGTGATACTATAGCAACAACTGTAACAGGGCAATAATGCTTGTGATACTATAGCAACAACAGTAACAGGGCAATAATGCTTGTGATACTATAGCAACAATAAACAGTAACAGGGTAATAATGCTTGTGATACTATAGCAACAACAGTAACAGTAAGCTTTGATATATGCAAACAGTAACAGTGTAATAATGCTTGTGATATATAGCAACAACAGTAACAGTGTAATAATGCTTGTGATACTTAGCAACAACAGTAACAGTGTAATAATGCTTGTGATACTATAGCAACAACAGTAACAGGGTAATAATGCTTGTGATACTATAGCAACAACAGTAACAGGGTAATAATGCTTGTGATACTATAGCAACAACAGTAACAGGGTAATAATGCTTGTGATACTATAGCAACAACAGTAACAGGGTAATAATGCTTGTGATACTATAGCAACAACAGTAACAGTGTAATAATGCTTGTGATACTATAGCAACAACAGTAACAGGGTAATAATGCTTGTGATACTATAGCAACAACAGTAACAGGGTAATAATGCTTGTGATACTATAGCAACAACAGTAACAGGGTAATAATGCTTGTGATACTATAGCAACAACAGTAACAGGGTAATAATGCTTGTGATACTATAGCAACAACAGTAACAGGGTAATAATGCTTGTGATACTATAGCAACAACAGTAACAGGTAATAATGCTTGTGATACTATAGCAACAACAGTAACAGGGTAATAATGCTTGTGATACTATAGCAACAACAGTAACAGGGTAATAATGCTTGTGATACTATAGCAACAACAGTAACAGGGTAATAATGCTTGTGATACTATAGCAACAACAGTAACAGTGTAATAATGCTTGTGATACTATAGCAACAACAGTAACAGTGTAATAATGCTTGTGATACTATAGCAACAACAGTAACAGGGTAATAATGCTTGTGATACTATAGCAACAACAGTAACAGTGTAATAATGCTTGTGATACTATACAACAACAGTAACAGTGTAATAATGCTTGTGATACTATAGCAACAACAGTAACAGTGTAATATGCTTGTGATACTATACAACAACAGTAACAGGGTAATAATGCTTGTGATACTATAGCAACAACAGTAACAGTGGTAATAATGCTTGTGATACTATAGCAACAACAGTAACAGTGTAATAATGCTTGTGATACTATAGCAACAACAGTAACAGTGTAATAATGCTTGTGATACTATAGCAACAACAGTAACAGTGTAATAATGCTTGTGATACTATAGCAACAACAGTAACAGTGTAATAATGCTTGTGATACTATAGCAACAACAGTAACAGTGTAATAATGCTTGTGATACTATAGCAACAACAGTAACAGTGTAATAATGCTTGTGATACTATAGCAACAACAGTAACAGTGTAATAATGCTTGTGATACTATAGCAACAACAGTAACCGATCTGCATTAGTTGCATTAAATGCAGCACAGCGGCGCCTTTTTATGACACGTGTCCACGTTATTTTAAATGTCCATATTCCACCTTATTCCTGTAATAGCAATAAATCTCGCTTAGCAGTCTTACAAAAGTGTAAAGAATTATTTGCATTGTAGTTACTAAATGACGCTGCCCGTACATAACACGACATATATAGCGCTCTGTGATAACATAATAGAGACGTATGAGCCGTCGTGACGTAATTAAACACACTTTCCTGACATTTTCCTCGAGAAGCTGAGGAAAACATCGAAAGGACTATCAGGAAAGTCGATGTTTCAGCCAAGATTCGAAATCTGTGTCTCCAGAACACAAATCAGAATCGTTACTGCATATGTCAGTTTGCTGTTTAACTGCAAATGTTTTGGTAGAAGCATGTATAGGATATATGGACACACACAGGACTGTGCAAATAGCTACAAGCTACAGGCTACAAGCTACAGGCTACAGCTACAGGCTACAGGCTATTGTCTGGCTCCTTTCTTTTATGGCATGCAATACAATCTACAGATTCCTGTACTTCTAACCATTCTTTCAGAGTGACACTGTGTAACCTGTGCAGTTGAAGACGTGTCGTTAAACGAGCAAGAACCAACCCTGTAAATGTAATGACTGAAGGAATCAGTATCAGGCACTATGGCATGACACCATATCATTCACGTAAGCTTCACGATCGAAGTCACCTGCTTTGCAGCGTGCACAGTGCTGAGTTCTCCTTCTGCGGTTTCAAATTCCACATGGACGTTTTTTGTTTCTGGTTTGGTTTGGAAGATTTGCGTATGTTGGTAGCATGTGTGTGTGATATATGGTGACAGGCATGCAAGGCGGGGCATTTGGCCTACAGTGCCTGTTAAAGCTTCGTCTATAATGCAGGGAAATGAAAGAAGTTCTGTGAAAATACTCAGCGTCAGGAAACTGTGAACATTGGTTATAGCCACTGTTATTGTGAGCGTCTTCTATATGAGTCTAATGATCTACATGTAGACGAGCTTAGCTTTACGTTTCACAAACCAACCAAATGCACATTTATTGGTACTATTTTATACAGTTACTAACTACCCCTACATATGTTTCAGTCCTTCACAGACCATCATCAGGGTTTTTTTTTAAAAAAACTACACTTATTATACAGGGCATACACAAAAGAATGGTGCGGTTTAAATAGTATTCACTATTGAAACCGCACCATTCGTTTGTGTATATCCTGTACATCCATAAATTCAGGCATTATCGTCTGTAGTCAGATCAATTTTAGTTATGTCAAGTTATAATAACCATTTAAAATTGGATATGTTTGAAATTGTAGAATACAAAACGCTGTATAAAATCATAAAAAGTTAAAAAGTTTGTAGTGTTTGTATATACGATGTTATATAGCATCACAATATACGATGTTATATAGCATCACAATATACGATGTTATATAGCATCACAATATACGATGTTATATAGCATCACATATACGATGTTATATAGCATCACATATACGATGTTATATAGCATCACAATATACGATGTTATATAGCATCACAATATACGATGTTATATAGCATCACATTATACGATGTTATATAGCATCACAATATACGATGTTATATAGCATCACAATATACGATGTTATATAGCATCACAATATACGATGTTATATAGCATCACATTATACGATGTTATATAGCATCACAATATACGATGTTATATAGCATCACAATATACGATGTTATATAGCATCACAATATACGATGTTATATAGCATCACAATATACGATGTTATATAGCATCACAATATACGATGTTATATAGCATCACATTATACGATGTTATATAGCATCACAATATACGATGTTATATAGCATCACAATATACGATGTTATATAGCATCACAATATACGATGTTATATAGCATCACAATATACGATGTTATATAGCATCACAATATACGATGTTATATAGCATCACAATATACGATGTTATATAGCATCACAATATACGATGTTATATAGCATCACAATATACGATGTTATATAGCATCACAATATACGATGTTATATAGCATCACAATTGCACTATTTACGCACTTCACTACCGCCGCGATGTTGATGAAATCTGCGATCTTGTGGGGTAGTACGCGGCTTCGTGTGGTAATTGATTACCGACGTTTCGGAACAGCGTATCGGTCCCATCCTCACGGGTAAAGAGCCCGAGTGGGAAGGAAAGCCTATAACGTAGATTCTGGAAAGTACGGCAGGGTAGCAAACAGTGTGATGTGATTCGTTCATTTATTAATATCTTGCCTGCAATACCTTGATATGTGCCATGCTGTCGGCAGGTACTTGTAACACCTGCTTTGAATTAATTAAATGTCTCTGATTGATTTGGATTTTCCTTAACATTCACTACGTGAGAACACATCGTATGTTTGTAATCCACTGATTCACAACAGTGATTATTTATTGATGTGAGCCGCTAGGGTTTTACTTGCCAATGGTTGCAAACTTCTGTTTAAACGATCTGGCTGTAATTGCGAAAGTTCTGGCTTTCGGTTGCAGATTTTAAAGAGAATCTGATCGATACGGAATTATCACCAGATGGCAGGACTTTGAAAGTTTCCGAGCTGCTGGTTGTTATGTGGCCACATGCATGTCTGGTCCGGCCACTCGTTCACTGCGGCGCAGCGCAATAACGAAACAGTTGACTTTAGCGCGACAACAAAACCAGACTTCTCTACAACCACTGCACATACTGGATTTGTGTCTATAGGCGCACACCCCCCCCCCCCCCCCCATTTTGTGTGCAAGTTCATACAACACAGCGTCGTACCATGTACCGTCACTTCACACACAACATGGGTACCTCTGGCTCTCTATACAGTCTGATGGTCACAACCATCTCTCTGATAACATGATGCCAATGTTTTGTTTTGACTGTAATTATCTTTGCGTAGAAACTGCTGTGCCATCTGTTGGCAAGGAGATCGTTACAGTCATAGAAATTAAATAAAATAAAATATGTGTTTTATTATTATGTTTATATTATTTTATATTATATTATGTTATAACTAACTAACTAACTAACTAACTCCATGTAGCACAGTCCTTCTTGAGAAGCTAACAGGTCGTCAGCTAGTCAAGAAATTCCCCGCGTTTTATGGAACCCGAAGGTTCATTACCGCACTCACAAGAGCCCGCCAACTGTCCCTATCCTGAGCCATATCAATCCAATCCATGCCCCCATCCCACTTCTTTAAGATCCGTTTTAATATTATTCTCCCATCTACGCCTGGGTCTTCCAAGTGGTTTATATTATACTATTTTAGTTACAAAGTACTCTGTGGATTACCCTCACATTGCAACCAGACCGTATACAAATATCAGGAAACCCTGGATGCAGGCCTCCTTTCACAGATAGTAACCAAGACACCTTTTCCTTTGTCGCCACTGTCGCCGCACGATAGTAGCACTAACGTCTGCTGGCAGGAACACTGACCTGTATTGGATCGTTTTGACTGGGGTTGACTACGTTTTGTGTCTTGTCTGACTGACTGGACTGGTCCGGTCTGCTTCGACAGATCCGTACTACGTTTTGTGTCTTGTCTGTCTGTCTGACTGGACTGGTCCGGTCTGCTTCGACAGATCCGTACTACGTTTTGTGTCTTGTCTGTCTGTCTGACTGGACTGGTCCGGTCTGCTTCGACAGATCCGTACTACGTTTTGTTTCTTGTCTGTCTGACTGGACTGGTCCGGTCTGCTTCGACAGATCCGTACTACGTTTTGTGTCTTGTCTGTCTGTCTGACTGGACTGGTCCGGTCTGCTCCGACAGATCCGTACTACGTTTTGTGTCTTGTCTGTCTGACTGGACTGGTCCGGTCTGCTTCGACAGATCCGTACTACGTTTTGTGTCTTGTCTTGTCTGACTGGACTGGTCCGGTCTGCTTCGACAGATCCGTACTACGTTTTGTGTCTTGTCTGTCTGTCTGACTGGACTGGTCCGGTCTGCTTCGACAGATCCGTACTACGTTTTGTGTCTTGTCTGTCTGACTGACTGGACTGGTCCGGTCTGCTTCGACAGATCCGTACTACGTTTTGTGACTTGTCTGTCTGACTGACTGGACTGGTCCGGTCTGCTTCGACAGATCCGTACTACGTTTTGTGTCTTGTCTGTCTGACTGGACTGGTCCGGTCTGCTTCGACAGATCCGTACTACGTTTTGTGACTTGTCTGTCTGACTGACTGGACTGGTTAGGTCTACTTCGACAGATCCGTACTACGTTTTGTGTCTTGTCTGTCTGACTGGACTGGTCCAGTCTGCTCCGACAGATCCGTACTACGTTTTGTGACTTGTCTGTCTGACTGACTGGACTGGTCCGGTCTGCTTCGACAGATCCGTACTACGTTTTGTGACTTGTCTGTCTGACTGACTGGACTGGTCCGGTCTGCTTCGACAGATCCGTACTACGTTTTGTGACTTGTCTGTCTGACTGACTGGACTGGTCCGGTCTGCTTCGACAGATCCGTACTACGTTTTGTGTCTTGTCTGTCTGACTGGACTGGTCCGGTCTGCTCCGACAGATCCGTACTACGTTTTGTGACTTGTCTGTCTGACTGACTGGACTGGTCCGGTCTGCTTCGACAGATCCGTACTACGTTTTGTGACTTGTCTGTCTGACTGACTGGACTGGTCCGGTCTGCTTCGACAGATCCGTACTACGTTTTGTTTCTTGTCTGTCTGACTGGACTGGTCCGGTCTGCTTCGACAGATCCGTACTACGTTTTGTGTCTTGTCTGTCTGTCTGACTGGACTGGTCCGGTCTGCTCCGACAGATCCGTACTACGTTTTGTGTCTTGTCTGTCTGACTGGACTGGTCCGGTCTGCTTCGACAGATCCGTACTACGTTTTGTGTCTTGTCTTGTCTGACTGGACTGGTCCGGTCTGCTTCGACAGATCCGTACTACGTTTTGTGTCTTGTCTTGTCTGACTGGACTGGTCCGGTCTGCTTCGACAGATCCGTACTACGTTTTGTGTCTTGTCTGTCTGTCTGACTGGACTGGTCCGGTCTGCTTCGACAGATCCGTACTACGTTTTGTGTCTTGTCTGTCTGTCTGACTGGACTGGTCCGGTCTGCTCCGACAGATCCGTTCTACGTTTTGTGTCTTGTCTGTCTGTCTGACTGGACTGGTCCGGTCTGCTCCGACAGATCCGTACCCTCACGTGTGTCGCAATGCCTTCTTTCCCCGTTCTGTTAATGTTTTATTGTCCCTCGTACATATTTTTCATCTTCCATTTTTTGAGTGTGTATGAGAACTCGGTACGAAAGTGTTCTGT
This sequence comes from Reticulitermes speratus, assembly GCA_021186555.1. Taxonomy (NCBI): domain Eukaryota; kingdom Metazoa; phylum Arthropoda; class Insecta; order Blattodea; family Rhinotermitidae; genus Reticulitermes; species Reticulitermes speratus. The sequence goes on from JAJKFL010000031.1 coordinate 34,105,499, forward strand.
CGTCTTATGCAGTTCAAATTTGAAGTTTTTCTTGTTTTCGATACGACGTTTAACTAACTATTCAAGAAGTCCCAAGAACGTACCCGCACATTGTTCCCTGTCAGGCAATGCTCAGCCCCAGCTGTGTCACGACCCTTCACAGCATGCCAACCATAACCGCACCCTAGACTGTAATTTGGCTCGCGTACGAAGGTGGGAAACACTAGGAAGTACACGTAGCTACACCGGGCGGGGCCACTTTTGAAGAGCTCTTAGTGAGGGGTCCCTCTCCATTGCACTTCGGGTTTCACCGGTTCTGTTGTCTGTGCTTGGTGAATCCACTCCGGATCTTTGATCATATTTAAACTGTTTTAAATATTATCTTTCCATCTGTGCCTAGCTCTATCTACGTGGTCTCTTCGCTTGAGGTTTCCATGCGTCTTCTCATGACCTCGTGACCTAAGGCATTCTGCTGTCCGTCTGATTTGATCACAAAATAATATGCGGCGAGAAACACAAACGTTTGAAGTTTCTTATTTTGTAATTGTCTGCACTGTTATGTTTCTCGGTTTGTTTTAGGGCGTTGCAAAATTGCGAAGAGTGACTTGCCTTCGTCATGTCTGACTCTCTGTCTGTGTGTCTGTCTGTCCCATGGAACAATCGCCTTCCATTAAAAGGATTTTCATGAAATGTATTTGAGTATTTTCGAAGATTTGTCGAAAAATTAATTTCATTAAAATCTGACAACAATAACGGTACTGTACATGCCGACCTATGTACCTTTATGACAATATCTTGCTCAGTTCTTCTTACAATGAGAAATGTTTCTGACACGCATTGTAGATAAAATCAAAACGCACATTTTTAATTTTCAATAACTTTTATGAGATAATGCGGAAGAACATGGTACAGTCAGACAGGCCACAGATGACAATATAATACGGCGCATGCGCTTGCATGCTGGATATCTAAGGCTACAGAATACATCAGAATATGTAATACCTTTTGCAAATTTCCCCGGCGACAATGGCTACGCGAACGCGCCTGAATGTTACGATTATTCGCGCAGGTCTCTCTTGTCTCTGACAGCCTCAAACCGTGCGTTTCGCTCCCAAGAGAGACGGCGTGAGAAAACGAATAAACAGAAGTTTACGAATAAAATATTGATCTATTACGAAGCCAAAATATGTCCGCAAATCCTCATTTAACTAACATAGCTACAATTGTACAATTGTATTGTGAACTGCTTGTTTGTAGGACTTTGTATGTCTTTATTGTGATAAAATATAAAATGTAAGAATATAAAAATATATAAAATCTAAAAATTCACGACGTTTCGGAAGATGGCTCTTCTTCCGTCTTCAGGCGTACTCAGGTGGGTCCTGTTGATTAAGCTAGTCTCAATCACCGAGTTTTCTCAATCTCTGAGTTGTCCGGTGATTGAGACTAGCTCAATCACGCACCTGAGTACGCCTGAAGACGGAAGAAGAGCCATCTTCCGAAACGTCGTGAATTTTTAGATTTTGTATATGTTTATATTTTTACATTTTATGTTTTATCACAACAAAGACGACGCACAAAGTCCTACAAACAAGCAGTTCACAACGGTATACCGTCGTCAGAACCTTTTATGTACATTTGTAGTTATATTACTGTAAGATGTCAAACACGTTAATTGTTTGAAGTACAAATGGAGACTGTTTGTTGTCGCGGTTTTGAGTTTGGTTACCGCTTTGTAGTTGACGTCCCATGTCTTCTGGGTTTTTGTGCTGACTTCAAAGTTTAATGATTCCCGACGTTTCGAAGGAAGGCACCTTCATGTTTAATGGTAAAGGATTCCTAGGCAATATTTATACCCCCTTAGCTTGACAATGATTTAAAGAATAATATCAGTTTTGACAATTTTGTCGTCTCGGTCGCCGTGCATAAACGAATCACGTACACACATACACACATACGCACGTACGCACATACACACATATGCACGTACGCACATACACACATACGTACGTTCAGTTTAGCAAAGGAGGCACCAGTGCAGTGTAACTGCAAACGAAACATTAAGGTAAATAGAGATAAACCAGGTCAGGTGGGAGGCTGTAATGCCAATATAAAATAATTTGTTTTACGGAACGTTTCGCAGTGTATTTGGTCGTGTTGTGCCCCCTACACCTTTCTCACCCGCAATCCCCACTTTAACCCCATCCACAAACACACCTCATTAATCGCCATTAGCCACGATGCACTAAGCACTTTCGTTTCGATTACTCTTTGGTTAATGCGGATTTAGTGTAGGAAATGACCGCCTTACAGCCAGCGCCACTTTCCTTTCCACCGTTCACTCATTATCGACATCCAAATATTTCAGCAGTAAATTAGCTTAATTAAAGAAAGTGCCGGTCATTATGGTCCACATTTATATAGAAAAGTTACAGAAAGTAATTAATTCAGAACCCCCCAATCTGCCAAATCAGATGCTTGATTTTATCTTCAATTTTTCGAAAGACTCAGTCCAGTAGTTTGCACATGTAGCACGCAGGTTATTTTTGCTTTCAGTTACTTTGATAGTGCACATGCTGAAGCTAACGACATTCACCAGTAAGCATGCAGGCAGACTGACATTAATCCCCTAGTACGGTTCTGTCTCTAGAAGTTCGCAGTTTCAAGGTATTTTCCGCCTTTCTTGATTCAGCAGGAATGTTGTGTTGACAACAGGATGCAAGTCTATTCCACGTCTATCTCAGACACTCTACCCCCAGGTACCCCAATTAATATCAGTGGCTGAAACTTTCAGATCAAGATATTTGCATGTAGCTAGGATTCTGAGTGCATATACAAAGAAATTACTTTATTGAAAATCCTTAGTGTCCTTCTTCCTCCATTTTACGGGTTAGGGCCTGTCTGACTGACAGAAGTGTGGCTCCAGAAGAGACCTGTGTTACAGAGGGGGGCTGTTTGAAAAGTAGATTTGCGGTCTCTCGTACCTTTACATAGTGTCACTGCAGACGAAGCTCGAAAGTCTAAGAAAGACCGACGACAAATAAAGAAACGCACAATGTTAGCGTACCTGCGACTGAAGTGGGATTGAGTCCGGAGTCCTATTTCCGGGCTGGATATTTCAAATTTGCACTTCAGCGTGTTCAGAACGAGTGTGGGGCCCAACCAGCTCCCCATTGTGGCCATAAATGCAACGTTGAAGTGGCTCTTGTCCGACATTTTGGATGTTGCGACAAAATTATCTTGGTATTCTTCAGTCTCCGCAGTCACATGACGCCAGAATATCTTCACACACGCCGTGTTTCTCTCACGTTCTTCCAATCATTTGTAACCGCTGTGCACCATCCACACTTGAGCAGTCGTCGTTAAATTAAGCAGAAGTGCCCATTTTCCTCTGCACACGATTCTACACTGCTAGCAGACGTGTATATCATCTGACGTTCATTTTCTTCCCTAGTTTAACTTCACCTTATACCTTCTGGCGTATACAAACAGATCGACTAGAAGCTGTACCGAGGACCCCAATAAGACTTCACGAAATGCTTCAGTAAATGTGTAAAGTTTCCAGCGGGGATAGCATGCCAGTGCTGACTCAGTTTGATAAAGGAACGCATCGATCCCGACCATTGTTTGGTGTGACAATGGAAAGGAGGCAATTGTGGATATGACTGTTGGGTGATAATGTAGATCAACTGGGCTCACAAATCGATTGGAAGGATTACAATGGCGGGCGCTAGATAGAAACTGGGAAGTCTTACCTCTTGCTTCCATCCAATTCCATCGAAAGCCCATGGAGATTAATGGACAGACTGAATGGATTTCTTTGGCATGGCAAGCGGACAGTTCAGATTTCACCCCTCCCCGCGCACTCTGTGGGTGTCCCACCCCACCAACGTACACAGTCGCCCTGTTCCAGCAGGTACCTGGAGGCACATGTCATAAAAGTGATTTCCAATATGGATAAAAAGTCTTTATTGTACCATCGTGCGTGGGCACAACAAGGACAGTAATGGCTGTAATGACGCGTTGTGCTTCAAGCTGCAGTTGGCTTGCCTGTCATCCTGCTAGCACTGGACCTTACTGCCTAATCACGTTGTCAGTGATCCACGGGATGTAGCAGTGGGAACTGCGGGTGTTCAAATCTCTTGATTTGCATTTGTAAGGCCCATAAATCGCCGATCCCAGAGGCCGCTCGGTCTAAGGCGTGGGTCTACGGCCGCTCGCTTACTGGGATTGTGGGTTCGAATCCCGCCGGGGGCATGGATGTCTGTCTGTTGTGAGTGTTGTGTGTTGTCAGGTAGAGGTCTCTGCGACGGGCTGGTCACTCGTCCAGAGGAGTCCTACCGAGTGTGGTGTGTCTAAAAAGTGTGTGATCGTGAAGCCTCGAAAAGTGAGGCGGCCTAGGCCCCCAAGGGGCTGTTGAGCCATTGAAAGAAAAGCCCATAAATCAAAATTTGAGAAAATATCTGACTCTCATAGTTTAGCATTTGAGCTTCAACTTCCGAAGCTTCTAAAAACCGTCGTCGGATGAATAAATCATGTTCGTGTGAAGTGAATGTTTTGCTAAGATACATACATATTTGTGTATATATGCTGGTGATTGCTAAGATACATACATATTTGTGTGTATATGCTGGTGATTGCTAAGATACATATATATTTGTGTGTATATGCTGGTGATTGCTAAGATACATACATATTTGTGTGTATATGCTGGTGATTGCTAAGATACATACATATTTATGTATATATGCTGGTGATTGCTAAGATATATACATATTTATGTATATATGCTGGTGATTGCTAAGATACATACATATTTGTGTGTATATGCTGGTGATTGCTAAGATACATATATATTTGTTTATATATGCTGGTGATTGCTAAGATACATACATATTTATGTGTATATGCTGGTGATTGCTAAGATACATATATATTTGTGTGTATATGCTGGTGATTGCTAAGATACATACATATTTGTGTGTATATGCTGGTGATTGCTAAGATACATACATATTTGTGTATATATGCTGGTGATTGCTAAGATACATACATATTTGTGTATATATGCTGGTGATTGCTAAGATACATACATATTTATGTATATATGCTGGTGATTGCTAAGATACATACATATTTGTGTATATATGCTGGTGATTGCTAAGATACATACATATTTATGTATATATGCTGGTGATTGCTAAGATACATACATATTTGTGTATATATGCTGGTGATTGCTAAGATACATACATATTTATGTATATATGCTGGTGATTGCTAAGATACATACATATTTATGTATATATGCTGGTGATTGCTAAGATACATACATATTTATGTATATATGCTGGTGATTGCTAAGATACATACATATTTATGTATATATGCTGGTGATTGCTAAGATACATACATATTTATGTATATATGCTGGTGATTGCTAAGATACATACATATTTGTGTATATATGCTGGTGATTGCTAAGATACATATTTGTGTATATATGCTGGTGATTGCTAAGATACATACATATTTATGTATATATGCTGGTGATTGCTAAGATACATACATATTTGTGTATATATGCTGGTGATTGCTAAGATACATATTTGTGTATATATGCTGGTGATTGCTAAGATACATACATATTTATGTATATATGCTGGTGATTGCTAAGATACATACATATTTGTGTATATATGCTGGTGATTGCTAAGATACATACATATTTATGTATATATGCTGGTGATTGCTAAGATACATACATATTTATGTATATATGCTGGTGATTGCTAAGATACATACATATTTATGTATATATGCTGGTGATTGCTAAGATGCATATTTGTGTATATATGCTGGTGATTGCTAAGATACATACATATTTATGTATATATGCTGGTGATTGCTAAGATACATACATATTTATGTATATATGCTGGTGATTGCCAAGATACATACATATTTATGTATATATGCTGGTGATTGCTAAGATACATACATATTTATGTATATATGCTGGTGATTGCTAAGATACATACATATTTCTGGCCGCTGCCAAAGTGCTGACACAATACTTCAGTTCTAACACCAGAGATACTTTCGAATAGCGATATCGAAAGATGCACATTGTCGGATTGAGGCTGTCACGGCAGCATGTGACGCCGTGTAGTTTTGTAGATAGAAGCTAATACGTCATCTTAAGGGTAGAGCAGTACGTAACATCTACGAAGTACACGGCGTCACATCTCATGAGAGGGCAAACTTTGAAGTGCGGTACATGTGTGTATTTTGTGTATTTTTTGCGTAGGCCTGTTTTTATATATGTTTGCATTTGGTCCATTTGCTTTATCATCTTATCACTATCATCAACACCGGCCTTTAAGAAAGTCTAATTCCAGAGTCCCTTTTATGCAGGAAAATGCCTGTAACAGCGCAGTTAGTAAGTAGCGGCATGAGAATGAAGACAGACAGACTCGTAAACTGCACTTTTTGAAAGCTGAGTTTTGTGCGCGGTTAACTGTAGCACAATCACAGCAACGTACTGGCGAGGCAGTACGAGACATGTCTTGCTATGCCATGCGGTGAGAACGCTCTGACATCTGACATCTGACAGGACCCAGATGTGTGTTACATTGGCCACACAGTGTGTTAGCGTACACACAGCAAATAAGAAACACAGTGGGCAGTAAAGCTGTCCATAAGTACAGTCATGATATGTACAAGTCGTACAAATATGCTTGTCAAGCCTCGTGATAAAAGCAGAGTCAAATGGGCTTAATAAGTTGCGTGAAGTTGACCACTCAACCCCTATCTAGTGCCCAGATTAAAGTGGAGCTTTATCTCCACTCCTACCTACGCTTTTGTAGTGTGAACAGGGACAGTTGTATTTTAGTTTTGTAAGGTTGATTTGATGCATCTGAGCTGAAGTTGCGGTGCCGCTGTGTATTGCTGTACGGCCTGCTTCGTTCGTTCGTGATTGTGTCTCCGCAGATTTTGCAGGAGATGCACTGACGTCAGCGTGACGTCATCGTCTGTGCTAATACTGGGCAGCACGGCATCCTTACATAAAGTATGAGCTGTGTTGACATTACGTGCAGAACAAGCGGGCAGTATGGTGCTCGTGGCACGGTCTTATGTTGCCCGCAAATCCGAGGTAGAACGCCAAAGAAATTTTGGAAAAGTTTATTTGCGTTTATTTACGGAGACTACATTACATTACATTTACATTACATTTACTAATTCGTTTTGTATAAATGTGCTATAAGCAGCGACACCTATCCTTCGTTTTGAAATTGCTTTTTAATACATTTTCTTATTAGTATTATTTATTTCCATTGCACATGTGTAGCACATACACAGTTAAATACGCACAAATAATTGTACTTACCTGTTAGGTACTTAGGTCACACTTCATTCTGCGTCTTGAATTTCATGTTGGTAGCACGCAGACCAAATTTTGTCAAGCTGCGGCAGTCAAATAAAGTGTTGAGACGTGTCTGTTTTCTTGTACAGTATAGGTCAGACCACGTGTCATGTTTTACTTGTACAGTATAGGTCAGACCACGTGTCATGTTTTACTTGTACAGTATAGGTCAGACACGTGTCTGTTTTACTTGTACAGTATAGGTCAGACCACGTGTCATGTTTTACTTGTACAGTATAGGTCAGACCACGTGTCATGTTTTACTTGTACAGTATAGGTCAGACCACGTGTCTGTTTTACTTGTACAGTATAGGTCAGACCACGTGTCATGTTTTACTTGTACAGTATAGGTCAGACCACGTGTCATGTTTTACTTGTACAGTATAGGTCAGACCACGTGTCATGTTTACTGTCAGATAGTCAGACAGTGTCATTTTACTTGTACAGTATAGGTCAGACCACGTGTCATGTTTACTTGTACAGTATAGGTCAGACCACGTGTCATGTTTTACTTGTACAGTATAGGTCAGACCACGTGTCATGTTTTACTTGTACGTATAGGTCAGACCACGTGTCATGTTTTACTTGTACAGTATAGGTCAGACCACGTGTCATGTTTTACTTGTACACGTAGGCAACACGTGTCATGTCTCTGTCAGTATAGGTCAGACGCCAGTGCGTGTCTGCAGTTTTAACTTGTACAGTATGGGCTAGACAGTGTCAGTTTATACAGTATGGCAACCACGTGTCTGTTCTTACATGTGTCCTTGCACTTCATTACTATGTAGTGTTCATGTATTAGTCGCTTCTGTTTCTTGTAATGTCCATTCTGATATGTGTTAGAGTTTAAAATTCTCAAAGTGGTGTTGCTGAAGATTCGTGGTTTCCGGGAGGTGACATTGCAGAAAAGTTTGGTCTTCAATTTCTAAAAGATTTCAGAAAGAGGAATGTGTAGTAAGATATAGTGACACACATAGTAACACGTTATACACACTGCAGTGACACACATAGTAACACGTTATACACACTGCAGTGACACACATAGTAACACGTTACACACACTGCAGTGACACACATAGTAACACGTTATACACACTGCAGTGACACACATAGTAACACGTTATACACACTGCAGTGACACACATAGTAACACGTTATACACACTGCAGTGACACACATAGTAACACGTTATACACACTGCAGTGACACACATAGTAACACGTTATACACACTGCAGTGACACACATAGTAACACGTTATACACACTGCATTGCTCTGGTTCTCCTTATGCTTCTGCAACACCGCTTTGTGAAACGTGGACGGTGACGTGGAGGTAAAGCAGATAAATGGAGGAAGAAAGAAAATGCAGAAGGAAGATGGAATAGAAATACGAAAGCTGAATAAACGAAGAAATAAAATGAATAAGAGAGACAACACGGGAGGGAAAGATGGAAAAGAAAGAGAGAGTAAAGGAAATTAAGCGGAGAAAAAGAGCAAAGTACGGAAAGGACAAAAGACATAAAGTAACGAATGATACAGAGCGTAAGCAAGGAGGGCAGCAGTATAAAGACGACATTAGGAAGACAGAGAAAATGACACTAAAGTAAATGTAATGCAACAGAAGGTAATTAAATATGAGGTGCAAGTGTTAGTTGCTGCAGTAACTTCAGTTCGTCGTACTCGTTTGCCACTGGCACTGCTACATTATTGACAGTGAGTTCTTCAAAGAACGCAGTATTGACAGTGAGTCCTTCAAACAACGCAGAATTGACAGTGAGTCCTTCATAGAACGCAGTATTGACAGTGATTCCTTCAAAGAACGCAGTATTGACAGTGAGTCCTTCAAAGAACGCAGTATTGACAGTGAGTCCTTCAAAGAACGCAGTATTGACAGTGAGTCCTTCAAACAACGCAGAATTGACAGTGAGTCCTTCATAGAACGCAGTATTGACAGTGATTCCTTCAAAGAACGCAGTATTGACAGTGAGTCCTTCAAAGAACGCAGTATTGACAGTGAGTCCTTCAAAGAACGCAGTATTGACAGTGAGTCCTTCAAAGAACGCAGTATTGACAGTGAGTCCTTCAAACAACGCAGAATTGACAGTGAGTCCTTCATAGAACGCAGTATTGACAGTGATTCCTTCAAAGAATGCAGTATTGACAGTGAGTCCTTCAAAGAACGCAGTATTGACAGTGAGTCCTTCAAAGAACGCAGTATTGACAGTGAGTCCTTCAAAGAACGCATTATTGACAGTGAGTCCTTCAAAGAACGCAGTACTGACAGTGAGTCCTTCAAAGAACGCAGTATTGATAGTGAGTCCTTCAAAGAACGCAGTATTGACAGTGAGACCTTAAAAGAACGCAGTATTGACAGTGAGTCCTTCAAAGAACGCAGTACTGACAGTGAGTCCTTCAAGAACGCAGTATTGATAGTGAGTCCTTCAAAGAACGCAGTATTGATAGTGAGTCCTTCAAAGAACGCAGTATTGACAGTGAGTCCTTCAAAGAACGCAGTATTGATAGTGAGTCCTTCAAAGAACGCAGTATTGACAGTGAGTCCTTAAAAGAACGCAGTATTGACAGTGAGTCCTTAAAAAAAACGCAGTATTGACAGTGAGTCCTTAAAAGAACGCAGTATTGACAGTGAGTCCTTCAAAGAACGCAGTTACTGACAGTGAGTCCTTAAAAGAACGCAGTATTGACAGTGAGTCCTTAAAAGAACGCAGTATTGACAGTGAGTCCTTAAAAGAACGCAGTATTGACAGTGAGTCCTTAAAAGAACGCAGTATTGACAGTGAGTCCTTCAAAGAACGCAGTACTGACAGTGAGTCCTTCAAAGAACGCAGTATTGATAGTGAGTCCTTCAAAGAACGCAGTATTGATAGTGAGTCCTTCAAAGAACGCAGTATTGATAGTGAGTCCTTAAAAGAACGCAGTATTGACAGTGAGTCCTTCAAAGAACGCAGTACTGACAGTGAGTCCTTCAAAGAACGCAGTATTGATAGTGAGTCCTTCAAAGAACGCAGTATTGATAGTGAGTCCTTCAAAGAACGCAGTATTGATAGTGAGTCCTTAAAAGAACGCAGTATTGACAGTGAGTCCTTCAAAGAACGCAGTACTGACAGTGGCGCGATGTTTCAGCTGGCTTTGCTTGTGCAATGCTGCGATGCTTGGACAGTGACCAAGTGCAGTGTGGTCATAGCCGAACTGTGCGGTGTAATTGTCAAATCGACACAAAAGTTTACCTCCATCCCCCGATCAATACATTAGCAGGCTGAGATGAAATCTGCTGACACTTAAGTCTTGGCGCCAGTGTTTAATACGCACGAGGTACATTTATGTGCAAAGTGCAGGTGAAGCAGGTGAAGCAGGACATATTAGCTGCAAGGTAAAGATATTTTTATCTTCTGCAAAGCCTCCAGAGCGGCTCTGGCGCCTACCAAGCCTCTTCCTCGGGGCTAAAGCGGCCAGGGCGTGAAGCTGAACAGTCCCTCTATCTAATGTCAAAATTATAAATGAGTGGAGCAGTACCTCCATTCCCCTTCATGGTGTGTACAGGGATTTTATCTTTCAGTATAATTTTATGCTTAATTTTCAGTAAAATAACACTGCATTATTACCGAAATATAATTGTGTAATGAACCGTTTCGATATGCTCTGTTAGTGTTCAGCGTGTGGCTATTTTACAAATTTCATTTTAGGGTGGATTTAGTACACGATTTGCACTTAATCTGCTCGGACAGATGAAATTGTTGGCAGGGAAGGACAACGCCGACAGTTCACGCTCCATTAAACTCATTACATTTATAATGGACAGAACTTCACTGCGTACGAATTTGAAAATCATAACACATTTTACATTCTTTTTCTTTCTGTTATTTCCAGACGACAGTCATTAGACTGTACGTGTTTGTGCGGAGTGCAGAATTGTAAATGAAAATGCTACAGTAGTAGCTGTGGATGGAACGAGGGAAATATTAAAGCAATGAATATTAATAAAAGGAATGGACAAATAATAATGATGAAGATAAGCCAAATGCTTGCACAGCTCTTGAAATAGGCTGCCGTCAGTCATTGTCATTCTGTTTTAAATTTGACGCTAAACAGTCTCAGTGTTTGATAGAGTGTCATAAAATAACGTGAAGTGCAAGAACCGTGTCTGTCACCCACACATCTAGCTGTCCGTCCTATAAGCAGCTGCTTGCTGACACGTCACACCGTCCTATCAGCAGCTGCTTGCTGACACGTCACACCGTCCTATCAGCAGCTGCTTGCTGACACGTCACACCGTCCTATCAGCAGCTGCTTGCTGACACGTCACATCGTCCTATCAGCAGCTGCTTGCTGACACGTCACACCGTCCTATCAGCAGCTGCTTGCTGACACGTCACACAGTCCTATCAGTAGCTGCTTGCTGACACGTCACACCGTCCTATCAGCAGCTGCTTGCTGACACGTCACACCGCTAATCAATGGGATCTTTAGTCAGTTTTATCCAACTCCATGCTTACAAGGATGTTTTGTGAGATATATAATAAAGTTAACCTCTCCTTTATTTCTTGGTCTTCTTAATGGTCACTTTCAAGATATTTTCACACAAAATAATGTATTAATTTCTTATTCCCCGTATAACTTTCCCGTTTGAGCTGCCAACAGACGAACACACGAACTTTCCTGGCTAGTGTAACGTGTACTATTTTCAAATTTATTCATATCTTGGGTGTTCGTGCAGTTTCGTTGCTTGTTTTTTTTTTCAAATATTAAAATGTATGTGATTTCCTCGGGGAGGGGGGACTACCAATTTTAACACGCATGCAAAATGATTCAGTAAAATTATTTTCGTTATACACAGTCATGTGTCCTGATTGTTATTGTGTTAGTGGATGGACGAGTGACAGCGACAAGAAATTGCAGATTCTCACGGTTCAGCGTATACTGAACTTACACAAGGTCGACATGTTGATGTGGCGAGAAGATAGATTAAAAAAATGAAAGAAAGAAAAAGATAACCCGTATGAACTACATTCATGTCACAAATACGTCAAAAACGGCAGAAAAGGCAACTCTATTTCACATTCTTCTACCTGCACAAAACGGCTGACTGACAGCGCCTCTTGTGTCGAAGTCTTTCAACACTGGTATATATTACTCTTTATTTTCGGTCACATTTCGTCCTTATTTTGTGTCTTGAGCGTGTTTGAGGCTGTTCTTGTGGCATCAGTTGTACAAATGCGCAACTGCTGTAAATTAGCAAAACTGGCTGTCAGAAGATCATTGCGCCAGAATGTTAAGAAGAATCTGAGCAGGGGTTGTTAGATACGTAAAGATGTATTGTGATAACTGTCAGTGTGGTCACTGTATGTTAGATACGTAAAGATGTATTGTGATAACTGTCAGTGTGGTCACTGTTCGTTAGAAACGTACAGATGTATTGTGATAACTGTCAGTGTGGTCACTGTTTGTTAGATACGTACAGGTGTATTGTGATAACTGTCAGTGTGGTCACTGTTTGCTAGATACGTAAAGATGTATTGTGATAACTGTCAGTGTGGTCACTGTATGTTAGATACGTAAAGATGTATTGTGATAACTGTCAGTGTGGTCACTGTATGTTAGATACGTAAAGATGTATTGTGATAACTGTCAGTGTGGTCACTGTTCGTTAGAAACGTACAGATGTATTGTGATAACTGTCAGTGTGGTCACTGTTTGTTAGATACGTACAGGTGTATTGTGATAACTGTCAGTGTGGTCACTGTTTGTTAGATACGTACAGGTGTATTGTGATAACTGTCAGTGTGGTCACTGTTTGTTAGATACGTACAGATGTATTGTGATAACTGTCAGTGTGGTCACTGTTTGTTAGATACGTACAGGTGTATTGTGATAACTGTCAATGTGGTCACTGTTTGTTAGATACGTAAAGATGTATTGTGATAACTGTCAGTGTGGTCACTGTATGTTAGATACGTAAAGATGTATTGTGATAACTGTCAGTGTGGTCACTGTTCGTTAGAAACGTACAGATGTATTGTGATAACTGTCAGTGTGGTCACTGTTTGTTAGATACGTACAGGTGTATTGTGATAACTGTCAGTGTGGTCACTGTTTGTTAGATACGTACAGGTGTATTGTGATAACTGTCAGTGTGGTCACTGTTTGTTAGATACGTACAGATGTATTGTGATAACTGTCAGTGTGGTCACTGTTTGTTAGATACGTACAGGTGTATTGTGATAACTGTCAGTGTGGTCACTGTTAGATACGTACAGGTGTATTGTGATAACTGTCAGTGTGGTCACTGTATGTTAGATACGTACAGGTGTATTGTGATAACTGTCAGTGTGGTCACTGTTTGTTAGATACGTACAGGTGTATTGTGATAACTGTCAGTGTGGTCACTGTTTGTTAGATACGTACAGGTGTATTGTGATAACTGTCAGTGTGGTCACTGTTTGTTAGATACGTACAGATGTATTGTGATAACTGTCAGTGTGGTCACTGTATGTTAGATACGTACAGGTGTATTGTGATAACTGTCAGTGTGGTCACTGTTTGTTAGATACGTACAGATGTATTGTGATAACTGTCAGTGTGGTCACTGTATGTTAGATACGTACAGGTGTATTGTGATAACTGTCAGTGTGGTCACTGTTTGTTAGATACGTACAGGTGTATTGTGATAACTGTCAGTGTAGTCACTGTTTGTTAGATACGTACAGGTGTATTGTGATAACTGTCAGTGTAGTCACTGTTTGTTAGATACGTACAGATGTATTGTGATAACTGTCAGTGTGGTCACTGTTTGTTAGATACGTACAGATGTATTGTGATAACTGTCAGTGTGGTCACTGTTTGTTAGATACGTACAGGTGTATTGTGATAACTGTCAGTGTGGTCACTGTTTGTTAGATACGTACAGGTGTATTGTGATAACTGTCAGTGTGGTCACTGTATGTTAGATACGTACAGGTGTATTGTGATAACTGTCAGTGTGGTCACTGTTTGTTAGATACGTACAGGTGTATTGTGATAACTGTCAGTGTGGTCACTGTTTGTTAGATACGTACAGGTGTATTGTGATAACTGTCAGTGTGGTCACTGTTTGTTAGATACGTACAGATGTATTGTGATAACTGTCAGTGTGGTCACTGTATGTTAGATACGTACAGGTGTATTGTGATAACTGTCAGTGTGGTCACTGTTTGTTAGATACGTACAGATGTATTGTGATAACTGTCAGTGTGGTCACTGTATGTTAGATACGTACAGGTGTATTGTGATAACTGTCAGTGTGGTCACTGTTTGTTAGATACGTACAGGTGTATTGTGATAACTGTCAGTGTAGTCACTGTTTGTTAGATACGTACAGGTGTATTGTGATAACTGTCAGTGTAGTCACTGTTTGTTAGATACGTACAGATGTATTGTGATAACTGTCAGTGTGGTCACTGTTTGTTAGATACGTACAGATGTATTGTGATAACTGTCAGTGTGGTCACTGTTTGTTGGATACGTACAGGTGTATTGTGATAACTGTCAGTGTGGTCACTGTTTGTTAGATACGTACAGGTGTATTGTGATAACTGTCAGTGTGGTCACTGTTTGTTAGATACGTACAGATGTATTGTGATAACTGTCAGTGTGGTCACTGTATGTTAGATACGTACAGGTGTATTGTGATAACTGTCAGTGTGGTCACTGTTTGTTAGATACGTACAGATGTATTGTGATAACTGTCAGTGTGGTCACTGTTTGTTAGATACGTACAGGTGTATTGTGATAACTGTCAGTGTGGTCACTGTTTGTTAGATACGTACAGGTGTATTGTGATAACTGTCAGTGTGGTCACTGTTTGTTAGATACGTACAGGTGTATTGTGATAACTGTCAGTGTAGTCACTGTTTGTTAGATACGTACAGATGTATTGTGATAACTGTCAGTGTGGTCACTGTTTGTTAGATACGTACAGGTGTATTGTGATAACTGTCAGTGTGGTCACTGTTTGTTAGATACGTACAGGTGTATTGTGATAACTGTCAGTGTAGTCACTGTTTGTTAGATACGTACAGATGTATTGTGATAACTGTCAGTGTGGTCACTGTTTGTTAGATACGTACAGATGTATTGTGATAACTGTCAGTGTGGTCACTGTGTCATGCTGTACAAGCGAAGTTGCATTTC
This sequence comes from Reticulitermes speratus, assembly GCA_021186555.1. Lineage (NCBI taxonomy): Eukaryota > Metazoa > Arthropoda > Insecta > Blattodea > Rhinotermitidae > Reticulitermes > Reticulitermes speratus. The sequence continues at coordinate 34,121,088 of JAJKFL010000031.1, forward strand.
CGGCAAGACCTCTACTCGTCTATTCACACTCGCCTCTGAAAAGCACACAGGCTACTAGCTGACGGTGTCCGGATTTCTTGTTCTTGAATAAATCGATCGGAAAGTCAAGCTGACAGCGATTTCGACATAGTGTCGAACTTGTTGCCTTTCTGACAATTTTATGTTTTCCCTTACCTAGCCAGCCGGCTCCGTGATTAGCTGCAAGAGTTCTGTTGCCTCATGTCTCATATAACATCCAGATGTGTGGCACACGTTTTGTGTAACAACCTGTGTAGTCTTAAGCATACACACGTGCATATGCACACCTATACATGACACGGCATACTGTGTAGTCTTAAGCATACACACGTGCATATGCACACCTATACATGACACGGCATACTGTGTAGTCTTAAGCATACACACGTGCATAAGCACACCTATACATGACACGGCATACTGTGTAGTCTTAAGCATACACACGTGCATATGCACACCTATACATGACACGGCATACTGTGTAGTCTTAAGCATACACACGTGCATATGCACACCTATACATGACACGGCATACTGTGTAGTCTTAAGCATACACACGTGCATATGCACACCTATACATGACACGGCATACTGTGTAGTCTTAAGCATACACACGTGCATAAGCACACCTATACATGACACGGCATACTGTGTACATGCTTAGAATTCAGGCCCAGTTGAAGTGCAGGAATGTATTTCAGGATCCCGGGGCCCAGCTCCACAGCTAAGGGCAGTTATCGATAATTTCGCTGCTCGCCTTCGGACCACCTAGCTGTATGCGGGTAGGGACCGACTGACCGACTGACCGACCGCCTGTCAGGATTGCTCAGCCTGTCACGGGGGATGCAGTGCAGATCAGTAAATGAGTTTGTAAAATAGCCTTTCATACACAAAAATAAGTACCGTTGTACTGTCTTAAACTCGGTATTGTGCGGTACGCTTTGGGCTTATAAAGGACCATCGCTACAGGTTTGTAAAGTATTGCGTCTTAGTGCAGTGTTTATTTAAGTACATTAGAATCTCCGCATAACTGAAACCACAAAGTCCTGAGGACAGTCCTCTTCCAAGCAGCGTTAGATATGCAGAGTTGAGGAATATGGTGGGAAATTTAGGGGGGGGGGGGGGGAAACACAACGCAGGTGTATCGTGTATTGAATAAAATATTTAAAAGCACACATTTTTATCAATATTATTCTATAGATGTATACAGGAGTGTCGTGTTGTTGTTTCTGTAATTATCTGAAAACATTAAGAGTATGGAAACTGATATTACGATAAATTGAGATTGGCAGGTCATGTAGCATGCATGCTAAATATGCGAAATGCGTATAAAATTTTGAGACGCCTGCACGTAGGTCGGGAAGTGAAAGAAACATGAAGTGAGGATGTAAATTGTTTTGGTGTGGCTCAACGTAGTATGTGTTTGTGTTGGTGGTGGCTCAACGTTAGTGTACTGGTGGTTGTGTTTTTGTGTGGCTCAACGTAGTGTACTGTTGTTGGTGTGGTTTCAACGTAGTGTATTGTGTTGGTGTGGCTCAACGTAGTGTATTGTGTTGGTGTGGCTCAACGTAGTGTATTGTGTTGGTGTGGCTCAACGTAGTGTATTGTGTTGGTGTGGCTCAACGTAGTGTATTGTGTTGGTGTGGCTCAACGTAGTGTATTGTGTGTTGGTTGGTGGCTCAACGTATGTTGTATTTGTGTTGGTGTGGCTCAACGTAGTGTATTGTGTTGGTGTGGCTCACGTAGTGTATTGTGTTGGTGTGGCTCAACGTAGTGTATGTGTTGGTTGTTGGTGTGGCTCAACGTAGTGTATTGTGTTGGTGTGGCTCAACGTAGTGTACTGTGTTGGTGTGGCTCAACGTAGTGTATTGTGTTGGTGTGGCTCAACGTAGTGTATTGTGTTGGTGTGGCTCAACGTAGTGTACTGTGTTGGTGTGGCTCAACGTAGTGTATTGTGTTGGTGTGGCTCAACGTAGTGTATTGTGTTGGTGTGGCTCAACGTAGTGTATTGTGTTGGTGTGGCTCAACGTAGTGTATTGTGTTGGTGTGGCTCAACGTAGATGTGCTATTGTGTTGGTGTGGCTCAACGTAGTTGTACTGTGTTTGGTGTGGCTCAACGTAGTGTACTGTGTTGGTGTGGCTCAACTAGTATTGTTGTGGTATTGTTGTTTGGTGTGGCTCAACGTAGTGTACTGTGTTGGTGTGGCTCAACGTAGTGTACTGTGTTGGTGTGGCTCAAAGTGTGGCTTATTGTGTTGGTGTGGCTCAACGTAGTGTGTTACTGTGTTGGTGTGGCTCAACGTAGTGTACTGTGTTGGTGTGGCTCAACGTAGTGTACTGTGTTGGTGTGGCTCAACGTAGTGTACTGTGTTGGTGTGGCTCAACGTAGTGTATTGTGTTGGTGTGGCTCAACGTAGTGTATTGTGTTGGTGTGGCTCAACGTAGTGTATTGTGTTGGTGTGGCTCAACGTAGTGTACTGTGTTGGTGTGGCTCAACGTAGTGTATTGTGTTGGTGTGGCTCAACGTAGTGTACTGTGTTGGTGTGGCTCAACGTAGTGTATTGTGTTGGTGTGGCTCAACGTAGTGTATTGTGTTGGTGTGGCTCAACGTAGTGTATTGTGTTGGTGTGGCTCAACGTAGTGTACTGTGTTGGTGTGGCTCAACGTAGTGTACTGTGTTGGTGTGGCTCAACGTAGTGTACTGTGTTGGTGTGGCTCAACGTAGTGTATTGTGTTGGTGTGGCTCAACGTAGTGTACTGTGTTGTGTGTGGCTCAACGTAGTGTACTGTGTTGGTGTGGCTCAACGTAGTGTACTGTGTTGGTGTGGCTCAACGTAGTGTACTGTGTTGGTGTGGCTCAACGTAGTGTACTGTGTTGGTGTGGCTCAACGTAGTGTATTGTGTTGGTGTGGCTCAACGTAGTGTACTGTGTTGGTGTGGCTCAACGTAGTGTACTGTGTTGGTGTGGCTCAACGTAGTGTATTGTGTTGGTGTGGCTCAACGTAGTGTACTGTGTTGGTGTGGCTCAACGTAGTGTACTGTGTTGGTGTGGCTCAACGTAGTTTACTTGTGTTGGTGTGGCTCAACGTAGTGTACTTGTGTTGTGTGGCTCAACGTAGTGTATTGTGTTGGTGTGCTCAACGTTAGTGTACTGTGTTGGTGTGGCTCAACGTAGTGTATGTGTTGGTGTGGCTCAACGTAGTGTATTGTGTTGGTGTGGCTCAACGTAGTGTATTGTGTTGGTGTGGCTCAACGTAGTGTATTGTGTTGGTGTGGCTCAACGTAGTGTATTGTGTTGGTGTGGCTCAACGTAGTGTATTGTGTTGGTGTGGCTCAACGTAGTGTATGTGTTGGTGTGGCTCAACGTAGTGTATTGTGTTGGTGTGGCTAAGTAGTGTACTGTTGGTGGTAACTGTGTTTGTGTGTGGCTCAACGTAGTGTATTGTGTTGGTGTGGCTCAACGTAGTGTATTGTGTTGGTGTGGCTCAACGTAGTGTATTGTGTTGGTGTGGCTCAACGTAGTGTACTGTGTTGGTGTGGCTCAACGTATGTATGGTGTGTAGTAGTGTATGTGTTGTGTGGCTCAACGTAGTGTACTGTGTTGGTGTGGCTCAACGTAGTGTATTGTGTTGGTGTGGCTCAACGTAGTGTACTGTGTTGGTGTGGCTCAACGTAGTGTATTGTGTTGGTGTGGCTCAACGTAGTGTAGTGTTGGTGTGGCTCACGTAGTGTATGTGTTGGTGTGGCTCAACGTAGTGTACTGTGTTGGTGTGGCTCAACGTAGTGTATTGTGTTGGTGTGGCTCAACGTAGTGTATTGTGTTGGTGTGGCTCAACGTAGTGTATGTGTTGGTTGGTGGCTCAACGTAGTGTATGTGTTGGTGTGGCTCAACGTAGTGTATTGTGTTGGTGTGGCTCAACGTAGTGTATCTGTGTTGGTGTGGCTCAACGTAGTGTACTGTGTTGGTGTGGCTCAACGTAGTGTATTGTGTTGGTGTGGCTCAACGTAGTGTATTGTGTTGGTGTGGCTCAACGTAGTGTAATGTGTTGGTGTGGCTCAACGTATGTATGTGTGGTGTGGCTCAACGTAGTGTATGTGTTGGTGTGGCTCAACGTAGTGTATGTGTTGGTGTGGCTCAACGTAGTGTAATGGAGTGTGGCTCAACTAGTGATTGTTGTGTGCTCAACGTAGTGATTGTGTTGGTGTGGCTCAACGTATTATTGTGTGGTGTGCCAACGTAGTGTATGTGTGGTTGGCTCACGTAGATGTTGGACTATGTTGGAGTGTAGGCTCAACGTAGTGTACGTGTTGGTGTGTCAACATGATGTTGGTGGCTCAACTATTAGGGGGCCAAGTAGTGTACTGTTGGTGGCTCAACGTATGTAGTGTGACACGTGTTGTGTAGTACAGTTGTCATTTGTGGTTGCTCACGTATGTACTTGTCAAAATGATGTTGGTTGGCTCAACGTAGGTACTAGTTCTGGTGTGGTCAACGTAGTTGTATCTAACCATGACATGTTCGTGTGGTCAACGTAGTTGTACTGTGTAGGTGTGAGCCTGCACAAGTAGTTGTCAACAATTGGTCTCAACTATACCTAGCCATGTTATTGGCTCAACTTAGTGTACTGTCTAAACATGCACAAGTATGTACTGTTTGGTTGGCTCACACGATAGTTACTGTTTGTGTTGGCCTAACGTAGTTATACTTGTTCAAATAGATGGATGCTCAATCGTAGTGACATGTTTGCGTGTTACAACGTAGTGTACGTGTTGGTGTGCCAACTAGTGTAATTGGCGTGTGCTGCCACGTATTATCACATGTGGTGCTCAAACTAGGATTTGTGGCTAAACGTAGTGTACTGTGGTGGACTGTGTTGTTGTGGCTCAACGTAGTGTACTGTGCTGGACTACTGGAAATGTTAAATTTTGGGATTGCATGTAATTGAATGACTCAACGTCTCCAGGAAAGTCCTGCACGTTGAATTAATTGTACATTCTGTCACAAAGAGTGGTCAAATAAGATTTAGAACTGGGAGCTCAGAGGCCACAGGAAGAGAACGTGCAGTATTGTCAACAATTGGTCTACCTAAACACAGCACAAGTCACCTTGTCAACAATTGGTCTACCTAAACACAGCACAAGTCACCTTGTCAACAATTGGTCTACCTAAACACAGCACAAGTCACCTTGTCAACATTTGGTCTACCTAAACACAGCACAAGTCACCTTATCAACAATTGGTCTACCTAAACACAGCACAAGTCACCTTGTCAACAATTGGTCTACCTAAACACAGCACAAGTCACCTTATCAACAATTGGTCTACCTAAACACAGCACAAGTCACCTTGTCAACAATTGGTCTACCTAAACACAGCACAAGTCACCTTGTCAACAATTGGTCTACCTAAACACAGCACAAGTCACCTTGTCAACAATTGGTCTACCTAAACACAGCACAAGCTTTATATTCTGTTCTCAAATTAAATACGAGAACCCAAGCTCGGTGCAGAGTTCGTTACCCAGTTCGGAGCAGTTGACGTGTGAGGTAATGGCGCAGTGTGCTGTGCGCCATTTACTCACAACTAACCGCTAAAGACAGGATAGCAGTAAATGTCAGCTGCGGTCCGCCTTAGCTCGCGATCGCCCGCAAAGCTGTCAACTGTCAGCTGCCCCGTAATAATGCAGTGTATGTGGTAAGTGCGATACAAGACACTGTACTGGAAACGACAATAAAAGTGAAATTTAAAGCACAAAAATGTGTTTATTACAGGAAGATGCTTGTGGCTGTGTATCTTACTACTGTTGCTGGTCGTACTGCTGCTAAGACGGAACTCAGGTCAGACATGAAAGTCGAATTTTGTAATAACAAACAACACAGTTTGCTAACAGTGACTGAGGTACGCATGTTTCTGAAATAAGAATTACATTAAATTACCTGACCACTGCTCTTCCTTAACTGTTCCTTGTGATTTACCTAACACAAGTTCTGTGACCCTGAATAAGGTACAATTGCAGTAATTTGAAAGTGTGAGCTTCAGTTTTGAAGTTAACGACAGAATGCTGTTCAAATATAAAGTGTCTTTGTAATACGTGACAATGAAGGATGTTCTGAACTGTTCGTTTGTACGCAGACTGTGGCGCTATATTGGCATTGGCGACAGTTCCATATCACAGTCCCATAAGAAAATCAGTGAAATGTCATGAGTAATTTACAAACAACGCTATCAAAACAAGATTAGGCACTGCTGGGAAAACCTGTCGGAGTAATTTGTTGTAACTAGACGTGCCTGCAGTCCTGTGGGCCTCTCGAAACGGACGGATCTGATATTTTGAAAGCTAATGGCTTGTTTGGTAGGATAATTGGGGCTATGAAATGCCCGTATCGACTTGATGAACGGTGTTGACCTCAACTGTTTCCTAGGGTCACATGGAGCGCGGGGAGGTAGCGGATTTAAATACGGTTTTGGGATGAGGGAGTAAATGGTACAGTACCAGATATTTTGTGTTTGGCAATATTGAAGTTACGTTTGGAATATGGTTTCGGCAGAAGTGTGGAATTAGTGGTTAGAGCTAATGAATGTCTGCCGTAATTGTTGAGGTCGTTTGAATACTGAGTCAAATGTTGTGTCCACCGGCGTATATCGTGGTGCGGCGACGCTTAGAGCACATTTGTGTACTGTGTTCGAAGTTACATCCAGTTTTTGGTTTCGAAATATGAAAACAGTAGTCGGTAACTACATTGGAAAACCATTGTCATGTAAAGTTACATGGCCCATTTACAAATTTAACTTTGTGTTTTAAACATTTTAAATTATAATTATAAATGCAGCGTTAAATCGTGTTTATGTGTAGCTGTTAACAAACTCATTTGCCATTGCTTTTAGTGCCTTATATGTGCAAGTTTATAATTAACTAATTAATTAATTGTAGGCGTGAAGTTAAGAACACGTTTCCTATAGCCCCTCGCACGGTAGGCAACTCTGCACCGAGAACTGACAAGTGACTTTGTGCTTAATTTGTTGGGTCACAAATACCAGTACAGACTGCAAGACCCATAACCTGCACTGCCACTTTACATACCAGTAGCCGCCGTCACGCCTGTCACAGGTGTCTCAGTAAACAGAACTCCCGCCGACGCCTGTCACAGGTGTCTCAGTAAACAGAACACCCGCCGACGCCTGTCACAAGTGTCTCAGTAAACAGAACTCCCGCCGACGCCTGTCACAGGTGTCTCAGTAAACAGAACACCCGCCGACGCCTGTCACAAGTGTCTCAGTAAACAGAACTCCCGCCGACGCCTGTCACAGGTGTCTCAGTAAACAGAACACCCGCCGACGCCTGTCACAAGTGTCTCAGTAAACAGAACTCCCGCCGACGCCTGTCACAGGTGTCTCAGTAAACAGAACACCCGCCGACGCCTGTCACAAGTGTCTCAGTAAACAGAACTCCCGCCGACGCCTGTCACAGGTGTCTCAGTAAACAGAAACCCGACGCCTGTCACAAGTGTCTCAGTAAACAGAACACCCGCCGACGCCTGTCACAGGTGTCTCAGTAAACAGAACACCCGCCGACGCCTGTCACAGGTGTCTCAGTAAACAGAACACCCGCCGACGCCTGTCACAGGTGTCTCAGTAAACAGAACACCCGCCGACGCTGGATCTTGCGCCTTATTAAAAAAGAAAAGCAGCATTTCTTGCCGTTTCACAATCATATCTCATTCACGTACGCTTCCTCGCGGATTTTTCTCCGGTTAGGACGAAAAACTCGAAAGAAATTCACATTTCTCTCGCCTCTGTTAACGAAAGGAAATTTGAAGAAAATGCAGGATATTCATTATGTGACGCCGCCTAGGTCCACCGCAAGCACTGAACTAGTCTAGGACAGATCGCTTTTACAACGACGCTTGCAGCATCGTAATCTGAAAACATCCTGTTACATTTCTTTCTGTACATCGCTTTTGTTTAGGAAAATATAACTTTTTGTTAAGCAGTTCAAGTTAATCATTTGAACATGAAACTTTCAGCTGTAACTGTCTTCCTAAACATACACTATTATACAGGCCCCAGGAACATTTCTGTGTAGGCCAACAGTTGCGTTTTGACGTCAAAGATAAACGACGCCCAGAATCAGTGATCAAATAAACCGAAATGATGAAACACGCCCCCTGTAAATTTGACTTAACAACATATCGTCATTCAGATGCAGTGAAGTTGTCAGATTCTGTAATCCTGTAAAATGAAGCCTTAGTTATGCCATAGGCCTCTCTAGTTTGTGTACAATTTGTGTCCTAGGGCTGTCTAGATTGTTTACAAGTTGTGTCCTAGGGCTGTCTAGATTGTGTACAAGTTGTGTCCTAGGGCTGTCTAGTTTGTGTACGAGTTGTCCTAGTAGGCCTCTCTAGATTGTGTACAAATTGTGTCCTAGGGCTGTCTAGATTGTGCACAAATTGTGTCCTAATCCTCTCCAGATTGTGTACAAATTGTGTCCAAAGGACGTTCTAGGTTGTGTACAAGTTGTGTCCTAGGGCTGTCTAGATTGTGTACAAATTGTGTCCTAAGCCTCTCTAGATTGTGTACAAATTGTGTCCTAGGACGTTCTAGGTTGTGTTCATACTCCTTAATGCTGCTTCTCATGCAACTGTTTTCTGCCTCAGGCTGTCAGCAAACTAAGGGTTGAAAGTTGAAAGAGGGCGCGATTTCTAAGCCCCTCTTTCAAGACGACTTCCTGTAGTCACAGATTCCTGCCATAAAAGAGTTTTCAGTCCATTTCTTAATTCCACGCAACTCTTGGCCGTGATTAGCTGCCCCCTTGAGGCAGACGCCAGGCGCCACCATTCTGCACTGCCTTCACACCCCTCTGACGTCGTCAATCGACACTGAGTTCTCTATCGACTCCCCTTTTCTTCTCCAAAGGCTCGAGGATGTGTTGTGACGCCCGACGCCTCCCGCAACCGAAACTTTTTGAATGGTGAGGATAGAAAGCTGACAACGTGACGAGCACACGGCGAAACTGTGCAGGCGGTGCGAAGTTGAATGGACAACAGTAAGGGCTCACAATAACCAGAGACAAAATGCCCTCATATCAGACTGCCACGTCTGCCAACAGCGAACGGAATTATATTCTGATACAACACGTTGATATACATGCAAATGTTACTGTGGCAGCTTGACACTGACTTTCTTGGGCACAGGAGGTACTAGAGAGCTACAACAGACTGAGGACTTAGGTCTACTGTGGCAGCTTGACACTGACTTTCTTGGGCACAGGAGGTACCAGAGTACTAGAACAGACTGAGGACTTAGGTCTACTGTGGCAGCTTGACACTGACTTTCTTGGGCACAGGAGGTACTAAGAGAGCTAGAACAGACTGAGGACTTAGGTCTACTGTGGCAGCTTGACACTGACTTTGTTGGGCACAGGAGGTACCAGAGAGCTAGAACAGACTGAGGACTTAGGTCTACTGTGGCAGCTTGACACTGACTTTGTTGGGCACAGGAGGTACCAGAGAGCTAGAACAGACTGAGGACTTAGGTCTACTGTGGCAGCTTGACACTGACTTTGTTGGGCACAGGAGGTACCAGAGAGCTAGAACAGACTGAGGACTTAGGTCTACTGTGGCAGCTTGACACTGACTTTGTTGGGCACAGGAGGTACCAGAGAGCTAGAACAGACTGAGGACTTAGGTCTACTGTGGCAGCTTGACACTGACTTTGTTGGGCACAGGAGGTACCAGAGAGCTAGAACAGACTGAGGACTTAGGTCTACTGTGGCAGCTTGGCCCTGACTTTCTTGCGCACAGGAGGTACCAGAGAGCTAGAACAGACTGAGGACTTAGGTCTACTGTGGCAGCTTGCCCTGACTTTCTTGCGCACAGGAGGTACCAGAGAGCTAGAACAGACTGAGGACTTAGGTCTACTGTGGCAGCTTGACACTAACTTTCTTGGGCACAGGAGGTACTAGAGTACTAGAACAGACTGAGGACTTAGGTCTACTGTGGCAGCTTGACACTGACTTTGTTGGGCACAGGAGGTACTAGAGAGCTAGAACAGACTGAGGACTTAGGTCTACTGTGGCAGCTTGACACTGACTTTGTTGGGCACAGGAGGTACTAGAGAGCTAGAACAGACTGAGGACTTAGGTCTACTGTGGCAGCTTGACACTGACATTCTTGGGCACAGGAGGTACTAGAGTACTAGAACAGACTGAGGACTTGGTCTACTGTGGCAGCTTGACACTGACATTCTTGGGCACAGAAGGTACTAGAGTACTAGAACAGACTGAGGACTTGGGTCTACTGTGGCAGCTTAACACTGACTTTCTTGGGCACAGGAGGTACTAGAGTACTAGAACAGACTGAGGACTTGGGTCTACTGTGGCAGCTTGACACTGACATTCTTGGGCACAGGAGGTACTAGAGTACTAGAACAGACTGAGGACTTGGTCTACTGTGGCAGCTTGACACTGACATTCTTGGGCACAGGAGGTACTAGAGTACTAGAACAGACTGAGGACTTAGGTCTACTGTGGCAGCTTGACACTGACATTCTTGGGCACAGGAGGTACTAGAGTACTAGAACAGACTGAGGACTTGGGTCTACTCAGGGATATAAGGCTGTGTCAATAGGTGAGTGTTCCCGACGTTTCGAAGGTTGTACTGCATACCTTTGAAGGTGAAGGCAACACGACCTTTGGAAACGTCGGTAACCACACGCCTAACGACACGACGTCATATCCCAAAATGTGTGCACCTTCAACAGCACCGCTGTGAGCACCTCACGTCTAGGCACAATACAGACTGACTATGTAGGTCTGTTTTGACCGTCTGCAGAAGTCCTCCGTGGAGCAGAGACTGTCCTAGAGGCTGACAAGTTCTCAACTGGTGAGGAAGTTCTTCACAATTGACGGAAACTGAGGGTTTATTGCCGTACCACAAGAGTCCGCCACTGGGCTCAGTCCGGAGCCAAATGAATCATATTCACGTCATTCCATCTTATTTCCCTAAGATAGATTCTAATATTATCCACCCTTATCCTCCAAGTCTATCAAGTGGCCTCTCTCCTTCACATTTCCTCACCAAAACCCTGTCAGCATTTAACAGTTCGAAGAGATTAGTGTGATTACATTCCTTCATTCTGCAGTCTGTCTTTCGACAGGTCCGTAGCCTCTTCATTCTGCAGTCTGTCTTACGACAGGTCCGTAGCCTCTTCATTCTGCAGTCTGTCTTACGACAGGGCCGTAGCCTCTTCATTCTGCAGTCTGTCTTACGACAGGTCCGTAGCCTCTTCATTCTGTAGTCTGTCTTACGTCAGGTCCGTAGCATCTTCATTCTGCAGTCTGTCTTACGACAGGTCCGTAGCCTCTTCATTCTGCAGTCTGTCTTACGACAGGTCCGTAGCCTCTTCATTCTGTAGTCTGTCTTACGTCAGGTCCGTAGCCTCTTCATTCTGCAGTCTGTCTTACGACAGGTCCGTAGCCTCTTCATTCTGCAGTCTGTCTTACGACAGGTCCGTAGCCTCTTCATTCTGCAGTCTGTCTTACGACAGGTCCGTAGCCTCTTCATTCTGTAGTCTGTCTTACGACAGGTCCGTAGCCTCTTCATTCTGCAGTCTGTCTTACGACGGGTCCGTAGCCTCTTCATTCTGCAGTCTGTCTTACGACAGGTCCGTAGCCTCTTCATTCAGCAGTCTGTCTTACGACAGGTCCGTAGCCTCTTCATTCTGCAGTCTGTCTTACGACAGGTCCGTAGCCTCTTAATTCTGCAGTCTGTCTTACGACAGGTCCGTAGTCTCTCCCAAAGCAAGTTCTCCACAGGGTGCTTCCTAGATTTCAAGCTTCCGCCGCGATGTTGATGAAGTCTGGGGTCGTCTGGGTTATTACGCGGCGTCGTGTGGTAATTGTTTACCGACGTTTCGGGACAACGTATCGGTCCCATCCTCACAGGTAAAGAGTCCGAGTGGGAACTCTTGACCCGTGAGGATAGGACCGATACGTTGTCCCGAAACGTCGGTAAACAATTACCACACGACGCCGCGTAATAACCCAGAAGACCGCAGATTTCATAGTGCTTCCTCTTTCAATTTCCAGTATCTTCTCTTTTCCTTAAGGTCATCCATTATAATATCCCCTCTGCTTAAGAAGTGCACCACTGAGACATGTAGGTAGAGCTGTACGCATTCTGGACGTCAGCACTTGACAGAGGTACGTTCTGACCTTCACGCTGACATGAAGAGGTGCTAAGTCAAATGGGGCTGAGAGATGTGGCTGTTGTTCGATACGTTACGTTGCGAGGTTTTGTGGCAGCCTGTTGTGACCGTTAGTAAAGAAGGAAGTGGCAGTGGCCTGTGTATCGGCCTTGTTCCTAAGTGAACACTGGAGCTGTCGAACATTCCGGCGACTGCGTCACATCGGGTTCTGTCACGTGGTCTAGTGCCGTATCTCTTTCCCTTGCGCGGAGCTCCTTTGTCAGGCTGAAGTAATTGACAGTAGTGTGAATATCTGTGTACTGGAAAACTTTGTGCTTGTCGACTGAAAATAATAAAAAAAGTATGTTGATAATCGCGTGGCTTATCGCAGCGGTACACGCGACCTGCTGCCATACGTTGCTTGATGCTTGAGCCAGGCCGCTGGTTGAACCGACAACTCAGAATGCTTGTCATAAAGCTGACAGACATGGCAGTAATAACATCGCAGGCTATAATTCTGGAGAAAAGTCATTCTTGTTATGATGAGGGGTGTCTCACCCTCTTTTTCTGTTACAGACACGTGACATAACGTGAAAGGCGTCCTTCCTTGTACTCAATAAACAGTCTGTTGTCTGAACTTTGATTGCGATGATATTAGAAAAGCAAATATACCTGAATTTGCATCCGTGTTAAGCGAAAACCTTTATTTACAATCAAACTTCCTTCCCAAGGACATGAAATGGTACTCAATTCAAAATTATCCTTAACAACCGTAAATTCTGCAATGCGGAAACGGAAGGTAGCGATGTGTGTCCGTACAGTTCTGTTCTCAGTTCGTCGCAGAATTTATCTGAGGAGTTGGCATTTGTCATAAAAGAGGAGGAACTAAAGCCAGTCATATAGTAGATGTCTTTGGTGAGTGGTGAAAGGTCCGAGGTCAAAAGTCGTTACGAAGTGTAAATGTGACAGAATACGTTCATACGAAGTATCATGTTTTGTAGGTAAAGTCTCGGCACTGTGTGCAGGACAAACGTAAGCCGTTAATGCAGTCTGAAAAAGAGAAACATTTCGTATACAGATTGCATGAGTAGATAAGGTAACTGTCCTTCTAACTCAGCACAGGCAGACAGGTACATGAGACGTGTGACTGTGCTATTTAAGGCACTATCATCGAATTGTTCTAATTAACTTAAATGGGCTAGCAAAGAAACAAAACACGATCTCACGGAAGGTGTTCGACGTGAAGAGATTCATAATGCTAAACGGACCGGCGCTCTTCTTGTTCGAAGGAAATATTTCTTTTTGCACCAATACAGAGCGGTAGGAAGACTATTTCACTTAATCGTCCTCCTCGTCGCCATCCTCCTCCTTCTCCTCCTCATCATCATCTTTATCATCATCAACAAGAAAATAACAACAACAACAGTAGATTATGCTCAGTTCACTGTCCTCAAATCTTGACCCGTCTGGATCCGTCGTCATTTCTTAGAACGATCAGTCTCTAGTGGTTTATCCTTATAACGACAAGATTAACGTGAAATATGTTTAAAGACTCAGCTCGTACCGCGCAGTAAACACACTCCGTCTCAGTTACACAAGTTGTGGACAGTACAGCTGTGCAAGTTGTGGACAGTACAGCTGTGCAAGTTGTTGACAGTACAGCTGTGCAAGTTGTGGACAGTACAGCTGTGCAAGTTGTGGACAGTACAGCTGTGCAAGTTGTGGACAGTACAGCTGTGCAAGTTGTGGACAGTACAGCTGTGCAAGTTGTGGACAGTACAACTGTGCAAGTTGTGGACAGTACAGCTGTGCAAGTTGTGGACAGTACAAATGTGCAAGTTGTGGAGAGTACAGCTGTGCAAGTTGTGGACAGTACAGCTGTGCAAGTTGTGGACAGTACAGCTGTGCAAGTTGTGGACAGTACAGCTGTGCAAGTTGTGGACAGTACAGCTGTGCAAGTTGTGGACAGTACAGCTGTGCAAGTTGTGGACAGTACAGCTGTGCAAGTTGTGGACAGTACAGCTGTGCAAGTTGTGGACAGTACAGCTGTGCAAGTTGTGGACAGTACAACTGTGCAAGTTGTGGACAGTACAGCTGTGCAAGTTGTGGACAGTACAAATGTGCAAGTTGTGGAGAGTACAGCTGTGCAAGTTGTGGACAGTACAGCTGTGCAAGTTGTGGACAGTACAGCTGTGCAAGTTGTGGACAGTACAGCTGTGCAAGTTGTGGACAGTACAGCTGTGCAAGTTGTGGACAGTACAGCTGTGCAAGTTGTGGACAGTACAGCTGTGCAAGTTGTGGACAGTACAGCTGTGCAAGTTGTGGACAGTACAGCTGTGCAAGTTGTGGACAGTACAGCTGTGCAAGTTGTGGACAGTACAGCTGTGCAAGTTGTGGACAGTACAGCTGTGCAAGTTGTGGACAGTACAGCTGTGCAAGTTGTGGACAGTACAGCTGTGCAAGTTGTGGACAGTACAGCTGTGCAAGTTGTGGACAGTACAGCTGTGCAAGTTGTGGACAGTACAGCTGTGCAAGTTGTGGACAGTACAGCTGTGCAAGTTGTGGACAGTACAGCTGTGCAAGTTGTGGACAGTACAGCTGTGCAAGTTGTGGACAGTACAGCTGTGCAAGTTGTGGACAGTACAGCTGTGCAAGTTGTTGACAGTACAGCTGTGCAAGTTGTTGACAGTACAGCTGTGCAAGTTGTGGACAGTACAGCTGTGCAAGTTGTGGACAGTACAGCTGTGCAAGTTGTGGACAGTACAGCTGTGCAAGTTGTGGACAGTACAGCTGTGCAAGTTGTGGACAGTACAACTGTGCAAGTTGTGGACAGTACAACTGTGCAAGTTGTGGACAGTACAACTGTGCAAGTTGTGGACAGTACAACTGTGCAAGTTGTGGACAATACAACTGTGCAAGTTGTGGACAATACAACTGTGCAAGTTGTGGACAGTACAACTGTGCAAGTTGTGGACAGTACAGCTGTGCAAGTTGTGGACAGTACAGCTGTGCAAGTTGTGGACAGTACAGCTGTGCAAGTTGTGGACAGTACAACTGTGCAAGTTGTGGACAGTACAACTGTGCAAGTTGTGGACAGTACAACTGTGCACGCTGTGGATAGTACAACTGTGCAAGTTGTGGACAGTACAACTGTGCTAGTTGTGGACAGTACAACTGTGCAAGTTTCCCAACAGGCAAGTAATCTTCACGATTTCTGTCCGGAACTTTTGTTGCACAGTTCACTAGGTACGCTTTTGTTTTCCTAGGGAATGTGACATCTGACGATCTCATGGCAGTGAGTTCCAATATTACGGTGTCGTTGAACATGATGCCGTGTAGTTTGGTAGGCAGGTAACCAACGTTTTTCAGTCACATTGTCTGTCTCCTTGTGTGTGTGAAGCAATTTGATGTTTATAAGTCGTCTTGTGACAGGTAATGACATTCAGAGAACTGTCATACGTGCTGCTTGTGCGATATTTTGAGTTTATTTTTAATTTAGCTTTATATCCTACTGTGTGGTTTAATTCTTGTAATGTACGACGTGAAGATAAGGAATCAACATTAGTTAGAAGGTTTTATTGCTGGCTGCACGAGAGTTACAAGTCGAGTTCTTTTATTTTACGAAAAACACAGGTATAAATCAAGTGTGGATAGAGAAGAGTAAAGCTCGCTTTTCCTGATAAAACTCAGCCTCTCTTGTTTGGAAAGTGTCCCTCGAATGATCTTGTGCAGCCGACTGAAGAGAGGGAGGCGAGGAGGAGAGAAGCGAAGGAGAGAATAAGGAAAAACGTAACTGTTAACGATACTTGGCTACATCCCCAGCTCGAGATAACACGCTGCCATTGTCATCTGCAATAGCGCCGAGTAAGAGGGAAGCAAAATAGGACAGGACGCTATAAACTAGTAGCAGATGGCGCACAGTCAATACAGAGCTTATTAACTTCACTGGTTTTCAAACGGTACTGTTTGTCACCACCAAAAGTAACGCATGATATGAGTAATTCGAAGGCCCAACATCGGTTGTTGATATTCATCCTCCCATCCGAACCTTAAAGATGCCACTATCGCCTCCAAAGTATTGTAATTGTGCTACAATTTCAGCCCATCTCAATCGCCTTCCTTTAATAAACACATTTAAGCTCCGTCAGTTAACTCTGTACAATTTTATATCTTAATGTTTTTGTCTCTTAAGACCAAATATGTCCGCAGCAGTTTGTCCGTCACGGTCACGCTTTCATTCCCACGTAACGTCTGCTTCTAAATAATTTCACTCAGTGCTGGAGCATCACTTTCGAGCCCCGGTTTCTACCACTTCATTACCCAATCTGGACTGCACCTACATTCCCGTCCAGTGGACACTATGGGCACTTAAGCATTGTAAAGCCGGCTGCAGCTTGAAGCTAACCACTCACCTTTATCGGGTATCGATACCAAGTAAGCATGCTTTACCCGCATTTCGCAATATGTTTTGATGATGCGGTGGACATCACTAGCTGTTATCATTGTCCGTCCTCTTTTCTTGGTTTTCCGTGTTACCACTTTTTAAGAGGTTCTCCACAAACATGTGGTACATGTTCCTGATCTCCTTTTGACAGTTACATATGTGGAAGTAACTCGTCTTAACCCCCATGATCACCGTACCACAACTTTAACGAATAAGCCGATTACCGGCAGGACAACTTTCCTCTTCTCCGCAAAGTCAAGACCGGATGTGGGACGCAGCTGTGGGCTTATTTAATGGCTGCCGGTGTAAAGCAGGCGGGCTTGAGTCGGACGACTCAAATCCGTGTAGTGCAACACTGAGAATTGCTGGAGCTCAACCTCTGCTCCCCATATTCTTTCATGGTTTTTATTGAGACATATTATTATTATTATTATTATTAGTAGTAGTAGTAGTAGTAAAAGGTATCACTTTTGTCCAGATTTAGTGACAACATTGTCAGCCTTTATCTGACAATGTCGCTCTGTCTGTAATGTCACACACAATTTGTACACACCTGTGTGAATGCAGCTGACTGTTTTACCACAAAATATCGCAGTCAGTGTTACAGTAACTTGTGTTCTAAGGTTCACTGCAACATTATTTTGTACATGTAATCCCCGCCAGTGTTGACTGAACCCCATGTGTTAACACGTACGCTGCATCAACTGAGACAGTTCTATAGAAGTAGGCCTATAAGGCTATCAGAAGCACCGTTCTTAGCTCCATATGCCGACGAGTAATGACGTCAGTAAATCGTATTTATGCTGGTGCATTAAGGACCACAACTGCATTTGAGTCTAAGAAGCTCTTTTGAGCAGATTTACTTGGTGTAAGTTAGCTAATTTTTGCCTTCAGTTTCCATGGAAGACGACAGCTAGGTTTAATTGGAACGGAACTGCTGCGGTGTGTTGTGAGAGACGGTGTGTTGTGAGAGACGGTGCGTTGTGAGAGACGATGTGTTGTGAGAGACGATGTGTTGTGAGAGACGGTGTGTTGTGAGAGACGGTGTGTTGTGAGAGTCGGTGTGTTGTGAGAGACGGTGTGTTGTGAGAGACGGTGTGTTGTGAGAGACGGTGCGTTGTGAGAGACGATGTGTTGTGAGAGACGATGTGTTGTGAGAGACGGTGCGTTGTGAGAGACGGTGTGTTGTGAGAGACGGTGTGTTGTGAGAGACGGTGCGTTGTGAGAGACGATGTGTTGTGAGAGACGATGTGTTGTGAGAGACGATTGTTTGTGAGAGACGGTGTGTTGTGAGAGACGGTGTGTTGTGAGAGACGGTGTGTTGTGAGAGTCGGTGTGTTGTGAGAGTCGGTGTGTTGTGAGAGTCGGTGTGTTGTGAGAGACGGTGCGTTGTGAGAGACGATGTGTTGTGAGAGACGATGTGTTGTGAGAGACGATGTGTTGTGAGAGACGGTGCGTTGTGAGAGACGGTGCGTTGTGAGAGACGGTGTGTTGTGAGAGACGGTGCGTTGTGAGAGACGGTGCGTTGTGAGAGACGATGCGTTGTGAGAGACGATGTGTTGTGAGAGACGGTGCGTTGTGAGAGACGATGTGTTGTGAGAGACGGTGCGTTGTGAGAGACGGTGCGTTGTGAGAGACGGGTGTTGTGAGATGTGTTGTGAGAGACGGTGCGTTGTGAGAGACGGTGCGTTGTGAGAGACGGTGGTTGTGAGAGACGGTGTGTTGTGAGAGACGGTGTGTTGTGAGAGACGGTGTGTTGTGAGAGACGGTGCGTTGTGAGAGACGGTGCGTTGTGAGAGTCGGTGTGTTGTGAGAGTCGGTGTGTTGTGAGAGACGGTGTGTTGTGAGAGACGGTGTGTTGTGAGAGACGGTGTGTTGTGAGAGACGGTGCGTTGTGAGAGACGATGTGTTGTGAGAGAGGGTGCGTTGTGAGAGACGGTGCGTTGTGAGAGACGGTGCGTTGTGAGAGACGGTGCGTTGTGAGAGAGGGTGTGTTGTGAGAGTCGGTGTGTTGTGAGAGACGGTGCGTTGTGAGAGACGGTGTGTTGTGAGAGTCGGTGTGTTGTGAGAGTCGGTGTGTTGTGAGAGACGGTGCGTTGTGAGAGACGGTGCGTTGTGAGAGACGATGTGTTGTGAGAGAGGGTGTGTTGTGAGAGACGGTGCGTTGTGAGAGACGGTGCGTTGTGAGAGACGGTGTGTTGTGAGAGTCGGTGTGTTGTGAGAGTCGGTGTGTTGTGAGAGACGGTGTGTTGTGAGAGACGGTGCGTTGTGAGAGACGATGTGTTGTGAGAGAGGGTGTGTTGTGAGAGACGGTGCGTTGTGAGAGACGGTGCGTTGTGAGAGACGGTGTGTTGTGAGAGAGGGTGTGTTGTGAGAGTCGGTGTGTTGTGAGAGACGGTGCGTTGTGAGAGACGGTGCGTTGTGGAGAGACGATGTGTTGTGAGAGAGGGTGTGTTGTGAGAGACGGTGCGTTGTGAGGGACGGTGCGTTGTGAGGACGGTGCGTTGTGAGAGACGGTGCGTTGTGAGAGACGGAGCGTTGTGAGAGACGGTGCCAGAAATAGTTTGGACGGACAGGGGAGAAGGAAAGCTTTGTTTTGGACAATCGTGATAAGGACAGTAAAACAGGTGAAGTTCCTCGCATGCACGTGGAATTCTTAGAAATTCGAATGTACAGATTTATGTCTTACTTTACACTGTCGAAGAAAGACTGTCCTGACACGTGAAGATATGAACTTGACACGTGTGGCTTCCTTGTCATAACTACAGGAACATTTCACACTACAATACTGGAATTGATTGTACATCGTCCTTTTCGATTCTGCACGATAGAGTTACTGTCCTTTGATAATGAGATTTGAGCGTACGAACTGCGATCTGACAGCTGGAAACGACAGCGGAGAGCAAGCTACTCGTTTTACGAAAAGCATTTCAGAAATTTCAGCTATGAAGGTTTGTGCAGTTTGCAAAGCAGAGAAGAAGCTGTATGTTCTTCGCCAAATTGATCTGAATTTAACATGGCATTTTGCAGTACCCTTGAGATGACTACGTGACAGTTGACTGTGTTCACATAGGAAGCCCAAAGCAGGTGCAGAACTAGTGACGGCATTTCATGCTGTTTGAATGTTTGGGAAAATGAGCAGCTTGTACTTTCTGTGACGTAGCTGCCTTTGTAAGAGGCATTGTGCGTAACCACACACACACACGCCTTCAACGCGATCAGCCGCAGTTCGGACGAAACTATAAGCACGTATTGTAGCTCAGGCGTGTTGCGACTGTACCCCAGGTCTCCTTCGTCATGCTGCCACTCTAACATTTTATAATGTTGCGCCACATCGTAGCAGTCTGTATGCACTTAACATTACAGCTTAAGTTGATCAGTAAAAACAATAACAGAGCCGCAGGCCGCCTCTTCTGCAGTCTGCAACGACAGTAAAGTGTCGCCGTTGCATATAATGCAGTCCAGATAGCTAGCTAACTAACTAACTAACTGACTGACTCCGAGCAGAGTCCTCCTTCAGAAGCTAAGTTCCTCAGATAGTCAATAAATTCCTCGCACTTTATGCAAGATGAATGTCCGTTACCGTGCTCACAAAATCCCGCTACTTCTCCCTGTCCTCAGCCACAAAAAACCAATTCACACCCCGTCCAATTACTTTAGGATATACCTTAATATTATCCTCCCGTCTACACCTAGTTCTTCCGAGTAGTCTCTTTCCTTCAGGTATCCCCATCAAAACCCCCTGTGTATGCATTTCTGCTCTCCCCACGTACCTGCCACATACCCCGTTGATCACCCGAGGTTGTTGTGAGGAGTGAAGTTACACGTGTTGTCCGACAGTTTCCACACGTGTTTCATCACAGTCGGTGCGCTCAGTGCAAGTGGGATTTGTGGTTAACAGAGAGGCATTAGGAGAGTTCTTTCTGCGATTGCTTCTGTTTTCTGTACTTTGGCCTTCCGCAGCCACTATCATTCCACCAATGCTCCATACTCAGTAATTTATCAATAACGCTATACAAACTTAGCAACTGGCAGCGTCCTTAAATCACACACACTTACACAGACACTCACCCGACTGTGTTAATTAATGACTTCCGTCAGCTCTGTACATGATGTAGCGTAGGACAAAGTGACTTTGTGAACTGTGCATTGTGCAGAGCTGCCAGTGAGCGGTTTGTGAACTGTGCATTGTGCAGAGCTGCCAGTGAGCGGTTTGTGAACTGTGCATTGTGCAGAGCTGCCAGTGAGCGGTTTGTGAACTGTGCATTGTGCAGAACTGCCAGTGAGCGGTTTGTGAACTGTGCATTGTGCAGACCTGCCAGTGAGCGGTTTGTGAACTGTGCATTGTGCAGAGCTGCCAGTGAGCGGTTTGTGAACTGTGCATTGTGCAGAGCTGCCAGTGAGCGGTTTGTGAACTGTGCATTGTGCAGAACTGCCAGTGAGCGGTTTGTGAACTGTGCATTGTGCAGACCTGCCAGTGAGCGGTTTGTGAACTGTGCATTGTGCAGACCTGCCAGTGAGCGGTTTGTGAACTGTGCATTGTGCAGACCTGCCAGTGAGCGGTTTGTGAACTGTGCATTGTGCAGACCTGCCAGTGAGCGGTTTGTGAACTGTGCATTGTGCAGACCTGCCAGTGAGCGGTTTGTGAACTGTGCATTGTGCAGACCTGCCAGTGAGTGGTTTCGGGCTCTTTAAGGCACTGTCTTAGCGTTTGGCTGCAGGACGTCGCAGATACGTCATTTGGTGTTGTGACCGAGATTGGCACCCAGGACGTCCCTGATACGAAGCAAGTGCACTAAAGTACTCGGCGACAGTGTTCCTTAGAAGTGAAGACCATGATGTCACTTTCCCTACGGACGGAACCGGTGAACGCGGCGTATAGAGGGCGTTGTTGTAAGCCCCCACGCATTTGTACCTGCTTATTGGAGGGATTTGAATGGCAATAATCAGATTTATTCCGTTTTTCCTTCGGTGAACAAAATTTTGGTGGTCAGTGCGTAGGAGGCTACGTGGTAGTGCGTAGGAGGCTACGTGTTAGTGCGTAGGAGGCTACGTGGTTTGCTGAACGGATACGGGCGTGGTGTATTGAGGCAATGGAGGAATGAACATTGTGACTTGGAGGTAAGGTGCAAGGAGCGATAAAGAGAGGAATGGATGACGATATGAAAGGGGAAGGCGAAGGAAGACTGAAATATAGGGTTGTGATGTGTGAAAGGGTGAAAAGAATAAGAAAAATCGGTAGGAGAAGGGGGGAGGGGGTGGAGAATAAGGAAGGAGAGAAGGTAAGAGAATTACCTTGTTTCGTCATATCCGTACGTTTTATTAAATTCAGAAAGCACGTCAGTTCACCGCCCGCAGCACCGCCACCCTACTTCTGGCTGATATGCCGCAAACATTGCAAACCGCTCATGCTATGCCGAAACTAAGCTATTCAGCGCCTATCCATCACGTGCACGCAGAAACACAGCTCAGTTGCCTTTTATTCACTGCAATCAGACTGCACGTGTGATATCACGAGAAAGCTTGACGTTTGATATTGCACTGCAGATACAACTTGCACGTTGTTGAATGCTGCATACAGACTCACGTTTGATATGCATGGCAGACACAGACTTCACGTGTGATATTCACTGCAGATACGACTTGCCGTTGTTGGATTTGCATGCAATACACTTGCACGTTTGAATCATGGCAGAACAGATTGCACGTTTTGATATTGCACTGGCGATACAGACTTGCACGTGTTGATATGCACGCAATAAACTTGCACTTTTGGATATTGCACTCTCTGACTTTTATGCACGCATCGCTCACTTGTGATATCAGCAGTCAACGAGTTTTTTGCACTGAATACAGACTGCACTGTGAATTGACTGCAGAACAGACTTGCACTTGTTGGTTTGCACTGGCAGATACAGACTTGCACTTTGTTGGATTGCACTGGCAGATACAGACTTGCACGTTGTTGGATATTGCTCAGTACATTGAGACGGCAATACAGACTTCACTTGTTGATTTGCATGGCATACAATTGCACTTTGATACTCACGTCCTGACCGTTTTCCAGGAAAGTCGCATCGTTAGAGCTTTCTGAAACTGTTGTGTTCTTGCGACTGGTTTCGTTACACGTACTGTCATTAACTGTCTGCATTGATTTGTATTCGTGTACGTGTAACACAATTTGTACGTGTAACACAATTTGTACGTGTAACACAATTCCGTTGCAACATTCGTAAGCAGGAAGCACAGTGCAAGACAGGTCGCAGTAATTGCTGTGGCAAACAGGTGGCAGCTCGGTGTCGTCCGTCGAGTTTATTGGTTAGTTTGTTATCGCATGTCAATGTTCTGCCAGCTTCATAGGTGGACAGGTCTAACTGTCGTCACGCTGCGACATAACTGTCGTCACGCTGCGCACTAACTGTCGTCACGCTCGCACATAACTGTCGTCACGCTGCCACTAACTGTCGTCACGCTGCGCACTAACTGTCGTCACGCTCGCACTAACTGTCGTCACGCTGCACACTAACTGTCGTCACGCTGCGCACTAACTGTCGTCACGCTGCGCCTAACTGTCGTCACGTGCGCACTAACTGTCTCACGCTGCGCACTAACTGTCGTCACGCTGCACTAACTGTCGTCACGCTGCGCACTAACTGTCGTCAGCTGCGCCCTAACTGTCGTCACGCTGCGCCTAACTGTCGTCACGCTGCGCACTAACTGTCGTCACGCTGCGCACTAACTGTCGTCACGCTGCGCCCTAACTGTCGTCACGTGCGCACTAACTGTCGTCACGCTGCGCCTAACTGTCGTCACGCTGCACTAACTGTCGTCACGCTGTACTGCACCTCTCTTATATGACTGTTCGTCACGCTGCGCACTAACTGTTCGTCACGCTGTGCACTGCTAACCTGTCGTCAACGCTGCGCACTAACTGTCGTCACGCTTACACTAACGTGTACAGAAATCCTGCGCACTAACTCGTCAAGCTGCGCCCTAACTGTCGTCACGCTGCGCCCTAACTGTCGTCACGCTGCGCCCTAACTGTCGTCACGCTGCGCCCTAACTGTCGTCACGCTGCGCACTAACTGTCTTCACGCTGCGCCCTAACTGTCGTCACGCTGCGCACTAACTGCCTTCACGCTGCGCACTAACTGTCGTCACGCTTAACACTAACTGTCGTCACGCTGCGCCCTAACTGTCGTCACGCTGCGCACTGTCGTCACGCTGCGCACTAACTGTCGTCACGCTTAACACTAACTGTCGTCACGCTGCGCACTAACTGTCGTCACGCTTAACACTAACTGTCGTCACGCTGCGCCCTAACTGTCGTCACGCTGCGCCCTAACTGTCGTCACGCTTAACACTAACTGTCGTCACGCTGCGCACTAACTGTCGTCACGCTTAACACTAACTGTCGTCACGCTGCGCCCTAACTGTCGTCACGCTGCGCACTAACTGTCTTCACGCTGCGCACTAACTGTCGTCACGCTGCGCCCTAACTGTCGTCACGCTGCGCCCTAACTGTCGTCACGCTGCGCACTAACTGTCTTCACGCTGCGCACTAACTGTCGTCACGCTGCGCCCTAACTGTCGTCACGCTGCGCACTGAACACCTTGCTGTCTGTCTGCACCTTCTCTCTTCATGACATGCTGTGATCTCTGTAAGTCTGTTCGTTGTTTCCTGCAGTGCAGAATGCTGTGCAGCTGTCTCAGACGCTTTGTACGGTAATATGCAAGTCTGTAATCCTATACGAGCTGTGTACGAGATTAACAGATTGTACAGAATATTCCTGGCGATCGTCCTGCCCTCTGCGTCAGAATTACCATTTCAATTGTAACACTTCCAGTTCATTACCAATCTGTCTTTTCTCCAGATGTTTTTTTTTTGTGTTCGTGATATCCACTTGAGGCTAACAATAAACACAGGTTTTCCGTAAACAGCATCAGCCGAGCTGTCATTTAATGGACACACACTGTGTTCTGTGCGAGTACGTAGGAACTGAATTTTTAAATCTAATTTGGTTAACTGTGATCTTCAGTGGCCTGAATTGTGTATGGCTTAAATTCATGTTCTGTTCTACTAAGTCTTTCTAATTTCAAGTTTTCAGTTTCGCACGTTACTCATACAAGCATCAAACAATTTCCGTTATTTAACGAGCAAGGAACTGTCTGTAATATCCGAAG
The DNA here is from genome assembly GCA_021186555.1 of Reticulitermes speratus. Lineage (NCBI taxonomy): Eukaryota > Metazoa > Arthropoda > Insecta > Blattodea > Rhinotermitidae > Reticulitermes > Reticulitermes speratus. The sequence goes on from JAJKFL010000031.1 coordinate 34,145,918, forward strand.
TTCTCAAGACGTGGTGACGAATGTTGGGCCATTGCTACATAGTCACCGAAATGGCCTAAACAGCCCAAGAAGATTCTTATTGCACCACTTAGACCTTGAAAAAGCAGGCAGCGAGCTGCTCCGAAACTTCGGCAACTACTGAGCAGTTGACACTGCGTCATATGTCACAAGACTTGATTATTCGAATGGAAGCAGTTTGGTGTAACAGCACTAACATCACACTAATGCTGTACAAGTATCAGTCGCGTGTACCCGTTCTGTTTTAGGGACACACTACATGCTGCTGTACAAGTATCAGTCTCGTGTACCCGTTCTGTTTTAGGGACACACTACATGCTGCTGTACAAGTATCAGTCGCGTGTACCCGTTCTGTTTTAGGGACACACTACATGCTGCTGTACAAGTATCAGTCGCGTGTACCCGTTCTGTTTTAGGGACACACTACATGCTGCTGTACAAGTATCAGTCGCGTGTACCCGTTCTGTTTTAGGGACACACTACATGCTGCTGTACAAGTATCAGTCGCGTGTACCCGTTCTGTTTTAGGGACACACTACATGCTGCTGTACAAGTATCAGTCGCGTGTACCCTTCTGTTTTAGGGACACACTACATGCTGCTGTACAAGTATCAGTCGCGTGTACCCGTTCTGTTTTAGGGACACACTACATGCTGCTGTACAAGTATCAGTCGATGTACCCGTTCTGTTTTAGGGACACACTACATGCTGCTGTACAAGTATAGTGCGTGTACCCGTTCTGTTTTAGGGACACACTACATGCTGCTGTACAAGTATCAGTCGATTGTACCCGCTTCTGTTTTAGGGACACACTACATGCTGCTGTACAAGTATGAGTGCGTGTACCCGTTCTGTTTTAGGGACACACTACATGCTGCTGTACAAGTATCAGTCGCGTGTACCCGCTCTGTTTTAGGGACACACTACATGCTGCTGTACAAGTATCAGTCGCGTGTACCCGCTCTGTTTTAGGGACACACTACATGCTGCTGTACAAGTATCAGTCGCGTGTACCCGTTCTGTTTTAGGGACACACTACATGCTGCTGTACAAGTATCAGTCGCGTGTACCCGTTCTGTTTTAGGGACACACTACATGCTGCTGTACAAGTATCAGTCGCGTGTACCCGTTCTGTTTTAGGGACACACTACATGCTGTTGTACAAGTATCAGTCGCGTGTACCGTTCTGTTTTAGGGACACACTACATGCTGCTGTACAAGTATCAGTCGCGTGTACCCGTTCTGTTTTAGGGACACACTACATGCTGCTGCTGTACAAGTATCATTCGCGTGTACCCGTTCTGTTTTAGGGACACACTACATGCTGCTGTACAAGTATCAGTCGCGTGTACCCGTTCTGTTTTAGGGACACACTACATGCTGCTGTACAAGTATCAGTCGCGTGTACCCGTTCTGTTTTAGGGACACACTACATGCTGTTGTACAAGTATCAGTCGCGTGTACTCGTTCTGTTTTAGGGACACACTACATGCTGCTGTACAAGTATCAGTCGCGTGTACCCATTCTGTTTTAGGGACACACTACATGCTACTGTACAAGTGTCAGTCGCGTGTACCCGTTCTGTTTTAGGGACACAATACATGCTACTGTACAAGTATCAGTCGCGTGTACCCGTTCTGTTTTAGGGACACACTACATGCTGCTGTACAAGTATCAGTCGCTTGTACCCGTTCTGTTTTAGGGACACACTACATGCTGCTGTACAAGTATCAGTCGCGTGTACCCGTTCTGTTTTAGGGACACACTACATGCTCTGTACAAGTGTCAGTCGCGTGTACCCGTTCTGTTTTAGGGACACACTACATGCTACTGTACAAGTATCAGTCGCGTGTACCCGTTCTGTTTTAGGGACATACTACATGCTGCTGTACAAGTATCAGTCACGTGTACCCGTTCTGTTTTAGGGACACACTACATGCTACTGTACAAGTTCAGTCGCGTGTACCCGTTCTGTTTTAGGGACACACTACATGCTGCTGTACAAGTATCAGTCGCGTGTACCCGTTCTGTTTTAGGGACACACTACATGCTGCTGTACAAGTATCAGTCGCGTGTACCCGTTCTGTTTTAGGGACACACTACATGCTGCTGTACAAGTATCAGTCGCGTGTACCCGTTCTGTTTTAGGGACACACTACATGCTGCTGTACAAGTATCAGTCGCGTGTACCCGTTCTGTTTTAGGGACACACTACATGCTGCTGTACAAGTATCAGTCGCTTGTACCCGTTCTGTTTTAGGGACACACTACATGCTGCTGTACAAGTATCAGTCGCGTGTACCCGTTTAGGGACACTAACTGGCTGTACAAGTGTCAGTGGTGTTTGTACAGTGGACACAAATGCTGATGTACAAGTTTAGTCGCGTGTACCAGTTCTGTTTTAGGGATACTAATGCGCTGTACATAACAGTCACTGTACGTATTTGTTATAGGACACACAGTGGCATAAGTCTTGTGGTGTAGTTTGTTTGTAGGGAATACACTACAGTGCTGTAAAGTTCAAGTGTGTGTACCGTTCGTTAGGGACACTAAATGCTGGTGTAAAGTATCAGCGCGTGGACCTAAGTCTGTTTTTGGGTAACTACAGCAGTGACAAAGTAGCTGCGTGTACGTTCTGTTTTAGGGAGGACACTAAGTGCTGTAAGTGTAGTGGTTGTACCCTTTGTTTTGGACACATAAGTGCTGTAAGTGTAGTGGTGTAGTTCTAGAGGGACACTACATGTGCTGTAGTGTATCAGTGCTTGTACCGTTCTGATTTGGGAACACTAATGCTGCTGTAAAGTATCAGTCGCGTGTTACCCGTTCTGTTTTAGGACAACTACATGCTGCTGTACAAGTATCAGTCGCGTGTGTACCCGTTCTGTTTAGGGAACACTACATGCTGTGTACAAGTTCAGTCGGTGTACCCAGTTCTGTTTTAGGGACACACTACATGCTAGCTGTACAAGTATCAGTCGCGTGTACCCGTTCTGTTTTAGGGACAACTACAATGCTGCTGTACAAGTATCAGTCGAGTGTACGTTCTGTTTAGGACACTACATGCTAGTGACAAGTGTCAGTCGCGTGTACCCGTTCTGTTTTAGGGACACAATACATGCTACTGTACAAGTGCAGTCGGTGTACCGTTCTGTTTTAGGACACACTACATGCATGCTGTACAAGTACAGTCGCGTGTACCCGTTCTGTTTTAGGACACACTACATGCTGTGTACAAGTATCAGTGCGAGTGTACCGTTCTGTTTTAGGGACACACTACATGCTGCTGTACAAGTTCAGTCGCGTGTACCCGTTCTGTTTTAGGGACACACTACATGCTGCTGTACAAGTATCAGTCGCGTGTACCGTTCTGTTTTAGGGACACACTACATGCTGCTGTACAAGTTATCAGTGCGTGTACCCGTTCTGTTTTAGGGACACACTAATGCTGCTGTACAAGTACATCGCGTGTACCCTTCTGTTTTAGGGACACACACATGCTGTGTACAAGTATCAGTCGCGTGTACCCGTTTGTTTTAGGGACACACTACATGTGCTGTAAAGTATCAGTCGCGTGTACCCGTTCTGTTTTAGGGACACACTACATGCATGTGTACAGTATCAGTGCGTGTACCGTTCTGTTTTAGGACACACTACATGCTGCTGTAAAGTATCAGTAGCGTGTACCCATCTGTTTAGGGACACTACTACATGCTGCTGTACAAGTATCAGTAGCTTGTACCCGTTCTGTTTTAGGACACATACAGCGCAGTACAAGTATCAGTGCGTGTACCCGTTCTGTTTAGGGACACACTAATGCTGCTGTACAAGTATCAGTCGCTGTACCCGTTAGTCTTAGGGAAGACACTAAATGCTGCTGTACAGTTACAGTCGGTGTACCCGTTGTTAGGGACACTACATGCACTAAAGTCTGTCGATAGCTGTACCCGTTTGTTTTAGGGACACAATACATGCTCTGTACAAGTATCAGTCGATGTACCGTTCTGTTTTAGGGCAATACACTAACATGCTGCTGTAAAGTTATCAGTCGTGTACCAGTTTGTTTTAGGGACACACTAAATGCTGCTGTACAAGTGTCAGTCGCTGTACCAGTTCTGTTTAGGGACACATACATGTGCTGTAATGTAATTGTCGGTTGTAGCCGTTCGTTAGGGACACACTACATGCTGCTGTAAAGTATCAGTCGGTGTACCGTCTGTTTTAGGGACACTACATGCTGCTGTAAAGTATCAGTGCGTTACCGTTCTGTTTTAGGGAACACTACATGTGCTGTACAAGTTCAGTCGCGTGTACCAGTTCTGTTTTAGGGACACACTACATGTGCTGTACGAAGTTCAGTCGCTGTACCCGTTCTGTTTTAGGGACACACTACATGCTGGGAGTACAAGTATCAGTCGCGTGTACCCAAGGGACACTAAAGTGCTGTGAAGTGTACGTGTGTGTTAGGCTATGCAGCAATGTGGACCTAAGTTCAGTGAGTGTAATGTGTGTTAGTAGGACAGCACTAAAGTGCTGAGTAAGTAAGTCGGTGTACCTATCAGTTAGTGGACACACATAATGTACTGTAAAGTGTCAGTGTGTGTTAGCTAGGCAGCAAGTGGACACTAAAGAAAGCACTACGTCAGTCTTCTCACATACATTCACTGTATGCATAAAGTGAAGCAATCGCCTGCCGGGCAAGTAGCAAGTAATTGCTGGCCTCCTAGTGGTGACCAACTAAAAAGGCAGTGAAGGAGTGAATGGGACTGAAGGGACTCGGAAGAGTGTCCAAATTGGGTCTTGTGTCAATAGCTGGTGGGCTGTTTGTTCCCACAGTAGTTGGCTGTTCCCTGAATAGCTCAGGGGCCATCAAGTACTGAAAAACGTGTCTGCGCCACGGAGTTCGGCGCCTAGTAGATTGGTCGCAAAGTTTAAGGAATCGGGAGAAAATTTTAGCATTACGAATTTACAATTATGAAGGATTTTTACAACAGTTGCAAGTTTTCTGAATAAGATAATGACATTATACTCTCGTAGCTTCTCGAAGTCAGAGTCTAATTTGTAATTTAATTAGCGTCTCAGTAAAACAGTAGCAGGGCGCGTAGTGTCGTGGCAGCGTCTTCTCGCTTCTCTCAGAACAGTGCTTTTGAGACACACATCACTATCTTGCTCTCATTTAGCTTGCGATCGACCTACGTCTTTATCACGCCGCACTAAGTGACACATTACGCTAATAAAGTGTCTGTCGTAATCTCACGACAAAGGAACAATCACACAAGCGTTCCCAGTTAATAGCATGTTTTAGTTTCCGTCACTTCCTGCCTTCCTGCCAAGCTCTCTCCTTTCTGCACTGATTTGTATCGACTTATTGACCCTTAATTACCGCGTTTCTTCTCCTCTGTGTATTTGGTTAGAGGACAAAAAAGGTGGAGAACACAGAACAGGTAACCTTTACATACTGCAGGCGTCGTTTCAAAACCGGTGCTCACATTTCGTGGCGACGGACGTACAGACGAACAACATTTGAGTCTCTCACAACGATGGTTGCGAAGAGCGCGCACGGCCGATCAGTCGGTCTGTCAGTGTAAGACCAAAGCATCCTCTACACATTCTGCTATTCCCCTTTCTTTCCACTCTCCACACTACTTCTAATGTTGATGCCAGCTAATCATGTCAGTAGAAGCTCTACACATTCTGCTATTCCCCTTTCTTTCCACTCTCCACACTACTTCTAATGTTGATGCCAGCTAATCATGTCAGTAGAAGCTCTACACATTCTGCTATTCCCCTTTCTTTCCACTCTCCACACTACTTCTAATGTTGATGCAGCTAATCATGTCAGTAGATAGCTCCTTTTTTGTTCAATAATTTTCAGTCAATCATTTACTTTGGACCGCTGTGGAATTGTACCGCAGTTTGTTAGAAGGATATTTATTAAATGTAGCGGTATTGTATACTCATCACCAAATATTATTCGGGTGATCAAATCAAGAAGAATGAGGTGGGCGGGGCATGTAGCACGTATGGGGGAGGGGAGAGGTGAATACAGGATTTTGGTGGGGAGACCTGAGGGAAGGAGACCACTTGGAAGACCCAGGCGTAGATGGGAGGATAATATTAAAATGGATCTTCAAGAAGTGGGATGGGGCATGGAGTGGATTGATATGGCTCAGGATAGGGACAGGTGGCGGTCTCTTGTGAATGCGGTAATGAACCTTCGGGTTCCATAAAACGCGGGGAATTTCTTGACTCTCTGACGACCTGTTAGCTTCTCAAGAAGGACTCTGCTCCATGGAGTTAGTTAGTTAGCGATACTGTATTTATTGTAGTGTAGTGTATTGCATTTTGCAGTTCTTATTGTGTTGTATTCCGCTGTGCTGTATCGTGTTGTGTTGTGAGGTATTGTATTGTGTTGTGAGGTATGTATTGTGTTGTGAGGTATTTTATTGTGTTGTGAGGTATTGTATTGTGTTGTGTTGTGTTGTGAGGTATTGTATTGTGTTGTGTTGTGAGGTATTGTATTGTGTTGTGTTGTGAGGTATTGTATTGTGTTGTGTTGTGAGGTATTGTATTGTGTTGTGTTGTGTTGTGAGGTATTGTATTGTGTTGTGTTGTGAGGTATTGTATTTTATTCCACTTTTTCACATTGTCGGATAGTTTTGTCTTGCCCTTTTCGCTGAAAGGCTACTTACGCACTGAACAACGCGTGACGTGTGTATTTATAAGGAGAGATGATTTGAAAATCCGCTGTAGATTGGAATGCATGTACAAAACAGAACGAGACTATTCGAAATGGGAGTTGAGGGTAAAGACGGAGTGACTTAGTAGAGCTTGTGAAATGCGGACACAGTTGTCTGGAGTCACTGAGTGTCTGCAAACACTCCCTGAGTGTCCGCGTACCCCTGTGTTGTGACATTACAATAAAGTATGAATTACAAGTCAGGCCGTGTACTGTTTGTGTCACATACACGGCGTCAGCCAGCCGTCCACCTGCAGCGTCTCAACCAAACGCTTAAACAGACGTTAAATAAATCACACTCCTTGCTGTTGGCAGGCGTTACGCTTATTTGTGTGTCGCCCCACGTTGCTGGTTTCACTACATTAAATTCATTTCCGCGTCAGTCTCTACAGTATTACGGCATTTTTATTTCAGCAGTAAAGAATGCCTGTTCTGTGACAGGGGCCAGACTGTAATTAGGAAAAAAAGAATGTTGTGCCTTTTGATGAAGGAACATGGCGGTTTCCGCTTTCTGAGACCGTCTCATTAGAAAATGGCGTACGTATTTTCCAACAACATGGAGTAGAGGAGTTCCTGAGTAGAAGCACGCGCGACACTTCATCTCTTTGTGAAACCCAAAAGTTTATTTTCGACTTACTGAAGCAGTCTTATGCAAAATTAACGCATGTGAAATTTAGGTTTCTGAAGGTTGTGACAATGAATGTGAGTCTTGCCGTGAGGATGGAAGCAGTGGGCTCGTCGAAAGTTGGTATTTTTAAGATCAATTCAGTAAAGAAAGGCACGCAATAATAAGTTTAAAAAGTAGAGAAGAAAGAAGTGACAAATAAAGGAATAGATGAAAGCATGACAGAAACGGAAAAAGGAAGATGCTTGAAAGGAATAAACAGGAATAAGTAAAAACATAAACAGCAAGAAATGGAACACGAAGGAAGGAACGAGGAAACGAAGGGCTTTAAGATAGGGGGACAGAATGAAAGGAAGTTGTAATGTGCAGGATTTTAGGGTCTTAGAGCGGCTGTGATGATGACGTCAGTCTGCTGAGATGTTTCACAGTGCATATTGGTATATAGGTACCAGCGTTTCTGAGGATCTTGCTGCCTCCATCTTCAGGGTAGTCTAATCATCTTGGACTGACATACAGATGAAGGCAGCAAGCCCCTCAAAGAAACGTCGATACCTGTATAATCGTCTACACAGCTTCATACCCCACAAGGCTGGAATATTTAAAATTTCCCCCTGTGTTATGCTAAAATGTACAGTCTGCTTAGAAATCTAACACTTCTTTATACGAGTCTTTGTCTGAACGTGCTGCTTTAACATAGCAATCCCAAAGGCCAACCGCAAAGTTAGATATCAGTTTTACATACAGCACCCTGTATCTTGCGTAAGCAGCTGTCCCACAGCATTAATTCTGTTAGAGAATTCTTCTGTCACTTGCAGAAACAAGTGCCACTGGTCTCGTACATAATTATTTGTTAGAGAGCAGTTTATTGGACAGATGTAATCGTGTTAGAAATGATATCCACAGCGTTTACAGATGTAATGGGAGGAGGGATGGATTTTATAATTGGGTGATGTTTGATTGTGCGGTCTGTAATGGAGTTGCCTGCGTTTGAATGTCGACCCTAGAGGCCTCTTCACGTGGTTCCTCTTACCAGACAGATGGCTGTTTCTCTTCAAAGCGAGCAGAGACCTGGATTAATAGAATCTGTTACATGGAAAAGGAAGTAAGTGTGTCTGTCAGCCGTTGGTTGGGTTCCTTTTGCATCTTACCGATTCAAATGTGTTGTGCCTTGATTGGATTCGCTGTATTTGCTTTAGAAAATGGGACACGGAGTTCAGCGGTCAGTTCAAATTATTTCTGGGAGTGTCTGGTTTAGATCTGGGCGAGTGACTAGAATCATGACGCTGGGATCGTGTGAATGTCTTCAGTCTCTGCATAGAAGAAAATGTAAAGTTAATGAAAATGGCTTCTAACTAGCTAATTAATAAACCAGTACAAATTAACAGCTATCCAAAAAAAGGTTTAAGTGGAGGAGTAAATGAGTTCTCGCTGAGTGGTTAACGTAACCAATCCTCTGAAATGAGAGCTCCATGTCAGGCGCCACTAAAACAGAAACACGTTTGAAGTCTCGATTTTGAATCAGTTTGCATATATATCGCAATTACATTAGATTTGTATTATTACTTTGCATATATATCGCAATTACATTAGATTTGTATCATTACTTTACATTTTCGTGGAAGCGATGTTCGTTCCCTTACAAGTTTTTCCAACAAAATTTAACTTCCATTTCGCTTTTTAACTCCCATGCTACATGCCCAGGCAAACTACCCTTTACCATTAACTACCTTGACCTCAGTGTCTGTGCAATGCACAATAAAATCCGTTACCATTTACATTCTTTACTTCTGCATATTTTGTTACCAGAAAGCAGCAATATTGCAGCTTCTAGCCCAAACACTGACATAATTATTAATTATTTCTATAAAATATACGAAATTAACTGATTGTGTCTGAGTCAGGTACACTTATCACAAAAATGGTCACAAAAATCTGTAAGGAACTCCTTTGCAGATATTCACATCTAGACTTCCTGTTTGTGAAACACAACTGCAAGTTTTCTGTCTCTGTGTAAATCAATTTTTTTCGTTACTTCCTTCCTTCGTTGGTTGGATGGTTCATGTTCACGTATTTCCCGTAAGAGTGCGGCAGGTGGTACAGTGACTGTTGCTGACCGGCGAACGTCTAGGGTTCTGTTTGTTACTGCAGCGGCTGTTAATTGCAGTTTAGGCGATTGCGAGTTGCACTGAGGCCTCAATTTGCTGTGTCCATCAACAAAGCACACGGCTAATCTCTTGAAGTCGTAGCTGTTGACAACACGTTTTGATTTTTAAGAGTTTTTGGTAGTGAGGTAAAAGTGGCTATGTCACTCAGTAGCACATAAAAGTGGCTATGTCACTCAGTAGCACATAAAAGTGGCTATGTCACTCAGTAGCACATAAAAGTGGCTATGTCACTCAGTAGCACATAAAAGTGGCTATGTCACTCAGTAGCACATAAAAGTGGCTATGTCACTCAGTAGCACATAAAAGTGGCTATGTCACTCAGTAGCACATAAAAGTGGCTATGTCACTCAGTAGCACATAAAAGTGGCTATGTCACTCAGTAGCACATAAAAGTGGCTATGTCACTCAGTAGCACATAAAAGTGGCTATGTCACTCAGTAGCACATAAAAGTGGCTATGTCACTCAGTAGCACATAAAAGTGGCTATGTCACTCAGTAGCACATAAAAGTGGCTATGTCACTCAGTAGCACATAAAAGTGGCTATGTCACTCAGTAGCACATAAAAGTGGCTATGTCACTCAGTAGCACATAAAAGTGGCTATGTCACTCAGTAGCACATAAAAGTGGCTATGTCACTCAGTAGCACATAAAAGTGGCTATGTCACTCAGTAGCACATAAAAGTGGCTATGTCACTCAGTAGCACATAAAAGTGGCTATGTCACTCAGTAGCACATAAAAGTGGCTATGTCACTCAGTAGCACATAAAAGTGGCTATGTCACTCAGTAGCACATAAAAGTGGCTATGTCACTCAGTGGCACATAAAAGTGGCTATGTCACTCAGTAGCACATAAAAGTGGCTACGTCACTCAGTAGCACATAAAAGTGGCTATGTCACTCAGTAGCACATAAAAGTGGCTATGTCACTCAGTAGCACATAAAAGTGGCTATGTCACTCAGTAGCACATAAAAGTGGCTATGTCACTCAGTAGCACATAAAAGTGGCTATGTCACTCAGTAGCACATAAAAGTGGCTATGTCACTCAGTAGCACATAAAAGTGGCTATGTCACTCAGTAGCACATAAAAGTGGCTATGTCACTCAGTAGCACATAAAAGTGGCTATGTCACTCAGTGGCACATAAAAGTGGCTATGTCACTCAGTAGCACATAAAAGTGGCTATGTCACTCAGTAGCACATAAAAGTGGCTATGTCACTCAGTGGCACATAAAAGTGGCTATGTCACTCAGTGGCACATAAAAGTGGCTATGTCACTCAGTAGCACATAAAAGTGGCTATGTCACTCAGTAGCACATAAAAGTGGCTATGTCACTCAGTAACACATAAAAGTGGCTATGTCACTCAGTGACACATAAAAGTGGCTATGTCACTCAGTAGCACATAAAAGTGGCTATGTCACTCAGTAGCACATAAAAGTGGCTATGTCACTCAGTAGCACATAAAAGTGGCTATGTCACTCAGTAGCACATAAAAGTGGCTATGTCACTCAGTAGCACATAAAAGTGGCTATGTCACTCAGTAACACATAAAAGTGGCTATGTCACTCAGTAGCACATAAAAGTGGCTATGTCACTCAGTAGCACATAAAAGTGGCTATGTCACTCAGTAGCACATAAAAGTGGCTATGTCACTCAGTGGCACATAAAAGTGGCTATGTCACTCAGTAGCACATAAAAGTGGCTATGTCACTCAGTAGCACATAAAAGTGGCTATGTCACTCAGTAACACATAAAAGTGGCTATGTCACTCAGTGGCACATAAAAGTGGCTATGTCACTCAGTAGCACATAAAAGTGGCTATGTCACTCAGTAGCACATAAAAGTGGCTATGTCACTCAGTAGCATATAAAAGTGGCTATGTCACTCAGTGGCACATAAAAGTGGCTATGTCACTCAGTAGCACATAAAAGTGGCTATGTCACTCAGTGACACATAAAAGTGGCTGTCACTCAGTAGCACATAAAAGTGGCTATGTCACTCAGTAGCACATAAAAGTGGCTATGTCACTCAGTAGCACATAAAAGTGGCTATGTCACTCAGTGACACATAAAAGTGGCTGTCACTCAGTAGCACATAAAAGTGGCTATGTCACTCAGTAGCACATAAAAGTGGCTATGTCACTCAGTGACACATAAAAGTGGCTGTCACTCAGTAGCACATAAAAGTGGCTATGTCACTCAGTAGCACATAAAAGTGGCTATGTCACTCAGTAGCACATAAAAGTGGCTATGTCACTCAGTGACACATAAAAGTGGCTGTCACTCAGTAGCACATAAAAGTGGCTATGTCACTCAGTAGCACATAAAAGTGGCTATGTCACTCAGTAGCACATAAAAGTGGCTATGTCACTCAGTAGCACATAAAAGTGGCTATGTCACTCAGTAGCACATAAAAGTGGCTATGTCACTCAGTGGCACATAAAAGTGGCTATGTCACTCAGTAGCACATAAAAGTGGCTATGTCACTCAGTAGCACATAAAAGTGGCTATGTCACTCAGTGGCACATAAAAGTGGCTATGTCACTCAGTGGCACATAAAAGTGGCTATGTCACTCAGTAGCACATAAAAGTGGCTATGTCACTCAGTAGCACATAAAAGTGGCTATGTCACTCAGTAACACATAAAAGTGGCTATGTCACTCAGTGACACATAAAAGTGGCTATGTCACTCAGTAGCACATAAAAGTGGCTATGTCACTCAGTAGCACATAAAAGTGGCTATGTCACTCAGTAGCACATAAAAGTGGCTATGTCACTCAGTAGCACATAAAAGTGGCTATGTCACTCAGTAGCACATAAAAGTGGCTATGTCACTCAGTAACACATAAAAGTGGCTATGTCACTCAGTAGCACATAAAAGTGGCTATGTCACTCAGTAGCACATAAAAGTGGCTATGTCACTCAGTAGCACATAAAAGTGGCTATGTCACTCAGTGGCACATAAAAGTGGCTATGTCACTCAGTAGCACATAAAAGTGGCTATGTCACTCAGTAGCACATAAAAGTGGCTATGTCACTCAGTAACACATAAAAGTGGCTATGTCACTCAGTGGCACATAAAAGTGGCTATGTCACTCAGTAGCACATAAAAGTGGCTATGTCACTCAGTGGCACATAAAAGTGGCTATGTCACTCAGTAGCACATAAAAGTGGCTATGTCACTCAGTAGCACATAAAAGTGGCTATGTCACTCAGTAACACATAAAAGTGGCTGTCACTCAGTACACATAAAAGTGGCTATGTCACTCAGTAGCACATAAAAGTGGCTATGTCACTCAGTAGCACATAAAAGTGGCTATGTCACTCAGTAGCACATAAAAGTGGCTATGTCACTCAGTAGCACATAAAAGTGGCTATGTCACTCAGTAGCACATAAAAGTGGCTATGTCACTCAGTAGCACAATAAAAGTGGCTATGTCACTCAGTAGCACATAAAAGTGGCTATGTCACTCAGTAGCACATAAAAGTGGCTATGTCACTCAGTAGCACATAAAAGTGGCTATGTCACTCAGTGGCACATAAAAGTGGCTATGTCACTCAGTAGCACATAAAAGTGGCTATGTCACTCAGTAGCACATAAAAGTGGCTATGTCACTCAGTACACATAAAAGTGGCTATGTCACTCAGTGACACATAAAAGTGGCTATGTCACTCAGTAGCACATAAAAGTGGCTATGTCACTCAGTAGCACATAAAAGTGGCTATGTCACTCAGTAGCACATAAAAGTGGCTATGTCACTCAGTGACACATAAAGTGGCTGTCACTAGTAGCACATAAAAGTGGCTATGTCACTCAGTAGCACATAAAAGTGGCTATGTCACTCAGTAGCACATAAAAGTGGCTATGTCACTCAGTGACACATAAAAGTGGCTGTCACTCAGTAGCACATAAAAGTGGCTATGTCACTCAGTAGCACATAAAAGTGGCTATGTCACTCAGTAGCACATAAAATGGCTATGGTCTACTCAGTAGCACTAAAAGTGGCTAGTCACTCAGTAGCACATAAAAGTGGCTATGTCACTCAGTAGCACATAAAAGTGGCTACGTCACTCAGTAGCACATAAAAGTGGCTAGTCACTCAGTAGCACATAAAAGTGGCTATGTCACTCAGTAGCACATAAAAGTGGCTATGTCACTCAGTAGCACATAAAAGTGGCTATGTCACTCAGTAGCACATAAAAGTGGCTATGTCACTCAGTAGCACATAAAAGTGGCTATGTCACTCAGTAGCACATAAAAGTGGCTATGTCACTCAGTGGCACATAAAAGTGAGCTATAATGTCACTCAGTAGCACATAAAAGTGGCTTATAGTCACTCTAGTATAGTGGCACATAAAAGTGGCTATGTCACTCAGTGGCACATAAAAGTGGCTATGTCACTCAGTAGCACATAAAAGTGGCTATGTCACTCAGTAGCATAAAAGTGGCTATGTCACTCAGTGGCACATAAAAGTGGCTATGTCACTCAGTGCACATAAAAGTGGCTATGTCACTCAGTGGCACATAAAAGTGGCTATGTCACTCAGTGGCACATAAAAGTGGCTATGTCACTCAGTGGCACATAAAGTGGCTATGTCACTCAGTGGCACATAAAGTGGCTATGTCACTCAGTGGCACATAAAAGTGGCTATGTCACTCAGTGGCACATAAAGTGGCTATGTCACTCAGTGGCACATAAAAGTGGCTATGTCACTCAGTGGCACATAAAAGTGGCTATGTCACTCAGTGGCACATAAAAGTGGCTATGTCACTCAGTGGCACATAAAAGTGGCTATGTCACTCAGTGGCACATAAAAGTGGCTATGTCACTCAGTGGCACATAAAAGTGGCTATGTCACTCAGTGGCACATAAAAGTGGCTATGTCACTCAGTGGCACATAAAAGTGGCTATGTCACTCAGTGGCACATAAAAGTGGCTATGTCACTCAGTAGCACATAAAAGTGGCTATGTCACTCAGTAGCACATAAAAGTGGCTATGTCACTCAGTAGCACATAAAAGTGGCTATGTCACTCAGTAGCACATAAAAGTGGCTATGTCACTCAGTGGCTATGTCACTTAGTGGCACATAAAAGTGGCTATGTCACTCAGTGGCACATAAAAGTGGCTATGTCACTCAGTAGCACATAAAAGTGGCTATGTCACTCAGTAGCACATAAACTGAGAGTAGCATACAAGCCTAAGGTCAAGAGAAATTTATCCACTGAAAATGAAATTGTAACACGTGGCCTAACACCTGACAGAATGCAGTGACACGTGTGTGTGGGGGGTACCAGTGTTTTCGAAGAACCTCTGATTAAAATCCAATTTCCCGGAATAGAGGAATTAGTTGCACAAAGAAAGTTCTTAATCTGTAGAGTTGCTCAGAGAGCACGTTATACAGCTTTGTGTAGCAAAGTGTAATTGGCGTTGGTAGCACACGTGAACTGCTATGTCCTGGACTGCTTGCAGGCCTATAGGCCTACAGGCCTACAGGCCCCTCAAGCAAGTGCACTGGGACCGTGGTGGGACTGTAACAACGACAGGTCTGAGATCTTCACAGCGCTGTTGCTTAGGACACACTGTGGCACTGGGTCTGTGTTCACCGACTTTTGAGGATCGTAGCCTCACATCAGAAACACGTCTGATTGCCCAATAATGTATTTTTCCTATTAAAGTACATCACATTTTAAACTGTTTGACGTACTTGCAGTAATTTTTCAACAGGGGCTGAGAAACGTTATTAAGGATTGTGGCTAACGGTGCTTGGACCGACATTGTTAGGTTATGTTTGACTATTCCTTCACTTCATAAAAGTGCTGGAGAAGAATGGAGAAGATCAGTTGGACCGATCGTGTGAGAAATGAAGAAGTATTACACAGAGTGAAGGAGGAGAGGAATATCGTACATACAATAAAAAGAAGAAAGGCTAACTGGATTCGTCACTTCTTGCGTAGAAACTGCCTTCTGAAACATGTGATTGAAGGAAAGTTAGAAGGAAGGATAGAAATTACGGGAAGACGAGGGAGAAGGCGTAAGCAGCTACTGGATGACCTTAAGGAAAAGAAAAGATACTGGAAATTGAAAGAGGAAGCACTAGATCGCACACTGTGGAGAACTTGCTTTGGAAGAGGCTACGGGCCTGTCGTAAGACAGACTGCAGAATGAAGAGGCTACGGACCTGTCGTAAGACAGACTGCAGAATGAAGAGGCTACGGACCTGTCGTAAGACAGACTGCATAATGAAGAGGCTACGGACCTGTCGTAAAACAGACTGCAGAATGAAGAGGCTACGGACCTGTCGTAAGACAGACTACAGAATGAAGAGGCTACGGACCTGTCGTAAAACAGACTGCATAATGAAGAGGCTACGGACCTGTCGTAAAACAGACTGCAGAATGAAGAGGCTACGGACCTGTCGTAAGACAGACTGCATAATGAAGAGGCTACGGACCTGTCGTAAAACAGACTGCAGAATGAAGAGGCTACGGACCTGTCGTAAGACAGACTACAGAATGAAGAGGCTACGGACCTGCCGTAAGACAGACTACAGAATGAATGTGTCATTAAAAGTTGGATGACTTCTCAGGGGTGTACAGGGAAGCGCTGTTGACCTGTTTTAGCGTTTTAGTCCAGCACATGTCTAGTCAGACCCAGCAGATCCACCCTCCTTTTCAGTTCGAACCGCGTACTGCCGTAACACGAAGTCCAAGTGCTAACCGTTCCACCGAAACGTCCCCTCAGTCACATCGCAATTTAGAGAAGTTGTAGGGTTTGAATGAGATATATTGTGTACGTTTCCTTTGCTGTGCCAGTGTTCACATAATTTGTGGTCCGACATGCTCACCGCGGACTTCTGGATGTATGTCGTATGCTTATTTATAGAACGCACATGTCAGTAAGTGTCGTCTGACATGTGCTGATATGTGCTGACATGTGCTGACAATTTGGGCTGTGAGTTGGTTCCTGCATGTACAGAAATTTTAATTATTTAATCAGCAGGTAGCGTATCGTGTTACAGACTTCTGGCTAGCGTGTCGTGTTACAGACTTCTGGCTAGCGTGTTGTATTACAGACTTCTGGCTAGCGTGTTGTATTACAGACTTCTGGCTACGTGTCGTATACAGACTTCTGGGTAGCGTGTTGTATTACAGACTTCTGGCTAGCGTGTCGTATTACAGACTTCTGGCTAGCGTGTTGTATTACAGACTTCTGGATAGCGTGTTGTATTACAGACTTCTGGCTAGCGTGTCGTGTTACAGACTTCTGGCTAGCGTGTCGTGTTACAGACTTCTGGCTAGCGTGTCGTGTTACAGACTTCTGGCTAGCGTGTCGTGTTACAGACTTCTGGCTAGCGTGTCGTGTTACAGACTTCTGGCTAGCGTGTCGTGTTACAGACTTCTGGCTAGCGTGTTGTATTACAGACTTCTGGCTAGCGTGTCGTATTACAGACTTCTGGCTAGCGTGTCGTATTACAGACTTCTGGCTAGCGTGTCGTATTACAGACTTCTGGTTAGCGTGTCGTATTACAGACTTCTGGCATATTTCGTGTCGTATTACAGACTTCTGGCATATTTCGTGTCGTATTACAGAATTCTGGCATATTTCGTGTCGTATTACAGACTTCTGGCATATTTCGTTCCTTTGGCGCTTGTCAAAAGGCAATAAAATTTTATAAGTTTATTCATGATATATATTTTACGTAATCAAGCATAAATTTTCTTGCAAAAATGTTACCCTTATTTCGATTAACCAGACCATCTCCCCATTCCCACTTTCCGGGAAAAATTTTTCCCTGCGTCATTTCGCTGTTGTGACTGGCTCTGTTACATTCCTGTAATGGAATTAAGTAAATTTCGAAGAACTATTTTTTATTATTTCTACAACGGAGAAGCTATATTCTGTCGCAACTTCTCGAAGTTAAACTTAGTGTGAAACTGTAAATTGATGTAATGTTGAAGTTGTAAGGTGCTAGTTATGACAGCAGCAGCAGACAAGGACAGCTGTAACAAGTGCCCAAGTTTGCTGCCAACACGCCTCGGAAACAAAGCTTCGTTTCTGCGAGTTTGGCAGCTCACCATTTTAAAGATGGATTTATTTATTTATTCGCATATATCTGTATATTTTCCTTTATGTTTATCCATAATGTATTATCTTCCTCTAATGTTTTTAAGAGCGTTAGACTCAAATGAATTAGATAGAGATGGGCTGGAGCAAATGCAGCAGAACTGGAAATGAGAGATGCTTACAAAATCTTGACCGTAGGAAGAGACAATCTTGAGACGTAAATGAAAATGGGATTGAATTTAAATTAAACTTTGAGAAACAGGGTGAGAAATTTTTTATTGGTTTGAACTTACGGTGTGGGCCGGGATAGCTCAGTCGGTATAGCGACTCGCTACGAGCTGGACGGTCCGGGGATCGAATCCCGGTAGGGGCGAGATTTTCAGCACCCGTCCAGACCGACCCTGGGGCCTACCCAGCCTCCTGTACAATGGGTACCGGGTCATTCCCGGGGGTAATGCGGCCGGGTCGTGGCGTTGACCACCCACCCCCATCTAGTGCCGATGTTAAAGAAAGAGTAGAGCTATACCTCTACTCCCCCTTTGGGCCTTACAGTGACTAGGTCAGTGATGAATAGGTTGAATAAAGCAAGGAATGTCTTCAGCAGAAGCAAACGCCAATTGCTGAAGGCGATGTTGCTCAGTTAATCTGTGTAAGTGCCGATGAAAGCCTAAGCCGATATTAATGACTTAATTTAGAAAAACAACTAAAAGCACGCTTTGGTTGCGTGCCAAAACAAACGACAAATGCAGTGGGAAACTGTATGTTATGTTCACCTACATTTTTATTGTATATAAGTCTTATTGCGACAAATGTACATAAATGTACATTTGTCGCAATAAGACTATACATAAATGCAGTGGGATTGATGTAGGATTTAGCAGGTTTTCTTAAAAATGTAAGTTTTATTGCAAATTTTGAGAAAGATGTGATGGATTTTTTTACTGAGCAGCCTGTTATCGCTGTGTGTTTGGACATCATGTGGACATGAGGGCCACTTGGCCACTTGGCCACTAGGCCACTGAGCACTGAGAAGCAGATGGCCTGACGGTGACGTCGGCACGACGCTCAATTACGGCGGCACTTTTGGGCTGACACATAAGAAAATGCGACGTCACTTGTGGATTACAGTGCTCATGACATGTGTCAGGTTTAGGCCTATTAAGTAAGGACGAGCAGCGCGCGCAGTGGCAGACATGCGAAACTCTTCCTTTGAACTTCTCTGTGTTACAATCCCATATCAGCGGAGAAGAGACAGTCGGATCTGCAATCTTTAATAGGCAGTTGTCAATTTGGAGTTATTAATGAAATCCGCCGTGAGGGAGGAAGAAAGAAGAACCTTCGCAGAACGTCTGTGAACCCCTCATTTTTTGTAAGTCTGGTACAAAGTCTTCGGTTCACTGACATACAGTTATATGAGTTGCTGAATGAGGGTCTAGCTGTGTGACTGGCCGCTTGGCGCTAGTGTAGCCTTGTGTGGACACGTTGCTGTGAGAAATACGCACAGATCGTACCGTGACATTCCTTTGTCTTTTATTTGGGATATCCGAGGGTCAAATTCTCGGGTTTTGAAGCTTGTTTCTCGGTCCCGTAGTACCACCTGCCCTGTCACTTCTATTCATAATTTATAATCATTTTCAAAACAAATTACTAGTAATTAATTAACCGCCCGCTTAGTACCAAACCGTGTGACTAATTCATTAATCTTCTTTGCTTATGTCGACGTTTCTACGCTGTTAAATGCAATCAAACCATTGTTTCTTGTCCTAAGAAATCAATAACCCCCCCCCATAGAACCTAGTCCTGATGTTTTTATAGAATGTCATTCAAGTGGACATTTTTCGTCTAATTTTCTGACGTAATATCCGGATTCTTCTCGTTTCCGCACTCACGTCACATCACACAGCCCGCCTTACTGTAACCCGCTGCCTGCACTGCCTTCAACATGCTGCAGAAAAACGAACGGCGTTCCAAAGTATAAGCAGTGGAAAATGTCGCTGGAAATGAAAACGAATATCTCGCTAGTAAATATGGCACACAAATCTGTACAGCCACACGGTCCTTAAGAATTATATTAAACTTCATAGAAACTCTTAAGTTAGGATTGACATGCTAGAGGGATGGGGCTATTGACATGCTGACTGTACAGAGAGGGATGGGGCTATTGACATGCTGAATGTACAGAGAGGGATGGGGCTATTGACATGCTGAATGTACAGAGAGGGATGGGGCTATTGACATGCTGACTGTACAGAGAGGGATGGGGCTATTGACATGCTGACTGTACAGAGAGGGATGGGGCTATTGACATGCTGAATGTACAGAGAGGGATGGGGCTATTGACATGCTGAATGTACAGAGAGGGATGGGGCTATTGACATGCTGAATGTACAGAGAGGGATGGGGCTATTGACATGCTGACTGTACAGAGAGGGATGGGGCTATTGACATGCTGACTGTACAGAGAGGGATGGGGCTATTGACATGCTGACTGTACAGAGAGGGATGGGGCTATTGACATGCTGACTGTACAGAGAGGGATGGGGCTATTGACATGCTGACTGTACAGAGAGGGATGGGGCTATTGACATGCTGACTGTACAGAGAGGGATGGGGCTATTGACATGCTGACTGTACAGAGAGGGATGGGGCTATTGACATGCTGACTGTACAGAGAGGGATGGGGCTATTGACATGCTGACTGTACAGAGAGGGATGGGGCTATTGACATGCTGACTGTACAGAGAGGGATGGGGCTATTGACATGCTGACTGTACAGAGAGGGATGGGGCTATTGACATGCTGACTGTACAGAGAGGGATGGGGCTATTGACATTGTGCGTGCGTGCGTGGTCTGATTATATTCGTATTTTGCCAGCAATTGCTTGTGTCCTGCTGTTTATTACTTGAACTGAATAAAGCCAGATGACTTATGTTAATGTTAATGTTAAAACCAGTCCATTACGTCACAGACTTATGTTAATGTTAATGTTAAAACCAGTCCATTACGTCACAGACTTATGTTAATGTTAATGTTAAAACCAGTCCATTACGTCACAGACTTATGTTAATGTTAATGTTAAAACCAGTCCATTACGTCACAGACTTATGTTAATTTTAATGTTAAAACCAGTCTATTACGTCACAGACTTATGTTAATGTTAATGTTAAAACCAGTCCATTACGTCACAGACTTATGTTAATGTTAATGTTAAAACCAGTCCATTACGTCACAGACTTATGTTAATGTTAATGTTAAAACCAGTCCATTACGTCACAGACCCACAGATGATTTTTGTTGCTATCCGAAATTTCCAGGCGAAACGTATCGTAATGTTGCTGTGATTCCCTCATAAAATGTTACTTTTATGCGTTAAAGTTTTCTTCAGTTACCGTTTCTCTATTCATAATTGGCACAACGAAAATACCGTTAGAATTAGATTTATGTGTACACGTTAGATACATGAAAGTGTAGTTTTTATCAGAACATTTTGAAGTACGCTTAAAAATTAGAGGGGGTTCCTCAGGGGAAAGTTGGCAGTGGGAAGCGGTCACTACACAGCGGTCTGCAGTCCACAGAATAATGCAGTGTGCTATACACTCTCACATATTTACATATTTATGTGCTCTGCTGATTGAAATAGAAGTCAGTGCTGAGATTTACGGCCGCAGTCAGCACAAAAACATGAATCACTCTTGATATTCATCAAATGCCGGTGGATCCTCCGGATTTGATATTTATGCCAGTAGCTGTGGAATTCCTGTGGGAGGCCGAATTCGGATAGAGAGTCAGAGCGCTGGCAGTAGCTCTACCTGAAACAGCAAGTAACCACAAATTTGTTTCAAAGAACTACGGCGTCTGTAATTAACTTCACATCGCTCACCGTCGCGGCAGTCTTCCTGTCACTGTCGTGCCGTCTGTTCTACATTTCAAAGAGCAATACGGTGACGAGCAGCGCGGCGAGCGGCAACGAGTGCAGTTAATTTATTTGGCAAAGAAATGCAGGCTGATGGCTGCATGTATGTCTGTCTGTCTGTCTGTCTCTGTTGTAGTCAAAGAACGGTTGTTGAATGTGGTATGAGGACCATAAGACAGTAACTCAAAAATATTATATAGAGGCGATCGAATGATATTTGAAAGATACGATGCTGGGTTGCAAATTGCGACGCACCGAACAAAATGGCACACGTCAATGTGAATTTAAAATGTGTAGACGTGCTGCCTGGAGAATGAAAAGTGCGTATGAGAGTCGTCTTTAATTCAGAATTCTCAAGCAACGTGTTGACGGTGTTGTAAAAGAAAGCAATTAAATAAATTGTACGATCAAAATTACGTTTGTCAAAAAATGTCTGTTGATACAAAATTGCACCGACATAACAGTGTACAGGCCTACAGTTGTGTGTGTAGTGCACCGAGAGGAATGCACTTCATTTGAGACAGTCTACATGTGCTTTCGGAAAGAACGGACTCTGTTAATTTTAAATGTTGCTCCGAGTTTTAGATGCCGGGTTTGACTCCCAGATCCTACATTCCGACATACTACACATGTTGCTTGCAAGGAACTGCTGAAGTGAAACAACCAAGAAATTCTGATATCAAAGAAAAAGGTTTTTTTTGGGGGGGGGGGGTGGGAGGGCCCCGCAGCAGATGCTACGGACGCACCGCAGCCTTGAGGCTTATTGTGCAACCCTGTGATGAAGATGATTAGATTTTTTTCTTTGGTTTCTCCATGTAATGGAGACCGGTGGACTGAAACTGACAGGGGAAAACTAAAGTACTGTCCCAGTGCCACTTTGTCCATCACAAATCCCACATGGACTGACCCGGGATGGAATCCGGGCCTCCGCGGTGAGAGGCCGGCGACTAACCGCCTGAGCCATGGCACGGCCTAAGGCTGAACGTTACACTTATAATTGAGATAGAGCAGTATTAACAAAATTGGGAAATTTATTTGAAAGGAATGCAAAGCTAACGTCTTTCACAAATGTCACCTTGTGTGTCATCAAAACATGTCGTGGCGGCCTGACGACCATGAAGGTGAAGATGGCGATGAATATAACGACGGCAGTGGTCATGGTGGTGATGTGGTAATGTTATTATGATGGTGGTGATGGTGATAGTGGAATGAATGTCATGGTGTCTGATTTTATCCAACCGTTTGTATGTTCCAATAATCTAGTATTAGTGTTACATAATATGGCTTTCGCGCAAATTTCTGGGTGGGAGAAGCAGTAATGTCAATTTATGTCAGCTGATCATCTGGGCTGTAAATTTGTCTCGTATTCAAGCAGAAAGTGTTTCAGTATGACGCTTTAAATCAGTCATATTCACAGTGACTTTCCTCTGGTCTTTCCCTAAGTTTTGCGACGTCGTTTTAAGACAGGCGTCAGCTGTGGGCGAGGTGCTAACAACTCGTCACCGTAAAAATTACAATGTTACGAAACAGATCACAAAGCCTCGGACCTGGACTGTAAGATAGGGACAGGTGGCGGGCTTTTGTGAATGCGGTAATGAACCTTCGGGTTCCATAAAACGCGGGGAATTTCTTGACTAGCTGACGACCTGTTAGCTTCTCAAGAAGGACTGTGCTACATGGAGTTAGTTAGTTAGTTATCAGTTGATATAGCGTTCTTACGAAATGCGCCATTTGACTGCATTCTTCCATTCACTGTACAACGTACGCAGCTCATAGAATGCTTCATTGAAGTAACGAACAACAAGACACTGTTTAGGGCGCTGGACGCCAGTCGTCTTCCTCAGCTCAGGCAACAGACGGTGTCTTACGCCGTTTTGCACAGGCGGCCACGTAACAACAGGGTTAAACAACTGAGTGATTCATTACGGCAGCTGCATGACCCTCTCCCGTCCTCCCCTCACCCGTGGCCGCCTCAAAAAGATCGATTTCCGTCGCGTTCGAACGGTGGCGAAGCGCGGCGCTCGATCTGTTTATTTTCGTACGAGCAGCAGTTGCATGAAGTAGGGAGCAAAGACGCCCCCCCCCCCAGGGCCCCCCAGTACCATCGAAGTTTAGATCTCGGTATTTTGTGCCTACACCGAACGAATTTCGTGATTACTGAAGCGAAAATGCGTCGTGAAATATTAAAGTGTTTCCTATGTTTGACGCAGTTCCACTTGTAATGACGCAGTGCGATTTATAGATCATTGCATAAATCTCTTGTGCCATACAAAAGATTTCTGACAAAGCCTTTCACGCCATGTTCAGCGCTATATTAAAAATTCGAATTTCTCAGTATTTTGCTGTGCGCCTGTACCAGGATTTATTTGTGATTTGTGTGGTGATTTGTATCGACCGCAGAATTGACGTGGCGTCGTCTGAAAAATGAGTTCGTTATTGTCAGTGCATTTTGGATAAACAAGAATAATGCAGTTCTGCAGGCGAGCATGACGAGGTTACCAAAATACAGGGTATACACAAAAGAATGGTGCTGTTTTAATAGTGTTTACTATTAAAACCGCACCATTCTTTTGTGTATGCCCTGTACAGGCGGCCGCGACAAAGAAACGCAAACGTGTCTTACCGTAAAACATTTCAAATAGGACGTTCTGGAATGGAGATGGCATTAGGCTTTGTGCTTGCATCACACCTAGCTACTTGTATTTATTTTGTTATTGCTATCCAGGGATCGCTGTTTGGGTGTTCCAGTGCTCTGTTTATACTTATGCTGTGGGTGCTTGAGCTTCTGGACATTTCGGGTCTTTGGACTGCGTGACCTTGAAGAAGAAGGCAATACAATACTTCGAAACGTCGGAAAGCAATCGCCTAAGAACACAGCGTCACCGCTCTGATAACCGCACATGTCGACGGTGGAAGATACGCTGACTTGGTGGCGCGGTGGTGAGGAATATCTGTCGTAGAATGCGGGGGTTGGGTGGATTCGAAACTACCCCGGCATTTACCTAATGAGCCAGAAAGATTACGTTTCGCCGCTTAGAATTGTGAAGCTGAGAGGGAAGAAGAAAAGAGAGAGAGAGAGAGAGTCTGTCATTAGTCGTGAGCGACCTCGTGCAACAGTGACACATGTTCATGTTGCATTGGCTACAAACCGGATATTTATATATGTATATATGAAGGTACTTGGTGGTGTGGTTATGTAGCGTGTATATATGAAGGTACTTGGCGGTGTGGTTATGTAGCGTGTATATATGAAGGTACTTGGTGGTGTGGTTATGTAGCGTGTATATATGAAGGTACTTGGTGGTGTGGTTATGTAGCGTGTATATATGAAGGTACTTGGTGGTGTGGTTATGTAGCGTGTATATATGAAGGTACTTGGTGGTGTGGTTATGTAGCGTGTATATATGAAGGTACTTGGTGGTGTGGTTATGTAGCGTGTATATATGAAGGTACTTGGTGGTGTGGTTATGTAGCGTGTATATATGAAGGTACTTGGCGGTGTGGTTATGTAGCGTGTATATATGAAGGTACTTGGTGGTGTGGTTATGTAGCGTGTATATATGAAGGTACTTGGTGGTGTGGTTATGTAGCGTGTATATATGAAGGTACTTGATGGTGTGGTTATGTAGCGTGTATATATGAAGGTACTTGGTGGTGTGGTTATGTAGCGTGTATATATGAAGGTACTTGGTGGTGTGGTTATGTAGCGTGTATATATGAAGGTACTTGGTGGTGTGGTTATGTAGCGTGTATATATGAAGGTACTTGGTGGTGTGGTTATGTAGCGTGTATATATGAAGGTACTTGGTGGTGTGGTTATGTAGCGTGTATATATGAAGGTACTTGGTGGTGTGGTTATGTAGCGTGTATATATGAAGGTACTTGGTGGTGTGGTTATGTAGCGTGTATATATGAAGGTACTTGGTGGTGTGGTTATGTAGCGTGTATATATGAAGGTACTTGGTGGTGTGGTTATGTAGCGTGTATATATGAAGGTACTTGGTGGTGTGGTTATGTAGCGTGTATATATGAAGGTACTTGGTGGTGTGGTTATGTAGCGTGTATATATGAAGGTACTTGGTGGTGTGGTTATGTAGCGTGTATATATGAAGGTACTTGGTGGTGTGGTTATGTAGCGTGTATATATGAAGGTACTTGGTGGTGTGGTTATGTAGCGTGTATATATGAAGGTACTTGGTGGTGTGGTTATGTAGCGTGTATATATGAAGGTACTTGGTGGTGTGGTTATGTAGCGTGTATATATGAAGGTACTTGGCGGTGTGGTTATGTAGCGTGTATATATGAAGGTACTTGGCGGTGTGGTTATGTAGCGTGTATATATGAAGGTACTTGGCGGTGTGGTTATGTAGCGTGTATATATGAAGGTACTTGGCGGTGTGGTTATGTAGCGTGTATATATGAAGGTACTTGGTGGTGTGGTTATGTAGCGTGTATATATGAAGGTACTTGGTGGTGTGGTTATGTAGCGTGTATATATGAAGGTACTTGGTGGTGTGGTTATGTAGCGTGTATATATGAAGGTACTTGGTGGTGTGGTTATGTAGCGTGTATATATGAAGGTACTTGATGGTGTGGTTATGTAGCGTGTATATATGAAGGTACTTGGTGGTGTGGTTATGTAGCGTGTATATATGAAGGTACTTGGTGGTGTGGTTATGTAGCGTGTATATATGAAGGTACTTGGTGGTGTGGTTATGTAGCGTGTATATATGAAGGTACTTGGCGGTGTGGTTATGTAGCGTGTATATATGAAGGTACTTGTGTGTGTGGTTATGTAGCGTGTATATATGAAGGTACTTGGTGGTGTGGTTATGTAGCGTGTATATATGAAGGTACTTGGTGGTGTGGTTATGTAGCGTGTATATATGAAGGTACTTGATGGTGTGGTTATGTAGCGTGTATATATGAAGGTACTTGGTGGTGTGGTTATGTAGCGTGTATATATGAAGGTACTTGGTGGTGTGGTTATGTAGCGTGTATATATGAAGGTACTTGGCGGTGTGGTTATGTAGCGTGTATATATGAAGGTACTTGGCGACGTTTCATCAACACATATTAAGGGGGGCTTTGTAGACAGGAATTCTTCGCTGCTTGTTTTTATATAGACGACCGATGCACTGTAGAAACGTCGGCAGTACCTTCGCGGTACTATTGGTGCCATTTTAGTGAGCGACTCTGAATGCCGAGTTACCGGCAGTGCAGCGGTGTGCCCCGATGTGTGCCGGACTGTGTAGCGGTGTTGACGGTCCGGCAGTACAGGTGTCTGTGAACACAGACGACGCTTGTACGTAGGGAGACAGAGGAACGTCACCTACAGAGACCTTTTGTTATTACCAACCTCTGCACAATAATTTTTTACTACTACATTTTCGGGTAACCATCGTAGCCATCATCAGGGAGTCACTTTTCACAGACATGCGCCGCCCAGTGGTTGGTAATAATAAGACTTGTATGTAAAGCAGCTACACGCAATGTTAAGTGCCTAATGACAGTTTCCTTAATCTGTTTTCTTCGCCCAATGTTGTTGGAAGTCATTAAATGAAAGGAAATGTGTAAAGGGGCTGTAACTAGCCTGTGGGGTATTGCGTAACTGCAGCAGGGTGAGCGTGCGTGTAAATACTTACACCTTAGTGCGTGAACACGTTCAGTTTACGAGACGCTGTGTTTGTGAGACAACCAGGCCATTAGGCGTATAGAGGAAGTAGCAGTATATTCCCACTCATTCATAACATCGTCACTAGATAGAGGTGAGTGGTTAACGTAATGCTCCGGCCGCTTTGATGTCTGAGAAAGTGAGAGTGTTCAGAACACCAACACGAAACCCCCCCCCCCCGCTTTAAGCCATCTACCCCCCTGCTCTTGTCACATGTCACAGGTTAACACGGCTCCTTGCCCGCCGCACCTCAGCCATCGTTCTTATACAGAGCATACACAAAAGAATGGTGCGGTTTTAATAGTGAACACTATTAAAACCGCACCATTCTTTTGTGTATGCCCTGTATAACACAGCGCTAATTGCAGTTGTCACTGTGGCCGCCAGTCACGGTGTGCAGATGGCAGCACAGTCCGCTCTAGTCGTGTTAAGCGCGCAGACACAGTCCACTAGCAAAAGATACGTACAGTGCTGGGTTTCAAATAATGCCGCCAAAACAAATGCTCGCCCGAAACTTTTTCCGAAAATTTGCACAGTCCTGATTGTCAGTGCGAACTGCAATAGCTCAGTCGGCATAGTGACTAAGCTGTGATTCCCCGTAATTTAAAGAGACTACCGGGGGCTCTTCCCTCCGGCGTAAGGTGACCGGGGCGTGAACCTGTTGAATTGACCACCATATGGTTCCGAGCTGTACCTCGACTGTGTTCGTGCTGAGGTGCCTAATTAAGCACAGGACCGCTCTACCTTTACCGCCGTGCCTGTGGCAATACAGCGACAGACTTGCCTAAGGGACGTATAAAGAAACAGAAGTAAAAACGTGACTAAGGGGTGGCACACGTATATATTTAGGGGCTGGTGTCAAGTGAGTTCTAAAATGTACAGTGTTAGGTGGTTCATCCCCGTTGCGTTTCAGTGTAACCAGAAGTAAAATATATTCAGTCTAAAGACAACAATTTATTTATCATACAAAACCAGCTACGTGTTTCGGCTAATATATAGCCATCATCAGGCTGGCTACAAAACCAAAAACAAATGGGAAAATGTTCACATTTTCCCATTTGTTTTTGTAATCAGTCTGATGGTGATTGTACATCAGCCGAAACATGTAGCTGATATTGTATGATAAATAAGTCATTTAATTATGATACAATTACAATTATTGTTGTGCTTGGACTGAATATATTATATTTCTGATTAAAACATACATTGGCTGTCACATGTAATAAAGTAACGGCAGTGTGCGTTATTGTGGTGCCAGTGCGTGAATACAGCTGTGTGCGTTATTTGTGGTGCCAGTGCGTGAATACAGCTGTGCGTTATTGTGGTGCCAGTGGCGTGAATACAGCTGTGCGTTATTGTGGTGCCAGTGCGTGAATACAGCTGTGCGTTATTGTGGTGCCAGTGCGTGAATACAGCTGTGCGTTATTGTGGTGCCAGTGCGTGAATACAGCTGTGCGTTATTGTGGTGCCAGTGCGTGAATACAGCTGTGCGTTATTGTGGTGCCAAGTGCGTGAATACAGCTGTGCGTTATTGTGGTTCCAGTGCGTGAAATTACAGCTGTGGCGTTATTGTGGTGCGGCAGTGCGTGAATACAGCTGTGCGTTATTGTGGTGCCAGTGCGTGAATACAGCTGTGCGTTATTGTGGTGCCACTGCGTGAATACAGCTGTGCGTTATTGTGGTGCCAGTGCGTGAATACAGCTGTGCGTTATTGTGGTGCCAGTGCGTGAATACAGCTGTGCGTTATTGTGGTGCCAGTGCGTGAATACAGCTTTGGAATAAATACATTTGAGATACGAAGAGGTGTACATGATGCGTAGAACGATCGTGTCAACATTTAGAGTATGTGAGCTGCACGACAGTACAGCGGGCGAGAGGGCGGCTGGAGCTTGCCACCAGTAGGTCAGTCTGTCTGTCAGACTGGCAGGCCCTACCGATAGAGGCAGCACATTTCTCCGAAACGCCGGTGACTGTTTACTTGTCGACAAGACGTAACATCACACAACACTTGATATATAATATTGAATAAACTGTTGTTATTATTATTATTATTATTATTAGTAGTAGTAGTAGTAGTAGTAGTAGTAGTAGTAGTAGTAAATAAATTGGGAAAGAAATTCGTTATGGAAGAAGGATAGAAAGTAATAAGACAAAAGGAATGACAGTAGGAAGCAGACCTCGTGTAATTTCGTACGAAGAAACCTTTACCGTAACAATCTTGCAGCGCAGAAAAGAATCGTTTCAAAAATTCTGTACTTAATATCAGCACCAGTTACGCTTCCAGCCTGGATGGTGTTAACGTTCAAGGCCGTACTGATTGCGCGGGAGTATATTCACTTATTTAACTTGAAGAGAAATTTTATACCTACCTGGGGAAATCAAAGTAATGTTGTGCTCTATATTTTGCATGTTAGCCTAGGCACATGCTAACACTTTTTTTACCGTAATTCATATACTTTAAGAATTATGGCCAATATGTAACACGGATATAAAAGCAGTCGTACGCCTAAAATCGTTCAGTTCACCTCAGGTACGTAAATATAGCGGTTCAATCCAAAACTAAAACAGTCCGTACCGCGCAGTAAACACACTCCGTCTCAGTTTATACAAACCAGTCAGTTAATGCTGTACAGTGAAATAATCGCGTTTGTTCTGAGATCCACACAAAACACATAAATACAGTCCGTACCGCGCAGTAAATACGCATGTTGTTTAATACAAACACAGTCACGAGAAAATCCGTCTAGTAACAAACCTCAGTTATGTACAGTGAAATAATCGCTGTTTGTTCTGAGATCCACACAAAACACATAAATACAGTCCGTACCGCGCAGTAAACACACTCCGTCTCAGTTATACAAACCAGTCAGTTAATGTTGTACAGTGAAATAATCGCTGTTTGTTCTGAGATCCACACAAAACACATAAATACAGTCCGTACCGCGCAGTAAACACACTCCGTCTCAGTTATACAAACCAGTCAGTTAATGTTGTACAGTGAAATAATCGCTGTTTGTTCTGAGATCCACACAAAACACATAAATACAGTCCGTACCGCACAGTAAACACACTCCGTCTCAGTTATACAAACCAGTCAGTTAATGTTGTACAGTGAAATAATCGCTGTTTGTTCTGAGATCCACACAAAACACATAAATACAGTCCGTACCGCGCAGTAAACACACTCCGTCTCAGTTATACAAACCAGTCAGTTAATGCTGTACAGTGAAATAATCGCTGTTTGTTCTGAGATCCACACAAAACACATAAATACAGTCCGTACCGCGCAGTAAACACACTCCGTCTCAGTTATACAAACCAGTCAGTTAATGTTGTACAGTGAAATAATCGCTGTTTGTTCTGAGATCCACACAAAACACATAAATACAGTCCGTACCGCGCAGTAAACACACTCCGTCTCAGTTATACAAACCAGTCAGTTAATGTTGTACAGTGAAATAATCGCTGTTTGTTCTGAGATCCACACAAAACACATAAATACAGTCCGTACCGCACAGTAAACACACTCCGTCTCAGTTATACAAACCAGTCAGTTAATGTTGTACAGTGAAATAATCGCTGTTTGTTCTGAGATCCACACAAAACACATAAATACAGTCCGTACCGCGCAGTAAACACACTCCGTCTCAGTTATACAAACCAGTCAGTTAATGCTGTACAGTGAAATAATCGCTGTTTGTTCTGAGATCCACACAAAACACATAAATACAGTCCGTACCGCGCAGTAAACACACTCCGTCTCAGTTATACAAACCAGTCAGTTAATGTTGTACAGTGAAATAATCGCTGTTTGTTCTGAGATCCACACAAAACACATAAATACAGTCCGTACGCGCAGTAAACACACTCCGTCTCAGTTATACAAACCAGTCAGTTAATGTTGTACAGTGAAATAATCGCTGTTTGTTCTGAGATCCACACAAAACACATAAATACAGTCCGTACCGCGCAGTAAACACACTCCGTCTCAGTTATACAAACCAGTCAGTTAATGTTGTACAGTGAAATAATCGCTGTTTGTTCTGAGATCCACACAAAACACATAAATACAGTCCGTACCGCGCAGTAAACACACTCCGTCTCAGTTATACAAACCAGTCAGTTAATGCTGTACAGTGAAATAATCGCTGTTTGTTCTCAGATCCACACCAAACACATAAATACAGTCCGTACCGCGCAGTAAACACACTCCGTCTCAGTTATACAAACCAGTCAGTTAATGTTGTACAGTGAAATAATCGCTGTTTGTTCTGAGATCCACACAAAACACATAAATACAGTCCGTACCGCGCAGTAAACACACTCCGTCTCAGTTATACAAACCAATCAGTTAATGTTGTACAGTGAAATAATCGCTGTTTGTTCTGAGATCCACACAAAACACATAAATATGAGGTCTGTTCAACAAATGTCCGAACTTTTTTTATAAAATTTTTTTGGGCTCACCTGCAAGCTACTCAGTTTTGTCTCCTTCGAAGTACTCCCCTTGGCTGTTGATACACTGCTCCCAACGTCTATTCCACTTCCAGAAGCAGTCCTGGAAGGCGTTTTTCGGGATCGCGCGTAGGTCCTCCAGCGATTTTTCCTTTATCTCCTCGACCGATTGAAATCTTCGTCCTTTCAACGTGGATTTAAGTTTTTGGAAGAGGAAAAAGTCAGGAGAGTCGGGAGGCTGAGGAAGCACCGTTGTTTCATGTTTGGCCAGGAAGTCACGAATCAGCAGCGACGCATGAGCTGGTGCATTGTCATGGTGGAGGATCCATGAATTGTTTCTCCATAACTGAGGCCTTTTTCTCCTGATTCTTTCTCTCAGTCGTTTAAGAACATCCAGGTAGTACCATCTGTTCACAGTTTGTCCTTATGGCAGAAACTAATTTTGCACAACTCCCTCAACGTAAAAAAAACGATCAACATCGCTTTCAAATTCGATCTCACTTGACGCGCTTTTTTCGGTCTGGGCGACGTTTTCGAGACCCACTGAGAAGATTGTGCTTTTGTTTCCACATCATGTCCATAGACCCACGTTTCATCGCCGGTGATGATGCAATTCATGAAGTTTTCGTCTTCATTTGCGTGATCCAAAAGTTCCTGACAAATGGCAACGCGACGCTCTCTTTGATCCTCAGTCAAAAGGCGTGGAACAAACTTTGCTGCCACCCGATGCATTTCTAATTTTTCTGTTAGAATGGCGTGGCATGACCCTACGGATATGTTGCATTCCTCAGCTATTTCCCGAACAGTCAAACGACGATTAGAACGAACAACGGCACGAACTTGGGCAACATGAACGGCATCAGTTGACGTTGAGGGCCGACCCGGACGTGGGTCATTGTCAGTTGACTGCCGACCGTCCTTGAAACGTTTGAACCATTCATAACACTGCGTACGGCCGATACACTGGTCACCGTAAGCTTCTTTCAACATTTCATGAGTCTCGGTATGCGTTTTCCCAAGCTTAACACAAAACTTAATGTTTACGCGCTGTTCGTGAAATTCTGACATGTTAAAATTCGCCGACGACACTTTGCACGCAGCCAAACAAACCGCTCCAGCACAATCACTAAGCAAGATAGAACGACGCGGCTTGCGGCAGATAACTCCCGAAGATCACAGCTAGGCTGCGCCACTTTCCGGAAAGCGATGCGCTTTTGCATTGGCGCGCTATTTTAAAAGTTCGGACATTTGTTGAACAGACCTCGTACATCGTGTGAGAAAGATGTAGTATTTTTGCTGTTCAGCATGGTAGTGCGTGTAAAGGATAGAAAATGGCGCTGGATTGGCCATGCATTACGCAGACCACAAGATGCAACAGAAAGACACGCCTTATACTGGAACCCTCAGGGCAGCAGGAAGAGGGGTAGAGCAGGAACAATAGAAAGGGAACTGCAGAAGATACGAATAAGCTGGAAAGAGGCAAAAGGACTAGCCTTGGATAGAACGAAATGGAAGAGCTTTACGAAGGCCCTATGTTGCAGGTAGGAACACAAGTAGAGAAGATGTTAGTGCATAACGTAACCACTGGACTTTAGAGGGTTAAATAATACGTGATTTGACAGTGCCACATACAAAATACACATAGGAAAGAACAAGGCAATCAACGGGCCCAGATTAGCTTTTTGAAACAAATCATGACCGCTTCCTTACAAATTTCTATCCGTTCATTTTTGACGAGCGACTGCCGAGATCATTCGGGGATATGCAGTGACATCAGCGCCCTTGACTATGCAGTGACATCAGCGCCCTTAACTATGCAGTGACATCAGCGCCCTTGACTATGCAGTGACATCAGCGCCCTTAACTATGCAGTGACATCAGCGCCCTTGACTATGCAGTGACATCAGCGCCCTTGACTATGCAGTGACATCAGTGCCCTTGACTATGCAGTGACATCAGCGCCCTTGACTATGCAGTGACATCAGCGCCCTTAACTATTCCGACAATTAACCAATAGTCAAGCTGAAACTCTGATTTGCGAGCTTCAAGGTTGGCACTCCTTTTTCGTATTTGGAAGTTACAGTTTCCGAATCTCGGCTCAGAGGTTAACTGTCGTAGCTTTCTGTGATATTCGTCAGCTTTCAAAGGTCAAATTTTGATATAATAAGCATATCTGAAAATAAAGTATTCCGCTGTCCTTCTTACCCTTTCCTGTTTATCTCTCACAACTGCTCTGCCGGTCAAATGGCCCTAATAATGCAGGGCGGAGGTCTTCGAAAGTTGTTTCAGCTGCTTGATGCGGCTGATAAACCCAGAAGACATAATTGAATTATATGTAGGATACTCGTATATTGTGCACTTGAAAAGGGATCGTTAAATAACCGGAGGTTCGACCAAGTATTAATGCAACTACGTTCTGTGTTGCTCTGCACAACCGCATGTTCTTATTTATCATCATCTTCTTTTCTCCTTTTTTTTTCTTCTTCTTTGGTACTTTTTTTAAAAGTGGAATATATATATATGCACCATGTTTCGGCCACGTCCTGCCATGACCTGAATATCATGAGCTGAATGACCGTTAGCTCAAGGACTTCGTGTCCTTTCGGTCAACGACGATATGTGTCTGTGCAGGTCTGTACAGTGTGTCATAACGAACAGACAGTTCAATACTGGCTACAATCGGTATATTTTGCCTTTGTACCCCTCCCCCCCCCCCCCCCGTATGCAGAAGTGTGCGCCATCAGTGGTCAGACTGGCCGCAGCTTTAGTGAAGACGAGTACTGCGTGTAACGACATTTTTTTTGGGAGGGAAATCGTGATTAAGGGACAGGTGTTTGTGTGGCTGCACCATTTATTTTTATCTGTGTAACACTATGTGGCATGTGATCGATTTTCCCGGGAAACCTTTCGTCCGTGCTCCTCTCCCCACAGCCATAAATTAAGTCTTATGAATGCCAAGAGGCTTCATGAGGATGGGGGTAATTAAGTGCGTAGTGTGTAGCCCGTCAGACAACATTTTGTGCACGACTGTACAGCCACACTCGCAGTTGCTAGGTTGCTTTATCTGCAGCTCTTGCTTTGCACGATCTTACGTTTGAGAAAAAGACTCCTTTGTCACATTTTTACCCGTAATAAACTCCCAGTTTCGCTACACATCAACTGAACGTAAATTTGCGAAGTTCATATAAACTGCAGTGCTACACGCAGTACCTGTTGGCTGAGGTCCCGTAGGAGTGCTACACGCAGTAGGCCTGCCTGTTGGCTGAGGTCCCGTAGGAACACTCAGTTGAGTTCAACATGGCGTGCACTCTTGTGCCTTGAGGAAGGAGCTTAAGTTGCAGTTAAAAATCGTGTAAACAAATAAAGTAGGTCACGGCTCTTCAGGTCGTTTTCATAGGACGGAGAACAAATAAATCTGTGTAGACAAGCAGTCTACACTGGGCAGTGCATCATAGCAGTGAATGTGTGTAGACAAGCACTGTACACTGGACAGTGCATCATAGCAGTGAATGTGTGTAGACAAGCACTGTACACTGGACAGTGCATCATAGCAGTGAATGTGTGTAGACAAGCACTGTACACTGGACACAT
Organism: Reticulitermes speratus; assembly: GCA_021186555.1. NCBI lineage: Eukaryota > Metazoa > Arthropoda > Insecta > Blattodea > Rhinotermitidae > Reticulitermes > Reticulitermes speratus. The sequence continues at coordinate 34,181,161 of JAJKFL010000031.1, forward strand.
AGCAGTGAATATGTGTAGACAAGCACTGTACACTGGACAGTGCATCATAGCAGTGAATGTGTGTAGACAAGCACTGTACACTGGACACATAGCAGTGAATGTGTGTAGACAAGCACTGTACACTGGACACATAGCAGTGAATGTGTGTAGACAAGCACTGTACACTGGAAACATAGCAGTGAATGTGTGTAGACAAGCACTGTACACTGGACAGTGCATCATAGCAGTGAATGTGTGTAGACAAGCACTGTACACTGGACACATAGCAGTGAATATGTGTAGACAAGCACTGTACACTGGGCAGTGCATCATAGCAGTGAATGTGTGTAGACAAGCACTGTACACTGGACACATAGCAGTGAATGTGTGTAGACAAGCACTGTACACTGTACACTGGACAGTGCATCATAGCGGTGAATGTGTGTAGACAAGCACTGTACACTGGACACATAGCAGTGAATGTGTGTAGACAAGCACTGTACACTGGACACATAGCAGTGAATGTGTGTAGACAAGCACTGTACACTGGACACATAGCAGTGAATGTGTGCAGACAAACACTGTACACTGGACACATAGCAGTGAATGTGTGTAGACAAGCACTGTACACTGGACACATAGCAGTGAATGTGTGTAGACAAGCACTGTACACTGGACACATAGCAGTGAATGTGTGTAGACAAGCACTGTACACTGGACACATAGCAGTGAATGTGTGTAGACAAGCACTGTACACTGGACACATAGCAGTGAATGTGTGTAGACAAGCACTGTACACTGGACACATAGCAGTGAATGTGTGTAGACAAGCACTGTACACTGTACACTGGACAGTGCATCATAGCGGTGAATGTGTGTAGACAAGCACTGTACACTGGACACATAGCAGTGAATGTGTGTAGACAAGCACTGTACACTGGACACATAGCAGTGAATGTGTGTAGACAAGCACTGTACACTGGACACATAGCAGTGAATGTGTGCAGACAAGCACTCTACACTGGACACATAGCAGTGAATGTGTGCAGACAAGCACTGTACACTGGACACATAGCAGTGAATGTGTGTAGACAAGCACTGTACACTGTACACTGGACACATAGCAGTGAATGTGTGTAGACAAGCACTGTACACTGGACACATAGCAGTGAATGTGTGTAGACAAGCACTGTACACTGGACACATAGCAGTGAATGTGTGTAGACAAGCACTGTACACTGGACACATAGCAGTGAATGTGTGTAGACAAGCACTGTACACTGGACACATAGCAGTGAATGTGTGTAGACAAGCACTGTACACTGGACACATAGCAGTGAATGTGTGTAGACAAGCACTGTACACTGGACACATAGCAGTGAATGTGTGTAGACAAGCACTGTACACTGGACACATAGCAGTGAATGTGTGTAGACAAGCACTGTACACTGGACACATAGCAGTGAATGTGTGTAGACAAGCACTGTACACTGGACACATAGCAGTGAATGTGTGTAGACAAGCACTGTACACTGGACACATAGCAGTGAATGTGTGTAGACAAGCACTGTACACTGTACACTGGACAGTGCATCATAGCGGTGAATGTGTGTAAACAAGCACTGTACACTGGACACATAGCAGTGAATGTGTGTAGACAAGCACTGTACACTGGACACATAGCAGTGAATGTGTGTAGACAAGCACTGTACACTGGACACATAGCAGTGAATGTGTGCAGACAAGCACTGTACACTGGACACATAGCAGTGAATGTGTGCAGACAAGCACTGTACACTGGACACATAGCAGTGAATGTGTGCAGACAAGCACTGTACACTGGACACATAGCAGTGAATGTGTGTAGACAAGCACTGTACACTGTACACTGGACACATAGCAGTGAATGTGTGTAGACAAGCACTGTACACTGGACACATAGCAGTGAATGTGTGTAGACAAGCACTGTACACTGGACACATAGCAGTGAATGTGTGTAGACAAGCACTGTACACTGGACACATAGCAGTGAATGTGTGTAGACAAGCACTGTACACTGGACACATAGCAGTGAATGTGTGTAGACAAGCACTGTACACTGGACACATAGCAGTGAATGTGTGTAGACAAGCACTGTACACTGGACACATAGCAGTGAATGTGTGTAGACAAGCACTGTACACTGGACACATAGCAGTGAATGTGTGTAGACAAGCACTGTACACTGGACACATAGCAGTGAATGTGTGTAGACAAGCACTGTACACTGGACAGTGCATCATAGCGGTGAATGTGTGTAGACAAGCACTGTACACTGGACACATAGCAGTGAATGTGTGTAGACAAGCACTGTACACTGGACAGTGCATCGTAGCAGTGAATGTGTGTAGACAAGCACTGTACACTGGACACATAGCAGTGAATGTGTGTAGACAAGCACTGTACACTGGACAGTGCATCATAGCGGTGAATGTGTGTAGACAAGCACTGTACACTGGACACATAGCAGTGAATGTGTGTAGACAAGCACTGTACACTGGACAGTGCATCGTAGCAGTGAATGTGTGTAGACAAGCACTGTACACTGGACAGTGCATCGTAGCAGTGAATGTGTGTAGACAAGCACTGTACACTGGACACATAGCAGTGAATGTGTGTAGACAAGCACTGTACACTGGACACATAGCAGTGAATGTGTGTAGACAAGCACTGTACACTGGACACATAGCAGTGAATGTGTGTAGACAAGCACTGTACACTGGACACATAGCAGTGAATGTGTGTAGACAAGCACTGTACACTGGACACATAGCAGTGAATGTGTGTAGACAAGCACTGTACACTGTACACTGGACAGTGCATCGTAGCAGTGAATGTGTGTAGACAAGCACTGTACACTGGACAGTGCATCGTAGCAGTGAATGTGTGTAGACAAGCACTGTACACTGGACACATAGCAGTGAATGTGTGTAGACAAGCACTGTACACTGGACACATAGCAGTGAATGTGTGTAGACAAGCACTGTACACTGTACACTGGACAGTGCATCGTAGCAGTGAATGTGTGTAGACAAGCACTGTACACTGGACAGTGCATCGTAGCAGTGAATGTGTGTAGACAAGCACTGTACACTGGACACATAGCAGTGAATGTGTGTAGACAAGCACTGTACAATGGACACATAGCAGTGAATGTGTGTAGACAAGCACTGTACACTGGACATATAGCAGTGAATGTGTGTAGACAAGCACTGTACACTGGACACATAGCAGTGAATGTGTGTAGACAAGCACTGTACACTGGACACATAGCAGTGAATGTGTGTAGACAAGCACTGTACACTGGACACATAGCAGTGAATGTGTGTAGACAAGCACTGTACACTGGACACATAGCAGTGAATGTGTGTAGACAAGCACTGTACACTGGACACATAGCAGTGAATGTGTGTAGACAAGCACTGTACACTGGACACATAGCAGTGAATGTGTGTAGACAAGCACTGTACACTGGACACATAGCAGTGAATGTGTGTAGACAAGCACTGTACACTGGACATATAGCAGTGAATGTGTGTAGACAAGCACTGTACACTGGACACATAGCAGTGAATGTGTGTAGACAAGCACTGTACACTGGACATATAGCAGTGAATGTGTGTAGACAAGCACTGTACACTGGACACATAGCAGTGAATGTGTGTAGACAAGCACTGTACACTGGACATATAGCAGTGAATGTGTGTAGACAAGCACTGTACACTGGACACATAGCAGTGAATGTGTGTAGACAAGCACTGTACACTGGACACATAGCAGTGAATGTGTGTAGACAAGCACTGTACACTGGACACATAGCAGTGAATGTGTGTAGACAAGCACTGTACACTGGACAAATAGCAGTGAATGTGTGTAGACAAGCACTGTACACTGGACACATAGCAGTGAATGTGTGTAGACAAGCACTGTACACTGGACACATAGCAGTGAATGTGTGTAGACAAGCACTGTACACTGGACACATAGCAGTGAATGTGTGTAGACAAGCACTGTACACTGGACACATAGCAGTGAATGTGTGTAGACAAGCACTGTACACTGGACACATAGCAGTGAATGTGTGTAGACAAGCACTGTACACTGGACACATAGCAGTGAATGTGTGTAGACAAGCACTGTACACTGGACACATAGCAGTGAATGTGTGTAGACAAGCACTGTACACTGGACACATAGCAGTGAATGTGTGTAGACAAGCACTGTACACTGTACACATAGCAGTGAATGTGTGTAGACAAGCACTGTACACTGGACACATAGCAGTGAATGTGTGTAGACAAGCACTGTACACTGGACACATAGCAGTGAATGTGTGTAGACAAGCACTGTACACTGGACACATAGCAGTGAATGTGTGTAGACAAGCACTGTACACTGGACACATAGCAGTGAATGTGTGTAGACAAGCACTGTACACTGGACACATAGCAGTGAATGTGTGTAGACAAGCACTGTACACTGGACACATAGCAGTGAATCCATAATTGCACTCCACGTAACCGTAGATATGATTGGTTGTTGTAGGTCTGCTGATAAATTGCTCCAATAGAGGTTATCAGTGCGAATGCCAACGTAGAAAATAAAATTTAATTAATCCCATTAAAAACCAAAATTGCAGAGATGGACAAAAAATTTTAAACGATAAATGCTCTTGCATAAGTGAAGTTGTGGTACAAAGGAAAAGAGTCGGCTGTGAGAAGATTAGGAAAAAGGTAAAGCAATTCCATTACAGTCCTGGACAGGCCCTGAGGGTTCCAGGAGGTTGAGGCTTCCAGATTTCAAGACAGTCTGCATATGAAGGCGGTAAGTTTGTCAGCCCTACGCACCGACCGCCTTTACCCACCAGGAGATTTTCCTGGTATTTTTATTATATCAAACTGTCTAAATGGAGGTTTTCAAGTTTAAATCGAACACATCTAAGTGCCTGTGAAAGGCTGTAGACTGTAAGTGTGGATTAGTGGAAGGTTTGTCTGTGAACTGTTTGTCTGTGAACTGTTTGTCTGTGAACTGTTTGTCTGTGAACTGTTTGTCTGTGAACTGTTTGTCTGTGAACTGTTTGTCTGTGAACTGTTTGTCTGTGAACTGTTTGTCTGTGAACTGTTTGTCTGTGAACTGTTTGTCTGTGAACTGTTTGTCTGTGAACTGTTTGTCTGTGAACTGTTTGTCTGTGAACTGTTTGTCTGTGAACTGTTTGTCTGTGAACTGTTTGTCTGTGAACTGTTTGTCTGTGAACTGTTTGTCTGTGAACTGTTTGTCTGTGAACTGTTTGTCTGTGAACTGTTTGTCTGTGAACTGTTTGTCTGTGAAATGTGTGTCTGTGAACTGTTTGTCTGTGAACTGTTTGTCTGTGAACTGTTTGTCTGTGAACTGTTTGTCTGTGAACTGTTTGTCTGTGAACTGTTTGTCTGTGAACTGTTTGTCTGTGAACTGTTTGTCTGTGAACTGTTTGTCTGTGAACTGTTTGTCTGTGAACTCTTTGTCTGTGAACTGTTTGTCTGTGAAATGTGTGTCTGTGAAATGTGTGTCTGTGAACTGTTTGTCTGTGAAATGTTTGTCTGTGAACTGCTTGTCTGTGAACTCTTTGTCTGTGAACTGTTTGTCTGTGAAATGTGTGTCTGTGAAATGTGTGTCTGTGAACTGTTTGTCTGTGAAATGTTTGTCTGTGAACTGCTTGTCTGTGAACTGCTTGTCTGTGAACTGTTTGTCTGTGAACTGTTTGTCTGTGAACTGCTTGTCTGTGAACTGTTTGTCTGTGAACTGTTTGTCTGTGAACTGCTTGTCTGTGAACTGCTTGTCTGTGAACTGTTTGTCTGTGAACTGCTTGTCTGTGAACTGTTTGTCTGTGAACTGTTTGTCTGTGAACTGTTTGTCTGTGAACTGCTTGTCTGTGAACTGTTTGTCTGTGAACTGCTTGTCTGTGAACTGCTTGTCTGTGAACTGTTTGTCTGTGAACTGTTTGTCTGTGAACTGCTTGTCTGTGAACTGTTTGTCTGTGAACTGCTTGTCTGTGAACTGCTTGTCTGTGAACTGTTTGTCTGTGAACTGTTTGTCTGTGAACTGCTTGTCTGTGAACTGTTTGTCTGTGAACTGCTTGTCTGTGAACTGTTTGTCTGTGAACTGTTTCTTCATATAAAGGCCAAGCTATATAATAATTTTGCTGCAGGAAAATTGGTACAAATTGCTTAACGCAAATATAAACTTAACACAAACCTGGACCACATAATTGTGATTCCCGCTTTATATTCGTGACGTCTCTATTATATTCGTGACGTCTCTATTTCAAAGCTCGCTACAGTGACCGGCTACCCAATCCTCACAGACAAATTCCTAATTGGCATTTACATTAGCGCAGATATCCCCATCTTCATTGGAGGTCATTGCCAGCTCGCCATTCATTTCACATACAACGCGTTACGCACTGTGCAGTTGGCACTGTGCGTAACACACACGAGAACACTGCATATAAAGATTTGAGTGATATTTGAATAACCAACGGCTTTTTTGTGTTCAAGTAACAGATTGTTTAACGGTGAGTGTGGAAGTACTGTACACTCATATATCTTCAACACACAGAATGAAAAAAAAAATTAGAGGCGCCCTTGTTTAACAGAATACACGTTAGGTAGAAAAGCTTTCACCAGGTAAGCCTTCAATTAACATTTAATTTGTGAAATTACACGCAGCTTCTATTGGAGATTTACGTTTCAGATTTCGGAAGGCTTAGTGCTTGATTTCATCCTGTGCTAAAATTCGTATGTTTTACGATGTATATAAGGCACTAATCCATGCTGTAATAAATAGGGTATCTGGCTGAAGCTGTAAAGTAAATGTATTATCTCGTAAACTGTTAAAGTTTCCCCTTGTGATGTTCTTCAGCCTGTTGGAGTCTTAACGCTGTGAAATATAACAAGACATATAAGAGGCCATTTAAAAAGAGGAAGTTATTGTCTATACTTTCTATATTTTACTGCTGCAATCCGCTTGTATCTCATAATAAACTGCTGTACAAAATATATGACACACACTAGTAAATAAAATGTCCTTTAATAATTAACAACGAACATAGCAGACATTACATAACAGCAAACATAAACACTTCGAGTGCGTATTAAATATGTCATGACTTCTTGCAAAGAACGCCGCCTAAAACTCAGCAAATGTTCACGCTTCTCAGAAGGAAGAAAAGAAAGAAACGGAGCGGTAAGAAACTAAGGAAAGGAAGGAAACAGATAAACGTAGAGAAACAAACAGTTACCACAGTTTTATGCTTTAAAGATCTGTGTGCTGTGATGCCATGTAATGTAGTGAGTATCAACGTTGCTGTGGACAACACTACATCATCCTGAAGACGGAAGCAGCAATGTCCTTCGAAACCTTAGAAGCCACATTTCAGAGTACACGTTGTTATAACGTCAAAACTAAAATGCGATCTGCTTGAAGTTGTTTGAATAAGAGTGTGTTGGGCGATGTGAACACTTCTACATGAACCCGGTACCTCCGAATATGAAACAAGACTGGTAACAACTTGAGGGAGAAAGCTTTTGTGAAGCTACTGTTCCTTGTTATGGCAGTTCCTTCTTTCGCCATTTACAGTGCATCCACTAAGTAAATTTGACAACAATATGTTTTTACATAAAAAGATGTTTATTGACGAAAGTGTTCAAGTACTCGGATGATAACACGTCCCAGTGCTACTTTGTACACCACAAATCCCATGTGCATTGCCCTGGTTTCCATTACTAGCCTGCGCTAGGAGCGGCCGGTGACTGAAGCTTATCACAGGCCGCATGTAGTTCATGTTATAATGGATTGCAGTGAAAGTTACATGTACGAGTATTAACAGGATCTGTTTTGATGTGATTCGTGTATTTTTATTATGGTGGTCCTTCATCGTGTTTACTTTCAGAAACACAACAAGCTGTCTTTGCAACTTACGTTAATTGTAAGCTGTCTTTGCAACTTATGTTAATTGTGAGCTGTCTTTGCAATTTATGTTAATTGTAAGCTGTCTTTGCAACTTACTTAATTGTAAGCTGTTTTGCAACTTATGTTATTGTGAGCTTCTGCAAGTACGTTAATTGTAAGCTGTCTTTGCAACTTACGTTATTGTAAGCTGTTTTGCAACCTATGTTAATTGTAGGCTGTCTTTGCAACTTGTTAATTGTGAGCTGTCTTTGCAACTTATGTTAATTGTGAGCTGTCTTTGCAACTTATGTTAATTGTGAGCTGTCTTTGCAACTTATGTTAATTGTGAGCTGTTTTTGCAACCTATGTTAATTGTAGGCTGTCTTTGCAACTTACGTTAATTGTGAGCTGTTTTTGCAACCTATGTTAATTGTAGGCTGTCTTTGCAACTTATGTTAATTGTGAGCTGTTTTGCAACCTAGTTAATTGTAGGCTGTCTTTGCAACTACGTTAATTGTGAGCTGTTTTTGCAACTATGTTAATTGTAGGCTGTCTTTGCAACTTATGTTAATTGTGAGCTGTTTTGCAACCTATGTTAATTGTAGCTGTCTTTGCAACTACGTTAATTGTGAGCTTTTTGCAACCTATGTTAATTGTAGGCTGTCTTTGCAACTTATGTTAATTGTGAGCTGTTTTTTGCAACTTATGTTAATTGTGAGCTGTCTTTGCAACTTACGTTAATTGTAGGCTGTCTTTGCAAGTTATGTTAATTGTGAGCTGTTTTGATTCACACAGAAAGGCAGTATTACGTCTGACAGTGTGATCCATATTTTTCGCTGTTCATAAAAAGAGCTTTTGTGTTTAACGACCATAATCTGGGGCAGTGTGTCTGTAACACGGAAGTGTGTTCCGTTTTAATGTTTGTTTGCTGCTTCACGAATCTTATCTCAACACTTAGGCAGATCCTTCTGCAGTACTGCAGTGTTGACAGATGTCCGCAGGGTGACATCACGGCCCAACATTTTTAAAGGAAAGAAAGATGTGTTGGGTCTTCGCTCTTCTGGGATGTGCACGATGTTAGCTGTTAATTGATTACCGACGTTTCGGGATATATCGATCACATTGTCTAAGGTCAACCCGTCCTCACCTGAGATTATTTTTTTATTAATTCTATATTTTTCTTTCTCAGTTTGTCCTGGGTTTCCAGTTCTGTAATTTTCATATAATTAAAGTGTCTTATAAAATACAAAGTAGCGAAATTTCTGGTAATGTTGACAGATGTTACTTGATTTTAAAAAAAATATTCCATCAGCGCATTCTGCATTTTACAGCCACAGTACCTAACCCAACTTAGCTAACTCAGAGACGCCTACACATTTGTTTGTTAAGCTATCAACTACGGTTCTCATAAAAACACGTTCAGGGCTGTCTCCCTTAGCGCCTCGGTTTCCCGGGAAGCAAGCAGCTCGCTAAGCAACAACTGAGTGTCATATAATATTGTTTCAGTTCGTCTGTAAGTGAAACCAGATTGAACGGAACGACAGTAATTTCAATTATCTAGTTTCATTATGAAATACCCAATCAAGTTCAAGTGGTATGAATGCAGTGTTGGAATTCTTTTAAGCTTTGCCTTCAGGAATTCTGTTTAGCCACATGAGGTCTATTTTGTGTCGTCCTGCAAAATTAAAATCCTCACGGTCTGCTGGATCAGCGGATTTCCGAACAATGTGTTCAAGTATGCGGTCAGCATTCATCGGCCTGCTAGTATCTGATTAGGGAAAAGAATTTGATACAGAATTCAGTCACAAAAATTTCCTCCCTCAATCCGAATAGAAACCAGTGAATTTTATTTTCCAGAATAACAGAAGTACAGATTGCGTTCTTATGAACTTGATCACCGCTGTGAGTATGTTCACGCTACGCTCACAGTACGCTCTAAGTACGCTCACGGTACGTTCACATACACTCAGAGTGCTCTCACGGTACGCTCACAGTACGTTCACGGTACGTTCACATACAATCAGAGTGCTCTCACGCTACGCTCACAGTACGCTCACGGTACGTTCACATACAATCAGAGTGCTCTCACGCTACGCTCACAGTACGCTCACGTTACGTTCACATACACTCAGAGTGCTCTCATGCTACGCTCACAGTACGCTCAAAGTACGCTCAAAGTACGCTCACGGTACGTTGACATACACTCAGAATGCTCTCACAGTACGCTCACAGTACGTTCACGGTACGTTAACATACACTCAGAGTGCTCTCACGCTACGCTCACAGTACGCTCAAAGTACGCTCACAGTACGCTCACGGTACGTTCACATACACTCAGAGTGCTCTCACGCTACGCTTACAGTACGCTTACGTTCAGAGCAGCTATTCCTTTCGGGTATTTCAGTGCGTCTCTTCATACCAACGCCCACGCTGAGGTCAAATGAGAATGGATAGGCCTAGACTTCGCAATATGTGACACCAGTAATGCCGTTAGCTGACAGCTCTACTGGCTTTACGTTTCTGTACATGTTTAAAGCAAAATGAACCGCACTCGAGTGCCATGAGATCGTTTAGTGTCAATACTGTACCAAATCTCTGACCGTGACCTTACCTTGAGCTGAGCGTGAGCCTACAGATAGTGTGGATCAAGCTTTAGACTCTCCAAAGAATGACTTTTAAAGGCATATTTCAAAGTACAGCCTAGGTGAAGCAGCTAAGGGGAATTAGGGAAGCCGGTGACAGGGATTTGGAGAAACTTGACGTTAGGAAACAGAGTCGAGTTGGAGAGGCGAACGACCCAAACCCAACTTGCGGTCCGCGAGCTTCAGCCGGCCCGAAGGAAACCGCGCACAGCACCCAAAAGCGGCACTTGTTACTTGTTTTCGGGAGAAGCAATTTAGAATGTCGTTATTTGTGGGTTTTCTCAGACCTTAATATAAATGCATGAATAGGCCACAACGTTTTGCTCTTTAATTCTAAGAATTTTAAATTCATTTAAATAAAATAATTCTATCAACTGATTGGAAGCTGCAGAAACTTTCAGTCTGATACAGCGACATTATTTACGTGCAACCAAACATGTCACCTAACTTGTGTCTTTAAGACCGCTGCTTCCCAAACTTTTTCCTTCATTACCCAAAACCGCTTATCACAAAGTCCTTTTTACCCGATGTAGGTAAAACACTAACTGCACACAAAACATATTTAACAAGTGAAGACAGATCGGTAACAAATAGGAAGCAAACATTATGTTTGATGCAACGTCTTTATTTTAAACATCTCTAAACATTTAGCAGCCACAAACAATTCGGTAATTACTCACCATGCATATTTCACCACCCAGGTCCCAGCTACTAAGTATAACGCCACTGCTCCAACTTATTTACTAGTTCCTGAAGATTTGGAACTATTGGAGACAGAGCACACCTCACATCATATTGGAGACAGAGCACACCTCACATCGTATTGGAGACAGAGCACACCTCACATCGTATTGGAGACAGAGCACACCTCACATCGTATTGGAGACAGAGCACACCTCACATCGTATTGGAGACAGAGCACACCTCACATCGTATTGGAGACAGAGCACACCTCACATCGTATTGGAGACAGAGCACACCTCACATCGTATTGGAGACAGAGCACACCTCACATCGTATTGGAGACAGAGCACACCTCACATCGTATTGGAGAGAGAGCACACCTCACATCGTATTGGAGACAGAGCACACCTCACATCGTATTGGAGACAGCACACCTCACATCGTATTGGAGACGACAGCACACCTCACATCGTATTGGAGACAGAGCACACCTCACATCATATTGGAGACAGAGCACACCTCACATCGTATTGGAGACAGAGCACACCTCACATCGTATTGGAGACAGAGCACACCTCACATCGTATTGGAGACAGAGCACACCTCACATCGTATTGGAGACAGAGCACACCTCACATCGTATTGGAGACAGAGCACACCTCACATCGTATTGGAGACAGAGCACACCTCACATCGTATTGGAGACAGAGCACACCTCACATCGTATTGGAGACAGCACACCTCACATCGTATTGGAGACAGAGCACACCTCACATCGTATTGGAGAGAGAGCACACCTCACATCGTATTGGAGACAGAGCACACCTCACATCGTATTGGAGACAGCACACCTCACATCGTATTGGAGACAGCACACCTCACATCGTATTGGAGACAGAGCACACCTCACATCATATTGGAGACAGAGCACACCTCAATCGTATTGGAGACAGAGCACACCTCACATCGTATTGGAGACAGAGCACACCTCACATCGTATTGGAGACAGAGCACACTCACATCGTTTGGAGACAGGCACACCTCACATCGTATGGAGACAGAGCACACCTCACATCGTATGGAGACAGAGCACACCTACATCGATTGGAGACAGCACACCTCACATCGTATTGGAGACAGAGCACACCTCACATCTATTGGAGAGAGAGCAACCTCACATCGTATTGGGAGACAGAGCACACCTCACATCGTAATTTGGAGACAGCACACCTCACATCGTATTGGAGAGACAGCACACCTCACATCGTATTGGAGACAGAGCACACCTCACATCATATTGGAGACAGAGCACACCTCACATCGTATTGGAGACAGAGCACACCTCACATCGTATTGGAGACAGAGCACACCTCACATCGTATTGGAGACAGAGCACACCTCACATCGTATTGGAGACAGAGCACACCTCACATCGTATTGGAGACAGAGCACACCTCACATCGTATTGGAGACAGAGCACACCTCACATCGTATTGGAGACAGAGCAAATGGGCCACACCTCACATCGTATTGGAGACAGAGCACACCTCACATCGTATTGGAGAGAGAGCACACCTCACATCGTATTGGAGACAGAGCACACCTCACATCGTATTGGAGAAAGCAACACCTCACATCGTATTGGAGAGACAGCACACCTCACATCGTATTGGAGGACAAGCACACCTCACATCTATTGGAGACAGAGCACACCTCACATCGTATTGGAGACAGAGCACACCTCACATCGTATTGGAGACAGAGCACACCTCACATCGTATTGGAGACAGAGCACACCTCACATCGTATTGGAGACAGAGCACACCTCACATCGTATTGGAGACAGAGCACACCTCACATCGTATTGGAGACAGAGCACACCTCACATCGTATTGGAGACAGAGCACACCTCACATCGTATTGGAGACAGAGCACACCTCACATCGTATTGGAGACAGAGCACACCTCACATCGTATTGGAGACAGAGCACACCTCACATCGTATTGGGAGACGAGCACACCTCACATCGTATTGGAGACAGAGCACACCTCACATCGTATTGGAGACAGACACACCTCACATCGTATTGGAGAACAGCACACCTCACATCGTATTGGGAGACAGCACACCTCACATCGTATATTGGAGACAGAGCACACCTCACATCGTATTGGAGACAGAGCACACCTCACATCGTATTGGAGACAGAGCACACCTCACATCGTATTGGAGACAGAGCACACCTCACATCGTATTGGAGACAGGCACACCTCACATCGTATTGGAGACAGAGCACACCTCACATCGTATTGGAGACAGCACACCTCACATCGTATTGGAGACAGAGCACACCTCACATCGTATTGGAGAAAGCACACCTCACATCGTATTGGAGACAGAGCACACCTCACATCGTATTGGAGACAGCACACCTCACATCGTATTGGAGAACAGCACACCTCACATCGTATTGGAGACAGAGCACACCTCACATCATATTGGAGACAGAGCACACCTCACATCGTATTGGAGACAGAGCACACCTCACATCGTATTGGAGACAGAGCACACCTCACATCTTATTGGAGACAGCACACCTCACATCGTATTGGAGACAGCACACCTCACATCGTATTGGAGAGAGAGCACACCTCACATCATATTGGAGACAGACACACCTCACATCGTATTGGAGACAGCACACCTCACATCGTATTGGAGACAAGCACACCTCACATCGTATTGGAGAGAGAGCACACCTCACATCGTATTGGAGACAGAGCACACCTCACATCGTATTGGAGACAGCACACCTCACATCGTATTGGAGAGACAGCACACCTCACATCGTATTGGAGACAGAGCACACCTCAATTGTATTGGAGACAGAGCACACCTCACATGTATTGGAGAAGAGCACACCTCACATCTTATTCGGGTTCAGCAAAGAGTTTCGTTTTGTGCTCTTTATGAAGGCAAAAGTGGAAAATCCTACTTCACACATGTAGGTCTGTGTGTATTCCGAGGTGTGTCGTTACCCAAAAAAAACCACTTTTACCCAATTTTGGGTAATTTATCCAGGTTTGGGAAGCACTGCTTTAGAGAGACCGACTGCGTAATGTACAGCCCTGTGTTATTTACAGTGGAGGTCTTTGAGCAGAGTAGTGACACTTGCGGTGCTCAGGTGCGATGCACGGTCCTGCACTCGCAGCACTGCGGTAGTGCCTCGCATACTTAACACAATTTGTTAGTAGGTTTTAATGGCGCTAAGCAATTAACGGCTCGTTCTGGATGAGAATCTAAGCACTCCTTGGCTGCTGCTGCTGCTTGCTCTGGTTATTAACGGATTCTTTTCTGTACGCAGAATTTCCCTTTCTCAAACGACAATTTGGAGCGTAAATTGCGCAGCTACGAGGGAAAAATGACGTCCTCCCTTCCCATATCACTTGATAAACGGTTGCTCTAATATTTCGAAAATACTCAGAACTTTTTATGTAGACATTATTTAGGTTATGGTATTAAGGTGTCGGTGGTTTTACTGCAGCAACAGCCACTGTCCTGCAGGTAGTGTCTACAGTACAGGTCTGCACACTGTGCGACTGCAGCAACAGCCACTGTCCTGCAGGTAGTGTCTACAGGTCTACAGGTCTGCACACTGTGTGACTGCAGCAACAGCCACTGTCCTGAGTATGTCAAGGTTGCACACTGTGCGATGCACAACAGCCCTGCCCTGCAGGTATGCTACAGTCTACAGTCTGACATGTGCGACTGCAGCAACAGCCACTGTCCTGCAGGTAGTGTCTACAGGTCTGTACAGTCGCACAGCCATGTCTGCAGGTATGTCTAAGTCGTACTGCAGCAACAGCCACTGTCCTGCAGGTAGTGTCTACAGGTCTGTACTGCAGCAACAGCCACTGTCCTGCAGGTAGTGTCTACAGGTCTGGTACTGCAGCAAAGCCACTGTCCTGCAGGTATTGTCTACAGGTCTACAGGTCTGCACACTGTGCGACTGCGTCAGCAGCTGAGATTTGTGTTTAAATTGTCGACGGTTTTTGGAAAACTCTATTTGTATTTGTTAATCCTTGTATGGCTCAGGATAGGGACAGGTGGCGGGCTGTTGTGAGTGCGGTAATGAACCTTCGGGTTTTATAAAACGCGGGGAATTTCTTACTAGCTGACGACCTGTTAGCTTCTCAAAAGGACTCTGTTCAATGGAGTTAGTTAGTTAGTTAGTTAGTTAATGTAGCCACTGTGTGTTGACCGTTTGCTGCTGCTAGCAGTAGAATCTTGAAACTGAACTTTAAACTGAGGTATGACGTCATGTTTAAAGAAGTGTGCGACACGCACGCAGTTCGCAGTAATTTCAGTAGATTCCCGCAGTGCGCTGTTTGGTTAGACAAACCTCTGTCGACTGTTTTATTCAGCAATTTGTTCCCGTTTGTGAATTCCGCCCAGCACAGGGCTGTCTTCCCTCTCACGTAGGATTACCCTGAATGAAACTGCGCAACCTTGGCATTCATTCTGTTCCGCTGCTGTGCTGCAGAGTATTGGATGTGAAGTAGCCACTGCCCGGCAGAGTATTGGTTGTGAAGTAGCCACTGCCCGGTGCGCTTTTAAATGTTGAATTGCAATGAAAGTGGCCAGAGCAAGGATTTTCCATTACCCAACAATGATTTCCCAGGATCTCCAAACCTGTCCCTTGTGAAGGATTTTATCTAATTGGTCGGCAGTCGATGTCACCGCATTTGATCACACTTAAATGGCAAAACTGCGTCACGCAGCCTGCAGGAAGACGTCAACTCATTCCCTCCAACGTTCAGCCTCTGCTGTTCTTGTCACTAAAGGATTGATACTCTGACAGTATATTTTGATGACAAACCTTTTAAACTAATATTGCTTAACTGTTCTGAGCCAGCAATTTGAAGAATCTTGACAGAGTTGAAAACAACAGTCTCGGATATCAGCGTGTCGGTGAATAGTGATTCACGTTCGAAGTACTGATGCTTCATCGTCAGGGGTGAGTCCTAGGAGTGCGTCTGGTTCCACTATGAACGTCGGTAACGTGATCTAGGCACGCGTCCATCCTACAAGACCTGTATAACTTCTGTAATTTCGTCTTGCAGCTTAAGTTCATATAAGCAGAGCACAAATTAGCGTGTCTGCATGTGAGACCAAGGCACAGTACTGGCTTAGAGGCAACTGGAGTTTGTGTGTTGAAACTGCAGACGTCTGCCTGACGTACACAATCTGCGATGTCAATGGCTACGTGAAGCACTAAACACTGCAAGAATATGGTATATTACGGAATACTTATTGCAGGCGCCGGCGTGGTGAGGACACCTCAAACGAACGTCGCGGGTTCGATTCCCGATGGTGTCACTGGAATTAATCTGAAATGTTCTGTGCACAGCCCTGGTCGATCCAGCCTCTACAGATGTCCAGAAATTCCTGGGGAAGGCGCCGTCGTAGGCTGACAACCTTATACCTGCAGTGCGATGTCTACAATCGAAGCCACTCCTGGACCTTCAACGGCCTGTCTAGGCCTGTAATGGGGTTGCTTTACCTTTACATAGTTTGCACTTTTTGTGCAACTTTCATCCCATAAAGCATTACTTCACGCTCCAGCCCCATTACTCCCAAGAAAAGAGCACCCGGTACTGACTGAATAAGACTCTGGGCGGGGGGAGGGGCTCCAAAGCCGGCCTGGACTTTCGAGAACAGATAACTCTCTTTCTCTGCCTGGAATTGAAGCCTGGTTCGTCCAAACCGTAGCGTAGTTAGCCGGCCGGGGGGGGGGGGGGGGGGGGGGGGGTTAAAGCAGGACTGATGTTTCGAGAATAAAACATTACGTAGAAATTTTATATTGCTTCACCGTGCATTTGCACTAATTCAATTTACTTTACACCAACTAATGCACACGTAAAACCACTTTTTTTTAGTTTTTATTGTAAAATGTGCCCCTACACGTGTTTCGATACTCGGATCATCGTCAGGAGTTTTTTTTAAAAAGCCACTATCACTTCAACTGCATATTTTGAAGGGTCCAATAGCACTGATGAGTGGTTTTACGTGTGCATTAGTTGGAGTAAAATAAATTGAATTACGTAGACATTTTTGTAAGATGTTGATCCGTGAAGCATTGTATATTTTAAAATTTGATTTCGAAATTAAGCACTCAGTAAGTAATGTAGAAGCTTTGTTTCCTGACAGACTTACACGGACCGTGCCAGTGCCCTTCGCTGACAGACTTACACGGACCGTGCCAGTGCCCTTCGCTGACAGACTTACACGGACCGTGCCAGTGCCCTTCGCTGACAGACTTACACGGACCGTGCCAGTGCCCTTCGCTGACAGACTTACACGGACCGTGCCAGTGCCCTTCGCTGACAGACTTACACGGACCGTGCCAGTGCCCTTCGCTGACAGACTTACACGGACCGTGCCAGTGCCCTTCGCTGACAGACTTACACGGACCGTGCCAGTGCCCTTCGCTGACAGACTTACACGGACCGTGCCAGTGCCCTTCGCTGACAGACTTACACGGACCGTGCCAGTGCCCTTCGCTGACAGACTTACACGGACCGTGCCAGTGCCCTTCGCTGACAGACTTACATGGACCGTGCCAGTGCCCTTCGCTGACAGACTTACACGGACCGTGCCAGTGCCCTTCGCTGACAGACTTACATGGACCGTGCCAGTGCCTTTCACTGACAGACTTACACGGACCGTGCCAGTGCCCTTCGCTGACAGACTTACACGGACCGTGCCAGTGCCCTTCGCTGACAGACTTACATGGACCGTGCCAGTGCCCTTCGCTGACAGACTTACACGGACCGTACCAGTGCCCTTCGCTGACAGACTTACACGGACCGTGCCAGTGCCCTTCGCTGACAGACTTACATGGACCGTGCCAGTGCCCTTCGCTGACAGACTTACATGGACCGTGCCAGTGCCCTTCGCTGACAGACTTACATGGACCGTGCCAGTGCCCTTCGCTGACAGACTTACACGGACCGTGCCAGTGCCCTTCGCTGACAGACTTACACGGACCGTGCCAGTGCCCTTCGCTGACAGACTTACACGGACCGTGCCAGTGCCCTTCGCTGACAGACTTACACGGACCGTGCCAGTGCCCTTCGCTTTTCGCTTTCTCCTATATTGGCTTATAATATTACTGCTGAATTATTGATGTCATCCAATAAATAATTACGTGGAGTTAAAGGACGCCATTAAAAGTTCTAATTACGGCTAGCGCGGAGGTACTGCTGTTGCAATTATTAATGGCGGCCACAGACACTGCGAACGTCGCCGTGCCCTGCTGCAACCCGCAGTGCCAACAGTCAGTGTTAAAACTTGCTGGCTAATAGCGGAGTGACTGAAACAGACACAGATTGACTGACTGCTGTTAAACTAACAACAAGCGAATGACTGCATTATATTACAAGTGTGTATAAATTAGACTTACTAATTGACTAGACCTTATGTCTATTCGGCTAGGCAAATTGTCCGGAGCGTGATGCTGATAGACAGACAGAGGTGATGTCTGTGCAGTGACATTTACTGACAGACAGAAGTGATGTCTGTGCAGTGACATTTACTGACAGACAGAGGTGATGTCTGTGCAGTGACATTTACTGACAGACAGAGGTGATGTCTGTGCAGTGACATTTACTGACAGACAGAGGTGATGTCTGTGCAGTGACATTTACTGACAGACAGAGGTGATGTCTGTGCAGTGACATTTACTGACAGACAGAGGTGATGTCTGTGCAGTGACATTTACTGACAGACAGAGGTGATGTACTGTGCAGTGACCATTTACTGACAGACAGAGGTGATGTCTGTGCAGTGACATTTATGACAGACAGAGGTGATGTCTGTGCAGTGACATTTACTGACAGACAGAGGTGATGTCTGTGCAGTGACATTTACTGACAGACAGAGGTGATGTCTGTGCAGTGACATTTACTGACAGACAGAGGTGATGTCTGTGCAGTGACATTACTGACAGACAGAGGTGATGTCTGTGCAGTGACATTTACTGACAGACAGAGGTGATGTCTGTGCAGTGACATTTACTGACAGACAGAGGTATGCTGTGCAGTGACATTACTGACAGACAGATTGATGTCCTGTGCAGTGACATTTACTGACAGACAGAGGTGATGTCTGTGCAGTGACATTTACTGACAGACAGAGGTGATGTCTGTGCAGTGACATTTACTGACAGACAGAGGTGATGTCTGTGCAGTGACATTTACTGACAGACAGAGGTGATGTCTGTGCAGTGACATTTACTGACAGACAGAGGTGATGTCTGTGCAGTGACATTTACTGACAGACAGAGGTGATGTCTGTGCAGTGACATTTACTGACAGACAGAGGTGATGTCTGTGCAGTGACATTTACTGACAACAGAGGTGAGCTGTGCAGTGAATTAACAAAGTGTTGTCAGTGACATTTACTGACAGACAGAGGTGATGTCTGTGCAGTGACATTTACTGACAGACAGAGGTGATGTCTGTGCAGTGACATTTACTGACAGACAGAGGTGATGTCTGTGCAGTGACATTTACTGACAGACAGAGGTGATGTCTGTGCAGTGACATTTACTGACAGACAGAGGTGATGTCTGTGCAGTGACATTTACTGACAGACAGAGGTGATGTCTGTGCAGTGACATTTACTGACAGACAGAGGTGATGTCTGTGCAGTGACATTTACTGACAGACAGAGGTGATGTCTGTGCAGTGACATTTACTGACAGACAGAGGTGATGTCTGTGCAGTGACATTTACTGACAGACAGAGTGATGTCTGTGCAGTGACATTTACTGACAGAGAGAGGTGATGTCTGTGCAGTGACATTTACTGACAGACAGAGGTGATGTCTGTGCAGTGACATTTACTGACAGACAGAGGTGATGTCTGTGCAGTGACATTTACTGACAGAAGAGGTCATGTCTGTGCAGTGACATTTACTGACAGACAGAGGTATGTCTGTGCAGTGACATTTACTGACAGACAGAGGTCATGTCTGTGCAGTGACCCAGGGCAGTACTGTGCGCTGTCACTGAAGCAGAACCACGTTAACAAAAGTACATTTGTAGCAAAAAGCAAGAAGACAAAATGTCGTCAGCTTTGCGTTTTAAGTATTGTATTTCATTATAACACGTAATGTTATTATAATGGGTACCGGGTAAAGAGGCCGGGGCGTGGCGTTGACCATCCACCCCCATCTAGCGCTGAGGTTAAAGAAAGAGTAGAGCTATACGTCTACATCCCCTCTGGACCTTGATGGCCTGTTATAGGGAGACCTTTACCTTTACATAATATTATAGTTATGTTTCTAGACATTGTGACTTCAGGCTTCCGCCGCGATGTTGATGAGATCTGAGCTCTTCTGGGGTATTACGCAGCGTCGTGTGGTAATTGTTTACCGACGTTTCGGGACAACGTATCGGTATCTTTAAGGGTCAAGAAGTCTTCTTGGACTTGTTGACCCTTGGAGATGGAACAGATACATTGTCCACACGGCGCTGCGTAACATCCCAGAAGAGCGCAGATCTCATCATCCTAGACGCTGTTTACGTAGGACATAAAATTGCGCATACAGTGTGCGCAGGCATATCGAGCATGTCATAGAGTGAGCTGTTGCCTGAATGTGCCTAAATGTGTACACGACGCACATTGGCGCTCGGCGAGTCGCAGTACGACATGGACGACGTCTTGTTCACTTGTGCGCCGATCGTCAAGGTCGTATCGTTGACAAACGTGATTCACAATTTGGAGGTCCCAGGTTCGAATTACAGTCCCGAGAGTGCATATTCTGTGTCTTCGTAGTTTTGCCTCAAAACAGTAATTTAAACATGGCCTACGACTCGTACACAGGATCACACAACGTACGCACATGCGTACACAGGATCACACAACGTACGCACATGCGTACACAGGATCACACAACGTACGCACATGCCTACACAGGATCACACAACGTACGCACATGCGTACACGGATCACACAAGTACGCACATGCGTACACAGATCACACAACGTACGCACATGCGTACACAGGATCACACAACGTACGCACATGCGTACACAGGATTACATAACGTACGCACATGCGTACAAGCCGATGTCCGACTTCGTACACAGGATCACATAACGTACGCACATTCGTACAAGCCGATGTACGACTTCGTACACAGGATCACATAACGTACGCACATGCGTACAAGCCGATGTCCGACTTCGTACACAGGATCACATAACGTACGCACATGCGTACAAGCCGATGTCCGACTTCGTACACAGGATCACATAACGTACGCACATGCGTACAAGCCGATGTCGCAAGGAGGTATTCAAAGAGGAGACTCAACCCTCGAGTGACACAAGGCAGTTTAGTGGCCTGTTTGTAGGGTTTTGGTAAGGAAACCTGAGGGAAAGACCTAGGCGTAGATGGGAGGATAATATTAAAATGGATCTTAAAGACGTGGGATGGGGGGCGTGGACTGGATTGATATGGCTCAGGATAGGGACAGGTGGCGGGCTGTTGTGAGTGCGGTAATGAACAGTCGAGTTGCACACAATCCCGAGAATTTCTTGAGTAGCTAAGAAACTGTTAGTTTGTCGATAAAAATTCTGCTCGAAGGAGTTGGTTGGTTGCTGTGTCGTAACGTCTCACAGCTGTGATGCCGCTGTACAACTCTCGTGACACACCTCAGTCGCATTTACAAAGGCATCATTCCGCGCCTCTGAACAGCTCCGTCCGCTCTGCAATCCAATACCTCTCGGTGCAGGTTGCAGTAATGTTCGGTTTTTCTCAAGCAGCAGTGAGGTCTGGAACATTTGGTTCTTGTGTGACGGCATGCAGAGCTACCTGGTGCACTACTGGACAACCAAGCTTTCCTGCGACACAACCCCCACCCCCCCGGCGCCTACCCCCTCTCGATTACCTTACCTCCATCAAAGTTGTCCATTTCTTTAGCGCTTTAGTTGACGAGCGAGCTATTCTCTTTGTCAGCAGAATTCCTGCGTCTTGATAAAGGAGAAAGGCGAAGGAATATATAGATAAACTCTTAAGATTAGAAATACTTGGGCGGGCACAATATCGCTACACTGAGACGTCGCACGGCGTTCTTTCAGCCCCTGTCACAGAGTTATTGTGTTATCATTCTTCTTCTTTTGTTCTCTGTCCTCACATCCACAGCCAACTTCTGTTCTATTATCCGTTACTTTACTTCCGCCTTCCCGTACTCTGCCCCTTGTCTCCTCTGTCAGTCCACGTGCTCTCCTAATCGCAGTTTCCCTGTGTGTCTCCGGCGCGAGTGGACAAGACGGCCGAAACGACTTGCAAATATCAGCATTATAGTAAACAATAAATGGAAGTGCGTCTACGGCTTGAGTGACGAGCTCTTTGTGACAGTGTTAAGTTGCATTTGACGATCTCTTTGTGACAGTGTTAAGTTGCATTTGACGAGCTCTTTGTGAGAGTGTTAAGTTGCATTTGACGATCTCTTTGTGACAGTGTTAAGTTGCATTTGACGATCTCTTTGTGACAGTGTTAAGTTGCGTTTGACGATCTCTTTGTGACAGTGTTAAGTTGCATTTGACGATCTCTTTGTGACAGTGTTAAGTTGCGTTTGACGATCTCTTTGTGACAGTGTTAAGTTGCATTTGACGATCTCTTTGTGACTGTTAAGTTGCATTTCTTCAAACGTGTGACTACTGGAAGTGTCCAGCGGCCATCTCTCACCTTCTGGGAGTCGTGATGTGCTGCTGGGCACCCCTGCTTATTATTCGCATTTTCAGTGTTCAACTTCCCCCTCCCCCCCAATTTTTTCGCGGCTCTGCTCAGTACATCCAAACAAATTCCGGTATAGTATGGAGTAGGGGTGCACAAACTGCGGGCGCGAAAGTGGGTGGCGCTTTACGTACTTGGTTACAGAATGGACAACGCAAAACTTGCAGTGTGGTCAGGTTTGAAGGAATTACAGACTGATTTATAATGCATAAACCAAAGGGATACAGGTAATAAGTACATCGTTCAGTGCCATGTGCATCTAATAAGTACGTCGTTCAGTGCCATGTGCATCTAATAAGTACATCGTTCAGTGCCATGTGCATCTAATAAGTACATCGTTCAGTGCCATGTGCATCTAATAAGTACATCGTTCAGTGCCATGTGCATCTAATAAGTACATCGTTCAGTGCCATGTGCATTTCACATAAAATGGAATGTGCTAAGAAAGCGAAGTTACCGTCTCTACAATTGAAACTGATTGACCCAATTTAGTTCTGGTACTGCAGCAATACACAGCCTGCTTCTTACTTTACTGACAGTCAGTAATAACCTTACTATAACCCTCGGTTCAACAAACAATGTGCAAATTAAAGCATTATGCCTTAGACAGGAAACAGCGTAGCAAACCACGAGGCACCTTCTGATTAAATTCGCTGCCAACTTAGTGCAATTCATTACAACTATTCTCGCCCCATTCAAATAGTAAAATTTGATTATATAGGGCTGCTTGACATGTCACCCTTTGTATGAAGTTTCATGTTTCAATTGGCGTTCTGATTGCCCTGATTGTTTCAGTATTTTATTTTAGATTCTGCAGTTACATTACAGATGGTCAGAGTTGTGGGCTTGTCTTTGTCTGTTGTGTGCTTTACTTTGTCTGTTTTGTGCTTTACTTTGTCTGTTGTGTGCTTTACTTTGTCTGTTTTGTGCTTTACTTTGTCTGTTGTGTGATTTACTTTGTCTGTTGTGTGCTTTACTTTGTCTGTTTTGTGCTTTACTTTGTCTGTTGTGTGCTTTACTTTGTCTGTTTTGTGCTTTACTTTGTCTGTTGTGTGATTTACTTTGTCTGTTTTGTGCTTTACTTTGTCTGTTTTGTGCTTTACTTTGTCTGTTTTGTGCTTTACTTTGTCTGTTTTGTGCTTTACTTTGTCTGTTTTGTACTTTCCTTTGTTTTGTGCTTTCCTGTGTTGTTTTGTGCTTTCCTTTGTTTTGTGCTTTCCTTTGTCTGTTTTGTGCTTTACTTTGTCTGTTTTGTGCTTTACTTTGTCTGTTTTGTGCTTTACTTTGTCTGTTTTGTGCTTTACTTTGTCTGGTTTGTACTTTCCTTTGTTTTGTGCTTTCCTGTGTTGTTTTGTGCTTTCCTTTGTTTTGTGCTTTCCTGTGTTGTTTTGTGCTTTCCTTTGTTTTGTGCTTTCCTTTGTCTGTTTTGTGCTTTACTTTGTCTGTTTTGTGCTTTACTTTGTCTGTTTTGTGCTTTCCTTTGTCTGTTTTGTGCTTTACTTTGTCTGTTTTGTGCTTTACTTTTGTCTGTTTTGTGCTTTACTTTGTCTGTTTTGTGCTTTACTTTGTCTGTTTTGTGCTTTACTTTGTCTGTTTTGTACTTTCCTTTGTTTTGTGCTTTCCTGTGTTGTTTTGTGCTTTCCTTTGTTTTGTGCTTTCCTTTGTCTGTTTTGTGCTTTACTTTGTCTGTTTTGTGCTTTACTTTGTCTGTTTTGTGCTTTACTTTGTCTGTTTTGTGCTTTACTTTGTCTGTTTTGTGCTTTACTTTGTCTGTTTTGTACTTTCCTTTGTTTTGTGCTTTCCTGTGTTGTTTTGTGCTTTCCTTTGTTTTGTGCTTTCCTTTGTCTGTTTTGTGCCCACGTTCAGTGACCGTTTACATTGATATTGGTAACGTGCTTTCACTTTACAAAGCTCTGTATTTTTCTCGCTAATATACGTATGAGTTCCATATTTACCTTAGAACAAAGAGCTGCTTCCTGCAAAACCTTAATCGGCTTGTGTTGTAATGAAGACGTATACTTTCCTGTGACGTAACAACTGAAGTCTTACGTGTTGTTTAGCTGAAGGTTTTGCTTCAAAAGTTCAAGCAAACTTCCGTCTTTGCGCTTCGTGTCCTTCTGAGAAGCGAGGCACAAGTCAAAACTGTAATATTTTGGACTGTCAGCTGAAGAAGCAGTTTGTCTGTACATTTACCGTAGCATAGGCTTGAACAACGTTACACCACCTTCTGCTGTTCAGAGGACTGTCTGTCTTCGAAGCTGAGTAACGCAAGCCGAGCGCCAGTACCATTCACATTACACCCCGCCATGTCTGTTAGTCCTGTTGCCAGAAGACCATAAGTCGGACCAATGACGTCATCATGACAAGCCAGTTTCGGACCAAACCAGTGGTCATCCCTGATCATAGCGCAGAGCCGAGCAAAGGCTCAAATTAGGCCCTGAGCTACAGCGAGAATCCTGGGTGGTCTGAGCTCAGCTTCCTCTCTTTCTGTCCGTGACGCGAAACAATAGTCGTTTTTTAATATCCACCGTTGTAGCGACTATATCACGTCTATAGGTGGGGAGCAAATGCTTGCTCGAGGGCTTATAGCTGCAGAAACAGGGTTCGATGCTCATATGTGGCCCTCAGCTTACTGTAAGAGACGAACGTAAAACGAGCCTTGCCCTTTGTGTTCAGACATTCTGTTTCATGTAGGCCTGTGTGATGCTACCAAACTGTTAGTTGCAAACTTCTGAGGTGCCACCAAAAATCTTAGTTACAGGCTTTCACGCCTGTTAAATTTGTTATTGCGATCTTCCTCGTTATGACAACATTCGGGAGAATATTCTATGCATGTTCTACCCTGAAGATGTAGGCAATGTGTTCTGCCGAAACACTGCTACCCATATACAACAGTCTACGAAACTCAAGACAGAAAGTTACTTACATACTTCTTAGTTAAGTATTTAGAAAGTCTTGACTAAGTAAGTTGTTTGTTTTGATTCTCAGTTCTGTACATTTGTAGTCATTTACTAATAAAAGTATTTATTTTGATTAGTAAGTCCTCCGCCTTATGTAGTTACTTTGTTATTTTTTGGAGAAGGGCCCCGCAGCAGAAGCTACAGACGCACCGCAGCCTTAAGGCTGCTTGTACAACCCTGTGATGGAGATGAAAGATGATCAATAGTTTTTTCATTTTTCTAAATAATGGAGCAATGGTTGAATGAAATTGACAGGGGAAAACCGAAGTACTCGGGAAAAACCTGTCCCAGTGCCACTTTGTCTACCACAAATAACACATGGACTGGCCCGGATCGAACCCGGGCCTCCGCGGTGACATGCCGGCAACTAACCGCCTGAGCCATGGCACGGCCTTATGTAGATAGTTACTGATTGAGCTGTTTATTTTGATCAGTCGCTGTGTGCGCGTTCTGCTAGCTCGTCACGTGATCAGTGTGTGTACACACTGACATAGCAGTGCTGTGTTAGTGTGTGTACACACTGACATAGCAGTGCTGTGTTAGTGTGTGTACACACTGACATAGCAGTGCTGTGTTAGTGTGTGTACACACTGACATAGCAGTGCTGTGTTAGTGTGTGTACACACTGACATAGCAGTGCTGTGTTAGTGTGTGTACACACTGACATAGCAGTGCTGTGTTAGTGTGTGTACACACTGACATAGCAGTGCTGTGTTAGTGTGTGTACACACTGACATAGCAGTGCTGTGTTAGTGTGTGTACACACTGACATAGCAGTGCTGTGTTAGTGTGTGTACACACTGACATAGCAGTGCTGTGTTAGTGTGTACACACTGACATAGCAGTGCTGTGTTAGTGTGTGTACACACTGACATAGCAGTGCTGTGTTAGTGTGTGTACACACTGACATAGCAGTGCTGTGTTAGTGTGTACACACTGACATAGCAGTGCTGTGTTAGTGTGTGTACACACTGACATAGCAGTGCTGTGTTAGTGTGTGTACACACTGACATAGCAGTGCTGTGTTAGTGTGTGTACACACTGACATAGCAGTGCTGTGTTAGTGTGTGTACACACTGACATAGCAGTGCTGTGTTAGTGTGTGTACACACTGACATAGCAGTGCTGTGTTAGTGTGTGTACACACTGACATAGCAGTGCTGTGTTAGTGTGTGTACACACTGACATAGCAGTGCTGTGTTAGTGTGTGTACACACTGACATAGCAGTGCTGTGTTAGTGTGTGTACACACTGACATAGCAGTGCTGTGTTAGTGTGTGTACACACTGACATAGCAGTGCTGTGTTAGTGTGTGTACACACTGACATAGTGCTGTGTTAGTGTGTGTACACACTGACATAGTGCTGTGTTAGTGTGTGTACACACTGACATAGTGCTGTGTTAGTGTGTGTACACACTGACATAGCAGTGCTGTGTTAGTGTGTGTACACACTGACATAGCAGTGCTGTGTTAGTGTGTGTACACACTGACATAGTGCTGTGTTAGTGTGTGTACACACTGACATAGTGCTGTGTTAGTGTGTGTACACACTGACATAGTGCTGTGTTAGTGTGTGTACACGCTGACATAGTGCTGTGTTAGTGTGTGTACACACTGACATAGTGCTGTGTTAGTGTGTACACACTGACATAGTGCTGTGTTAGTGTGTGTACACGCTGACATAGCAGTGCTGTGTTACTGTGTGTACACGCTGACATAGCAGTGCTGTGTTACTGTGTGTACACACTGACATAACAGTGCTGTGTTACTGTGTGTACACACTGACATAGCAGTGCTGTGTTACTGTGTGTACACACTGACATTAGCAGTGGCTGTTACTGTGTGTACACGCTGACATAGCAGTGCTGTGTTACTGTGTGTACA
Source organism: Reticulitermes speratus (assembly GCA_021186555.1). Lineage (NCBI taxonomy): Eukaryota > Metazoa > Arthropoda > Insecta > Blattodea > Rhinotermitidae > Reticulitermes > Reticulitermes speratus. The sequence goes on from JAJKFL010000031.1 coordinate 34,209,085, forward strand.
CACTGACATAGCAGTGCTGTGTTACTGTGTGTACACGCTGACATAGCAGTGCTGTGTTACTGTGTGTACACACTGACATAGCAGTGCTGTGTTACTGTGTGTACACACTGACATAGCAGTGCTGTGTTACTGTGTGTACACGCTGACATAGCAGTGCTGTGTTACTGTGTGTACACGCTGACATAGCAGTGCTGTGTTACTGTGTGTACACACTGACATAGCAGTGCTGTGTTACTGTGTGTACACACTGACATAGCAGTGCTGTGTTACTGTGTGTACACACTGACATAGTGCTGTGTTATGTGTGTACACACTGACATAGCAGTGCTGTGTTACTGTGTGTACACACTGACATAGCAGTGCTGTGTTACTGTGTGTACACACTGACATAGCAGTGCTGTGTTACTGTGTGTACACACTGACATAGCAGTGCTGTGTTACTGTGTGTACACGCTGACATAGCAGTGCTGTGTTACTGTGTGTACACGCTGACATAGCAGTGCTGTGTTACTGTGTGTACACACTGACATAGCAGTGCTGTGTTACTGTGTGTACACACTGACATAGCAGTGCTGTGTTACTGTGTGTACACGCTGACATAGCAGTGCTGTGTTACTGTGTGTACACCAGACATAGCAGTGCGTGTTACTGTGTGTACACCTGACATAGCATGTGCTGTTATTGTGTGTACACCTGACATAGCGTGTTGTACTGTGTGTACACACTGACATAGCGTGCTGTGTTATGTGTGTACACCTGACATAGCATGCTGTGTTACTGTGTGTACACACTGACATAGTCAGTGCTGTGTATACGTGTACACGCTGACATGCAGTGCTGTGTTAATGGTGTACACCTGACATAGCAGTGCTGTGTTTACTGTGTACACGCTGACATAGCAGTGCTGTGTTATGTGTGTACACGCTGACATAGCAGTGCTGTGTTATGTGTGTACACGCTGACATAGCAGTGCTGTGTTATGTGTGTACACCGACATGCAGTGCTGTGTTAGTGTGTGTACACGCTGACATAGCAGTGCTGTGTTATGTGTGTACACCTGACATAGCAGTGCTGTGTTAGTGTGTACACACTGACATAGCAGTGCGTGTTACTGTGTGTACACGCTGACATAGCGTGCTGTGTTATGTGTGTACACGCTACATAGCAGTGCTGTGTTACTGTGTGTACACACTGACATAGTGCTGTGTTACTGTGTGTAACACCTGACATAGAGTGCGTGTATGTGTGTACACACTGACATAGCAGTGCTGTGTTAGTGTGTGTACACACTGACATAGTGCTGTGTTAGTGTGTGTACACACTGACATAGCAGTGCTGTGTTAGTGTGTACACACTGACATAGTGCTGTGTTAGTGTGTGTACACGCTGACATAGCAGTGCTGTGTTATGTGTGTACACCTGACATAGCAGTGCTGTGTTACTGTGTGTACACACTGACATACGTGCTGTGTTACGTGTGTACACACTGACATAGCAGTGCTGTGTTACTGTGTGTACACACTGACATGCAGTGCTGTGTTATGTGTGTACACGCTGACATAGCAGTGCTGTGTTACTGTGTGTACACACTGACATAGCAGTGCTGTGTTACTGTGTGTACACGCTGACATAGCAGTGCTGTGTTACTGTGTGTACACGCTGACATAGCAGTGCTGTGTTAGTGTGTGTACACGCTGACATAGCAGTGCTGTGTTAGTGTGTGTACACGCTGACATAGCAGTGCTGTGTTAGTGTGTACACGCTGACATAGCAGTGCTGTGTTAGTGTGTACACACTGACATAGCAGTGCTGTGTTACTGTGTGTACACACTGACATAGCAGTGCTGTGTTACTGTGTGTACACGCTGACATAGCAGTGCTGTGTTAGTGTGTGTACACGCTGACATAGCAGTGCTGTGTTAGTGTGTGTACACGCTGACATAGCAGTGCTGTGTTAGTGTGTACACGCTGACATAGCAGTGCTGTGTTACTGTGTGTACACGCTGACATAGCAGTGCTGTGTTAGTGTGTACACACTGACATAGCAGTGCTGTGTTACTGTGTGTACACGCTGACATAGCAGTGCTGTGTTAGTGTGTACACGCTGACATAGCAGTGCTGTGTTAGTGTGTGTACACGCTGACATAGCAGTGCTGTGTTACTGTGTGTACACGCTGACATAGCAGTGCTGTGTTAGTGTGTGTACACGCTGACATAGCAGTGCTGTGTTAGTGTGTGTACACGCTGACATAGCAGTGCTGTGTTAGTGTGTACACGCTGACATAGCAGTGCTGTGTTAGTGTGTGTACACGCTGACATAGCAGTGCTGTGTTAGTGTGTACACGCTGACATAGCAGTGCTGTGTTACTGTGTGTACACGCTGACATAGCAGTGCTGTGTTAGTGTGTGTACACGCTGACATAGCAGTGCTGTGTTAGTGTGTGTACACGCTGACATAGCAGTGCTGTGTTAGTGTGTACACGCTGACATAGCAGTGCTGTGTTACTGTGTGTACACGCTGACATAGCAGTGCTGTGTTACTGTTTGTACACACTGACATAGCAGTGCTGTGTTACTGTGTGTACACGCTGACATAGCAGTGCTGTGTTAGTGTGTACACGCTGACATAGCAGTGCTGTGTTACTGTTTGTACACACTGACATAGCAGTGCTGTGTTAGTGTTTGTACACACTGACATAGCAGTGCTGTGTTAGTGTTTGTACACACTGACATAGCAGTGCTGTGTTAGTGTGTGTACACGCTGACATAGCAGTGCTGTGTTAGTGTGTGTACACGCTGACATAGCAGTGCTGTGTTAGTGTTTGTACACGCTGACATAGCAGTGCTGTGTTAGTGTTTGTACACGCTGACATAGCAGTGCTGTGTTAGTGTTTGTACACACTGACATAGCAGTGCTGTGTTAGTGTGTGTACACGCTGACATAGCAGTGCTGTGTTAGTGTTTGTACACGCTGACATAGCAGTGCTGTGTTAGTGTTTGTACACACTGACATAGCAGTGCTATACGGCAGCAGGCTGGACCTTCAGCCTCTCTGTGAAGCATATGGATGGTTCCAAATGAGATTTCAGTATTGCTGTGGGCAATTATCGGCACTGCATTGGTGATTGGGACTTCTGTGTGAATCAGAACACTTTGCGTGTGAGGTGCGTGCAACAGCAGATTTGCGTAGTCATGGAGTGGTTAATTTATTACCCTAATAAACTGAAAGGAGTAGAATTGATTGTCATATTGTTCACTTGTCATAGGAAGATCATTTGCACAGACAATTGTCATTCATTTACTTATCATTGTGACCTTTGTGACCTTACGTCCAATGAATTACGGACGCCGCTACGTCCCGGCGATAGCAGCTTCTCTCTCTCTCTCTCTCTCTCTCTCTCATTTCCATTTGCTGCCTGTCAACAGATGAATTTTATCGGGAGTTTTGCGCTGTCTTTAATTTGGTTTTTCACCAGTTCACGTATAATTCTTATTCTGCAGTCTGTGTGACGTGCGTCTGTCCTTGTCTACGTCATGAAGGCATATACGAGGGGTATAAATATGGCTGCACTCATTCTTAACCACGGCGATGGACGGAGTTGAGTGTTCAGCATCATTATCCGACCGCTTTAACCCCGGCAAAATACGCCGGTACTCATTGAATAGGAGGCTGGATGGGTCCCAGAGCCGGCCTGCGCGTTTTGAAGAAGAGAGAAACCGTTGCCTCTGCTGGGATTCGAACCCTGCATTGTTTTGTCGATAGCCTAGGAACTGTACTAGACAACTGTACTAGACAACTGTACTAGACAACTGTACTAGACAACTATACTAGACAACTGTACTAGACAACTGTACTAGACAACTTTACTAGACAACTGTACTAGACAACTGTACTAGACAACTGTACTAGACAACTGTACTAGACAACTATACTAGACAACTGTACTAGACAACTGTACTAGACAACTGTACTAGACAACTGTACTAGACAACTGTACTAGACAACTGTACTAGACAACTATACTAGACAACTGTACTAGACAACTGTACTAGACAACGCTACGCAGTCTATATGAACTATCAATTTTAAACTGGTTTTGGAATGTAAGGTCTGTGTTTAGCGAAATGTATTGTGTGTCGAAGCTTTCGAAGTAACGTAAGACGTGCCTGATGACTGTCATTTCGAAGTAACGTAAGACGTGCCTGATGACTGTCATTTCGAAGTAACGTAAGACGTGCCTGATGACTGTCATTTCGAAGTAACGTAAGACGTGCCTGATGACTGTCATTTCGAAGTAACGTAAGACGTGCCTGATGACTGTCATTTCGAAGTAACGTAAGACGTGGCTGATGACTGTCATTTCGAAGTAACGTAAGATGTGCCTGATGACTGTCATTCCTATAGTCAGTGGCTGATATAATGACTGAGAAAATTATTTCACCAGGAGTGTTATTAGCAGGCACTGGACTTATGGTTAGGTCCATAAATTGGCACGTTCAATTTAAAGTATTTTCGTTGGAAAAGTTGTTTTTTGAGAATGAAAAATCCGCAGTAACTTAGGGACAGCAAAAGAAAAGTTTAACTCAGAATTGTGCGAAGTATAGCTAAGTGTGTGACGTGTTTGTGAAGTTGGAAATTGGCGGACTGGACATTTGATGAGCTGTAGTCCGTATGAACAGTAACCGGCTGTATCGAGAGGGCGAGAGAGAGCAGAGAGTTGAGGGGAAAACTAAGGCTGAGGGTGTTCGGTAATAGGTGCCGAGGAAGACGTTTCGGCCCCAGCGGGGTCAAGTAAAAGGAGAGTGGAGAAAACTGCATTGTAAGTAGATTCATGATATGTACAGCTTATCAGATATTGCTCGGTGCATCACGTAGAGGAGTGTGAGATGTGTAGGGCATGTGGCACGTATTGGGGAGAAGATAGTGCGTACAGTATTCTGATGACGAAACCTTACGGTAAAAAACCACTCGGCAGCCTTAAACGTAGATGGGAGGATAATATTAAAATTGATCTTAAATAAATGGGATTAGGAGGGAGTGGACTGGATTTGTGTGGCTCAGAATGACAGGTAGAGGGCTGTTGTGAATGCGGTAATGAATTTTTGCGTTCCGCAACACGCGGGGAATTTCAGAACTAAGTTAAGAAGGAGCAGCTTCGTAAGAAGAACTGTGCTCCGTGGAGTTAACTCGTGTACACAAGTAGCGACGTGTAAAGCGGGATTAGACGGCGCGTGGCTCGTCCAGTGACGTGACGTCACTTGCTCGGCCAACAGATCGGAACAGAAAAGACAATCTGGCTACACGACGCGGCGCAGCTCGGCAAATGGCCGACCAGCGGCCTTGCTCGGGTAGGTTCGGCTCGGCTTGTGGAATAAGTCGTGTTGTTCTATGAACTTAAAAATGTCCTCGTTTGACCACTCCATTCTAGCCAGTACCAATTGTGGGACAGAAACTTTCACTCTTCGCGCACCCCGACAGCAGACAACAAAGACCAGACCTAAGTGTATACAGGTTGGACGAGACCGGCTTGGCGCGTAGACTGCAAGCGCCGTGTAGACGCAACAGCTGCCCGCGCCGAGTCCCTTTGAGGATCGTGAGAAAACCGCTTCTGAGGCGATCCCACGAGCCTCGCTCCACCAATCACACTCCGCGCCGCGCCAAGCCGGTTACACGGAGCGTTTGAATACGATTCTTTGTCAGTGACGTCAGTTATGAACTAAAACGAGCTGAGCCACGCACCGTCTAATCCCGGCTTAACAAGCATGCTGCTTCACACAGGCCTGTGGCTGTTTCAGCGACATGTGTGTGCATGTCAGTTAGCGATGTTGTGCCAACACCGGCACACGGCCTGTCTTCGTGGTGACATGTTAGGCATAAACTGCACGGAGATTTGAGAACAGAGACGGAGCTGGAAACTCGCAATTCCTCATAAATAAATGAGTGCGAGGGAAGGTCATGATTATTACATGTCTGCACTGCAATTATATCTGCACAGCACGCCTTACCTGCATGTCTGCACTGCATTACATCTGCACAGCACGCCTAACCTGCATGTCTGCACTGCAATTATATCTGCACAGCACGCCTTACCTGCATGTCTGCACTGCAATTATATCTGCACAGCACGCCTTACCTGCATGTCTGCACTGCAATTAATCTGCACAGCACCCTTACCTGCATGTCTGCACTGCAGTTACATCTGCACAGCACGCCTTACCTGCATGTCTGCACTGCAATTACATCTGCACAGCACACCTTACCTGCATGTTCTGCACTGCATTACTATCTGCACAGCACGCCTTACCTGCATGTTGCACTGCAATTAATCTGCACAGCACGCCTTACCTGCATGTCTGCACTGCAATTATATCTGCACAGCACGCCTTACCTGCATGTCTGCACTGCAATTATATCTGCACAGCACGCCTTACCTGCATGTTTGCACTGCAATTATATCTGCACAGCACGCCTTACCTGCATGTCTGCACTGCAATTACATCTGCACAGCACGCCTTACCTGCATGTCTGCACTGCAATTATATCTGCACAGCACGCCTTACCTGCATGTCTGCACTGCAATTACATCTGCACAGCACGCCTTACCTGCATGTCTGCACTGCAATTACTATCTGCACAGCACGCCTTACCTGCATGTCTGCACTGCAATTATATCTGCACAGCACGCCTTACCTGCATGTCTGCACTGCAATTAATCTGCACAGCACGCCTTACCTGCATGTCTGCACTGCAATTAATCTGCACAGCACGCCTTACCTGCATGTCTGCACTGCAATTACATCTGCACAGCACGCCTTACCTGCATGTCTGCACTGCAATTACATCTGCACAGCACGCCTTACCTGCATGTCTGCACTGCAATTATATCTGCACAGCACGCCTTACCTGCATGTTTGCACTGCAATTATATCTGCACAGCACGCCTCACCTGCATGTCTGCACTGCAATTATATCTGCACAGCACGCCTTACCTGCATGTCTGCACTGCAATTACATCTGCACAGCACGCCTTACCTGCATGTCTGCACTGCAATTATATCTGCACAGCACGCCTTACCTGCATGTCTGCACTGCAATTATATCTGCACAGCACGCCTTACCTGCATGTCTGCACTGCAATTACATCTGCACAGCACGCCTTACCTGCATGTCTGCACTGCAATTACATCTGCACAGCACGCCTTACCTGCATGTCTGCACTGCAATTATATCTGCACAGCACGCCTTACCTGCATGTTTGCACTGCAATTATATCTGCACAGCACGCCTCACCTGCATGTCTGCACTGCAATTATATCTGCACAGCACGCCTTACCTGCATGTCTGCACTGCAATTACATCTGCACAGCACGCCTTACCTGCATGTCTGCACTGCAGTTACATCTGCACAGCACGCCTTACCTGCATGTCTGCACTGCAATTATATCTGCACAGCACGCCTTACCTGCATGTCTGCACTGCAATTACATCTGCACAGCACGCCTTACCTGCATGTCTGCACTGCAATTACATCTGCACAGCACGCCTTACCTGCATGTCTGCACTGCAATTATATCTGCACAGCACGCCTTACCTGCATGTCTGCACTGCAGTTACATCTGCACAGCACGCCTTACCTGCATGTCTGCACTGCAATTATATCTGCACAGCACGCCTTACCTGCATGTCTGCACTGCAATTATATCTGCACAGCACGCCTTACCTGCATGTCTGCACTGCAATTATATCTGCACAGCACGCCTAACCTGCATGTCTGCACTGCAATTATATCTGCACAGCACGCCTTACCTGCATGTCTGCACTGCAATTATATCTGCACAGCACGCCTTACCTGCATGTCTGCACTGCAATTATATCTGCACAGCACGCCTTACCTGCATGTCTGCACTGCAATTATATCTGCACAGCACGCCTTACCTGCATGTCTGCACTGCAATTATATCTGCACAGCACGCCTTACCTGCATGTCTGCACTGCAATTATATCTGCACAGCATCGCCTTACTGCATGTCTGCACTGCAATTATATCTGCACAGCAGCCGCCTTACCTGCAGTCGGCGCAATGACTTCCTCCTGTTCTGCTTGTTCTTCTGCCCCTTGTTTGTTTTCAATATTACTGCTACTCCTCCTAATTCACTTCTACTACTCCTCTTGTGCTTTGTCTGCCCTGTCACGTTGCCCATCGTCCGCCATAAGCACTGCACCGTATATGCAGTACATTTAACCTTCTCTTTGTTGATCTGCCCGTAAAATTGCCGTATATTCTCAGTAAATTACGAAACCCTTGAGAATGAACAAATTGATATGAAGGGGGCACAGCAGCGTGAGGAACAAGAAGTACTGTAGTTGACGGGGGTTGTCATCAGTCAGTCAGCAACAGGGCGATGTGGCACTGAAAACCACAGGTTGCCACAAGTGTTAAGACACATCACATTCGGTCTGCACTGTTGCCACAAGTGTTAAGACACATATCACATTCGGTCTGCACTGTTGCCACAAGTGTTAAGACACATCACATTCGGTCTGCACTGTTGCCACAAGTGTTAAGACACATATCACATTCGGTCTGCACTGTTGCCACAAGTGTTAAGACACATCACATTCGGTCTGCACTGTTGCCACAAGTGTTAAGACACATATCACTTTCGGTCTGCACTGTTTCCACAAGTGTTAAGACACATCACATTCGGTCTGCACTGTTGCCACAAGTGTTAAGACACATCACATTCGGTCTGCACTGTTGCCACAAGTGTTAAGACACATCACATTCGGTCTGCACTGTTGCCACAAGTGTTAAGACACATATCACATTCGGTCTGCACTGTTGCCACAAGTGTTAAGACACATATCACATTCGGTCTGCACTGTTGCCACAAGTGTTAAGACACATCACATTCGGTCTGCACTGTTGCCACAAGTGTTAAGACACATGTCACATTCGGTCTGCACTGTTGCCACAAGTGTTAAGACACATATCACATTCGGTCTGCACTGTTGCCACAAGTGTTAAGACACATCACATTCGGTCTGCACTGTTGCCACAAGTGTTAAGACACATATCACATTCGGTCTGCACTGTTGCCACAAGTGTTAAGACACATCACATTCGGTCTGCACTGTTGCCACAAGTGTTAAGACACATATCACATTCGGTCTGCACTGTTGCCACAAGTGTTAAGACACATCACATTCGGTCTGCACTGTTGCCACAAGTGTTAAGACACATATCACATTCGGTCTGCACTGTTGCCACAAGTGTTAAGACACATCACATTCGGTCTGCACTGTTGCCACAAGTGTTAAGACACATATCACACAGTACTAAATTATGCGACATCACAGTCACATAAATCTCATTTATGTTTACAGTCATTTTTCGGTTTATGGAACTAAAATTTCAAGAGAATTTTGTATGTGACTCTAAAGTGGCTTCTGGTGATATTTTTGACCCTTTGATATGCAGTATAATTCAAAATTTTAGGCTAGGCGTCACAGGCAGCTTGGCTTCACTCTGACTAGCACAGCGCTCTGCTGAAACTGCTGTGGTTGTCATACTGCAGTCATTTAGGCTTGCTGAAACTAGTAAATGTTTATGCAGCTGTTTAATTTCGTATTGGTCTTTATTTAATAAGTTTGTAGTTAAGTCCATATAGTGTTTTCTCTTTTAGATATGTAAACATCGCGGTAGGTGTGTAAGTGGTCCTTCCGTTGCACCATTCACATTCAGCGCAGTATACGGCTCAGTACAAATTTAAACTTACAGAGCTGTGACATAGAAATACTTCTGTGGATGCGTCATTGTTCAGCCGCTGTATTTGTGTGAACAAGTTTGCTTGCATATGATGAATCGGGCAGGAAGTTGTTCTTGGACATGAAATGCATATGTTGGAATTTGTAATGTGGCCCAGCTGCGTGGCACCTCCGCTGTATTGTGCTGAACAGAGGCAGAGAGGAAGAAGTGTCTGGTGGGAGACACATCGCACTTCCTTGCAGATATGCGCGTGTCCAGCACATGGATTTCATTCAGAATTATTGCTTTGTTCTGTAAAAATAAAGAGAGGCTTCGGTTGGGATTGCACGAGCTCACGTTTTATTCCTGGACGTCTGGCAGGCGGTGGCTGGATGATAAGGATATGGGGTCCTGAATTTGTACCGAATCGAACGGTACAGGCTGTGGGGAATCTTGCATGCAGCATCACGTGATAATTATAATGCTGCTGACAGCGCCACAGTGGCCACTTGATTGCTCTGACTGTATGATTATCACTGTCAGTATTCTTGATACACCCTCTTCAACCCCGATCTCACCACTCGCCACTAATATTAAAAATTAAAATATTCTGTCAGTAGTGACAAGCAGTCACCTGAAAACAGGGGTGGACAATACTACCAACGGGAAATGTATAAAACAGGGGTGGACAATACTACCAACGGGTAATGTGTAAAACAGGGGTGGACAATACTACCAACGGGTAATGTGTAAAACATGGGTGGACAATACTACCAACGGGTAATGTATAAAACTCCTGCCTCAAATGGTTGGCAGTAGTCACCACAAAATTTTTATATGTTAAATATATTTTAAAAATTCGAGGATAGGTCCGTGCCATGACACTACTTACCTCAAGGTCCGTGCTCATGACACTACCTTACCTCCAAGGTCCGTGCTCATGACACTACCTACCTCCAAGGTCCGTGCTCATGACACTACCATACCTCCAAGGTCCGTGCTCATGACACTACCTTACACTCCAAGGTCCGTGCTCATGACACTACCTTACCTCCAAGGGCCAGATCCCTGTGCCCAGTGACGCAGTTTTGTCTCCGAAAAGAACGGAATCCTGCGCTGCATCGCTGCGATGGCTTCAAAACTCGCACAATAAAAAATGTCTCTCACTCCGAGTGCTACTAGCTTTTTGTGACCGGCAGAAACTGAGTTTAGAGGACACGCCTTTTCCTTGTGCCCAATCATGTCTGTGTGCCAAAGTGAAAGTGTCGATCAGCATTTTAGGGACGTCTGTTACTGGATTAGGCATACTTTGACGATGGGAAGGAAAACGTAGTCCTTAATTTCATTAATACCGGATTAAGTCTCAAATTGAGTATATTGTGTTCATCTCCAAAATAATAAAACCTTACGACAGTATAAATTGTTACTTGTAGAAATAGGTAAAAGTAATATTCAGTTGCATTTAACGTGAACGTGTCATAGCAGCAGTTAGTAGCATCATATGCCATGCTGCTACGTCATAGCAGCAGTTGGTAGCATCATATGCCATGCTGCTACGTCATAGCAGCAGTTGGTAGCATCATATGCCATGCTCCTACGTCATAGCAGCAGTTGGTAGCATCATATGCCATGCTGCTACGTCATAGCAGCAGTTGGTAGCATCATATGCCATGCTCCTACGTCATAGCAGCAGTTGGTAGCATCATATGCCATACTCCTACGTCATAGCAGCAGTTGGTAGCATCATATGCCATGCTCCTACGTCATAGCAGCAGTTGGTAGCATCATATGCCATGCTGCTACGTCATAGCAGCAGTTGGTATCATCATATGCCATGCTCCTACGTCATAGCAGCAGTTGGTAGCATCATATGCCATACTCCTACGTCATAGCAGCAGTTGGTAGCATCATATGCCATGCTCCTACGTCATAGCAGCAGTTGGTAGCATCATATGCCATGCTTCTACGTCATAGCAGCAGTTGGTAGCATCATATGCCATACTCCTACGTCATAGCAGCAGTTGGTAGCATCATATGCCATGCTCCTACGTCATAGCAGCAGTTGGTAGCATCATATGCCATGCTCTACGTCATAGCAGCAGTTGGTAGCATCATATGCCATACTCCTACGTCATAGCAGCAGTTGGTAGCATCATATGCCATGCTCCTACGTCATAGCAGCAGTTGGTAGCATCATATGCCATGCTTCTACGTCACAGCAGCAGTTGATAGCATCATATGCCATGCTCCTACGTCATAGCAGCAGTTGGTAGTATCATATGCCATGCTCCTACGTCATAGCAGCATTTGGTAGCATCATATGCCATGCTCCTACGTCATAGCAGCAGTTGGTAGCATCATATGCCATGCTTCTACGTCATAGCAGCAGTTGGTAGCATCATATGCCATGCTCCTACGTCATAGCAGCAGTTGGTAGCATCATATGCCATGCTCCTACGTCATAGCAGCAGTTGGTAGCATCATATGCCATGCTCCTACGTCATAGCAGCAGTTGGTAGCATCATATGCCATACTCCTACGTCATAGCAGCAGTTGGTAGCATCATATGCCATGCTTCTACGTCATAGCAGCAGTTGGTAGCATCATATGCCATGCTTCTACGTCACAGCAGCAGTTGATAGCATCATATGCCATGCTTCTACGTCACAGCAGCAGTTGGTAGCATCATATGCCATGCTCCTACGTCATAGCAGCAGTTGGTATCATCATATGCCATGCTTCTACGTCATAGCAGCAGTTGGTATCATCATATGCCATGCTTCTACGTCATAGCAGCAGTTGGTAGCATCATATGCCATGCTCCTACGTCATAGCAGCAGTTGGTAGCATCATATGCCATGCTTCTACGTCACAGCAGCAGTTGGTAGCATCATATGCCATGCTTCTACGTCATAGCAGCAGTTGGTAGCATCATATGCCATGCTCCTACGTCATAACAGCAGTTGGTAGCATCATATGCCATGCTCCTACGTCATAGCAGCAGTTGGTATCATCATATGCCATGCTCCTACGTCATAGCAGCGGTTGGTAGCATCATATGCCATGCTCCTACGTCATAGCAGCAGTTGGTAGCATCATATGCCATGCTCCTACGTCATAGCAGCAGTTGGTAGCATCATATGCCATGCTCCTACGTCATAGCAGCAGTTGGTAGCATCATATGCCATGCTCCTACGTCATAGCAGCAGTTGGTAGCATCATATGCCATGCTGCGACGTCATAGCAGCAGTTGGTAGCATCATATGCCATGCTCCTACATATTTTAGACAAAAATAATTTAATTTCGAAGGGCTTAACAGCATATTGCGCTGTGGTATAATAGGTAAGGGAAGAAAGTAGAAGTACCAGTGCTTACAGAGAAGCAATGCCACCCTGAAATTCTTCCAAAGGATATAACATAACCAAAATTAAAGTCTACATTTTGTGCTTATTATGCCTTGACTAATACGGTAGTATATATATGTATATGTGATGGTAAACAGCGTATTATGCCTTGACTAATACGGTAGTATATATATGTATATGTGATGGTAAACAGCGTATTATGCCTTGACTAATACGGTAGTATATATATGTATATGTGATGGTAAGCAGCGTATTATGCCTTGACTAATACGGTAGTATGTATATGTATATGTGATGGTAAACAGCGTATTATGCCTTGACTAATACGGTAGTATATATATGTATATGTGATGGTAAACAGCGTATTATGCCTTGACTAATACGGTAGTATATATATGTATATGTGATGGTAAACAGCGTATTATGCCTTGACTAATACGGTAGTATATATATGTATATGTGATGGTAAGCAGCGTATTATGCCTTGACTAATACGGTAGTATATATATGTATATGTGATGGTAAACACAACAAGCACTGTATTGACCAAATATAAATTTATTGTTTTATTTTCTTTTATGTCTAAGCAGAAGTTTCAATTCTTAAGTTCCAATAATGCGAAAAGGGTTTCCCTCAGTGCTTAACGAACAAATAAGCGACATAAAGTTATATACAGGGCATACACAAAATAATGGTGCTGTTTTAATAGTGTTCACTATTAAAACCGCACCATTCTTTTGTGTATACCCTATATATACGTCCCCGGACGAAAGCAGTGTTCGTCTAACAAGCAGGAGCCATCCCTGTCGAGCTCGGCGACTGACACGCGAGCTGCCACGTATCAATTGATCGCTCGTCCTCCGGCATTATGGCCAGGGGAGTCTGGGTCCAAGTGTGAGCAGGCTGCAATTAAAATGGCAAACAGAGGCCGTCGGATTGCTGTCCTTTGTGTGATGCACCGCACGGTCTCTACTCCAACTGCACGGGGAGAAGGAGGCCTAAGCGTAAAGCTAACTACTTGGCATCGGGCTGGCATCCAGAAGTTGTAATATTCATTTTATTCAGGAGCTTCCGACTTCGATTCTTGACACGCTCCCCAAATGTTTCGCCGTTCATTTCAACATTTGTAGTCGAGTGCTGAAAAAATTACTAAAATTATGTTCCCATTCCCTTTCGAATTCTTATTGTATGCTACTGTATGCTACTGCAGGCCACTGTATGCTACTGCAGGCCACTGTATGCTACTGTATGCTACTGCAGGCCACTGTATGCTACTGCAGGCCACTGTAGGCTACTGTATGCTACTGCAGGCCACTGTATGCTACTGCAGGCCTCTGTAGTCTACTGTATAGTTACTGTATGCTACTGCAGGCCGATGGTATGCTACTGTGGCATGACGGCTGTATCTACTGCGGCACTGTATGCTACTGCAGGCTACTGTATGTCTACTACTGCAGGCCAGAGCTTGTATGTACTGCAGCTACTGAGCTACTGGTATGCTCACTGCAGGCCACTGTATGCTACTGTATGCTACTGCAGGCCATTGTAGCTACTGTATGCTTCCGTAGCACTGGCACAGGCCACTGTAGGCTACTGCTTGTACTGCAGGCCACTGTAGGCTACTGTATGCTACTGCAGACCACTGTATGCTACTGCAGGCCACTGTAGTCTCCTGCACATGAGTCACCCTGCAGTGCCACTTCAGTCCCCTGCAGGCCACTGTAGTATCCTTAAGGCCACAGTAGGCTACTGTAGTCTTCCGTAGGCTCCTGCAGGCCAATCTTTCCTGTGCAATTTTTACTAAAAATAAATTTGAACGTTAGTAAATTCAATAATTTTGTCTTTTGGCTATTTGACGAGGATGTGTCAGCATGATGGTTTGTGTCACGCAGAAGCACTGTAAGACGAATATGAATCATCGGTTTGGAGAACCGAGCGCCAGCGTCGCATGGTGTGAATCGCGCTCTGATTATTTTGTTCTGCAGTAGAATATACGAGCAGTGTCATCTGCTGCTTGCATTAAGTTCTGCCTTAGAATATACGAGTAGTGTCATCTGCTGCTTGCATCAAGTTTAGCCGTAGAATATACGAGTAGTGTCATCTGCTGCTTGCATCAAGTTTAGCCGTAGAATATACGAGTAGTGTCATCTGCTGCTTGCATCAAGTTTAGCCGTAGAATATACGAGTAGTGTCATCTGCTGCTTGCATCAAGTTTAGCCGTAGAATATACGAGTAGTGTCATCTGCTGCTTGCATCAAGTTTAGCCGTAGAATATACGAGTAGTGTCATCTGCTGCTTGCATCAAGTTTAGCCGTAGAATATACGAGTAGTGTCATCTGCTGCTTGCATCAAGTTTAGCCGTAGAATATACGAGTAGTGTCATCTGCTGCTTGCATCAAGTTTAGCCGTAGAATATACGAGTAGTGTCATCTGCTGCTTGCATCAAGTTCTGCCGTAGAATATACGAGTAGTGTCATCTGCTGCTTGCATCAAGTTTAGCCGTAGAATATACGAGTAGTGTCATCTGCTGCTTGCATCAAGTTTAGCCGTAGAATATACGAGTAGTGTCATCTGCTGCTTGCATCAAGTTTAGCCGTAGAATATACGAGTAGTGTCATCTGCTGCTTGCATCAAGTTTAGCCGTAGAATATACGAGTAGTGTCATCTGCTGCTTGCATCAAGTTTAGCCGTAGAATATACGAGTAGTGTCATCTGCTGCTTGCATCAAGTTTAGCCGTAGAATATACGAGTAGTGTCATCTGCTGCTTGCATCAAGTTCTGCCGTAGAATATACGAGTAGTGTCATCTGCTGCTTGCATCAAGTTTAGCCGTAGAATATACGAGTAGTGTCATCTGCTGCTTGCATCAAGTTTAGCCGTAGAATATACGAGTAGTGTCATCTGCTGCTTGCATCAAGTTCTGCCGTAGAATATATGAGTAGTGTCATCTGCTGCTTGCATCAAGTTTAGCCGTAGAATATACGAGTAGTGTCATCTGCTGCTTGCATCAATTTTAGCCGTAGAATATACGAGTAGTGTCATCTGCTGCTTGCATCAAGTTTAGCCGTAGAATATACGAGTAGTGTCATCTGCTGCTTGCATCAAGTTCTGCCGTATAATATACGAGTAGTGTCATCTGCTGCTTGCATCAATTTAGCCGTAGAATATACGAGTAGTGTCATCTGCTGCTTGCATCAATTTTAGCCGTAGAATATACGAGTAGTGTCATCTGCTGCTTGCATCAAGTTTCCAGTGCACCTTCGCACGTGGTCATGCCATCAGTCTGATGCAGTGCGGACGCAGCAGCTCATGTCAGTTCTTTACGTCAAAGTGAACTCGTGTTTTAACCACAGAGTTGGAAAATTAGTTATCTGCTCTGTTCATGCATTGTATGTTATAACTTACACAAATATCTAATGTTTGTTGTTTGTATGTTATTTAAGGACTCTATACAAAATGAAGCTATCAATAATTTTAGTACTGAATTCGACTGAGTCATGGTTTAATTTTCGCCTTATTCACTATAGAGACCATAAAGGACTTATGATTTGGAAAAAAATTCAAAGAAAGAATGCTGTTTGTTTTCTAGCTCTAGTCACCGCTAGTCACCACTAGTCACCACTATTCACCGCTAGTCACACTAGTCACCTATAGTCAACAATATTTACCACTAGTCACCAATATTACCACTAGTCACCGCTAGTCACCACTATTCACCTCTAGTCACCGCTAGTCACCACTAGTCCATAAGTACTCAGAAACTCAAAGGAAAGTGTCTGTCACGATCATTGATTATCCGATCAAGGTACGAAAATGGAATTCGTGGAATGTGAATAGAAGATGGCGCGAACAAGTTGGACGTTGCTAGTTGGTCTGACTTGGTTCATGTAAGTGTCAGGCCGTAATGTCGGCCAAAGCCAGATAAAATGTACATACGTATATATATATATATATATATGAAAGTATGGCTACGTCTTCAAATTACGAAACTTCCCCTTATGTAATTCGGTCATGTTGTGTCATGCTGTGTCTGTTGTGTCATGTTGTGTCATGTTGTGTCATGCTGTGTCTGTTGTGTCATGTTGTTCATGTTGTGTCATGTTTGGTCATGTTGTGTCTGTTGTGTCTGTTGTGTCATGCTGTGTCTGTTGTGTCATGTTGTGTCATGTTGTGTCATGTTGTGTCATGTTGTGTCATGTTGTGTCATGTTGTGTCATGTTGTGTCATGCTGTGTCTGTTGTGTCATGTTGTGTCATGTTGTGTCATGTTGTGTCATGTTGTGTCTGTTGTGTCTGTTGTGTCTGTTGTGTCTGTTGTGTCATGCTGTGTCTGTTGTGTCTGTTGTGTCTGTTGTGTCTGTTTGTCAGCTGTCACCGCTGTCCACTATTCACTTTAGTCACGTGTCACATGTTGTCAGTCAGGTGTCTGTAGATTCTTGTTCGTTGTGTCGTGTTCGTTGTGTGATGAGTGTCTGACGTTGTTCTGTTGGTCTGTTGGTCTGTAGTGTCGTGCGTCATGCTGTGTCTGCGTTGTCATGTTGTGTCATGTATTGGTCATGCTAGTCTGTAGTTGTCATGCCCTGTTGTATTGTCATGTTGTGTCATGTTGTGTCATGTTGTGTCATGTTGTGTCATGTCTGTGTCTGTTGTGTCATGTGTGTCTGTTGTGTCATGTTGTGTCATGTTGTGTCATGTTGTGTCATGTTGTGTCATGTGTGTCTGTTGTGTCATGTTGTGTCATGTTGTGTCATGTTGTGTCATGTGTGTCTGTTGTGTCATGTTGTGTCATGTTGTGTCATGTTGTGTCATGTGTGTCTGTTGTGTCATGTTGTGTCATGTGTGTCATGTTGTGTCATGTTGTGTCTGTTGTGTCTGTTGTGTCATGTTGTGTCATGTTGTGTCTGTGCGATTGCTGTCACTGCGACGTGAGGCAACACACAGCAGTCGTCCGCTATGGAAGTCTTTGGGACAGCAAGGCCAAACTTTTCATACATTAATTGTAATTATATATTAACCAACTTATGCACTTAATATAATACATTCAGAAGTATAACACTGCAATAAAACTGCTACACGTTTCGGCACCGAGTGCCATCATCAGGGAGTTATTCTGACAAAGGAGTACAAGGCACAGCACGCTTTGTCAGAATAAATCCCTGATGATGGTTTCGTCGTTGCCGAAACATGTAGGAGTTTCATAGGAGTGCTAAACTTCTGAATATAGGAGTGTTGTATTAAGTTCATACGGTGGTTAATGTATTAATTATAAGAATATGCACGCTATGAATAACATAAAAATGTTTTGCGTTATTTCTTCTTAGACTGCTTAACCCTTGAAGATGGGCCGATAGGTTGTCCCGAAACGTCGGTAACTAACTACCAATCTACGCTGCGTAATATCCCAGAAGGGCGAAGATTTTCAAACGTTTCATGCTATGTTGCCCAACTGCTGGTTGAACAAATTGCCCTCTGGGTGAGACTTTCTAATGAAGGGCTGGTCGATCAGCTGCTGTAAAACTGTCGTTTAATAAACTTCACATTTAACGATTTAGAGCGTACAAAGATCCTGAAATGCCAACGGCTTTGTTAAGCCCAATATTTGAGGGTTTTACTTATATGTCCGTGTATCCTTGCTTCGGATTTCAGGGCCAGTTTTCTCGAAACTATTTTGTGGGTGTTTCCATAATTCGTAGTGCCGTGATGGTGAAGGAGTGTGGCACATGATAAAAGTAACTGATTTTGGTAGCATGGCACTGAAGGGAAGTTTTGGTAACATGGCACTGAAGGGAAGTTTTGGTAACATGGCACTGAAGGGAAGTTTTGGTAACATGGCACTGAAGGGAAGTTTTGGTAACATGGCACTGAATGGAAGTTTTGGTAACATGGCACTGAAGGAAGTTTTGGTAACATGGCACTGAAGGGAAGTTTTGGTAACATGGCACTGAAGGGAAGTTTTGGTAACATGGCACTGAAGGGAAGTTTTGGTAACATGGCACTGAAGGGAAGTTTTGGTAACATGGCACTGAAGGGAAGTTTTGGTAACATGGCACTGAAGGATTTGGTAATGGCACTGAAGAGTTTTGGTAACATGGCACTGAAGGGAAGTTTTGGTAACATGGCACTGAATGGAATTTTTGGTAAATGGCCTGAAGGGAAGTTTTAAACATGCACTGAAGGGAAGTTTTGGTAACATGGCACTGAATGGAAGTTTTGGTAACATGGCACTGAATGGAAGTTTGGTAACATGGCACTGAAGGAAGTTTGGTAACATGGCACTGAAGGGAAGTTTTGGTAACATGGCACTGAAGGGAAGTTTTGGTAACATGGCACTGAAGGGAAGTTTTGGTAACATGGCACTGAAGGGAAGTTTTGGTAGCATGGCACTGAAGGGAAGTTTTGGTAACATGGCACTGAAGGGAAGTTTTGGTAACATGGCACTGAATGGAAGTTTTGGTAACATGGCACTGAAGGGAAGTTTTGGTAACATGGCACTGAATGGAATTTTGGTAAATGGCACTGAAGGGAAGTTTTAATAACATGGCACTGAAGGGAAGTTTTGTAACATGGCACTGAATGGAAGTTTTGGTAACATGGCACTGATGGAAGTTTTGTAACATGGACTGAAGGACGTTTTGGTAACATGGCACTGAAGGGAAGTTTTGGTAACATGGCACTGAAGGGAAGTTTTGGTAACATGGCACTGAAGGACGTTTTGGTAACATGGCACTGAAGGATTTGGTACATGCACTGAAGGAAGTTTAGGTAAGCATGGACACTGAAGGGAAGTTTTGGTAACATGGCACTGAAAGGAAGTTTTGGTAACATGGCACTGAAGGGAAGTTTTGGTAACATGGCACTGAAGGGACGTTTAGGTAGCATGACACTGAAGGGAAGTTTAGGTAGCATGACACTGAAGGGAAGTTTTAGTAACATGGCACTGAAGGAAGTTTTGGTAACATGGCACTGAAGGGAAGTTTTAGTAACATGGCACTGAAGGGAAGTTTTGGTAACATGGCG
Organism: Reticulitermes speratus; assembly: GCA_021186555.1. Taxonomy (NCBI): domain Eukaryota; kingdom Metazoa; phylum Arthropoda; class Insecta; order Blattodea; family Rhinotermitidae; genus Reticulitermes; species Reticulitermes speratus. The sequence continues at coordinate 34,229,215 of JAJKFL010000031.1, forward strand.
CTGAAGGGAAGTTTATTATGGCCTAAGGAAGTTTGTAACATGGCGCTGAAGGGAAGTTTTGGTAAATGGCGCTGAAGGAAGTTTTAATAACATGGCACTGAAGGGACTTTTGGTAACATGGCACTGAAGGGTAGTTTTGGTAACATGGCACTGGAGGGAAGCTTTAGTGACATGGCATTAAAGGTAGTTTTGGTAACATGGCACTGAAGGGAAGTTTTAGTAGCATGGCACTAAAGGAAAGTTTTGGTAACATGGCCTGAAGGGAAGTTTTATTAATAGACTGAGGGAATTTAACATGCGCGAGAAGTTTTGGTAAATGGCGCTGAAGGGAAGTTTTAATAACATGGCACTGAAGGGACGTTTTGGTAACATGGCACTGAAGGGTAGTTTTGGTAACATGGCACTGGAGGGAAGCTTTAGTGACATGGCACTGAAGGGAAGTTTAGTAATGGCACTTAAGGATTAGTAACATGCATTAAGGGAAGTTTTAGTAACATGTTATTGAAGGGAAGTTTTGGTAGCGTGGCACTAAAGTGAAATTGTGCGAACTGTCGGCTGTCATTCTATTAAAATATTACTGTTCAGACAGTCTTAATTGTACGCCCTGATCTGAGAACTGGTCTACTGTCATTGAATGTCAATAGATCGCATCATGCATGCTCGCACCGGGGGAGCCATGCAATACGACGACCTACACAACGTACGTGGTTGGACGAGTCTTGCAACTGTGCAAGTTATGTGACGTCTAGTCAATATGTAAGTTATGTGACGTCTAGTCAACTGTGCAAGTTATATGTGACATCAAGTTAACTGTGCAGCGGCAGTACAAGACGCGGCAGCAGGCGGTTGCCAATCAATGCGTCACGCACCTAAGCGTGTGACAGTCCGTATGGCGAGGCGCGGCGCGGCGCGGCGCCTTGTGTGGCAGCACGGGGTACAGCATCGCGAGACTGCCAGTAGTAGTATACTGTTGTCAGATCCAATCTGTAACCTTGCAATGAGCGGTTTATAGATGAATATCTTCTTGTCGATAAGTATGCACTTTATTTTTGAGCCTCCCCCCCCCCCCCCTCGCCCAAAATAAAATGGTTTATGTCTCAAAAACGAGAGTCCAAGGACCTACGTGTACTTAGAATTTTTTCATTGTTGTGTGCTGAGAACACGACGCTAAATTGACGCAATGTGTTGCAGAACACGACGCTAAATTGAAGCAATGTGTTGCAGAACACGACGCTAAATTGACGCAATGTGTTGCAGAACACGACGCTAAATTGAAGCAATGTGTTGCAGAACACGACGCTAAATTGACGCAATGTGTTGCAGAACACCCACCATATACATATGTGCACACACAACGAAACTCTCTTGCAAATGACATCTTACAATTTCAGAAGATGAAAATTTGATGTCAATAAATTCTTTTTACCATTACATCAACCAAAACATGCTCTGAATAAATTACATTCGTAAGCTACTATAAAAAAACCCGTGCATTCTTTTTTCAAATATATTTTCGAAATTGCATACATTTCTGTTACAAACCATAAGCCTTCTACCGTCGTCTGTGCTTTGTAATGTCATTGGCTGGAATCATAACTACGGTTCCAGGGAATTCAGACAGTGGAATTGAACTTTGACCTGTTGTTTGCATGTCAATTTGTAAGTCATCATTAGACTGTAGCTACAGTCGCTATGGTACGAGAGAGCATCTTGCTGATTCTAACTCATATTTGCGACTCCTGTGCTTAACACGGTAGCTTGTCATCATCATCATCATCATCCGAGTTGCGGCTGGTGTAGTGCCGGACGTAGCAGCAGACTTGCGTGCGTTAAGTTTCGTCTGGTTCGGCTTGTGTGAAACATCTGTAACTTGACAGTACACAGATACATGTACACTGACATTCATCTGCAGACTTGTGTGAAACATCTGTAACTTGACAGTACACAGATACATGTACACTGACATTCATCTGCAGACTTGTGTGAAACATCTGTAACTTGACAGTACACAGATACATGTACACTGACATTCATCTGCAGACTTGTGTGAAACATCTGTAACTTGACAGTACACAGATACATGTACACTGACATTCATCTGCAGACTTGTGTGAAACGTCAGTAACTTGACAGTACACAGATACATGTACACTGACATTCATCTGCAGACTTGTGTGAAACATCTGTAACTTGACAGTACACAGATACATGTACACTGACATTCATCTGCAGACTTGTGTGAAACGTCAGTAACTTGACAGTACACAGATACATGTACACTGACATTCATCTGCAGACTTGTGTGAAACGTCAGTAACTTGACAGTACACAGATACATGTACACTGACATTCATCTGCAGACTTGTGTGAAACATCTGTAACTTGACAGTACACAGATACATGTACACTGACATTCATCTGCAGACTTGTGTGAAACGTCAGTAACTTGACAGTACACAGATACATGTACACTGACATTCATCTGCAGACTTGTGTGAAACATCTGTAACTTGACAGTACACAGATACATGTACACTGACATTCATCTGCAGACTTGTGTGAAACGTCAGTAACTTGACAGTACACAGATACATGTACACTGACATTCATCTGCAGACTTGTGTGAAACATCTGTAACTTGACAGTACACAGATACATGTACACTGACATTCATCTGCAGACTTGTGTGAAACGTCAGTAACTTGACAGTACACAGAAACATGTACACTGACATTCATCTGCAGACTTGTGTGAAACATCTGTAACTTGACAGTACACAGATACATGTACACTGACATTCATCTGCAGACTTGTGTGAAACACCTGTAACTTGACAGTACACAGATACATGTACACTGACATTCATCTGCAGACTTGTGTGAAACATCTGTAACTTGACAGTACACAGATACATGTACACTGACATTCATCTGCAGACTTGTGTGAAACACCTGTAACTTGACAGTACACAGATACATGTACACTGACATTCATCTGCAGACTTGTGTGAAACACCTGTAACTTGACAGTACACAGATACATGTACACTGACATTCATCTGCAGACTTGTGTGAAACATCTGTAACTTGACAGTACACAGATACATGTACACTGACATTCATCTGCAGACTTGTGTGAAACACCTGTAACTTGACAGTACACAGATACATGTACACTGACATTCATCTGCAGACTTGTGTGAAACATCTGTAACTTGACAGTACACAGATACATGTACACTGACATTCATCTGCAGACTTGTGTGAAACACCTGTAACTTGACAGTACACAGATACATGTACACTGACATTCATCTGCAGACTTGTGTGAAACATCTGTAACTTGACAGTACACAGATACATGTACACTGACATTCATCTGCAGACTTGTGTGAAACACCTGTAACTTGACAGTACACAGATACATGTACACTGACATTCATCTGCAGACTTGTGTGAAACATCTGTAACTTGACAGTACACAGATACATGTACACTGACATTCATCTGCAGACTTGTGTGAAACACCTGTAACTTGACAGTACACATATACATGTACACTGACATTCATCTGCAGACTTGTGTGCGGTCTTTGGCATGGTCATCGAGGTACTAGGTTCATGCCTCGTACTCAGAAAAATCCCGAGGCAGAAAGCATAAATATAAAGGCCCAGTTGGGAGATAATTGTGTGCATGTGCAGGTAATTATGTGCATGTGCACGTAATTGTGTGCATGTGCACGTGATTGTGTGCATGTACACGTAATTGTGTGCATGTGCACTTAATTATGTGCATGTGCACGTGATTGTGTGCATGTACACGTAATTGTGTGCATGTGCACTTAATTATGTGCATGTGCACGTGATTGTGTGCATGTGCACTTAATTATGTGCATGTGCACGTAATTATGTGCATGTGTACGTAATTATGTGCATGTGCACGTAATTATGTGCATGTGCACGTGATTTTAAAGTGTATCTTAAATAATAGAAGGGGTGTAGATTGGATTCAGTTGGCTCAGGACTGTGATTGGTGGCTGGATTCTATGAACAGAATCGGCAAATTTGGAGAATTTCACGAGTAAGTCAGTTAATGACAGTCATGCACAGTGATCAAACAGCTTTTAAATCCTAGGCGTAGATTGGAAGGTAATATTTGAAGGAATACAAAAGAAATGTGTTGGTGCGTTGTGGACTGGGTTCGTATGGCTCGGGGTGGGTAATACCTAGACGGTAATACCTAGACGGTAATACCTAGACGGTAATACCTAGACGGTAACGAGCCTTCGGTTGTGCGGAACTTCCTGACTGGCTGAGGTCTTACTGTGGTCAATGAGATAGTTAAATGAGTATTTCCTGTACTGGCTTTTCTGATATAGTGGTTAGTTGTGAGTGATTGTTAGGGAGGTATTCAGCAGGAAATATTCTGACCATTGAAATCTGCGGTCTTCTGGGGTATTACTCGGCGTCGTGTGGTAATTGTTTACCGACGTTTCGGGACAACGAATCGGTTCCATACACACTGGTCAAGAGTCCGAATAAGAGTGAGGATGGGACTGATACGTTGTCTCGAAACGTCGGTAAACAATTACCACACGACGCCGCGTATTACCCCAGAAGACCGCAGATATCAACATCGCGGCGGATACCTGAAATCAAAGTCCGGCCATTATTTACGATATGCCCTCAGCAGTGGTGCAGACGAGTTTCCGAAAACTTTGAAAGTTAGGTTAGGATAACTGGGTACTGATGGTATCCTAATTTGATGTCACTTGCATGTGCTTAGAATGAGCGAAACGTCTTGCTGTGACGAAACCTTGTTACCAGCAGTAGCCGGACATCCGGCGGCCGTAGCGGACTGCAGATGGCTGAATCCTTCGGCCTGTGTGTGGTGTCAACAGACTTTCTGAAAGAGTGTATGTCTTTAGTTGTTACGTCGCTTGACCCTTGGTCCTTCAATTGCGTGTTGTGCGTGGCGTCGTATTATGTTCGCAGGACGTCACGGGCGGTGAATATTGCGACGGTCGTTCTGTGATTGCATTTGCTTCGACAAGCTGAGGAAAATCACCGAACGGTTTCCATTGTGTAGCCGACAGCCCTGCAGGAATTACAATCGGATATATCAGAAACACAATACGCCGCTTTGAGATGTGATACATAACTACCGCTGACAGTTGCATATCTGTGTTTGAACTCCATCTTTGAGATCTTCGCTCTTCTGGGTTATTACGCACCGTCGAATGGTAATCCTTCACCGACGTTTCGGGACAACGTATCGGTTCAATCTTCAAGGGAAAAGAAGTCCAAGAAGATGTGACCGATACATTGTCCCGAAACGTCGGTACAGGATTACCATGCTGCGTAATAACCCAGAAGAACGCAGATTTCATCAACATCGCGGCGGAAGCCTAAAATCACGGAAACACTATATTTTTTTAAATAAAGTATGCGAATAAAACCCATTCAGTAAACAATAACATATAAGTACTATATATATGTATATATATATAATATATATGCCTAAGGTCCTATTTTATATAAAATTTGAAACAGTGCCCCTTTAATAAAATTTAATTAGAAAATATAGTTCGATGATCGTTTGAATGTTTTATTGGTAGTACCAGTTGATTTGTGAATGTTCAAAAACAGGAGATTTTTCTTGTTGAGTGAATTTTTAACCCTCATGAAATCATGAATAGATTTCTGCGGCTACAGTAATATGGCGGGTAGAAATTGTATGAGCTTCCGGGACTTTCTCTTCCGGATCTTTGTAATTCAATAATCCGCTATCTCCACAAAGAAGCCTCGCGGTCGGAACGAAAAAAAGGCTTGTAAATACGCCTGTTATTTCTGCATTCGCGCTGACTAAACGGCCCAGTCCATAAAACATAAACAAGCATAACTAACAAACTAACAAACTAACAACGTGGTCCTACTGTAGGCTGTAACTCTCGCTCCTGCTAGTGTAGCAGTCAGCAGCGCGGTGCCCCAACTACAGGCACTTCCTTCCCAGGCAGGATACTTGCACTCTGCGTCCCAATTAAACGAAGTACCCCCTTGTCCTCGCCTCGCCCCGAGCATCCCCTACCTTTCATATTCACCCAGAAACCACTACAAGCTTTACCACAATCAATAGCGGCACGGCCCACCTGAAGCTTGCGCACATTTCCCGCCAGCAGCACGAAACTTAGGAACCCCGCTGACATGCCTAAGATGTGATATTGCTGTGCTTGTACTGCGATCAGCGGCTGACACCTGCATGGCGGTCATGCGGCCAAAGCTCTTCGGTTGTGGTGCTTCGCCCGTGATCGGAGAGCGTGGACACTGTCAGTTGCTTGACAACTTTACATCATATACCACTTTCAACAGGAGGCCCGGATAGCTCAGTCGGTATAGTGACTCTCTACGGGCTGGACTGTCCGGGATCGAATCCCGGTGGGGGCGAGATTTTCCGCAGCCGTCCAGACCGACCTTGGGGCCTACTTAGCCTCCTATACAATGGGTACCGGGTCATTCCCGGGGGTAAAGTGGCCGGGGCGTGGCGTTGACCATCCACCCCCATGTAGCGCCGAGGTTAAAGAAAGAGTAGAGCTATACCTCTATCCCCCTCTGGGCCTTCATGGCCTGTTCTAGGGAGAAATTTACCTTTACCTTTACCACTTTCAACGCACTCACGTTTCAGTGCCCGGACAGTGATAACGAACAGTGACAAGCGTGTCACGTGCTGCTTGCAAGTCTCACATCTGCACGTGGACATGTATCGGCAGCTGTGGCGCCAGTAGCTGCTTCACCAATTTCGGTAATGTCCGACTCACATTCTGTTTCAGCGGCACAAGCGAGGATTTGCAGCTGCGTGGGTTATGAAGCGTCAGTTGCTAATCTCGAAACTGTGTAGAAGGAATTGGTCATTGCGTACTTAAAGCTTGTCCCAACATTTAGTTGGTGTGACTGACGCAAACCACGAATACTCTCAGTCACGAAGGACGGACTTGAGAAGTTCAAACCCCGACCTCCCGACACCGCATGAAGTGGTCAGGCCTTATACTCGTTACCTCCCTTTTCTTAAAAAAAGTGTTTATTCCCATCGAATTTGTGCAGAAAGGGAGGGCATATCATGCTTGACAACTTTAGCAGAGTTTTACTGTTTTCGTCATTGCTTATTCTTGTTTTTGTTTTACTGTTTTTCACCATTGCTTGTTTTTGTTTTACTGTTTTTCGCCATTGTTTGTTTTTGTTTTGTTTATACTGTTTTCCGCCATTGCTTGTTTTTGTTTTGTTTTACTGTTTTCCGCCATTGCTTGTTTTTGTTTTGTTTTACTGTTTTCCGCCATTGCTTGTTTTTGTTTTGTTTTACTGTTTTCCGCCATTGCTTGTTTTTGTTTTGTTTTACTGTTTTCCGCCATTGCTTGTTTTTGTTTTGTTTACTGTTTTCCGCACTGCTTTTTTTGTTTTGTTTTACTGTTTTTCGCTATTGTTTGTTTTTGTTTTTTTTTTACTGTTTTTCGCCATTGCTTGTTTTTGTTTTGTTTTGCTGTTTTCCACAATTGCTTGTTTTTGTTTTGTTTTACTGTTTTTCGCTATTGTTTGTTTTTTGTTTTTGTTTTACTGTTTTTCGTCATTGCTTATTCTTGTTTTTGTTTTACTGTTTTTCGCCATTGCTTGTTTTTGTTTTACTGTTTTTCGCCATTGTTTGTTTTTGTTTTGTTTTACTGTTTTCCGCCATTGCTTGTTTTTGTTTTGTTTTACTGTTTTCCGCCATTGCTTGTTTTTGTTTTGTTTTACTCTTTTCCGCCATTGCTTGTTTTTGTTTTGTTTTACTGTTTTCCGCCATTGCTTGTTTTTGTTTTGTTTTACTGTTTTTCGCTATTGTTTTTTTACTGTTTTTCGCCATTGCTTGTTTTTGTTTTGTTTTACTGTTTTCCACCATTGCTTGTTTTTGTTTTGTTTTACTGTTTTTCGCTATTGTTTGTTTTTTGTTTTTGTTTTACTGTTTTTCGCCATTGTTTGTTTTTGTTTTGTTATACTGTTTTCCGCCATTGCTTGTTTTTGTTTTGTTTTACTGTTTTCCGCCATTGCTTGTTTTTGTTTTGTTTTACTGTTTTCCGCCATTGCTTGTTTTTGTTTTGTTTTACTGTTTTCCGCCATTGCTTGTTTTTGTTTTGTTTTACTGTTTTCCGCCATTGCTTGTTTTTGTTTTGTTTTACTGTTTTCCGCCACTGCTTGTTTTTGTTTTGTTTTACTGTTTTTCGCTATTGTTTGTTTTTGTTTTTGTTTTACTGTTTTTCGCCATTGCTTGTTTTTGTTTTGTTTTGCTGTTTTCCACAATTGCTTGTTTTTGTTTTGTTTTACTGTTTTTCGCTATTGTTTGTTTTTTGTTTTTGTTTTACTGTTTTTCGTCATTGCTTATTCTTGTTTTTGTTTTACTGTTTTTCGCCATTGCTTGTTTTTGTTTTACTGTTTTTCGCCATTGTTTGTTTTTGTTTTGTTTTACTGTTTTCCGCCATTGCTTGTTTTTGTTTTGTTTTACTGTTTTCCGCCATTGCTTGTTTTTGTTTTGTTTTACTCTTTTCCGCCATTGCTTGTTTTTGTTTTGTTTTACTGTTTTCCGCCATTGCTTGTTTTTGTTTTGTTTTACTGTTTTTCGCTATTGTTTTTTTACTGTTTTTCGCCATTGCTTGTTTTTGTTTTGTTTTACTGTTTTCCACCATTGCTTGTTTTTGTTTTGTTTTACTGTTTTTCGCTATTGTTTGTTTTTTGTTTTTGTTTTACTGTTTTTCGCCATTGCTTGTTTTTGTTTTGTTTTACTGTTTTCCACCATTACTTGTTTTTGTTTTGTTTTACTGTTTTTCGCTATTGCTTGTTTTTTGTTTTTGTTTTACTGTTTTTCGCCATTGCTTGTTTTTATTCTTATATTTATTTTCGAAATTGGCTTTCACTGTGTGAAGACGTCGACAGCTGTGCACGATCAGCATGCTCCCGTTACGTCTGCATTTACCTGCTCATTCTTCCGGTGGCCAGTCCGAGTCATGGCCTGGCTACCGCTCGATCATGACGTCACCAATATTGGTGTTCGATTTCTTAAAAACCGTGACGCGGCGCAGAAAGCAATCAGCAGCTTGTCCGTCCAAAAGCAGTTGAGCCAGTGAGCCGGAATTGAGGGCGCTACGTCGCTAGGCGTCGCAGATAAAGCAGTAATCACACTGGACGGCCGGTGGGTGAAGCTCTGTTGAACAAAGAGAGGAAGCGAGAAGAATTTAGAGGATTATGAGGTTGTGAGAGTTCTTGCACTGGAGTTTGTTATGCACTGCGATGGTGAGAACGTCGAACGGCGGACGTTGGTAACAATTATCATTATAGATTGTACTGCGCTATAAATATTTATTATCACGTCTTTATTCAAAGCAAATTTCTCTTAGCCAACACAGTTTATTTGCCGTAGGCCAGCATCACGTGTCTTGGAAACGTGATTGGGCACATTTGCACTCGTGACAGGAAGCTTTACACAGCTGTGCTGACTGACTGCTCTAGCTCTTATGTCATGACAATCAGCTGTACAAAGAAATTTGTGTGACTTTTGGCCAATTTGTGTGACTTTTGGCCAATTTGTGTGACTTTGGGCAAATTTGTGTGACTTTTGGCCAATTCGCAGTTAAAATTTCAAAAATTAAACCTAAATTAACCCCCCGTCTAGCTGCCTGTCCGTCCATCTCTCTCTCTCTCTCTCTCTCTCTCTCTCTCTCTCCATATGTAACAGCCGAGAACTGCTGAAAGAATTTTCAAGAAGCATCACATATGAATGTTTTTAAATATGTGATCATGTTACAATTTTGGTTAAAATCAGCAAGACACATTTTGTATGAAGACCGACGAACATTTATAAGCATTCAGGCCGTAACACGCTGAATATTGGAGCGTGAGAATTTTCAGATGAACGTTTCTCTGGGCGTGGAGGTAACAGGCTGCTCCAAAACGTTGGTGCCTATATACGAAAGTATACGGCGTTAGGTCTCAGAAGCCATTCTTAATATTTACAGTCTGCTGAATCACATTTCCTTGTTTCGGTCCATAAGACTCGTTAAAACGTACGGCACATGTCAGTGGTGACGACACATAAGCTTAACGTCAACCAATCCGATTGTGTTCGCCTGCTTCACCTCACAATTGACTGCTGCAATTACATTCGCGGTCAGGACTGTACAAACCAATTTTATTGCGGCCTTAACAGCACATCGGAAGCACAGTAAATGGTATAGTCTCAAACCCAGTTCCGACTTAATGGAATCTGTTCCATCAGCGGAGTAATGAACTGGTCGACACTGGTTGTGTTGGTCCTGAGCCTGGCTCCATGATAATCAGTCGGTAATTGCGTGATTAACCGATTGTCCATGCCGTGAACAGATCGGAACAAAGACAACTCGTTCTGCAGAGCGTGGCGAAGCGACTGCCGCCTAGCGGGACACTGTTGCAGCAAGTAAGCAAGGACGTGCTATATCCCCTAACTTGAGGATCAGCACTTTTAGATGAGAATTTCCGGATGCAATTTCTGTTCCTTCGTCCCAGAAATACTACAAACAACCATATAAATTCGTTCCTTATCCGGGAATTTGTGTTCCATAACATAACTGGAAAGACTATGGAGGAGGCTTTACTACGGTGGAATGTTCTGTGTGTTTTGCGACTTTGTATGTCCCACTGGCCTTAATGTTTGTTTGCGGTAGATAAGTGTCCAATTTAGCGAAACTGATAGTAGCCTACTGCAGAAATTAAACAGCGTACAGGCAGATGCAGCCGTCAAGACCGGCCCTGGGGCCTACCCAGCCTCCTATACAATGAGTACCGGGGTCATTCCCGAGGGTAAAGCGGCCGGGCGTGGAGTTGACCACCCACTCCCATGAAGCGCCGAGGTTAAAGAAAGAGTAGAGCTATATTTCTACTCACCCTCTGGACCTTCATGGCCTGTTCTAGGTGACCTTTACCTTTACCTTTACCATAGAGGCAGATATCATTTTCCGTGTTATAGAGTGAAACAGAACAACTTTCAGTTTATGACGCTACTTAAGCCCGCCGTAAGCGCTGAACTCGTCTAGGCCGGCTCGCTTTTACAGCGACATTCGCGGCGTCATAATTTGAGAACCCCGTCTCTACGACAGGTAAAGTACCGTACTTAACTGTGTGCCGGTCCGCAGTTCGAAGCCGGTTGTTGACGCTCCTCTCCCTCTTCACCTCTCCACTTGCCTATCCCAAGACCTCTTTCCCGTGCTTTCCTCCCTGAACTCACTCTGTCCCTGGCAGTTGGCCTGGGTTGTTGAAATTCATTTTGGCTCTTGGAAACTAAATTCATTTTGGCTCGGCCAACCAGGGCAACGTCCCCGGGCTGGCGTCCTGGGAGGAGGAGCTGTTTGGTTTAGAATTTGGGTTACCCATAAAGCCAGTCCAGTTATTTTGCTATTTTGATATATTATTTGTGATGGACGTCTTGCTTGTGTTCTGGAAGGATTGACCTGCGGCCGTATTTGTTGTTTATAGTGCCTTCTGATTATTGTGTTTATGTTCGTAATTAGATTGTTATGTTAATGTTAATGCACGGTGTTGTGTGCTGTGTTGCTGTTATGTTAATGTTATTGCATGGTGTTGTGTGCTGTGTTGCTGTTATGTTAATGTTAATGCACGGTGTTGTGTGCTGTGTTGCTGTTATGTTAATGTTATTGCATGGTGTTGTGTGCTGTGTTGCTGTTATATTAATGTTATTGGATGGTTTTGTGTGCTGTGTGGCTGTTATGTTAATGTTATTGCATGGTGTTGTGTGCTGTGTTGCTGTTATGTTAATGTTATTGCATGGTGTTGTGTGCTGTGTTGCTGTTATGTTAATGTTATTGCATGGTGTTGTGTGCTGTGTTGCTGTTATGTTAATGTTATTGCACGGTGTTGTGTGCTGTGTTGCTGTTATGTTAATGTTATTGGATGGTTTTGTGTGCTGTGTTGCTGTTATGTTAATGTTATTGGATGGTGTTGTGTGCTGTGTTGCTGTTATGTTAATGTTATTGCACGGTGTTGTGTGCTGTGTTGCTGTTATGTTAATGTTATTGGATGGTTTTGTGTGCTGTGTTGCTGTTATGTTAATGTTATTGGATGGTGTTGTGTGCTGTGTTGCTGTTATGTTAATGTTATTCCACGGTGTTGTGTGCTGTGTTGCTGTTATGTTAATGTTATTGGATGGTTTTGTGTGCTGTGTTGCTGTTATGTTAATGTTATTGGATGGTGTTGTGTGCTGTGTTGCTGTTATGTTAATGTTATTGCACGGTGTTGTGTGCTGTGTTGCTGTTATGTTAATGTTATTGGATGGTTTTGTGTGCTGTGTTGCTGTTATGTTAATGTTATTGGATGGTGTTGTGTGCTGTGTTGCTGTTATGTTAATGTTATTGGATGGTGTTGTGTGCTGTGTTGCTGTTATGTTAATGTTATTGCACGGTGTTGTGTGCTGTGTTGCTGTTATGTTAATGTTATTGGATGGTGTTGTGTGCTGTGTTGCTGTTATGTTATTGTTATTGGATGGTGTTGTGTGCTGTGTTGCTGTTATGTTAATGTTATTGCACGGTATTGTGTGCTGTGTTGCTGTTATGTTAATGTTATTGGATGGTTTTGTGTGCTGTGTTGCTGTTATGTTAATGTTATTGGATGGTGTTGTGTGCTGTGTTGCTGTTATGTTAATGTTATTGCACGGTGTTGTGTGCTGTGTTGCTGTTATGTTAATGTTATTGGATGGTGTTGTGTGCTGTGTTGCTGTTATGTTAATGTTATTGGATGGTGTTGTGTGCTGTGTTGCTGTTATGTTAATGTTATTGGATGGTGTTGTGTGCTGTGTTGCTGTTATGTTAATGTTATTGCACGGTGTTGTGTGCTGTGTTGCTGTTATGTTAATGTTATTGGATGGTGTTGTGTGCTGTGTTGCTGTTATGTTAATGTTATTGGATGGTGTTGTGTGCTGTGTTGCTGTTATGTTAATGTTATTGCACGGTGTTGTGTGCTGTGTTGCTGTTATGTTAATGTTATTGGATGGTGTTGTGTGCTGTGTTGCTGTTATGTTAATATTATTGGATGGTGTTGTGTGCTGTGTTGCTGTTATGTTAATGTTATTGCATGGTGTTGTGTGCTGTGTTGCTGTTATGTTAATGTTATTGGATGGTGTTGTGTGCTGTGTTGCTGTTATGTTAATGTTATTGCACGGTGTTGTGTGCTGTGTTGCTGTTATGTTAATGTTATTGGATGGTGTTGTGTGCTGTGTTGCTGTTATGTTAATGTTATTGCATGGTGTTGTGTGCTGTGTTGCTGTTATGTTAATGTTATTGGATGGTGTTGTGTGCTGTGTTGCTGTTATGTTAATGTTATTGGATGGTGTTGTGTGCTGTGTTGCTGTTATGTTAATGTTATTGGATGGTGTTGTGTGCTGTGTTGCTGTTATGTTAATGTTATTGCATGGTGTTGTGTGCTGTGTTGCTGTTATGTTAATGTTATTGGATGGTGTTGTGTGCTGTGTTGCTGTTATGTTAATGTTATTGGATGGTGTTGTGTGCTGTGTTGCTGTTATGTTAATGTTATTGCACGGTGTTGTGTGCTGTGTTGCTGTTATGTTAATGTTATTGGATGGTGTTGTGTGCTGTGTTGCTGTTATGTTAATGTTATTGGATGGTGTTGTGTGCTGTGTTGCTGTTATGTTAATGTTATTGGATGGTGTTGTGTGCTGTGTTGCTGTTATGTTAATGTTATTGGATGGTGTTGTGTGCTGTGTTGCTGTTATGTTAATGTTATTGGATGGTGTTGTGTGCTGTGTTGCTGTTATGTTAATGTTATTGGATGGTGTTGTGTGCTGTGTTGCTGTTATGTTAATGTTATTGGATGGTGTTGTGTGCTGTGTTGCTGTTATGTTAATGTTATTGGATGGTGTTGTGTGCTGTGTTGCTGTTATGTTAATGTTATTGGATGGTGTTGTGTGCTGTGTTGCTGTTATGTTAATGTTATTGGATGGTGTTGTGTGCTGTGTTGCTGCGGCCACAGCATCCAAAGGCATTTAGGATCCACGGCAGGAAGGGGGGGGACAACTGAATGAGGCTACGTCTGTTTGTACACTACAATTGTTTAATGCTTATTGATCTGTTATCTTCGTCTGACGTATCCTGGTCTCAGGTACTCGTATAGCTGTGGTTTAACCGGCTTATGTTGTCCAGTGATTGAGGTTAGCTCTGTCTAAGGGACCCAACACAGTAGGTGTCTCCCTCCCCGTCACCTGACGACGGAAGCAGATCCAGGTTCCGAAACGTCGTAATTTTAGATTTTCGGACGATGTACAAAGTGCAGAAACCAATTAGTTCTCAATGAATGAGGCCTGTATCTTATGATACGACTAAGTACACATAGCAGAATTTTTCTTGAGAAGCTAATAGTTGCACAGGCACTCAAAAATGTCGGTGTCTTGTATTGAAGACAAGTATTCATTACCCTGCTAAGGCAGCCGTTTCTGTAAGATGGTGGTGCTTTAAGGCGAGGGACTGTTGCCCTCTCGTCCTGTCAGCCTCAACCTGGAGGATCACCCCTTGTCGAATGACATTGACTAATTTTTTTTTCAGTATGTTTGCAGCTGGGATTTGTATCTTACTTTCGCAACATGTGGTCACTCCATGTTTTCGTGACGGGAGTCTACTGCGCATGCGCATGCGTATGTGCTTGTAATAAAACGTGATGATCCAAGATTTGAGATATTTTCTCTTGCCAAGAGAAACACAAAGTAAATTTTTTTGTTGTAAAAAGAACTCTGATGGACATAAAGGCGGTGAAAGTAAGTGGAGTGATCGAACTGCACTTGTTCTTGGACTCGGTAGTAAATAAACATGTGTTAGGTTCAAATTCCGGCTGTTTTGTCCCTGCAGAAAATATATTTTTTAACGTAACTGGAAGTTTTGCGTACATCATTTACATAAAATTTTGCGCACTTTCCACGCAAAATTTTTGCGCACACTTTCCATCCAAAGTTTGCACACTCTTTCCACTGAAAATTTTTCGCACAACTCTCACAAAAAAAAAAATCTAAATCCGGAAACGTTTTTGTAAAATTGAACATTCACACAGAAGCAAGTTCAAGATTTTCTCGCAATTTAATCTTTGCATTAATGAGGAGGGCTACTCAACATCAACAGATGGTAATATTAGAGGATAAATATTGTGACAGAAAAACCGAGAATTTTGTTATATTGAATTCGAGATCTAACCACCTACGTACACTCCGGTCGAACACGTCTCATTATTTTCCTCAGTTCTTGATACGAAACACAGGGCGAATGTCTGTGTGTTGACACTGACGGCCTGCTGCCTTCGCAGTCGCAATGTGCAATACAGCCCAAGCTGCTCTTTGTTAAAAGTCTGGCCGATAGGCTTTCAAAACCACCAGGGATGCCAACAAAATTTAATAATCATTGCGCGGTTACAACAAATATAAGTGCTGATTGAATACAATGACCTCGTCAAACGAGGAGGGTCCAGTGTGAGAGCGCAGAACACAATGTGAGGATCCATAATTAAGCTTCTTTCAGTGAAAGGCCGTCACTAATACTTCGTCTCGCATTCTTCACAGCAATAGAAAATCTTGACGTCTCAGAAGAGCTGTCAGCTGTCAGCATACCTCCTAAGGGGCTGGTGAGGTCAGCGGAAACTCGCCTTGCATTCCAGAAGTAAAATATTTGAATATTGTCTGAAGAAGTAACGACAGCTTTGACGTATTTATCGCTTTTATTTGTCGCGATAAGTAAGGAAACAGGTGGCTTAGCAACAGCCTATTAAATTAAATGACCTTCCGTTCTGTCATTGATGGTCTTGATAAACAGGTTCAACAGACGTCAGTGGCGAAAGTCAGTGCGGAACCGGGAATGGGTTTGGACCGGACTTGTATGTGTTCGATCACAAAAATCAAAACAGCACAATGCGCTGTTCTATAGAGAAACACGTAACTGTCTATAACCAATTGCTACATGTTTCGGCTCATCTGGGTCATTATCAGCGAGCTCCCAGTACTACAATCAGAAGTGTGTAACAAATTTTCAGTCTACACACACACAAGTACCAATAAACCAGTTATGCTACAAAAATAAAAAATGTAAATATTGCCAGTTTTGGATTAATTAACATTGTAATAAAACCACTGGCCGTTGTTACATTTTATATGCATAATTGGTTTATTGGTATATATATTGAAAATTCTTTATGTACTTCTGGAGCATCGGTGTTAATGGCCCAGATCAGCCGAAACATGTAGCAGATTGGTTATGGACAGTTACGTGTTTCTGCACAGAACAGCGCATTGTGCTGGTTTTGATGTCCGTGTTTAGATAAACAGACACACGCTAATGCGCAGCGATGTAAGACGGTGAGTCTGTTTGTTTGACGGCGGTTGGACCTCGCTGTGAATTCTGTCCTTTTGGGGTCTTGTCCGTGAAAATAAATCGGTGAAGCCGTACAGATGGTAGTCCTTGTAACGAACGTCCTACTGTCTAAACACGGCCACATTCACAAGAACTCAAATACAGGGCATACACAAAGGAATGGTGCGGTTTCAAAAGTGAATACAAAATTTATTTCTCACCTTACACGGGCACAACATACACCGTCAGCGGCGGCAACTGTCCAAGTTTCTCATTTGGTAATTACAATCCTTCAATGTGTGCACCCTGGGTCACACGACACACATCCACACGGTAATCAAACTCATCCCAGACCCGGTGTAGCATGTCCGCTGTAATGGCCTGCAGTGCATGCGTTATCCGATCACGAATTTTATGGATGGACGTGGGCAATGGTGGTACATAAACGCTGTCTTTAACGAACCCCCAAAGAAAGAAATCGCACGGTGTAAGATCTGGCGAACGGGGTGTCCGAGGGAGAAGGTTCTTGTCTCCATTTGCAACACCTCAAAACGGAGCACACAGAAAGCCTTCTCCTGCTGCAACGCCATCTTTGAAACTGGCCCTGCGGCCACGCAGTAAGCATGAGAAGCGAACTGCTGGTAGCGCATGAGAAACTTGGACAGTTGCCGCCGCTGACGGTGTATGTTGTGTCCGTGTAATGTGAGACATAAATTTTTTATTCACTTTTGAAACCGCACCATTCTTTTGTGTATGCCCTGTATATTGATGTTACAGTGAGAACCCGAAATCCGTTAAAACCCGATCTTACTAGGTAAAACTAGCTCCAACGTAGCCTAACTTAACGTAATGTAGCCTAACCTTACCGAACCTAACCTAACTTAACCTTACCGAACCTAACCTAACCTAACCTAACCTAACCTAACCTAACCTTACCGAACCTAACCTAACCTTACCGAACCTAACCTAACCTAACCTAACCTTACCGAACCTAACCTAACCTAACCTAACCTTACCGAACCTAACCTAACCTAACCTAACCAACCTAACCTAACCTAACCTAACCTTACCGAACCTAAACTAACCTAACATAACCTAACATAACCTAACCTATCAGTTATTACTACATTTCACTAACAGTAGACAGTCAACTCTAGAAGTAACTACTCAATAATATTAACGACAGGGCTTTGTTGGAACTAGTTTTACCTAGTGACTTGGGGTTTTAACTGATGTCGGGTTCTAACTGTAACATATATAACGAAAATAGATTTAAATGTGCTTCAGTGTCAGTAGGTACAAACAAGCAGAATAAAACCACCAACAGTGTTCGTCGCTCCCTTTATGTAACCTTAATATAACCTCACGTTTGATCACGTCGGTTTTGAATCTCCGTCTGCCGGGAACAGAAGACCGGAATGAAGGGACGAGAGGTTGTACGATTATGGCGTATTATTAACACAGCAGCGTCGGCGTGAGAGCGAAAAGCTTTGAACTGTGTGGAGGGACGGGCCGAGCGATAATGTAAACAACAGAAACAGCAATTAGAGGGGCAGCAGGGCCTAGGAGAATTGCCAGAGAAATAAAATAACTGTTACTACTGGCCGCTTGTTTCGTGCGTAATGTGCGTAATGTGTGGACTGTTTATCAACAGAACACGTTACGTGTGTAGGTCTAATTGTCATTGTAATGATAGGCCCACAACACTAGCAGTAATGTCTTGTAATCATATTCGCGATACACACGGTTCTGTTTGGCATCTGGCAAGACACCGTTGCTGAATTGTTAGTTCTTGCGTCTTATTTAACTGCGAATGCTCGCCACGTGACTTTCAACTGCATGATGAACTGCAAGGTTAGTGCAATGAAGTGGCCGTGGCCTGTTTTCCTATCGTGTACCAGACTTTGTCTGGGAGGAGATGAGAAGAAGAAGAACAGACGTCAGCCACGGCAGTTAGACTCAGCACCGTAACTCATCGGACCCGAGCTCTGTAGTGGCGATGACAGACGAGCGAATGGAAATAAACCATTGGTGGAATGACACTGACCGGGGGAAAAACTGAAGTAATCGGATAGGAACTGTCTCCATGCCACATTTTTTTCCCTATGGCTCAACAGCTCCTTTTCGGGTGCCTGGGCCTCCTCGTTTCGTCGAGGTTTCACGATCACACACTTTTTAGACACACCACAGTCGGTAGGACTCCTCTGTACGAGTGATCAGCTCGTCGCAGAGACCTCTACCTGACAACATACAACACTCACAACAGACAGACATCCATGCCCCCGGTGGGATTCGAACCCACGATCCTAGTTAACGAGCGGCCGCAGACCCACGCCTTAGACCGCACGGCCACTGGGATCGGCTCAGTGCCACATTATTCACAATAAATCCCACACGGACCGGTCTGGGATTGAACCCGGGCGGTAAGTCCATATTATGAAGCAGATTTCCAAGGCATTACATCGCGACATAAAGCCGTTCTAGGACTTCCGTCAGTCTGTCTGACTGTCTAGAGAAATGCTGTGACAGCGTCCTCAAATAAGCCACTTTCCATTCATGTTAAAATTTACAGTCATGTCTCACTGGACGCCAGATATTCAGCGCTAGTGCAAGATGCGCTAATAAAGACAAAATGGACTGTACACAGACAAACCCTGCTCATTGTAGATGGAGTTGAGATGTGAAATATTTGTTGCTGCTCCAGTGCCTCCTGGACATATTTGTTGCTGCTCCAGTGCCTCCTGGACATATTTGTGCTGCTCCAGTGCCTCCTGGACATATTTTGATGTTATTCTGCCATCCATGTCTGTGTGTCCCGCGCCCGCTTGTCCCTTGCGGTGTTTTGTGTAAAGTGTGTGTCTGTGGCTCGTTCTTCCATGTATCGTGTGGGCGATTTATTACTTTCAAACTTTTTCCGTAATACTTTTTTTTCAAGTAACCTCAATATATAAACGTAACTTCAAAGCAGTCCCACATCAGTAAACCTCAAACCTCACGCGGCCAAATCACAGTTGTTAATTTTTTGTCTTCAAATTTAGATGCATTCCCTGTCCTAAGAATAATTTACAAGGCCAATCTCCATGACAGTACAGCTCCTCCTAACTTCACCAGTTTGTTTCGTTACAAACACAGTTTCTCTTTCTCGCTACGCACACATGCAGATATTCAAAAGATATCAGTTTCTTAAATTTATCCTAATTTCGCATTTCAAATTTGTTCTGGAATAAAAAAAAGTGTGCTGATTTCTCTTTGATGTCGCCGCTACTGGCGAGTCCAGGACACTTTGATGTCCCAAACACCGAAACAAGCCTTTGTTATCGACTTCATTCACATTTGTTAAGTTAACAAAGACAAAACCTTTCAATTTCCTGCCTCATCTTCGTCCCAGCAGGAAGACTGTCAAGTTGTGGAGTTTGGAGGCTGCAGCAGACAACATCGCATCCAATTTCACTGACCAAATTAGCTTTCCTTCATATGCAGAAGTCCATTTAGTGAATGGCCATTACGCATTTATATTACAAGGAAGAAGTTTTCAGAAACACTTGTTCCTGCCGCATCTCCTGCAGGATCTTCTTCCCTTCCTGCTGAAGCCCCTAACTCGAATATAATTTTACATATATCCAACCTAACCTCTGCCCGTGGCTTTATAAAGTTTGCTACTAACGTACCCCCTACGCAGTTTGATTGATAAGGTTGGGGATGGAATAACATTGTCAGAGAGTGAGGGGAAGGATACAAACAGAGGAAGTTATACTGACGTCACGTGACAACAGGTATTGCAGTCAGTTGGCTCTGCTACCCTTGTCTTCGAAGGGCAAAGCTGACAGCGTTACGCGAACTGTCCCGCCCTACAGCAAATAGCCAAGAGTGGCTGTGTTATTCTAGAGGTAAAGTAGGCGGGGGTACTTATGTGTTCTGTGTAGACTTTATGTGTTCTGTGTAGACTTTATGTGTGCTGTGTAGACTTTATGTGTTCTGTGTAGACTTTATGTGTGCTGTGTAGACTTTATGTGTTCTGTGTAGACCTTATGTGTTCTGTGTAGACCTTATGTGTTCTGTGTAGACCTTATGTGTTCTGTGTAGACCTTATGTGTTCTGTGTAGACTTTATGTGTTCTGTGTAGACTTTATGTGTTCTGTGTAGACCCACATCAAATACAGTGTGTAACAAGATTGCAAACGGTGTACTTCGTGGCGTAAGACATAGGCATTCTTTACTTTCAGAATGTCATAAGGTTTTACGGTACACGTGCACATGTAATTTCATTTACTCCCATAAGAAAAACAAAGCGTTTCCTGCGCCAGTTTTCGAGAAACTGACTAACACTGAGCAGCACTGTGGGCAGATGTCTGTTGCTTGATTCGCCCGAAATCGGACAGTAAATGTGGAAAATACAGACAGATGTACATGCACGCCACTCGTGAAGAAAAACAATTTCACTGCACTAATTTTCGCGGAACTCAGAACCGCTCGACAGGTTTCTGCTCTTGCCCGACGTTTCGTAAAGAAATCCTTGACAAACTTTATAAAGTCAGACAAACAATTTAGTGCTTAGGTCCCATACGGACGGACGCGGTGTTCACACAAAGTGTTCCGTTTTACAAATATGAACACAGTTTTCGCAAGACCTATGTCAAATCCCATTTATGATCTTCGTGGAGCTGCTTACAGACTCGGAAGTGACGGCCTTTATATTATATAAAAGTACGATAATTATGAAGATAATTGTTGTGTAATTTGTGTCGTTGTAATTTATTGTATGCAGGTGCCGAATCTTCAGATGAATCTTCCACCCGTATAAGAGGATGAAGATACACTATCATGAAGTTACCAAGCTTCTCATAAAAGTCTGTACGTACCTACCAGGTTATAGGGCGTCACATTCAGGAAGACAATTACGTCGATAGTCCGCACATGTGAGAGTCTCAAATCCCACTTCTGAGAACTAAACTCTGCTTCTGTTGACACGAGGATTGCCCTCGGCGCTGTCTGTGTGTCGAAAAATGGCGCAGTAGAGCTGTTCGTTCCACAGCTTGACATTCTGAGAAAAAATTTGCTTACTACTTTCTTCCCAGCTTCTTTCTTGTTTGTCTTGCACCCTTCCTTTGCAACCCCGCACTCCGTACCCCATGTACAGTGTTGCAGATTCCGATGCAAATTAATTTGAAGGGAATAACTTGCTGATAAAGCAATATCTTTAATAAAGCACTCCGGTGCAATTAGTCTCGTTACGTAACATAACTCGTTTTTCCGTAAATTGGCAGTAAGTAGCTACGTAAATTGTCCAAATTGTTGTTCAGCTTGTTCAGTGCGTATTTCAAATCTCGTAAGCACTGATACAGTAGTGTTTCGTTGGCACGTGAGTATATTCTCATTTAAATGAGTTTAGAACATCCTGTATATACATATCACAGGTGCAGTACCTTATGGATCGCGAGATGAGCCCCGTGTGAGTTTAGAACACCCCGTATATACATATGCACAGACAGACTCCGTACCTTCTTTATCGTGAGACGAGCCCCTCTTGCTAACAGTAACATTGCTTCGTACTGATCGACCTTCTACAGGGCTAGTCTCGCGATACAGCGACATTCGGAATAATTATTTTATATGTTAATTTCGTGCATTGTCAGTAATCAACTCACAACACTCAGTGCAACACTCAGTGCAACAAAATGCACTGAGTGTTGCACTGAGTGTTGTGTGAGTTAATTCTGAATAATGTTTGATGTCTGGACGGCTGTTTCTTAGGCACGGACACATTCGTGTAAGACTTCTACAGATGGTACAGCACGTGTGTCACACGTGTGTCGTTCATAGGATATCTCGTAGTGCCCACAAGTTAGCTGTTTCAGACATTCGTTCCACAAGGTGAACAGATCTATTTCGTCTTTAAACAGCGACAGGATTTTGACGTAATTTGGTATTCAGAGTTGCCAGCAGCAGCTGCCAGTTTGTGACATCACTTGGACGTCGATTGTTGACAGGGGCAGGATTACTTCTGTTTGCACAGAGCGGTGCTTGGGCCCACCTATCATCCAAAACGGGTACCGGGGGCTCCTTTTCCTGGCGTCTGGCGCCCCAGGCTTGAAGCTGACCTCTCACCTCCGTCTAGTGCCGAGGAGGATGACAATTCTTGCAGCTACACGCCTAATTCCGCAGGCACTTGTTTACCTTTTTACCTCAGCCTTGGATGGGCCGCGATAGCTCAGTCGGTATAGCGACTCGCTACGATCTGGACGGTCCGGGGATCGAATCCCGGTGGGGGCGAGATTTTCCCCATCCGTCCAGACCAGCCTTGGGGTCCACCCAGTCTCCTGTACAATGGGTACCGGGTCATTCCCGGGGGTAAAGCGGCCGGGTCGTGGCGTTGACCACCCACCACCATCTAGCGCCGAGGTTAAAGAAAGAGTAGAGCTATACCTCTACTCCCCCTCTGGGCCTTCATGGCCTGTTGTAGGGAGAACTTTACCTCTTTTACCTCAGCCTTGCATTTCAAACGTCTTAGCACCGTTGGCGTTCCTCTACATCATTTCCATACAAACCCTCACGACAAGAGAAGGCTTATTAGTGCGCTACACTGACCTCCCTCTAATAGCTTATTTGCCAGTAGATATGTGACCTTGACCCAGTAGATATGTGACCTTGACCCAGTAGATATGTGACCTTGAGATCTCCATGCAAAGTGTCCTTGCGAACATGTGTCGGTCTGTAAGCGGCTGCTAAGCAAGTGAACTAGTTGTACGTACCTTGTATTATACAGACCGTGCGTTCTAATAAGTAATTATTTCATTCCAACAAATTCACTACACTATTTTAGTGTATTCTTGTCCCTACATATGTTTCGGCACTCCTTGTGCCATCCTCAGGGGTGTCGTCGAGAGTTCACATTTATCAAATGCGTCCAATTCAAATTTCACAACATAAATTCACTGTCACTGAAAGACGACAAGCTGACCGCCACGAACAAGAAGATAAGTGATATTCAGTGACAGTGAATTTATGTTGTGAAAGTGAATTGGATGTGTTTGAAAAATGTGAACTGTCGACGACACCCTGAGGATGGCACAAGGAGTGCCGAAACATATGTAGGGACAAGAACACACTAAAATAGTGTAGTGCATTTGTTGGAATGAAATAATTAATTGATTGTACGTAATTTTTCATTTACTGCTTACTAAAAATTTTGGCGACGAATATCTGAAGGGACACAACCAATAACTGCATCTGTCACTTCGCGGCGATCGCCACATGGCAATGCTATATAGATGCGTAACGCAACGAACCGCCCGCATATTTTTATTGGTAATCTTAGAAGAATATAAATAACGACCGAATGCTGGCGCTTGACCCGGACTGCCTGAGAACAGGTTTCGTGTGCGTAATTGCTGCTGAGAGCAATGGCAGCTCCGAGGTGCTGTAATTGTTAGTTTCCATTAGCTGAGAACACCTGCCTGCTCGTTCTGTCCGTCCGTCGTGTGTCGGCCAGGCCACTGACAGCACCGAAACCCATTCGCAGTCTTACGCTCATGTGTAGAAACCCAGACAGGCATTCGGGTCGGACCTGCCTGCTGTCTACGCATAAAACACGGACGGAATCTTGGAGTAAACCGTAGATATGTGACATGCATAATTTTATGAACCCTGGTTACTTAGAACAAAGTAATTTAAGTATCTAATTATCAGCTTTTGAAGAAATGTCATTCGTAATTAAATAATATTTTTTTAAATTTTATATTTGCTCCCAGAGGGAAGATATTTGAGAGGAAGGCAATCCGTCGCGGTGTAGTTGAGGCCTTCGCCCCTCTTGGACGGTACACAACTAGGTGTAGTTGAGGCCTTCGCCCCTCTTGGACGGTACACAACTAGGTATAGTTGAGGCCTTCGCCCCTCTTGGACGGTACACAACTAGGTGTAGTTGAGGCCTTCGCCCCTCTTGGACGGTACACAACTAGGTGTAGTTGAGGCCTTCGCCCCTCTTGGACGGTACACAACTAGGTGTAGTTGAGGCCTTCGCCCCTCTTGGACGGTACACAACTATGGTTACCAGCCGATGGTCAGTAAGGTGAAGGCCTCATCGACACTTTGTTTGTCGAACTGCCTGTCGGCTTGTTTGTCGGCTTGCTTTTCTTTTCCTGAAAACCGAATTAAAATATCAGCGACTTAAGACGGCATGAAAATGTGATAGCAATTAAAAGCAGTGGAATTACTGATTCAGTTGATATTATAATGTTGACAATTGCTGTGAAATAATTACCGTTATATTGCATAGAAACATCAGTTATTGTAAATGTATTTGTAAACTGAATGTATTAATTCTGCATTCCTTTTTACTAATATCGATACGTGTACATAGTCTTCAGACTTACTGAGTGTGACGGAGTGAGAACGTAACATTATTGAAAATGTTGCAACACTGTTGAATTCTGCTGTTTTGATTTTGGGTATTGTTTAAGTACTGTCGCCAGTTCAGTGCTGTTCATGTCTCTATTCGTTATTTCTGTAAGTACGTGTGTGTGTTTGTAATGTGTTTTTGTAACCTTTCTGAGGGGGGTTTTGATTTGATCTAAAGCAAAATGCTTTAAATTAGCTTATTAAGCGAGTTACATTACGTAAAGAACGGCATGCTTGTGTTAGCGCGGCACGTTAATGCCACTGAATCGTATTTACCACAATTTTACTCCAATTTGTTGTAACGCTTTTAAATAAACAAAGAGGCAGTTATGCTGCGAAAGTGTGCGCTGGAGGCAGTAAAGTGTAGCTGCGAAAGTGTGCGCTGGAGGCAGTAAAGTGTAGCTGCGAAAGTGTGCGCTGGAGGCAGTACAGTGTAGCTGCGAAAGTGTGCGCTGGAGGCAGTACAGTGTAGCTGCGAAAGTGTGCGCTGGCAGTACAGTGTAGCTGCGAAAGTGTGCGCTGGCAGTACAGTGTAGCTGCGAAAGTGTGCGCTGGCAGTACAGTGTAGCTGCGAAAGTGTGCGCTGGAGGCAGTACAGTGTAGCTGCGAAAGTGTGCGCTGGCAGTACAGTGTAGCTGCGAAAGTGTGCGCTGGCAGTACAGTGTAGCTGCGAAAGTGTGCGCTGGCAGTACAGTGTAGCTGCGAAAGTGTGCGCTGGAGGCAGTACAGTGTAGCTGCGAAAGTGTGCGCTGGAGGCAGTACAGTGTAGCTGCGAAAGTGTGCGCTGGAGGCAGTAAAGTGTAGCTGCGAAAGTGTGCGCTGGAGGCAGTACAGTGTAGCTGCGAAAGTGTGCGCTGGCAGTACAGTGTAGCTGCGAAAGTGTGCGCTGGCAGTACAGTGTAGCGAAAGTGTGCGCTGGCAGTACAGTGTAGCTGCGAAAGTGTGCGCTGGCAGTACAGTGTAGCTGCGAAAGTGTGCGCTGGCAGTACAGTGTAGCTGCGAAAGTGTGCGCTGGAGGCAGTACAGTGTAGCTGCGAAAGTGTGCGCTGGCAGTACAGTGTAGCTGCGAAAGTGTGCGCTGGAGGCAGTACAGTGTAGCTGCGAAAGTGTGCGCTGGAGGCAGTACAGTGTAGCTGCGAAAGTGTGCGCTGGAGGCAGTACAGTGTAGCTGCGAAAGTGTGCGCTGGAGGCAGTACAGTTATGCTGCGAAAGTGTGCGCTGGAGGCAGTACAGTTAGCTGCGAAAGTGTGCGCTGGAGCAGTACAGTGTAGCTGCGAAAGTGTGCGCTGGCAGTACAGTGTAGCTGCGAAAGTGTGCGCTGGGCAGTACAGTGTAGCTGCGAAAGTGTGCGCTGGAGGCAGTACAGTGTAGCTGCGAAAGTGTGCGCTGGCAGCAGTACAGTGTAGCTGCGAAAGTGTGCGCTGGAGGCAGTACAGTGTAGCTGCGAAAGTGTGCGCTGGAGGCAGTACAGTTATAGCTGCGAAAGTGTGCGCTGGAGGCAGTACAGTTAGCTGCGAAAGTGTGCGCTGGGCAGTACAGTGTAGCTGCGAAAGTGTGCGCTGGCAGTACAGTGTAGCTGCGAAAGTGTGCGCTGGAGGCAGTACAGTGTAGCTGCGAAAGTGTGCGCTGGAGGCAGTACAGTGTAGCTGCGAAGTGTGCGCTGGAGGCAGTAAGTGTAGCTGCGAAAGGTGTGCGCTGGAGGCAGTAGAGTGTAGCTGCGAAAGTGTGCGCTGGAGGCAGTAGAGTGTAGCTGCGAAAGTGTGCGCTGGAGGCAGTAGAGTGTAGCTGCGAAAGTGTGCGCTGGAGGCAGTACGAGTGTAGCTGCGAAAGTGTGCGCTGGAGGCAGTACAGTGTAGCTGCGAAAGTGTGCGCTGGAGGCAGTAAGTGTAGCTGCGAAAGTGTGCGCTGGAGGCAGTACAGTGTAGCTGCGAAAGTGTGCGCTGGAGGCAGTACAGTGTAGCTGCGAAAGTGTGCGCTGGAGGCAGTACAGTTATGCTGCGAAAGTGTGCGCTGGAGGCAGTACAGTGTAGCTGCGAAAGTGTGCGCTGGCAGTACAGTGTAGCTGCGAAAGTGTGCGCTGCAGTACAGTGTAGCTGCGAAAGTGTGCGCTGGCAGTACAGTGTAGCTGCGAAAGTGTGCGCTGAGGCAGTACAGTGTAGCTGCGAAAGTGTGCGCTGGCAGTACAGTGTAGCTGCGAAAGTGTGCGCTGGCAGTACAGTGTAGCTGCGAAAGTGTGCGCTGGCAGTACAGTGTAGCTGCGAAAGTGTGCGCTGGAGGCAGTACAGTGTAGCTGCGAAAGTGTGCGCTGGAGGCAGTACAGTGTAGCTGCGAAAGTGTGCGCTGGAGGCAGTACAGTGTAGCTGCGAAAGTGTGCGCTGGAGGCAGTACAGTGTAGCTGCGAAAGTGTGCGCTGGAGGCAGTAAAAGTGTAGCTGCGAAAGTGTGCGCTGGAGGCAGTACAGTGTAGCTGCGAAAGTGTGCGCTGGAGGCAGTACAGTGTAGCTGCGAAAGTGTGCGCTGGAGGCAGTACAGTGTAGCTGCGAAAGTGTGCGCTGGAGGCAGTACAGTGTAGCTGCGAAAGTGTGCGCTGGAGGCAGTACAGTGTAGCTGCGAAAAATATCACCTTTCCTCTAATCCTCAGGCAGTGTAAATCAGTTACGAATAGTGCCCCCCCTCCCCATACAAGCTTTAAGGTCCATTTTAAGAGACAGATTCTACATCGCTCTTGCGGGAACCCCTTCCGCCCCCTACTTATAACATTGAACTCCGTTAACACCCGCACTCACCCTACTGTTTTTCGCAATTCCAGTGGAGATGAATTTGGGGTTCGGAATAAAGTTACTGAGTAAGCAGTTGAAACAAAATTATTGTAATGTCTTTTATATTTACGGACAACAGCAGAGGCTGCAGCGCCTTAGAGCGGGGCGAGAATAATGAATCGTGAAGACGGAAAAATTTCTAGATTTGTGGGATTTGGATTCAGCTGGCGGGACTGACAGCTCCTGGACAGTCGGTCTCCCTTTCTGATTTCGAATACCGCTCTGCTGTCTGCTCATGGATTTAGGCGTCTTGTCCTTGAATAATGTTGCAAGGTCATTCGCAGGTCATTCGTCCCTACGGACGTTTGAAACAACAGAAAACGTATACGTTGTAACACAAATACTTGTGCTGTGACGTCAGCACTTGCTTCCAGTTCCGACAGTTGAAATCCGGAAAGATGTCTTGCACCGGAACGCACTGACGTAGCTGTCAACTGCAGTCCTGCACGTCTGGCCAACTACCTGGCGTCCTCATGTACGACCCACTTCTCTTAAGAGTACTGATTCTCATAAACACGCTATTCCCACCGTTTTAATAGACCTATAGGCCCACTGCCTTCGCTGTTGGTACAGCGTCAGCAAATAACCTTTAAAAATCAAAGTCTCTAAGCTTACCGAAGGGCCGATGTGACATCACAAATGACACCCAACTTATACTTGGCTTCAGTTGAGCAGAGCGCCTATTTCCATTGCATACTTTCAAGCTGACTCTGAACCCTTGAATTCCGTAGCTGAATACTACTTGCTGTCATTTAAGCTTAAAAGTTTGGGCAAATTTTGTAAAAAAAATATTTCCAACTCCCGACACGTAATGTTTTTGACGTGAATACGTCTTTAAATTTGCTTCCGTAGTGGGAGCCAATTCAGAAAACTGATGATAACAAAATTGGGGGATACAGTTTGGCATTGCAGCTACATATCTATCATCTACATCCAAAATGTAATTACACCACTCGATAGTTAAAGGATCAAAGAATTCATTACGTTGAGTGGGGACTGTGACGCCTCGCGCGCGGCGGAGGGGGAGGCGCCGCAATTTGGAGGTCGTTTCGCCGCGTCACATACTTTCGGTTCAGTATACATTTTGACTCGGAAAGCTACGACGCTCGTTTCAGTTTCAATTTACAGCTCTCGTCAATATTTATCGATTGCGTACACAAAACATGAGTGTGGAATAGTTATGGTGAATATATATGGTGTTAAAGTTAAAAATTAAGAAAACTTAATACAATGTCGGCCTATACTCGTCAAAAAGCCAAATCAAAATATAGAAATCGTATACGGTTGGAAAGGGCTTCTCAACAGCAATCCAGTGATACCCATAAAACACCATATCATACAGTGAGGCGGTGCCGGGAACGTAAAAAATGAGGGCGTCCGAGCGGATCAACGACGGCGCAAGTACATCTGCCGCTGGGGCGGCCGAGCCTATGCAAGTGGATGATGTAATCGCTTCTGTATCAACGCCGGGCTGTATAGACATCGATGTATCCTGTATGCCATTTGTATCGTACTTTTCGTATCACTGACCTATCATTAATAAAATTATACACACAAATTATTTCTTTACTTTATTTATTTCCTGAACCCGACTAAAGGAACATGTTGCCATCATCAATAAACCTTGCAGATACGAAGGACTTCTTACTGTTAAGTAATGATTATGACATACACATAATACGCTAAACAAAATATTACCCGTTAACGTACACGTATTCACGTAAAACACACGGCCGTGTCCCCGACACAGCCACACCATTTTTTTCTTTTTAAAATGGGTCGATTAATCAATTGCTTTCAATATGGACTCAACTGGCTACGATATTCCACCACATTTTTTTATTTAGTTTAACTAAATAATTGGTGCACAGATTCGCCTACATAAATAAGGGAGATGAACAACTCGCTCGAAACAAGTGATGCTTACTAAAATTTGAGGAGGAACTACCTAAAGAACAAAGCATTTGGCAAACCAAAGTGAGATATGAAATTAATACTAAAATAAATGCGATTTATGTGACACAGGATAGGGTCAAATGGCTCGTATCTTTGTAACGCAATGAACATTGCGTTTGTGCGTGTGTAACATGAAACATATTTATTGGGTGATTTAGTGGCTGCTGATGTAAATTTGTGGACCTTAGCTGTTCAGGTAGACGTCAAGTGGGATCGCTTGGGCCTGTAGTACACTACATAATGCTTAGACACTAACATAGCATGTAGCCTGGCGAGGGGGGGGGGATACCCGTCCCCCAAAAAATCTTTTTCCTCTCATTATTTAATTGTTGAATTCCGCATTTATTTGTTACATGCCGCACTTGACAGTGTCCGGTTGCGGCAGTATGATGTGTGTAATAAGAAGTGGGCGACTTGTGCGAAGGGTGAGCGGTCGTGTTAGAAGCAAGTTTCGTTATACCTTTAATATTCCCTATTTTGACAACAATAACTTTGTGATATGTTTACCAATTGTGACCGTCTAACAAACTGATACTAAGCTGAAACCGGAAGAGGAAACGTCGTTACGCTGTGAAGCAAAGATGGTGATACAACTTTGCTATTATGACTCATGGTCTTCTGGCATGTGACGTTGTGTCGTTGGGTGAGTGGTTCCAGACGTTTCGGAGGTTCGTGGTGTCTTCTTCAGTGGTCAAGAGGTTTGGTACGTGTTTGCCATTGGAAATAAAGGCGCTACGTTCCTCCGCAGTGTCACGTGCTGTCCTTCGTATGAATGGTCATTAAACCGGGCGACAGTGTCTCTCGGTGTTCAGCTAATACTGGCTGACGTTCTGTGGTTGAACCGCGCCACGACGTCGACACCACGACTAATCCCAGACCGCACGGCTCGAAATAATTCAACTGTCCTCTCTGCAATTTATTGCAATATGTTTCGTTCCGTGACACACACGTACAAACATGGAATTAATTAACAAACTCTGTTAATACATGGCTGTAGCCAGTAATTACTAATTAGCAAAACAATTGGTGTCTGTCGGGATTGCCACATATACTGCAGTCAGGGATGGGGTAAAGTCTGTAGCTGCACTTGTCTACTGCGGAATGTATGTCGCTTTGGACCTCCATAAAGCGTAATTAGCGCGCGATCCTAATTTCTGAATTGAACATAAACCACACTGTCATAATCTAATTAGAAAAAATTTATACTGACGTATAAAATGATTGATCGGGACTAAATTTCATAAATGCACAGTTACTGTCAACCCTAATTTGTATCTTGGCAATGTACTTACAGTTAACTCTAATGAGCATCTTGGCAATGTACTTACAGTTAACTCTATAATGAGCATCTTGGCAATGTACTTACAGTTAACTCTAATGAGCATCTTGGCAATGTACTTACAGTTAACTCTAATGAGCATCTTGGCAATGTACTTACAGTTAACTCTATAATGAGCATCTTGGCAATGTACTTTCAGTTAACTCTATTGAGCATCTTGGCAATGTACTTACAGTTAACTCTAACGAGCATCTTGGCAATTACTTACAGTTATACTCATAACGAGCATTTGGCAATTGTACTTACAGTTAACTCTAACAGCATCTTGGCAATGTACTTACAGTTAACTCTAACGAGCATCTTGGCAATGTACTTACAGTTAACTCTATAATGAGCATCTTGGCAATGTACTTACAGTTAACTCTAATGAGCATCTTGGCAATGTACTTACAGTTAACTCTATAATGAGCATCTTGGCAATGTACTTACAGTTAACTCTATAATGAGCATCTTGGCAATGTACTTACAGTTAACTCTAATGACATCTTGGCGATGTACTTACAGTTAACTCTATAATGAGCATGTTGGCAATGTACTTCAGTTAACTCTATTGAGCATCTTGGCAATGTACTTTACAGTTAACTCTAACGAGCATCTTGGCAATGTACTTACAGTTAACTCTAACGAGCATCTTGGCAATGTACTTACAGTTAACTCTAACGAGCATCTTGGCAATGTACTTACAGTTAACTCTAATGAGCATCTTGGCAATGTACTTACAGTTAACTCTATAATGAGCATCTTGGCAATGTACTTACAGTTAACTCTATAATGAGCATCTCGGCAATGTACTTACAGTTAACTTTAACGAGCATCTTGGCAATGTACTTACAGTTAACTCAAACGAGCATCTTGGCAATGTACTTACAGTTAACTCTAACGTGTAACTCGGTAATATCGTTCCTCATTCCCCGATTCGCAGCTTCATTCCGTCTTCCTATACTGAAGGCTGTGACGTCGTCTGTATTCCAAATGTGACGCTCTGACTTCAGCGTCTCTCTAGAAGCAGCCATAAAGTGTACCTCTTTTAAAACTCGTTCCGCTGCAACCTTCAGCTTAACAACCCACAGCCCTTTTTGCACAACGAACGCCATCAACACGTTGCACTGCTTCACATTCTCGCCGCAGCAACTTGTCTCTAGGCAAGTTCTTTTTCTCACGTTACAACCGCATAATTTGTCTGCACTGTGCGACACGCAGTTGCGTTACGCAAATACACAGTTCGACACGTCTAGCAGCGCAATCAGAGACGAAGACTGGAACTAGAGCTTGTAGACTCGGCTTCCCATGTCCGGTAATGGGAGGCTACAGTCTGTAGTGTGCGCTGTACCACAGCAGCGGGCTATGGGCTGGAGGATCCTCTGTTCGACTCCCAGCAGTTTCATTATATTTTATCTCTTCTACATAAATTTCCAGACCAGCTCTGGGGCCCACCCAGTCTCCTATTTAATAGGTACCCGGGGCTGTTTCTTCGGAAATAAAGCTACCGGAGCGTGAAGCTGACCATATAGTGTACGGCGACGTACGAGTTGCGTCCTGCGGTGTCTGCGTCATGTGTATTCTACAGAGACACGACCAAATGTCTAAACTTTGCCCCTCCGAAACATACCGGGAAGCGAACCCGCAGCGCAGCGAGGGACATCACACACACACACACACACTTCACCCAAGTCTAAGTTTCCGATGACGACGTGTACCTGAAGTGGATGGCATTTCGTAATCTGTTTCGTGTGTTTTGGCAATAACTTTAATGTGTAAATCGACATCTTGCTCCAATCATTCTGCGCTCTTTGACACAAAACGCTGTTGGTTTCTTATCGCATCAATCCACCTTTGCAACAATCCACTACAAACACGACAAATATCTTCAAGCCCAAAGCGAGCTGTTAAATAATAATTATGATTATGTTAACAAAACTGAGAATACAAAACTGATTGAAAATAGAAAATAACGCAGTTACTGTTTAATTAATATCGGTTTAATTTTTATAAAATAATGAACACGAGGTACCTAGATTCTTAATTTAAAAAATATCTCCGAGTCCCTATGACACCGTTTTGAACATATTCACTCTTTATGTCGCTGTGCTTGCGTTTCCGTTGTGCCCAAAACTTAAACAGCTTTAATTTTGTGTTCATCTGTAAATAATAGTGCGAAATTGTTTCGTAGATTGTTATGATACATAGAACAATAAATATATACGTGTATGTATAGCAATGTAAAGTATACATTTATAAACGTAACGTACGCAATGTGTAAGCTGCGTTAGTCTTGTAAGCTGTACTAACTTTGTATTAAATTCTGCGGTGGGTACTTAGCGCGGTAGATCACATGTCAAGTTCAATGATCAAGGTCTGTAAGTATGTGACACTGCTACGTGCAGTGCTTAATAATGCACAGTAGCACATATTAGTAACTATTTTTGTGCAATAATAATAATAATTAATTCAAAGCTATGCAACAATACAACAAACGGTGCTGGATCGACTGAGATCAATTTTGTAGCTCTATGTAAATAATGAACTTGAAATTTTATGCAAAAAAAATTAGCGTAATATAAATTAAAATTATTTATTTCTCATGAAATATTGCGTTCTTATTTAGTTCACGCAAGACTTAACTTTACTTCTGTACTCCATAATCAGTTCACATAATAAATTAAATTGTCACCTTAAAACAATTAACAAAGCCACTACCACAGTTTGTGTACAAAACACATTTCCAAACAGCTGCTACTAAAATGCTGCCTCTGTTTGCCTGCACCAAAACCAAATTCACCCCAATTGTCATAAACCGTGTATTTTCGTTACCGTGGGCTCTTTCTTTTGCCCCTCAAGTAGACTTTAAGCATTTTGTGGAAGTGTAGCAATTTGAATTTTTGCCAGGACTCGCTTAATTTGACCCACTGTACAGCGCCTCAAACGAACATCGAACCAAGGTACCCTGGACCCGATTCGACTCCAGAACCGTTCGGTTTCCCTCAGCAGCCTGCTACACAACTGTTATACCTGAAAACTGACCGCGGGACGCAACTAGTAAACCCTGACAGTGTACAGGTTTGCAATGAGTGGAGCTATACCTCCACTCCCTTTGATGACTTAATGACGTGCACAGGGGCAGGATCAGATGCACCGTGAACTGCACTGTCAAGGATAGGACGGCGTTGGTGTCCACATACCGGGCGTTCATTAATTGTGTTGGTGTCCAAATACCGGGCGTTCATTAATTGTGTTGGTGTCCACATACCGGGCGTTCATTAATTGTGTTGGTGTCCACATACCGGGCGTTCATTAATTGTGTTGGTGTCCACATACCGGGGTTCATTAATTGTGTTGATGTCCACATACCGGGCGTTCATTAATTGTGTTGGTGTCCACATAAACCGGGCGCTCATTAATTGTGTTGGTGTCCACATACCGGGCGTTCATTAATTGTGTTGGTGTCCACATACCGGGCGCTCATTAATTGTGTTGGTGTCCACATACCGGGCGTTCATTAATTGTGTTGGTGTCCACATACCGGGCGTTCATTAATTGTGTCCGTTATGACACATGTAGGAAAATTGTAATGATAAATTGGTAGGAAATTTCGTCTGATGCACGGCAGGAGAGAGGAAGCTGTGCGCAGTGTCGCACGTCTGAGGCACGGCAGGAGAGAGGAAACTGTGCGCAGTGTCGCACGTCTGAGGCACGGCAGGAGAGAGGAAACTGTGCGCAGTGTCGCACGTCTGAGGCACGGCAGGAGAGAGGAAACTGTGCGCAGTGTCGCACGTCTGAGGCACGGCAGGAGAGAGGAAACTGTGCGCAGTGTCGCACGTCTGAGGCACGGCAGGAGAGAGGAAACTGTGCGCAGTGTCGCACGTCTGAGGCACGGCAGGAGAGAGGAAACTGTGCGCAGTGTCGCACGTCTGAGGCACGGCAGGAGAGAGGAAACTGTGCGCAGTGTCGCACGTCTGAGGCACGGCAGGAGAGAGGAAACTGTGCGCAGTGTCGCACGTCTGAGGCACGGCAGGAGAGAGGAAACTGTGCGCAGTGTCGCACGTCTGATGCACGGCAGGAGAGAGGAAACTGTGCGCAGTGTCGCACGTCTGAGGCACGGCAGGAGAGAGGAAACTGTGCGCAGTGTCGCACGTCTGAGGCACGGCAGAAGAGAGGAAACTGTGAGCAGTGTCGCACGTCTGATGCACGGCAGGAGAGAGGAAACTGTGCGCAGTGTCGCACGTCTGAGGCACGGCAGAAGAGAGGAAACTGTGCGCAGTGTCGCACGTCTGATGCACGGCAGGAGAGAGGAAGCTGTGCGCAGTGTCGCACGTCTGAGGCACGGCAGGAGAGAGGAAACTGTGCGCAGTGTCGCACGTCTGAGGCACGGCAGGAGAGAGGAAACTGTGCGCAGTGTCGCACGTCTGAGGCACGGCAGAAGAGAGGAAACTGTGAGCAGTGTCGCACGTCTGATGCACGGCAGGAGAGAGGAAACTGTGCGCAGTGTCGCACGTCTGAGGCACGGCAGGAGAGAGGAAACTGTGCGCAGTGTCGCACGTCTGAGGCACGGCAGAAGAGAGGAAACTGTGAGCAGTGTCGCACGTCTGATGCACGGCAGGAGAGAGGAAACTGTGCGCAGTGTCGCACGTCTGAGGCACGGCAGGAGAGAGGAAACTGTGCGCAGTGTCGCACGCCTCAATTTTTCCCCTCGCGAAGAAGAAAAGGGATCCTACGGCAGTAACTGCAATAAAATCATTCATTCGAAAGTGAGCGCGCTGTGTATAAGTCACTTTTCTTTCACATGGGGAGGGGGAGGGGGGGGGGGTCTTACAACCAAAGTGTGTCTAGCGTCGGAAAATTTCTTCTGAAAACAACAAAAGTTGCTGAAGTGTTCTTTTATAGCTCCTAAGTTTTTAGTGAAAATGACTTTCGGATAGTTTGATTGGCCATAATACACACAAAAGGACTTTTTTTTGTTTCGCAAGCTTCCTCTGTGTCTCTGAAAGGAACAAAGTTTCTTCCACTGTCGATGTTATGGAGGCGTCTGTCTGTGCCAACTGCAACTCAGATCTTGTAATAGCAAAATCAAGCGGCTAGACTAACACACAGAGCCCTTAGTACAATAGACTTCGCTTTAGATAGAAAATGCGTCACTGGAGTCATAGAATTTCAAGTGGCAGCAAAGCGTCAGCGGAAAAAGGTTCCTGAGGTGCTTGTACTGTCTGTGGGACTTGTACTGTCTGTAGGACTTGTACTGTCTGTAGGACTTGTGCTGTCTGTAGGACTTGTGCTGTCTGTAGGACTTGTACTGTCTGTAGGACTTGTACTGTCTGTAGGACTTGTACTGTCTGTAGGACTTGTACTGTCTGTAGGACTTGTACTGTCTGTAGGACTTGTACTGTCTGTAGGACTTGTACTGTCTGCAGGACTTGTACTGTCTGCAGGACTTGTACTGTCTGCAGGACTTGTACTGTCTGTAGGACTTGTACTGTCTGTAGGACTTGTGCTGTCTGTAGGACTTGTACTGTCTGTGGGACTTGTACTGTCTGTGGGACTTGTACTGTCTGTGGGACTTGTACTGTCTGTGGGACTTGTACTGTCTGTGGGACTTGTACTGTCTGTGGGACTTGTACTGTCTGTGGGACTTGTACTGTCTGCAGGACTTGTACTGTCTGCAGGACTTGTACTGTCTGCGGGACTTGTACTGTCTGTGGGACTTGTACTGTCTGTAGGACTTGTACTGTCTGCAGGACTTGTACTGTCTGTAGGACTTGTACTGTCTGTAGGACTTGTACTGTCTGTAGGACTTGTGATGTCTGTAGGACTTTGTTAGTTAGATGGCAGGCAGCTGTAATGTTCCCGGAATGCGCTTAGACTGGCCAAGGACACAGACAGGATCTGAAGGACATATTGAGATGTCCTGATTACGTGAACAGTACTGAGTTGGGTTTTAACTTCGCGTTTAGTAAGTACAGACGGCAGATAGTGCGTGGGCTGTCTGCATGGTTCTGAAATACTGCGTAAAACGGAAAGAAATTGGAAGTGCGGAGCTTTGTGCGTTGTTTGAAAGGGTCCTAAGGGCTGCAACGTAAAGTGCAGTAATGTGATGTTCGAGCAGCCCTGCAACGTGCGGCTGACGTGGTGCGAATTGGTTGGAGACTGCCTTGCATTTTGTTAGGGCACTGCGTCTGAATCACAGCAAATAATACACAATATAACTCAAACATTTCTGTATACCAAAATACTCGCACATACTTTGGCACAAGTGCCTTTTGTTATGCTTTTTCTGTATCGGCATCGATCCTTAATTTTTTCTTTACGGTTTCCTGAAATCCGGGGCCGAAATGTGCAGAGCAGGAAACAAGCCTGTGTCTGTTGCCAATTCTACTGCTCCATGTAGCACAGTCCTTCTTGAGAAGCTAACAGTTCCTCAGCTAGTCAAGAAATTCCCCGCACTTTATGGAACTCAAAAGTTCATTACCGCACTCACAACAGCCCGCCACCTGTCCCTATCCTGAGCCATATCAATCCAGTCCATGTCCCCCATCCCACTTCTTGAAGATCCGTTTTAATATTATCTTTCCATCTACGCCTGGGTCAAGTCAAGTGGTCGCTATGCATACCACCTGCAGTGACATTAACTACCTTTGCATTCTGCCCATAAAATGTATTTGTGTAATGTACGTTTCCTTTGAATAAACAACAATTATACTTAGAGTGGGCCCTCAATTTAACGGATTAATTGGGGGGAGGGGTGTCCGCTATTGCCGAAAGTCCGTTAAATCGAATGTATTTTAAAAACATACATTAATAACGAACTTACAATGTACAGGGTGTATCGAAATGTTGTTATAATGTACATTCAGCAATTTATACAGTCACTAAAACAACTGTTACAAATATAAAAATAAATTTACGACAGGAACCGAACTTTATTTTAATTAAATTCAATAATATTCAATTTATATAATATATTATATTAATATATTATATAAATTGAATAATATTCAATTTATATAATATAATATATTAATATATATTATTTTATATATAATAAATTTTTCCTTTAGGGCAGAAATTTTTTGTCCCTTAAATCCAAAGTCCGTTAAATCAAGGGCCTACTGTATTTCGATAAACAGCGTTAACAGATTGGTCTTTGTAATGAAGGCGCACTGTGTTCTCTGTGAGGAAGGCACAGCAGTTTCGTATACAATTTGCACGAACGTCAGTGCTCAAAGGGTTGTTTTAAACAATAGTGGGTCATTATCTTGAGCTGCAGCAGCAACCTGCGTCACGTTAATATTCATTGAATGGACTGGCTGGGTCTCACCCCTCTCTGAAACCAACCCCTGTACGCTCGTGTAACTCACCCCTCAACCGAGCTGCTCTTTGCATGAGAACGTAGGCAACTTCTGACAACAGAACGTGTCCAGATTGTTTAATTAGGAAAGTGTCATCATTTCATAATGATGCGACGGATGCTGTGTGGACAGCATCTCAAAAACAAGGATATCCAAACTGCTACAGGGTGTCTAGTGTTTTAGGTTCCTTCACGTGTACTGTTCTTCCTAAAAAGTTGGCTTATAAATTCACCATTATGCGTGTGTGTGTATGTGTGTGTGTGTGTGTGTGTGGAGGTTTGTGTCCTGTTTCAATTTTTGAATCAGTTGATTAATTTTCACGAAATCGGTTTGTGTGATATGACTTTCGACGTCACTCTAACACGCTAAAAGCAAACATGGTTATTAAAATAATATAGCATTGAAAACATCAAATGAATTTGTCCAATTTATTAACCATTTAATAACTAAGATTGACGTGAATTATATGTAAAGATCCACTGCGTACCGCGCAGTAAACACACTCCGTCTCAGTTATACAAACCAGTCAGTTAATGTTGTACAGTGAAATAATCGCTGTTTGTTCTGAGATCCACACAAAACACATAAATACAGTCCGTACCGCACAGTAAACACACTCCGTCTCAGTTATACAAACCAGTCAGTTAATGTTGTACAGTGAAATAATCGCTGTTTGTTCTGAGATCCACACAAAACACATAAATACAGTCCGTACCGCGCAGTAAACACACTCCGTCTCAGTTATACAAACCAGTCAGTTAATGTTGTACAGTGAAATAATCGCTGTTTGTTCTGAGATCCACACAAAACACATAAATACAGTCCGTACCGCGCAGTAAACACACTCCGTCTCAGTTATACAAACCAGTCAGTTAATGTTGTACAGTGAAATAATCGCTGTTTGTTCTGAGATCCACACAAAACACATAAATACAGTCCGTACCGCGCAGTAAACACACTCCGTCTCAGTTATACAAACCAGTCAGTTAATGTTGTACAGTGAAATAATCGCTGTTTGTTCTGAGATCCACACAAAACACATAAATACAGTCCGTACCGCGCAGTAAACACACACCGTCTCAGTTATACAAACCAGTCAGTTAATGTTGTACAGTGAAATAATCGCTGTTTGTTCTGAGATCCACACAAAACACATAAATACAGTCCGTACCGCGCAGTAAACACACTCCGTCTCAGTTATACAAACCAGTCAGTTAATGTTGTACAGTGAAATAATCGCTGTTTGTTCTGAGATCCACACAAAACACATAAATACAGTCCGTACCGCGCAGTAAACACACTCCGTCTCAGTTATACAAACCAGTCAGTTAATGTTGTACAGTGAAATAATCGCTGTTTGTTCTGAGATCCACACAAAACACATAAATACAGTCCGTACCGCACAGTAAACACACTCCGTCTCAGTTATACAAACCAGTCAGTTAATGTTGTACAGTGAAATAATCGCTGTTTGTTCTGAGATCCACACAAAACACATAAATACAGTCCGTACCGCGCAGTAAACACACTCCGTCTCAGTTATACAAACCAGTCAGTTAATGTTGTACAGTGAAA
This sequence comes from Reticulitermes speratus, assembly GCA_021186555.1. Classification (NCBI taxonomy): domain Eukaryota; kingdom Metazoa; phylum Arthropoda; class Insecta; order Blattodea; family Rhinotermitidae; genus Reticulitermes; species Reticulitermes speratus. Next base: position 34,269,041 of record JAJKFL010000031.1, read on the forward strand.
TAATCGCTGTTTGTTCTGAGATCCACACAAAACACATAAATACAGTCCGTACCGCGCAGTAAACACACTCCGTCTCAGTTATACAAACCAGTCAGTTAATGTTGTACAGTGAAATAATCGCTGTTTGTTCTGAGATCCACACAAAACACATAAATACAGTCCGTACCGCGCAGTAAACACACTCCGTCTCAGTTATACAAACCAGTCAGTTAATGTTGTACAGTGAAATAATCGCTGTTTGTTCTGAGATCCACACAAAACACATAAATACAGTCCGTACCGCGCAGTAAACACACTCCGTCTCAGTTATACAAACCAGTCAGTTAATGTTGTACAGTGAAATAATCGCTGTTTGTTTGAGATCCACACAAAACACATAATACAGTCCGTACCGCGCAGTAAACACACTCCGTCTCAGTTATACAAACCAGTCAGTTAATGTTGTACAGTGAAATAATCGCTGTTTGTTCTGAGATCCACACAAAACACATAAATACAGTCCGTACCGCGCAGTAAACACACTCCGTCTCAGTTATACAAACCAGTCAGTTAATGTGTACAGTGAAATAATCGCTGTTTGTTCTGAGATCACACAAAACACATAAATACAGTCCGTACCGCGCAGTAAACACACTCCGTCTCAGTTATACAACCAGTCAGTTAATGTTGTACAGTGAAATAATCGCTGTTTGTTCTGAGATCCACACAAAACAATAAATACAGTCCGTACCGCGCAGTAAACACACTCGTCTCAGTTATACAAACCAGTCAGTTAATGTTGTACAGTGAAATAATCGCTGTTTGTTTGAGATCCACACAAAACACATAAATCAGTCCGTACGCGCAGTAAACACACTCGTCTCAGTTATACAAACCAGTCAGTTAAGTTGTACAGTGAAATAATCGCTGTTTGTTCTGAGATCCACACAAAACACATAAATACAGTCCGTACGCACAGTAAACACACTCCGTCTCAGTTATACAAACCAGTCAGTTAATGTTTTACAGTGAAATAATCGCTGTTTGTTCTGAGTCCACACAAAACACATAAATACAGTCGTACCGCGCAGTAAACAAAAAAAAAAAAAAAAAAAAAAAAAAAAAAAAAAAAAAAAAAAAAAAATTTTTTTTTTTTTTTTTTTTTTTTTTTTTTTTTTTTTTTTTCCGCGCAGTAAACACACTCCGTCTCAGTTATACAAACCAGTCAGTTAATGTTGTACAGTGAAATAATCGCTGTTTGTTCTGAGATCCACACAAAACACATAAATACAGTCCGTACCGCGCAGTAAACACACTCCGTCTCAGTTATACAAACCAGTCAGTTAATGTTGTACAGTGAAATAATCGCTGTTTGTTCTGAGATCCACACAAAACACATAAATACAGTCCGTACCGCGCAGTAAACACACTCCGTCTCAGTTATACAAACCAGTCAGTTAATGTTGTACAGTGAAATAATCGCTGTTTGTTCTGAGATCCACACAAAACACATAAATACAGTCCGTACCGCGCAGTAAACACACTCCGTCTCAGTTATACAAACCAGTCAGTTAATGTTGTACAGTGAAATAATCGCTGTTTGTTCTGAGATCCACACAAAACACATAAATACAGTCCGTACCGCGCAGTAAACACACTCGTCTCAGTTATACAAACCAGTCAGTTAATGTTGTACAGTGAAATAATCGCTGTTTGTTCTGAGATCCACACAAAACACATAAATACAGTCCGTTACCGCGCAGTAAACACACTCCGTCTCAGTTATACAAACCAGTCAGTTAATGTTGTACAGTGAAATAATCGCTGTTTGTTCTGAGATCCACACAAAACACATAAATACAGTCCGTACCGCGCAGTAAACACACTCCGTCTCAGTTATACAAACCAGTCAGTTAATGTTGTACAGTGAAATAATCGCTGTTTGTTCTGAGATCCACACAAAACACATAAATACAGTCCGTACCGCGCAGTAAACACACTCCGTCTCAGTTATACAAACCAGTCAGTTAATGTTGTACAGTGAAATAATCGCTGTTTGTTCTGAGATCCACACAAAACACATAAATACAGTCCGTACCGCGCAGTAAACACACTCCGTCTCAGTTATACAAACCAGTCAGTTAATGTTGTACAGTGAAATAATCGCTGTTTGTTCTGAGATCCACACAAAACACATAAATACAGTCCGTACCGCGCAGTAAACACACTCCGTCTCAGTTATACAAACCAGTCAGTTAATGTTGTACAGTGAAATAATCGCTGTTTGTTCTGAGATCCACACAAAACACATAAATACAGTCCGTACCGCGCAGTAAACACACTCGTCTCAGTTATACAAACCAGTCAGTTAATGTTGTACAGTGAAATAATCGCTGTTTGTTCTGAGATCCACACAAAACACATAAATACAGTCCGTACCGCGCAGTAAACACACTCCGTCTCAGTTATACAAACCAGTCAGTTAATGTTGTACAGTGAAATAATCGCTGTTTGTTCTGAGATCCACACAAAACACATAAATACAGTCCGTACCGCGCAGTAAACACACTCCGTCTCAGTTATACAAACCAGTCAGTTAATGTTGTACAGTGAAATAATCGCTGTTTGTTCTGAGATCCAAACAAAACACATAAATACACTGTGTGGGCAGAACGTAGAATTGTTGAATGTTAAACGTGGTGGTACATATAGTAACCACTGGGCTTAAAGGGTTACTTGAGATTTGCGATTCTCAATGCGGTGAAAGTGAATGTATACGTTCCGGAATATTCTGACTCTGTTTTTTTTTTTTTTTTTTTTTAGAAATTCACCGAATTTTCGAAAGAACAAACTGCCTATTTTTCCTCAAGACTTGTTAAGTTTGTAACGGATTGCGCGGTCAGCAGCCAACGGTTGCCCTATAAGCCACTTCAGGATCAGCCATGGGTCCGACGCACTCATCAGATTTACAAAACAGTGCGAATGGATTGCTGGGGTTGGACTGTGCGTGAATGACCACTGTAGCTGTGGGCAAGTGGCTGAGGATGATCGCACTGCCACACGCCACTAGTGGCAGTCGAGTGCATCGCACGCGCTGAGAGGTGAAGATGCTAATTGCACTTAAATAATTAAACCGTCGCAAGCGGTTGAACGTGGCCCAAAACCAATACACAGTTTATGTCAAATGATGTGTGTGAATTATACATGTGTATTGCGAGACTGGCACGTCTCTGATAGCAGGTTTTTATAACCGAATTTGTTACAGTGACGTCGAGTGGCATTATGGTAGTAAATGATGAGACGCACAGTGCGTGTACATGGACAGAAACAGCTGTGATGTTTACAGATGGCGCACGTAGCCACGTAATACACATTCGCGATCATAATACACAGTGTATTTTTCCTGAAGACACGGTGTGGGCATAGGAGCTACCGCGCGAAATTCTGTAAGATCCTGTTCTGCCTACTTAACACTGACAGTGTCACTAGGTGCGTAAAGTGCGTTCACACGCAGAATTTCCTTTCTCAACCTATTTTGTCAGCTCTCAGCAGTTGATTCGCTAGCTTCTAACAACAGTAAGAAATAAAGGTAAAGTCTCCCTACAACAGGCCATGAAGGCCCAGAGGGGGAGTAGAAGTATGGCTCTACTCTTTCTTTAATCTCGGCCCTAGATGGGTGGGTGGTCAGCACCACGCCCCGGCCGCTTTACCCTCGGGAATGACCGGTACAGGAGGTTGGGTACGCCCCAGGGCTGGTCTGGACGGGTGCGAAAAATCTCGCCCCCACTGGGATTCGATTTCCGGACCGTGCAGCCCGTAGCCAGTCGCTATACCGACTGAGCTATCGCGGCCCAACAACAGTAAGAAGAGAGAAACTTTTGTCACTGTGTCCAACGAAGCAGCACAACGATACAATTATGGAGGTATAGCTTATAAGTACAGTAATGACTGTTGGACAGCAGCTGTTGGATACTTTTGGTAGCCGTGACAAAAATTGTGGATGAATATTGCAGTAGATGTGTGCATATGAATCTAAGCACCGTCATCTAGATGTAGAGCGCCGTGGAGGTAAATCACTTGTATGTTAACGAATGGTACTTTGATCCTGCCACCACTTACACCATAAGGACGCTCCATAGACCGCCATTAGTGACCCCCAGAGGCAGTTAACGTGGCGCCTTGCAGGAAGGGTCTGTGCTAGGGGGAATTGTACCAGCAACCTTCAGACTGGTGGTTAGGTGGGTTAGCTTGCATGCCGCTCTGCTATGCATTTGTTTGGAAAGGCAAGATGGCCGCGTCTCGTCGATGTAATGTCTCCTTTCGCAAAAAACCAGGTCAGCCTTCGCAGTCCTGCATGTCCTATGTTTGTCTTAATGCAAGACTCACCATGTCTCATTAACTAATAGAATTATATGAGACCTTCGCTCTTCTAGATGTTACGCGGCGTAGGTTGGTAGTGGTTACCGACGTTGCGGGACAACCTATCGGTCTCATCTTAAAGGTCATGCAGTGAAAATAATTAATTCCACGGGCTCGTGACCCGTATCTTCCGACGGCCGTCTCGAGACACTTTTTAAAATTGTGTAAAACGTGAAGTTCCTGGGTCTAGCCTCTGTCCGCCTTTACCATTATCGTTACACCGAACTGCCTTGTTCGTGTGCGCCATTTTATTGGTAAATGTACGGCCTGTATATTGACTGAAGTTACGCTTTATTAGTGAGAAGGATGACGACACAGTGTGTGTTGTCTTGGTGTGCTGTGAAGATGGACGGTAGCGTGCAGCTGTCTGCTGTCGCACGTGGCCACCATCAGCGTTCAGCAAGCAGCGTAAGGCAAACCGACGGCTGCGGCCTAAGGGTGAACACAGCTCTGCATCTACCGACGATAAAAGTGGCAAAGCACCACAAACGGTAACATAACTGTAACCTGCAGTATTGCAAACATGGCAAAGCACCACAAACGGCAACATAACTGTAACCTGCAGTATTGCAAACATGGCAAAGCACCACAAACGGCAACATAACTGTAACCTGCAGTATTGCAAACATGGCAAAGCACCACAAACGGTAACATAAATGTAACCTGCAGTATTGCAAACATGGCAAAGCACCACAAACGGTAACATAAATGTAACCTGCAGTATTGCAAACATGGCAAAGCACCACAAACGGTAACATAACTGTAACCTGCAGTATTGCAAACATGGCAAAGCACCACAAACGGTAACATAACTGTAACCTGCAGTATTGCAAACATGGCAAAGCACCACAAACGGTAACATAACTGTAACCTGCAGTATTGCAAACATGGCAAAGCACCACAAACGGTAACATAACTGTAACCTGCAGTATTGCAAACATGGCAAAGCACCACAAACGGTAACATAAATGTAACCTGCAGTATTGCAAACATGGCAAAGCACCACAAACGGCAACATAACTGTAACCTGCAGTATTGCAAACATGGCAAAGCACCACAAACGGTAACATAAATGTAACCTGCAGTATTGCAAACATGGCAAAGCACCACAAACGGTAACATAACTGTAAACTGCAGTATTGCAAACATGGCAAAGCACCACAAACGGTAACATAACTGTAACCTGCAGTATTGCAAACATGGCAAAGCACCACAAACGGCAACATAACTGTAACCTGCAGTATTGCAAACATGGCAAAGCACCACAAACGGTAACATAACTGTAACCTGCAGTATTGCAAACATGGCAAAGCACCACAAACGGCAACATAACTGTAACCTGCAGTATTGCAAACATGGCAAAGCACCACAAACGGTAACATAACTGTAACCTGCAGTATTGCAAACATGGCAAAGCACCACAAACGGTAACATAACTGTAACCTGCAGTATTGCAAACATGGCAAAGCACCACAAACGGTAACATAACTGTAACCTGCAGTATTGCAAACATGGCAAAGCACCACAAACGGTAACATAAATGTAACCTGCAGTATTGCAAACATGCACTAGGACAAGAGAGCAAAAACTTTAACTTGGCATCACGTGTAATAATGTTATTTGCCTTTTGACGATTTTTACTTGGTGGTGATCAACAGAGTCGAAACATGTAGCAAGCAGGTCAGAAAATGTAAATAATTGTGATCCAATAATGTTTGTTGTTTTACCGACTGAAAAAAAAACTTAGTGTGGTTTTGCTTGCTAATTTCACTCAAGGGTAGGTGGGAAATGTAAGTGTATAGGATAGAACGGAGAAGTGAAGGGTAGGTGGGAAATGTAAGTGTATAGGATAGAACGGAGAAGTGAAGGGTAGGTGGGAATGTAAGTGTATAGGATAGAACGGAGAAGTGAAGGGTCGGTGGGAAATGTAAGTGTATAGGATAGAACGGAGAAGTGAAGGGTAGGTGGGAAATGTAAGTGTATAGGATAGAACGGAGAAGTGAAGGGTAGGTGGGAATGTAAGTGTATAGGATAGAACGGAGAAGTGAAGGGTCGGTGGGAAATGTAAGTGTATAGGATAGAACGGAGAAGTGAAGGGTAGGTGGGAAATGTAAGTGTATAGGATAGAACGGAGAAGTGAAGGGTAGGTGGGAATGTAAGTGTATAGGATAGAACGGAGAAGTGAAGGGTCGGTGGGAAATGTAAGTGTATAGGATAGAACGGAGAAGTGAAGGGTAGGTGGGAAATGTAAGTGTATAGGATAGAACGGAGAAGTGAAGGGTAGGTGGGAAATGTAAGTGTATAGGATAGAACGGAGAAGTGAAGGGTAGGTGGGAAATGTAAGTGTATAGGATAGAACGGAGAAGTGAAGGGTAGGTGGGAAATGTAAGTGTATAGGATAGAACGGAGAAGTGAAGGGTAGGTGGGAAATGTAAGTGTATAGGATAGAACGGAGAAGTGAAGGGTAGGTGGGAAATGTAAGTGTATAGGATAGAACGGAGAAGTGAAGGGTCGGTGGGAAATGTAAGTGTATAGGATAGAACGGAGAAGTGAAGGGTCGGTGGGAAATGTAAGTGTATAGGATAGAACGGAGAAGTGAAGGGTAGGTGGGAAATGTAAGTGTATAGGATAGAACGGAGAAGTGAAGGGTAGGTGGGAAATGTAAGTGTGTAGGATAGAACGGAGAAGTGAAGGGTAGGTGGGAAATGTAAGTGTATAGGATAGAACGGAGAAGTGAAGGGTAGGTGGGAAATGTAAGTGTATAGGATAGAACGGAGAAGTGAAGGGTAGTGTGGGAAATGTAAGTGTATAGGATAGAACGGAGAAGTGAAGGGTAGGTTGGAAATGTAAGTGTATAGGATAGAACGGAGAAGTGATCTAAATGAGGTACATTTCTTTTCTATGGCTCGACAGCCCCTTGGGGGCCTAGGCCGCTTCAGTTTTCGAGGCTACACGATCACACTTAGACACACCACACTCCGTAGGACTCCTCTGGACGAGTGATCAGCCCGTCGCAGAGACCTCTACCTGACAACACACAACACTCGCAAGAGACAGACATCCATGCCCCCGGTGGGATTCGAACCCACAGTCCCAGTAAGCGAGCGGCCTCAGAACGACGCCTTAGACCGCGCGGCCACTGCGATCGGCAGTGAGGTGCCTACCGGCGCAAATACAGCAGATCCCCTTGTTTACACTAGTGTAGCTTTGTATGACGTCATTTGGCAAATGCCGATTGGTCCATAAATTGTTTTTGTCGGTGATCGGGTAAAAATGTTTTCCTGACTTAATCAAATTCGATAAAAAAAAATACGGCACGCACCATTTGAAACACGCATAAACATTTATCTCCATTATTAGTGAAATTAGCCAAACTGCGAAATGCAGATGGCTCCCCCAGCACTCGAACTGCGGCTTCACAAACATATCAATGTACACCCCCCCCCCCCGCCCCCCTACGCCTCATGTGACATACATCGTACAGAGACTTGTTAAATGTAATCGATATCGTTTGATAACGGGTAATGGGGGGCGATGCTCTCTGTCATGCACAGTGACAGAAACACAGACAGAGAGTTTTGAAGAACTAGAAATTACGTAATAATTACGTGATAGCTTTATAGACTAAACAGGTATATTCCATTAATATTAGTTAATTATACATATATAAATATCCATTTGGCACGGATCCTTTTGTCGGCATGATTGTAGAACATTCATCATCAGCGTCAAGGTTAGGCCTTTTGGCCTCTTCCATCATCGAGAGACATCAATACAACGAGTACAACAAGTTCCGGCACTTAAACCGGAGTTCCGTTGCAATGGGTGTCACTGATACACACGTATGTTCCGGATTTGTTTCGTGTAACATGTGATCCAGCGTCAAGCTTAGACACTACACTCTGTACTCACAGCTGTGTTAACATCACAGCTGTTTAACATCAATGCTGTAATAACATGTCTTACACAACTGTGTGTAACATCACACTGTGTGTACGTCAGTGTAACATCACAGCTGTGTGTAACATCACAGCTGTGTGTAACGTCACAGCTGTCTGTAACATCACAGCTGTGTGTAAATATCATCACAACTGTCTGTAACATCACAGCTGTCTGTAACATCACAGCTGTGTTGTGTGTAACGTCACAGCTGTGTGTAACGTCACAGCTGTGTGTAACGTCACAGCTGTGTGTAACGTCACAGCTGTGTGTAACGTCACAGCTGTGTGTAACGTCACAGCTGTCGTGTTAACGTCACAGCTGCTGTAACATCACAGCTGTCTGTAACATCACAGCTGCTCGTAACATCACAGCTGTCTGTAACATCACAGCTGTGTTAACATCACAGCTGTCGTGTAACATCACAGCTGCTGTAACATCACAGCTGTGTAACATCACACTGTCTGTAACATCACAACTGTCTGTAACATCACAGCTGCTGTAACATCACAGCTGTGTACATCACGCTGCCCACCACCTGTGTAACATCACAGCTGTCTGTAACATCACAGCTGTGTGTAACGTCACGCTGTGTGTACATCACAGCTGTCTGTACGTCATAGCTGTCTGTGACATCACAGCTATATGTTAACATCACAGCTGTCTGTAACATCACAGCTATGTTAACATCACAGCTGTCTGTAACATCACAGCTGTTTGAACACTGTAAGACACAGCGGCACAGTCGATCTGTCTATATGTGCGCATGTAATAAAGAAACTGTTACAAGCAAACTCTGTTATTGTGAAATTGCACGCACAAAAGTAGCCCTAATACTTACACAAAGAATCTAAACATCGCAGTCCTCATACATTAATTTTAATACAATTATTTTGCCTCATTAACTGACACGTTTTCCAAATTCTGGGCATGCCTGCATGGTAACTCTTCCACGTTACCGTTCGTTCCAGTCCTGGTAAAATGCGTGTGCATCACTTCTTCAAGATATGGAACTTTATTTTTGTGTAGTATGGTTGACCCATTGCTTTGTATACATAATTATTTTTAACTCTGTTTCATCTACGTTACTTTTTTTGTTAGGCTTAGCTACTCTTTCTTTTTGTAGTATGTGTTTTATTGTTTTTGTAAGTTTGTGTGTTGTGTATTGTTTTGAGTGTTGTGTGTTATTTTTTGTGATGTATGTTATTGTGTGTTATGTGTCACTGTAGTACCACTGTCACTGTAGTACCACTGTCACTGTAGTACCACTGTCACTGTAGTACCACTGTCACTGTAGTACCACTGTCACTGTAGTACCACTGTCATTGTAGTACCACTGTCACTGTAGTACCACTGTCACTGTAGTACCACTGTCACTGTAGTACCACTGTCACTGTAGTACCACTGTCATTGTAGTACCACTGTCACTGTAGTACCACTGTCACTGTAGTACCACTGTCACTGTAGTACCACTGTCACTGTAGTACCACTGTCACTGTAGTACCACTGCCACCGGGTATAAACCCACTTGCAGTAATAAATAATATATATATAACGAAATTGGCTGTTGTCATGAGAAGGGAGGAGAGAACTCAGTGAGGGCCATGAGACGGTTGGGACTGTGAGACACTTGACGATGTGTTGTGCACTGTCTGACTGTTCGAATGCAGTTATGTGACACTTACGATGTGGTGCACTGTCTGACTGTTCGAATGCAGTTATGTTGAACACTTTAAACGATGTGTTGCACTGGTCTGACTGTTCGAATGCAGTTATTTAACACTTAACGATGTGTGTGCACTGTCTGGACTGTTCGGAGAATGCAGTTATGTTGAACACTTGACGATGTGTGTGCACTGTCTGACTGTTCGGAATGCAGTTATGTTGAACACTTGACGATGTGTGTGCACTGTCTGACTGTTCGGAATGCAGTTATGTTGAACACTTAACGATGTGTGTGCACTGTCTGACTGTTCGGAATGCAGTTATGTTGAACACTTACGATGTGTGTGCACTGTCTGACTGTTCGGAATGCAGTTATGTTGAACACTTAACGATGTGTGTGCACTGTCTGACTGTTCGGAATGCAGTTATGTTGAACACTTAACGATGTGTGTGCACTGTCTGACTGTTGGAATGCAGTTATGTTGAACACTTAACGATGTGTGTGCACTGTCTGACTGTTCGGAATGCAGTTATGTTGAACACTTGACGATGTGTTTGCACTGTCTGACTGTTCGGAATGCAGTTATGTTGAACACTTAACGATGTGTGTGCACTGTCTGACTGTTCGGAATGCAGTTATGTTGAACACTTGACGATGTGTGTGCACTGTCTGACTGTTCGGAATGCAGTTATGTTGAACACTTGACGATGTGTGTGCACTGTCTGACTGTTCGGAATGCAGTTATGTTGAACACTTGACGATGTGTGTGCACTGTCTGACTGTTCGGAATGCAGTCATGTTGAACACTTGACCACTGCCGCAAGTACGTATATTTAGTACGCAAGATCATTCTGACTTCGCAGTATGCGTTTTTGTTTTAAGACACGTCGTGTGCTCTCTATTACGTAGTTTGGGAATTAGGGTTCGAATCCGGCTGGAAGACCAAATATCTCAAACCACGTGTTTGAGGGTTTCTTCAGTTCCTGCAGACAAACTCCAGTGCGGTGTCGGGCTGCAGGGTCTCTGAACGTGTTCCTGAGACTCAGGTCTTCTGGGATGTGACACTGAGTCGCTGGGTGAGTCGCTCCGGATGTTTCGATGGATTTCAGTGCCTTCGTCTTCAGAGCGCATCTACCGAAGAGCAATTACTGTTGTCACAGGACGCAGAAAACGAAGAAGGAAGATAGAGATGAAAATGAAAATTGGACAGTCTTACGTTGCTGTCACTGGTCCAGCTGACATGTAGTCACTGGTCCAGCTGACATGTATTGCTGTCACTGGTCCAGCTGACATGTATTGCTGTCACTGGTCCAGCTGACATGTACTGTCACTGGTCCAGCTGACATGTATTACTGTCACCGGTCCAGCTGACATGTATTACTGTCACTGGTCCAGCTGACATATATTGCTGTCACTCGTCCAGCTGACATGTACTGTTACTGGTCCAGCTGATATGTATTGCCACTGGGCCAGCTGACATGTACTGTCACTGGTCCAGCTGACATGCTTTGCCCAGTTTTGTGTACTTTAAACACAATGCTGCAGGCTCCTGTACCATCGTCAGCTGACAGTACAAACAAATACGTGTGTTTGCTTCTCAAAACGGAAGGACGTCTGGACGTAGGCATTAAATTTAGTTTTTGGGCTCCCGAGACACCTAGGATAGATAAAGTGTACAAATACAGACACTGATATGAGTGCTTCGCGTTTGTTTACTGTTGCATACGCTGTTTAAATTAAATGATACTTGGAGAGGCAGTAGAACCAGTGTCAATAAAAAATGTGTACCCTGATGTATAATAAACACTTGGTAATATGTTGATTTAAACCGAGAACAGGGAGGTTGCTGTGAGAGCTGAGTAATGAAAACAAAGTGTCATGCCTCAGAAAACGAACACTGCGGTCATTGTCATCAGCTTCCAGCGGTGAGTGCAGTTGACGGGAGCCATTTGTCAAACCGTAAAGTCTTAGGGCCAGCTACTGTCCTCTTGGATTACAAGGTAAAGGAACGACTTCCTGTCTGTTCTTTGGCAATCGTGACAGTAATAAATTTGACCTTGAAGTGTCTAAGGATATGGATTGGATTGTTGTGGCTCTGGACAGGGACCAGTGGCCGGCTGTTGTGTGCAAGGTTATGAATCCTTGCGTCCAATGGAACACGGGAAATTTATAGTCTAGTTTAATGCCTCCTAGCTATTGAACTACATACAAGGCGTTACGTTTGTCTACATCTTTGTTTATGTGAGGAGATTTGGCTGTTAGTAGACATGAAACTAACGTGCGTGGGTCTACAAGTTGCACAAATGTGTAGCGTGGGTCTACAAGTTGCACAAATGTGTAGCTTGGGTCTACAAGTTGCACAAATGTGTAGCGTGGGTCTACAAGTTGCACAAATGTGTAGCGTGGGTCTACAAGTTGCACAAATGTGTAGCGTGGGTCTACAAGTTGCACAAATGTGTAGTGTGGGTCTACAAGTTGCACAAATGTGTAGCGTGGGTCTACAAGTTGCACAAATGCGTAGCGTGGGTCTACAAGTTGCACAAATGTGTAGCGTGGGTCTACAAGTTGCACAAATGTGTAGCGTGGGTCTACAAGTTGCACAAATGTGTAGTGTGGGTCTACAAGTTGCACAAATGTGTAGCGTGGTTCTACAAGTTGCACAAATGTGTAGCGTGGTTCTACAAGTTGCACAAATGTGTAGCGTGGTTCTACAAGTTGCACAAATGTGTAGCGTGGTTCTACAAGTTGCACAAATGTGTAGCGTGGTTCTACAAGTTGCACAAATGTGTAGCGTGGTTCTACAAGTTGCACAAATGTGTAGCGTGGTTTTACAAGTTGCACAAATGTGTAGCGTGGTTCTACAAGTTGCACAAATGTGTAGTGTGGGTCTACAAGTTGCACAAATGTGTAGCGTGTTCTACAAGTTGCACAAATGTGTAGCGTGGTTCTACAAGTTGCACAAATTTGTAGCGTGGGTCTACAAGTTGCACAAATGTGTAGCGTGGTTCTACAAGTTGCACAAATGTGTAGCGTGGGTCTACAAGTTGCACAAATGTGTAGCGTGGTTCTACAAGTTGCACAAATGTGTAGCGTGGGTCTACAAGTTGCACAAATGTGTAGCGTGGGTCTACAAGTTGCACAAATTTGTAGCGTGGGTCTACAAGTTGCACAAATGTGTAGCGTGGGTCTACAAGTTGCACAAATGTGTAGCGTGGGTCTACAAGTTGCACAAATGCGTAGCGTGGGTCTACAAGTTGCACAAATGTGTAGCGTGGGTCTACAAGTTGCACAAATGTGTAGCGTGGGTCTACAAGTTGCACAAATGTGTAGCAGTTAGGCACAAACAGAACAGAACAGACGTTTGCTGTTAATATCAATAACATGCTTACTGTGCGATATTTGGGGGTGTCACTGCAGCGCTGATGGTCTGTGACACTGTGTATTCTGGTATATAGCTACCAACGTTTCCGAGGGGCTTGCTGCTTCCGTCTTCAGGGTAGGCCACTCTTCTTTGACTGAATGGCGACATATTCTAAAAGGCGGAATTTGTTAGCAATAAATTTCTTTGTATTCTAGAACTCTGAAGATTGTTTCCTGTATATCGGTGTACTCGATATTGCTGGCTTTGCAGTTGGTGGATTACTAAACACGATCTAACCCTTACGGCCCTCTTTACCAACCGATCTAACCCTTACGGCCCTCTTTACCAACACGATCTAACCCTTACGGCCCTCTTTACCAACACGATCTAACTCTTACGGCCCTCTTTACCAACACGATCTAACCTAGGCCCTCTTACCAACACGATCTAACTCCTTACGGGCCCTCTTTACCAACACGTTCTTTATTCTAACATGCCTTACGGCCCTCTTTACCAACCGATTTTAACCTTACGGCCTCTTTACCAACACGAACTAACTCTTACGGCCCTCTTTACCAAGCGATCTAACCTTCGGCACTCTTTACAAACCGAGCTAACCTTACGGCCTCTTTACAAACACGAGCTAACCCTTACGGCCCTCTTTACCAACACGATCTAACCCTTACGGCCCTCTTTACAAACACGAGCTAACCCTTACGGCCCTCTTTACCAACACGATCTGAACCCTTACGGCCCTCTTTACCAACACGATCTAACCCTTACGGCCCTCTTTACCAACACTCTGTAACCTTACGGCCCTCTTTACCAACACGATCTGACCCTTACGGCCCTCTTTACCAACACGATCTAACCCTTACGGCCCTCTTTACCAACACGATCTAACCCTTACGGCCCTCTTTACCAACACGATCTAACCCTTACGGCCCTCTTTACCAACACGATCTAACCCTTACGGCCCTCTTTACCAACACGATCTAACCCTTACGGCCCTCTTTACCAACACGATCTAACCCTTACGGCCCTCTTTACCAACACGATCTAACCCTTACGGCCCTCTTTACCAACACGATCTAACCTTACGGCCCTCTTTACCAACACGATCTGACCCTTACGGCCCTCTTTACCAACACGATCTAACCCTTACGGCCCTCTTTACCAACACGATCTAACCCTTACGGCCCTCTTTACCAACACGTGGACGATATCGACTGATGTCAAATTGTAGTGCCTTTCAAGCTACATAAGTCTGTAAATCGCCGTTAATTGTTATGTGCAAGTGAGCAGGAAGGTTTGTGCTGGCTTTGGCATCGGCGGGAACGAGTGTACCGCTCTGTCTGTCTTAGTCATTGTATAGTCTGTCTAGGTAATGATGTAGCAGATATAAAGTTAAAAACCAGTACTTTTAAAAATAAATAATTTTCGTTCCCTGAAACGCTCTTCGAAAGCAGCGACTGATAATGCAGAACTGTAACTGTGTCATTGTGATAGTTCATTCTAAAGCTTGCTCAAAAAATAAAGTGCTGGATGAGAAAGTGTCAGAGGAAGTGCATGGCGTTTGGGGAGACGAACTGAGACAACACAAAGGATAATCGCACAGTAAAGGTAAAGCAAATCCCATTACAGGCCTGGACAGGCCCTTAGGGCTCCACGAGATTGAGGCTCACAGATTTATAGACAATCTACACATGAATGTGGTAAGGTTGTCAGCCGTACGCACCGGCCGCCTTTACCCCCCAGGAAATATTCCTGGTACTGATTTCTGTTAGAGGCTGAGTCGACCCCAGGGCCATAGTGCGACCGAAAGGATTATGTTAATGAAAAATTTCAATTTCACCATCGGAATCGAACCTGCGACCTTCCGACTTATAGCGCAGTGATAATCGCACAGTACGCAATAAAATGTGTAACTGCCTTTCACGTGGCATTGTAATTGTTAGATCAGAAATCACAAGATAGGCTGACCATGTAACACGCATGGAAAAATTAAGAAGCACTCTACCTTGTTTGTTTTAGGACCTCGTGGCACGAGACTGTACATAGGATTGTACTTTGTAATAAGGAACAGGAAGTATGCAAGCACTTTTGTTGTTAGTTCTACTTTGCAGTGGCGGTGCCAGGATCGAATTTTGGGTGGGGTTGCCGACTGTTGTGATGGCAGTTTACGTGGTCTGCCTCAGTCTCGCCTGTGCCTGGATGGCACTGCCAAAGATATGACGTCACGTCCTTCTTTGTCACAGTGCGTCACCTCCGTATTTCATTTGGTATTACAACTACGTAACCGCTGCAGTTGAAGTAGCTTCGTTAAACAGTCCAGATTTAACAAAGAAATTAATTGCACGCGTTCATTAATGCAGAATTTCGGAAGCACAAGCTCGTGAAATTAGTTTAGAGTGCGTAGTGGCTGCGTGACAGTGCGTGTGTTCGGTTGTGTTTTGGTTTGGCTGCAGTTGCTGGCGGAGCTAGGCGGAGATTCTACCTGCAGGCAACATCAGGCCGTAGCCTGGCCATCACACCTAACGTGCGGCAGGTAGCACGTAGAGGTTTGCGAGCGAATATTTGTAACAAAACAGAACGGTGCAACACAGTTTTACCTTAAATTATGTTTTGTACACACACAGGAACGTCCATTAAAGAATTCGCCCAGTTTTTCTTTTAGAATTTTATAGACGCCTCTGTGAATGTGTTTGTACATTCAAACACTTCGTGTACTGACATTCTGTTTGACGCTGCATTTCCACTTTCACTACAGAACCTACCTGCTTCGAATTTCTGTCAGACAGTTTTCTGTGGCTGGCAGTTGTAGTTGTCTGCTTTACTGAGACAGCCCCTTTAACTAGGCAACATGCGTGTCACTCGACTTACCATTACGTTCCAACAGCTGATGTATGACGTCATAACATCTGAGTTTAGTTACAAAATCAGATGTTTTGGGGTTCCTAGAGCAGTATGTACAAGACGTCACAAAGGAAGGCGTCACGTGTCCTTACACGTGCACATACACACGGTGCTAGTAGTTTGCTGGGCTGTTTGAGCGTCGTGTGAAACTACGACGTAACCTGCAAAGTGAGACCGTTAACATTTTTAGTGGATTTTCCGACTAAGCAGTTTATCTTAAGTTTAAATGCGATGAATGTTGTGTATAAGGTACGGGGTTCGGTTCTGGCTGCTGTTTGTATTATTGTTAGCATACCTTCTAGGCGAAAGAGAAACTAGACACGACAGATTCCTCCCCAGATGTCAGCATGTGCTTGTGTCCAGGCCGTATTGACAGTATATATTTTCTGAAATTGATATAATCTTGTTAAACAGTCTACAAACCGAAGTCTTGAGATGCTATTTTATTTCGACGCAGGACATAACCGGTGCTCTGGAGTTGTGTCTTCCTTGACCTCAGACGCTCACATTCATCTGATCGTTATTAGGAGGCTAAAACCTCTTCTGATTACATCAGCTTGCGTGTTGTGTTGCTACGTTATATAACCTTGGGTAGCTCAGTCGGTATAGTGACTACGCTGTGGCCTGTAGAGCCGAGGGTTTGTGGGCAAGCGAGCTGTTGGTGCTGCTCTGGCTCCGGTTAGCAGGTTGTCGGAGCAAGGACTGCTGTTGGTGCTGCTCTGGCTCCGGTTAGCAGGTTGTCGGAGCAAGGACTGCTGTTGGTGCTGCTCTGGCTCCGGTTAGCAGGTTGTCAGAGCAAGGACTGCTGTTGTTGCTGCCCCGGCTCCGGTTAGCAGGTTGTCAGAGCAAGGACTGCTGTTGGTGCTGCCCCGGCTCCGGTTAGCAGGTTGTCAGAGCAAGGACTGCTGTTGGTGCTGCCCCGGCTCCGGTTAGCAGGTTGTCAGAGCAAGGACTGCTGTTGGTGCTGCCCCGGCTTCGGTTAGCAGGTTGTCGGAGCAAGGACTGCTGTTGTTGCTGCCCCGGCTCCGGTTAGCAGGTTGTCGGAGCAAGGACTGCTGTTGTTGCTGCCCCGGCTCCGGTTAGCAGGTTGTCAGAGCAAGGACTGCTGTTGGTGCTGCTCTGGCTCCGGTAGCAGGTTGTCGGAGCAAGGACTGCTGTTGGTGCTGCTCTGGCTCCGGTTAGCAGGTTGTCAGAGCAAGGACTGCTGTTGGTGCTGCCCCGGCTCCGGTTAGCAGGTTGTCAGAGCAAGGACTGCTGTTGGTGCTGCCCCGGCTCCGGTTAGCAGGTTGTCGGAGCAAGGACTGCTGTTGTTGCTGCCCCGGCTCCGGTTAGCAGGTTGTCAGAGCAAGGACTGCTGTTGGTGCTGCTCTGGCTCCGGTTAGCAGGTTGTCGGAGCAAGGACTGCTGTTGGTGCTGCCTGGCTCCGGTTAGCAGGTTGTCAGAGCAAGGACTGCTGTTGGTGCTGCCCTGGCTCCGGTTAGCAGGTTGTCAGAGCAAGGACTGCTGTTGGTGCTGCTCTGGCTCCGGTTAGCAAGTTGTCAGAGCAAGGACTGCTGTTGGTGCTGCCCTGGCTCCGGTTAGCAAGTTGTCAGAGCAAGGACTGCTGTTGGTGCTGCCCTGGCTCCGGTTAGCAGGTTGTCAGAGCAAGGACTGCTGTTGGTGCTGCTCTCGGCTCCGGTTAGCAGGTTGTCAGAGCAAGGACTGCTGTTGGTGCTGCCCTGGCTCCGGTTAGCAGGTTGTCAGAGCAAGGACTGCTGTTGGTGCTGCTCTGGCTCCGGTTAGCAGGTTGTCAGAGCAAGGACTGCTGTTGGTGCTGCTCTGGCTCCGGTTAGCAGGTTGTCAGAGCAAGGACTGCTGTTGGTGCTGCTCTGGCTCCGGTTAGCAGGTTTGTCAGAGCAAGGACTGCTGTTGGTGCTGCTCTGGCTCCGGTTAGCAGGTTGTCAGAGCAAGGACTGCTGTTGGTGCTGCTCTGGCTCCGGTTAGCAGGTTGTCAGAGCAAGGACTGTGTCAGACTACGAACGTAGATGTCGCACTGCGCATTGGACAGTCGTTAGAGAATTACAGAAGTAAGTTTGTTTACTGGAACAGGACTAATGACTTTGTGTTCGCTATTGTATTCAGCATTATAAAATCACGGTTTTATACAACAATAAAACACTTCGAGGAAAAACCCGCTGTGTACAAAATCAGGAAGTGTCACAAGTAGCAAAACAGAAAGTAGCTTTCTTCAATAAACAGAAAAAATATTACATATATACTTCATGGTTTGAATGTTAACCATTCCGAAGCTCTTGACAGTTTTGTATGTGGACGAATGGGGGAAGTTTGAGTAGTTGAAGGAGAGGCAGTTTGGCAGCCTGTAGTGTTGAATTAAACTGAAGCGTTATGGCAGTGATTACTGAGTTCGGGTCACTGATTTTGTCACTCCGGTTTTTTATTAACTTAGCTGACTGCCCAATTGCAATAGTTTTACAAATAAACTTCCATCAAAGTATTGTGACCGCCAAATGAAGTAAGGGTAGTTAATGATAGTTAATGACTGAGCAGTGAAAAGTAAAAAGGTAAAATAATCAGATATTCGAATTGCAAAATTTTTAAATCGTAAAATAACAGAAGAATATCGGCAATGTACCTCAAAATGTATTGCTGCATGTTGCTTCTACAGCTTTAAAATATTATATTCCTGGATCATCCCACACATTTACGCAATAGAATGTTAAAACAAAAAGGTTGAAATTTTAAATTACTGGTTCTGTAAAATGTTCAACACTTACCTGCTGTTCTTACAAATAGTCAACACTTACCTGCTGTTCTGTACAAATAGTTCAACACTTACCTGCTGTTCTGTACAAATAGTTCAACACTTACCTGCTGTTCTGTACAAATAGTTCAACACTTACCTGCTGTATGTACAAATGTTCAAACTACCAGTTGTATAGTTCAATACTACATTACCTGCTGTTGTACAATAGTACACTTACGTAGTAGTTCAACACTTACCTGCTGTTCTGTACAAATAGTTCAACACTTACCTGCTGTTATGTACAATAGTTCAACACTTACCTGCTGTTAGTAGTAGTAGTAGTATTGGGCCCACTTGTGCCGATGATTGAGCCGACAGGAAGCGACCATTGAATGTACAGGGGAGAGTGCGCAACGTTGCGCGCGTGACGCAGACTCTATGTTGCGCGTCATGTTGGGGGACATTTGTCCCATAGTGAATCCATGGCATAAAACACTGTATAGAACGTGTGTATGTTTAAATAGTGATGAGTGGTGTGTGTACTGTGATGAACGGAGACCTGCGTGAAACGGAAAGATAATCAGATCCCTTTTTTTAGTATTATGAAATTGTTGTTAAGCGACACTTGTATTGACCGTAATTTAATAACACTGTATAGAACGTGTGTAGTTTTGAGTAGTGACGACTGGATTCATTATACAATGAAAGAATTCCATAAACTTAATAAATTTATTTTGTTTTACAATCGTCAGAAATTCACAAATTAATATTTCATAATTCCTGTCACTGACTGATTTTACTACAAAGTGCATGTTATAAATTTTTAGGCGGCAGGCGTTTTGCGGACCACATGTTGCAGACCATTGATTTGACACGATGTGAGGGATTATCACATAATGCAGTGTGGAAACTGTCCTTAACTCTAGAGCAATCACTAGGGAACGGACCAGTTGTGAGGCATATTAGCAGGGCATTTCTATACTGAACCTAAAGCCAAATATGCCTACTACCTCGCAATTAAGTTACTGTAGCCACTTTCTCGGACAAGTTTCTGTTCCCTTCTGCACAAGCGCCATCTTAAAATCCACAAGTGAACCAATTCTCGCCGCCCTTTTTCCAACCTTATTCTTTCACTCAATTACATTTTCTGTTATATTTCTTTCCTTCGAACGGACCCAGTCCCAACGGACCCGGTCCCAACGGACTCTGCACCAACTTTTTTTTTCAAAAAGTAAGGAAAATGTTGTATTGTTTACTCTAGAGGACTAGACTATTTTCTGGAGAAGTGTTTGGGTAGATGGAAGCACTAAAAGCGTAAAGATGGAGGTTTTTGGACGCCAGTAAACCACTGAGCAGTCCTCTGTTGCCAGTGTTAATGACTGGTCCGTGCTTTCACACCATAAGTTGTGTATTTTTAAATTCAATGTCTTTGGTTTATTTTGTTTTTGCTGCCCTCATATTCTGCAACTAATGTGTGTTAATTTATTTCAGGCACATTAATAATACCGTGCCCTGTTTCTGCCCTGAAGATTTTCCCGCATATTACGGGTAAGTTAAACTTTGTATATTTTATCGCCATTTTGTGTTATTCATACATCGTTGAATGTGTGCTTACAATGCATAATCTTTCCCTGAATTTAATAAAAAGTTAATTCATTCTGCATTCTGTCTTACGACAGATACGTAGCCTCTTCATTCTGCAGTCTGTCTTACGACAGGTCCGTAGCCGCTTCATTCTGCAGTCTGTCTTACGACAGGTCCGTAGCCTCTTCATTCTGCAGTCTGTCTTACGACAGGTCCGTAGCCTCTTCATTCTGCAGTCTGTCTTACGACAGGTCCGTAGCCTCTTCATTCTGCATTCTGTCTTACGACAGATACGTAGCCTCTTCATTCTGCAGTCTGTCTTACGACAGGTCCGTAGCCTCTTCATTCTGCAGTCTGTCTTACGACAGGTCCGTAGCCTCTTCATTCTGCAGTCTGTCTTACGACAGGTCCGTAGCCTCTTCATTCTGCAGTCTGTCTTACGGCAGGTCCGTAGCCTCTTCATTCTGCAGTCTGTCTTACGACAGGTCCGTAGCCTCTTCATTCTGCAGTCTGTCTTACGACAGGTCCGTAGCCTCTTCATTCTGCAGTCTGTCTTATGACAGGTCAGTAGCGTCTTCATTCTGCAGTCTGTCTTACGACAGGTCCATAGCCTCTTCATTCTGCAGTCTGTGTTACGACAGGTCCGTAGCCTCTTCATTCTGCAGTCTGTCTTACGACAGGTCCGTAGCCTCTTCATTCTGCAGTCTGTCTTATGACAGGTCTGTAGCGTCTTCATTCTGCAGTCTGTCTTACGACAGGTCCGTAGCCCCTTCATTCTGCAGTCTGTCTTACGACAGGTCCGTAGCCTCTTCATTCTGTAGTCTGTCTTACGACAGGTCCGTAGCCTCTTCATTCTGCAGTCTGTCTTACGACAGGTCCGTAGCCTCTTCATTCTGCAGTCTGTCTTACGACAGGTCCGTAGCCCCTTCATTCTGCAGTCTGTCTTACGACAGGTCCGTAGCCTCTTCATTCTGCAGTCTGTCTTATGACAGGTCCGTAGCGTCTTCATTCTGCAGTCTGTCTTACGACAGGTCCGTAGCCTCTTCATTCTGCAGTCTGTCTTACGACAGGTCCGTAGCCTCTTCATTCTGTAGTCTGTCTTACGACAGGTCCGTAGCCTCTTCATTCTGCAGTCTGTCTTACGACAGGTCCGTAGCCTCTTCATTCTGCAGTCTGTCTTACGACAGGTCCGTAGCCCCTTCATTCTGCAGTCTGTCTTACGACAGGTCCGTAGCCTCTTCATTCTGCAGTCTGTCTTACGTCAGGTCCGTAGCCTCTTCATTCTGCAGTCTGTGTTACGACAGGTCCGTAGCCTCTTCATTCTGCAGTCTGTCTTACGACAGGTCCGTAGCCTCTTCATTCTGCAGTCTGTCTTACGACAGGTCCGTAGCCTCTTCATTCTGCAGTCTGTCTTATGACAGGTCCGTAGCGTCTTCATTCTGCAGTCTGTCTTACGACAGGTCCGTAGCCTCTTCATTCTGCAGTCTGTGTTACGACAGGTCCGCAGCCTCTTCATTCTGCAGTCTGTCTTACGACAGGTCCGTAGCCTCTTCATTCTGCAGTCTGTCTTATGACAGGTCCGTAGCGTCTTCATTCTGCAGTCTGTCTTACGACAGGTCCGTAGCCTCTTCATTCTGCAGTCTGTCTTACGACAGGTCCGAGCCTCTTCATTCTGCAGTCTGTCTTACGACAGGTCCGTAGCCTCTTCATTCTGCAGTCTGTCTTATGACAGGTCCGTAGCGTCTTCATTCTGCAGTCTGTCTTACGACAGGTCCGTAGCCTCTTCATTCTGCAGTCTGTCTTACGACAGGTCCGTAGCCTCTTCATTCTGTAGTCTGTCTTACGACAGGTCCGTAGCCTCTTCATTCTGCAGTCTGTCTTACGACAGGTCCGTAGCCTCTTCATTCTGCAGTCTGTCTTACGACAGGTCCGTAGCCCCTTCATTCTGCAGTCTGTCTTACGACAGGTCCGTAGCCTCTTCATTCTGCAGTCTGTCTTACGTCAGGTCCGTAGCCTCTTCATTCTGCAGTCTGTTTACGACAGGTCCGTAGCCTCTTCATTTTCTGCAGTCGTGCTCATCATTACGACAGGTTCGTAGCCTCTTCATTCTGCAGTCTGTCTTACGACAGTCCGTAGCCTCTTCATTCTGCAGTCTGTCTTTGACAGGTCCGTAGCCTCTTCATTCTGCAGTCTGTCTTACGACAGGTCCGTAGCCTCTTCATTCTGCAGTCTGTTTACGACAGGTCCGTAGCCTCTTCATTCTGCAGTCTGTCTTACGACAGGTCCGTAGCCTCTTCATTCTGCAGTCTGTCTTAGACAGGTCCGTAGCTCTTCATTCTGCAGTCTGTCTTACGACAGGTCCGTAGCCTCTTCATTCTGCAGTCTGTCTTACGACAGGTCCGTAGCCTCTTCATTCTGTAGTCTGTCTTACGACAGGTCCGTAGCCTCTTCATTCTGCAGTCTGTCTTACGACAGGTCCGTAGCCTCTTCATTCTGCAGTCTGTCTTACGACAGGTCCGTAGCCCCTTCATTCTGCAGTCTGTCTTACGACAGGTCCGTAGCCTCTTCATTCTGCAGTCTGTCTTACGTCAGGTCCGTAGCCTCTTCATTCTGCAGTCTGTGTTACGACAGGTCCGTAGCCTCTTCATTCTGCAGTCTGTCTTACGACAGGTCCGTAGCCTCTTCATTCTGCAGTCTGTCTTACGTCAGGTCCGTAGCCTCTTCATTCTGTAGTCTGTCTTACGTCAGGTCCGTAGCCTCTTCATTCTGCAGTCTGTCTTACGTCAGGTCCGTAGCCTCTTCATTCTGCAGTCTGTCTTACGTCAGGTCCGTAGCCTCTTCATTCTGCAGTCTGTCTTACGTCAGGTCCGTAGCCTCTTCATTCTGCAGTCTGTGTTACGACAGGTCCGTAGCCTCTTCATTCTGCAGTCTGTCTTACGTCAGGTCCGTAGCCCTTCATTCTGCAGTCTGTCTTACGACAGGTCCGTAGCCTCTTCATTCTGCAGTCTGTCTTATGACAGGTCCGTAGCGTCTTCATTCTGCAGTCTGTCTTACGACAGGTCCGTAGCCTCTTCATTCTGCAGTCTGTGTTACGACAGGTCCGTAGCCTCTTCATTCTGCAGTCTGTCTTACGACAGGTCCGTAGCCTCTTCATTCTGCAGTCGTCTACGCTCGTAGCCCTTCATTCTGAGTCGTCTTAGACAGGTCCGTAGCCTCTTCATTCTGCAGTCTGTCTTACTGACAGGTCCGTAGCCGTCTTCATCTCTGCAGTCTGTCTTACGACAGGTCCGTAGCCTCTTCATTCTGCAGTCGTGTTTACGACAGGTCCGTAGCCTCTTCATTCTGCAGTCTGTCTTACGACAGGTCCGTAGCCTCTTCATTCTGCAGTCTGTCTTATGACAGGTCCGTAGCCTCTTCATTCTGCAGTCTGTCTTACGACAGGTCCGTAGCCTCTTCATTCTGCAGTCTGTCTTACGACAGGTCCGTAGCCTCTGTATTCTGTAGTCTGTCTTACGACAGGTCCGTAGCCTCTTCATTCTGCAGTCTGTCTTACGACAGGTTCCGTAGCCCTCTTCATTCTGCAGTCTGTCTTACGACAGGTCCGTAGCCCTTCATTCTGTCAGTCCTGTCTTACGATAAGGTTCCGTACCTCTCATTCTGCAGTCTGCTTACGTCAGGTCCGTAGCCTCTTCATTCTGCAGTCTGTTCTTATGAACAGTCCGTAGCCTCTTCATTCTGCAGTCCTGTGTTACGACAGGTCCGTAGCCCTTCATTCTGCAGTCTGTCTTACGACAGTCCGTAGCCTCTTCATTCTGCAGTCTGTCTTAACTCAGGTCCGTAGCCCTTCATTCTGAGTCTGTCTTCGTCAGTCCGTAGCCTCTATTCTGCAGTCTGTCTAACGACAGGTCCGTAGCCTCTTCATTCTGCAGTCTGTCTTACGTCAGGTCCGTAGCCTCTTCATTCTGTAGTCTGTCTTACGTCAGGTCCGTACCTCTTCATTCTGCAGTCTGTCTACGACAGGTCCGTAGCCTCTTCATTCTGCAGTCTGTCTTACGACAGGTCCGTAGCCTCTTCATTCTGCAGTCTGTCTTACGACAGGTCCGTAGCCTCTTCATTCTGCAGTCTGTCTTATGACAGGTCCGTAGCGTCTTCATTCTGCAGTCTGTCTTACGACAGGTCCGTAGCCTCTTCCAAAGCGAGTTCTCCACAGGTTGCGATCTAGTGCTTCCTCTTTCAGTTTCCAGCATCTTCTCTTTTCCTTAAGTCATCCTGTATAATAAAAAAAAACACGAATAATAAGGATAATAAAATACAAATAAAATCAGTAAATATATTGCGACAGGCCGCCTGATAGTGTCTGCTAATGTTATTAATTTTATATTCGTGTTTATTAACTTTTAAGAATCGATCACTCTCACATGCGTTTAGTCGGCGCCTAGTCACCGTAAAGACGCGGGATTAATGACGACGGCGGCGTGTCCAAATGCCACAATTTGACACAAAAGTGCAAAATTCCAAAACATAAATTCAAGTTACTTCCACGTAATAAGTCAAACTGTTTTCCATTTTGACACTACATATGAAATCCCCTGTGAAGGATTTACAGTGACCAACACTTCAAGTAATTTGTCCCTGTTACCATTGTGTCTCACCCTGAGGAAGGCTTGCATAATAACAACCGAACATACTTTCGTGTCGTGTGTTGCGTGCACAGCCATCGCTCTGTCTTTGTCTTGGTAGTCAACTCAAATTCAGAATCAAGACGTATTTATAGCCAGACGTAAATTTCGCCTGCTTACAGTTGATGTACAGTCGATAACATTTAATAACTGGTAATTTGGCAGCCTCGTGACCTCAATCAGCGACGCCTCTCGTTCTATTAATACTCCAGCCTGCAGATCCAGTCAGCTCTGCGGTAGATCGCGTCACTCAATTCTAATGTTTCTGCATCAGATGGCTTGCATGTGCGCCGTCGTTGTCGTTTCAAATTTGGCGACATTGCAGAGTTTTAGGAGTGTCTTAAATACGTAACGCCCTTTTGCTAACTGCTCCTGTCTTCGCCAATCATAATAACCTTACCTGTCCACCATTAATATTATATAAAATGAAAGGATCTAATATGGCGTCATTAAATTACAGTAGTCCTTCCGTATCCGCGGGTGATACGTTCCAAGACCTACCGCGGATGCCCGAAACCGCGGATAGTAGCGAACCCTATATATAAAAGCGCAGAGTAAACTTTAGATGACTAAAGTCGACGCTGGCAAATTAAAACGTAAATACTGAAATCGACCATAGTCGACTTTGGCAGTGAATGTGTTAATAATTTCGGGCCGCGGTAAACCGCGGATAACTGAAACCGCGGCTACCGAATCCGCGGATACGGGTTCTACTGTACTTATGGCCGAAATAAATACTGTATTGAATTTCAAACGTGTAGAATTTTTAATCGTAGTGAAAAGGAGAGGATTTAGCCTTGCTTGTATTGTGAATGACGGACTTCAGATGTGCAGAAATGAAGTGTATTGAATGTCTGACATCTTAACCATAAGCCAAACTCCAAACATCGGCGATACGTTCGAACTTTACGCGTGATTTCCTTGACAGCAATGCAATATTTAGTAGGCATGTTTACCAATGTCAAATGCTTGAACTATAATTGCTTTGAGTGCTAACTTCGGTACATTTCAAACTTGTATGCAGGATTGAATGCCCTGTTCATGTTTTATGGAACGTAAATTGAAGCACTGCGTGCAGCATTTAGTGCAAATGAAAATGTAAATAAACTGTAATATTTGTAATGTAAAAGCATATGCCAGATATCATGCAGCCTTTAGACAGCGCGTTTTAACATATGACGTCATATCAGTGGCAAGCAGGCAACTAATGCTCTTGCCAGAGACACAGGTATCCAGAGACACAGGTATCCAGAGACACAGGTATCCAGAGACACAGGTATCCAGAGACACATGTATCCAGAGACACAGGTATCCAGAGACACAGGTATCCAGAGACACAGGTATCCAGAGACACAGGTATCCAGAGACACAGGTATCCCGAGAGACACAGGTATCCAGAGACACAGGTATCCAGAGACACAGGTATCCAGAGACACAGGTATCCAGAGACACAGGTATCCAGAGACACAGGTATCCAGAGACACAGGTATCCAGAGACACATGGGATCCAGAGACACAGTATCCAGAGACACAGGTATCCAGAGACACAGGTATCCAGAGACACAGGTATCCAGAGACACAGGTATCCAGAGACACAGGTATCCAGACACAGGTATCCAGAGACACAGGTATCCAGAGACACAGGTATCCAGAGACACAGATGTCCAGAGACACAGGTGTCCAAGACAATTTTTTAACTTTGATTTTACGACGACCCAATTCATTTCATTCTGCAGTCTGTCTTACGACAGGTCCGTAGCCTCTTCCAAAGCGAGTTCTCCACAGAGTGCGATCTAGTGCTTCCTCTTTCAATTTCCAGTATCTCTTCTTTTCCTTAAGGTCATCCAGTAGCTGCTTACGTCTTCTCCCTCGTCTTCCCGTCATTTCTATCCTTCCCTCAACTTTCCTTCAATCACATGTTTCAGAAGGCAGTTTCTACGCAAGATGTGACCAATCCAGTTAGCCTTTCTTCTTTTTATTGTATGTACGATATTCCTCTCCTCCTTCACTCTGTGTAATACTTCTTCATTTCTCACACGATCGGTCCAACCGATCTTCTCCATTCTTCTCCAGCACCACATATCAAAACTTTCCAGATACTTCAGATCTACTTTCCCAAGTGTCAACGTTTCAGCACCACACAAAGCTATGCTCCAAATGTAGCACTTTACTAGTTTCTTCCTTAAATTTAAGTCCAGTTTGCTGGTGAAAAGATTTTTCTTCTTGTTGAATGCTGCTTTTGCCATAACAATCCTGCATTTAATTTCACGTGTACACCTTGCATCACTTGTTACCATGCTACCCAAATAATTGAAATAGTCCACATTCTCCACTTGTTTTTGATCTATCATAATTTTCATTGGGGATGGTTGCCTTGAGATTCTCATTACCTTAGTTTTTTCGACATTCATTTCCATTCCATAGCGTCTTCCAATTTCAGTCAGTCTATCAACCATGCCCTGTAGCACCCATATCAGTCAATTTAACCACAGTTCAATCAGTCAGTCTATCAACCATGCCCTGTAGCACCCATATCAGTCAATTTAACCACAGTTCAATCAGTCAGTCTATCAACCATGCCCTGTAGCACCCATATCAGTCAATTTAACCACAGTTCAATCAGTCAGTCTATCAACCATGCCCTGTAGCACCCATATCAGTCAATTTAACCACAGTTCAATCAGTCAGTCTATCAACCATACCCTGTAGCACCCATATCAGTCAATTTAACCACAGTTGAATCAGTCAGTCTATCAACCATGCCCTGTAGCACCCATATCAGTCAATTTAACCACAGTTTAATCAGTCAGTCTATCAACCATGCCCTGTAGCACCCATATCAGTCAATTTAACCACAGTTCAATCAGTCAGTCTATCAACCATGCCCTGTAGCACCCATATCAGTCAATTTAACCACAGTTCAATCAGTCAGTCTATCAACCATGCCCTGTAGCACCCATATCAGTCAATTTAACCACAGTTCAATCAGTCAGTCTATTAACCATGCTCTGTAGCACCCATATCAGTCAATTTAACCACAGTTCAATCAGTCAGTCTATTAACCATGCCCTGTAGCACCCATATCAGTCAATTTAACCACAGTTCAATCAGTCAGTCTATCAACCATGCCCTGTAGCACCATATCAGTCAATTTAACCACAGTTCAATCAGTCAGTCTATCAACCATGCCTTGTAGCACCCATATCAGTCAATTTAACCACAGTTAAATCAGTCAGTCTATTAACCATGCTCTGTAGCACCCATATCAGTCAATTTAACCACAGTTAAATCAGTCAGTCTATCAACCATGCCTTGTAGCACCCATATCAGTCAATTTAACCGCAGTTCAATCAGTCAATCAACCATGCCCTGTAGCACCCATATCAGTCAATTCAACCACAGTTCAAAAGGCCTGACAGTAGACGCAAGACAAGAAGTTAATGGAGGTGAAGCCACTGGTCCAACTAAGGAGGTCGTTACGTACGGCAGCACGAACAAAACGCACAGTGTGGTGTTGTCTTTATAGTTATCAGTTAGGTCTTGTTGTACCGCCCTTGAGACACACGAGCGCCTGCCGTGTATACCTCCTGCAGTACAATGCTCGGTATTCAACACGTTTTGCTTGACTGTCCGAAATACAACGTCGGATGTCGGAGTTTCGCCTGACACAAATATGAACGCAGTGCTATGTAATGACCCTGATGTCTTACGGCGAGTTCGGGCTTTGACCAAATGCTGACACTTTGCATTGTATAAAGTTTGTCTTCGGGTTATCCTATTAAATAAGGCATAACTGACTAACTAACTAACTAACTAACTAATTACTAACCCTCTTGAGAAGCTAACAGGTCCTCAGCTAGTCAAGAAATTTCCCGTATTTTATATAGCCCGATGGCTTATTACCGAATTCACAAGAGCCCGCCACCTGTCCCTATCCTGAGCCAGATTAATCCACTCCACCCCCACCCATCCTGTATAATGAAGACACAGTCGTCGAACTCGGATATAACGTCATGAAATAACTGATATTTCGTGTCTTTATAAACGAGTGTCGTTATAACCGAGGAATATAATGTTATGGTTAACAGTGAGAAATTAATTGGTACTACAGAGTATCTGACGGTATATACGAGGTGTCGCATAAACCGATGTCGTTATAACCGGGTTCGTCTGTACATTTTTAATATTATCTTCCCGTTTACGCCTAGGTCTTCCAAGCCGTCTTTTTCCCTCAGTTTCAGTTTAGACGAAAATAGTGACGAAACTTATTTAAGGATTTTTTAATCTGTGTTTTATATATTTAAATACAGAAATTGTAAATAACTGTAATTTATAAATGATAATGAAACTTGACTATGTGATATATAACATAATAGCAGACATAAACAGTGGACGTAAAGTAAATGTACATTACGAGCCCCCTGAAGATGGCCTTGTAAAGGTTGAAACATATGTAGGGTTAAAGAATGAAAAGTGAAAATATAGTGCATTTTGTTGGTGTGTAATTTGTGAACTCTTACATATTATTCCCAATACACAAAGTCCCCCGCCTTAAAATTCGTTCATCATCTTGGCTAGTTGGATGTCCTCACAGCTACACGCTCTTTTAACGTTAGCTTTGACGAACTTTGACGAAATTTGACGAACTTTAACGAATCTTCAGGGATGTGACGCTGTGTCCGTGGTTGAGTGTTTCCCGACGTTTCGAAAGGACGTTGCTGAGGTTTCGGAAGACCTGCATTCTCAGGAATGCCGCTATGAGAAGCTTAAATCTTGCCACTTTCCACAATTTTTCCACCCAAGTTCACAATTCATCCGCTGTTCACAGTCTGTTCTGCTGTTAACTGAGCCAAGATACGGTGCGAATAAAAGGCAGTACAACTAGCGACACACATATACACAAAATATATTTACACAAGCTACAATAATTTCAGCCTATGGAAATATTGGCATGTATTGACGGCTGTGTGACGTCAAGACTTTCGAATGACGTCACGTTTTACGATGGCATTGAAACGTAAACAGATGGGAGATAAAATGGCGCTGTAGCTGGAAAACAGGTGGAATTTTGTACACACAGTACAATATTTTGTGTAAGCTTCGAGTGACCTGTGGTGCAGCGCTTGGCGCAGTTAGCTGTCGTGTTTTGCGAATGTGCAAATTGGATTCAACATAAATTGAATGAAGGGTGTTTGGGAACAGGAGGTTAGAGGGTACTTGAACGTAAAATGGCGCAAGTAACAGGAGGTTAGAGGGTACTTGAACGTAAAATGGCGCAAGTGACAGGAGGTTACAAGGTACTTGAACGTAAAATGGCGCAAGTAACAGGAGGTTAGAGGGTACTTGAACGTAAAATGGCGCAAGTGACAGGAGGTTACAAGGTACTTGAACGTAAAATGGCGCAAGTAACAGGAGGTTAGAGGGTACTTGAACGTAAAATGGCGCAAGTAACAGGAGGTTAGAGGGTACTTGAACGTAAAATGGCGCAAGTGACAGGAGGTTACAAGGTACTTGAACGTAAAATGGCGCAAGTAACAGGAGGTTAGAGGGTACTTGAACGTAAAATGGCGCAAGTGACAGGAGGTTACAAGGTACTTGAACGTAAAATGGCGCAAGTAACAGGAGGTTAGAGGGTACTTGTACGTAAAATGGCGCAAGTAACAGGAGGTTAGAGGGTACTTGAACGTAAAATGGCGCAAGTAACAGGAGGTTAGAGGGTACTTGAACGTAAAATGGCGCAAGTAACAGGAGGTTAGAGGGTACTTGTACGTAAAATGGCGCAAGTAACAGGAGGTTAGAGGGTACTTGTACGTAAAATGGCGCAAGTAACAAGAGGTTACAAGGTACTTGAACGTAAAATGGCGCAAGTAACAGGAGGTTAGAGGGTACTTGAACGTAAAATGGCGCAAGTAACAGGAGGTTAGAGGGTACTTGTACGTAAAATGGCGCAAGTAACAGGAGGTTAGAGGGTACTTGTACGTAAAATGGCGCAAGTAACAGGAGGTTACAAGGTACTTGAACGTAAAATGGCGCAAGTAACAGGAGGTTAGAGGGTAACTTGAACGTAAAATGGCGCAAGTAACAGGAGGTTAGAGGGTACTTCTACGTAAAATGGCGCAAGTAACAGGAGGTTAGAGGGTACTTGTACGTAAAAATGGCGCAAGTAACAGGAGGTTAGAGGGTACATTGTACGTAAAATGGCGCAAGTAACAGGAGGTTAGAGGGTACTTGAACGTAAAATGGCGCAAGTAACAGGAGGTTAGAGGGTACTTGTACGTAAAATGGCGCAAGTAAACAGGAGGTTAGAGGGTACTTGAACGTAAAATGGCGCAAGTAACAGGAGGTTAGAGGGTACTTGAACGTAAAATGGCGCAAGTAACAGGAGGTTAGAGGGTACTTGTACGTAAAATGGCGCAAGTAACAGGAGGTTAGAGGGTACTTGTACGTAAAATGGCGCAAGTAACAAGAGGTTACAAGGTACTTGAACGTAAAATGGCGCAAGTAACAGGAGGTTAGAGGGTACTTGAACGTAAAATGGCGCAAGTAACAGGAGGTTAGAGGGTACTTGTACGTAAAATGGCGCAAGTAACAGGAGGTTAGAGGGTACTTGTACGTAAAATGGCGCAAGTAACAGGAGGTTACAAGGTACTTGAACGTAAAATGGCGCAAGTAACAGGAGGTTAGAGGGTACTTGAACGTAAAATGGCGCAAGTAACAGGAGGTTAGAGGGTACTTCTACGTAAAATGGCGCAAGTAACAGGAGGTTAGAGGGTACTTGTACGTAAAATGGCGCAAGTAAACAGGAGGTTGGGGTACTTGTACGTAATTGGCGCAAGTAACATGGAGTTAGAGTAACTTGAACGTAAAAGGCGCAGTAACAGGAGGTTAGAGGGTACTTGAACGTAAAATGGCGCAAGTAACAGGAGGTTAGAGGGTACTTGAACGTAAAATGGCGCAAGTAACAGGAGGTTACGAGGGTACTTGAACGTAAAATGGCGCAAGTAACAGGAGGTTAGAGGGTACTTGACGTAAAATCGCGCAAGTAACAGGAGGTTAGAGGTACTTGAACGTAAAATGGCGCAAGTAACAGGAGGTTAGAGGGTACTTGTACGTAAAATGGCGCAAGTAACAGGAGGTTACAAGGTACTTGAACGTAAAATGGCGCAAGTAACAGGAGGTTAGAGGGTACTTGTACGTAAAATGGCGCAAGTAACAGGAGGTTAAGGTACTTGTAACGTAAAATGGCGCAAGTAACAGGAGGTTAGAGGGTACTTGAACGTAAAATGGCGCAAGTAACAGGAGGTTAGAGGGTACTTGTACGTAAAATGGCGCAAGTAACAGGAGGTTAGAGGGTACTTGTACGTAAAATGGCGCAAGTAACAGGAGGTTAGAAGGTACTTGTACGTAAAATGGCGCAAGTAACAGGAGAGTGGTGAAAATTGTACACTGAGTAGCTTCATTGCTTACGTGACACCATTACAGATACATTGTTATGGTGATTCAATTAAGGGGGATGATATTTGTGGGTCACGTAGCACGCATGGGAGGGATTTGAAAAGCACTAAATAATCGTGAAACCTGAAGAGACGACTTGAGAGACTTGGAATATATTGAGGGATAACATTAAAATGGATCCTAGAAACAAGGCCTGAGAATGTATACTTTATTCGTCTGTGTCCTCACAGAGTCTTGTGTACGTTGTAATTAGCCTTAGGGTTCAATAACATTTATAAAAACACGTGACTAGCTAATGGTCTACGAGCTGCTCAAGCCGGACAGAGCTGCTTCATGTTAGTGTTGGTGAGTGGACTGTCTTATGGCTCACGAGTTTTGTTAATGGAGGCAAGGAGCCACGACTAATAAAGTTACTTACGAGGAGTGTGAGTTCTTTCGCTGGAAGCCAGTACTCGTAAAATGCGACAGTCAAGAAATTCCATACTTTTATTTAATTCCATGATTCATCGCTGTGTGACACAACTGCCAATAGTGTGGCCCGAGCCAGTTAAATCCATTCCATATCGTCACATCATCACTTTCTTAATACGTATGTTGCTTATGCTCTGGCAGTCACATCAGGATGAGTAGAACTTGTGCAGTCAGTGGGCTGGTCACTCACTACAGAATGCACACTTCCAGACCAAGAAACCTCTGAAAGGAGCGACATGAAGTAACTAACTAACTAACTAATATGTTGCTCTATGTCCTTTGTAGATATTTTGGCGGTGGACAGAAGTCTCTTCCAGGCATGGACAGAGGTTGTTCGTCTGCAGGCCGTGCAAACAGCTGTGGAGCCTACCCACCCACCTATTCAATGGGTACCGGCTATCTTCCTTCGGGAAGTAAAGCGGCCGGGGCGTGAAACTGTCTACTCCACTGTTTAAGAATGAATGGAGCGAAAATTTTATTTCCGTCATATGCTTTCATGGCACGTGAAGGAAAAGTTCCACCTTTTCTTTACATTACACACCCTTCTTCCTACATAATACTTTCCTTTCGCTTTTCCGGCCACATGTTCTGTAAATTGCTTGCTTTGTGTGTGGCTTGCTTTACCCTTGTCGTGATTACTCACTCAGACAATGCTGAACGCTAAGTAAAGTCTCTTAGCGCCCTAATTTTGTGGGTTTCTCCTTTGCCTTTATTTGATCTTGCATTTAAGTCATTTTCCGAAAGGCACGTTTCAAAAGCGCTCCGTCTGTCATTGCCCCGGTAGTTGGGCAGCCAGTTCTCAATCCCATAAACTACATGTAAATTTGTAATTAAGTAACCAGCAGCAGGTCGTAGTCCTTCAGCTAGGCAAGAAATGCTCTGCATTCTATGGGACACAAAATTCATCACCGTGTTCACAACAGCCCGCAGCTTTTTCATTTCCTGAGCCAGATGAATAGAGTCCACGAACTCCCATCCTATTTCTATAAAATCCATTTCAATATTATCGTACCATCTATACCTAGATCTTTCAAGTGATTTATTTCCTTTGTGTTTCCCCAGTAAAACACCTTTTTCAGGTAAATCTGTAATTTAATATGTTTTAAAAAATAGATGAGCTATATCCGACCTGTATAGCATTCCGCAGTCATGACCGGCATGTAAAGTGTCGTTAATGGCGTTGTGTTGGTCAAGAAAATAAGACAGTATTTGTTGTACATGCTTACGGCAGGACAGATGACGTAGCCAGTGGTATTCAACCTTTTTTTTCGCGTACCCCCAGATATAATTTATCTTCAACTTTGTACCCCCAAAGTTGTTGGTGCACAATTCAAGTTATACACAGTCTATAATCTACATCTAAAATAAGTTAAATAAATTACATCCAAAATAATGTATTAAATAATAAGTTTTAAATGAGAAAAAGGAGAGTCAAGCTATTAAATAACAAATATATATTGTCTATCGTATAAAAATTAATAAAGGAACAAAGGTATTTTAGCAAAGCAAAATTATATGCACTGTGTGGAATAAAATGAAACTAGCCGCCAGATAAGAATCGCATAAAAGGAGAGAGAGAGGAAATGGCGCTCCCAAATCGCATGTCCTTACGTCCGGTCTGTTGTGGCTAACCCTAAATCTGGCCCTGATTATTCAGTGTTTATCATGAAATAATACATTATTTTTTTTAAAATTTTACTTACCCCCTAAGATGTCTTCGCTTACCCACGGGGGTACGCGTACTCCAGGTTGAATACCATGACGTAGACCAAGAAAGGTTTCAGACTCGAACGCAGTGCCTTTAAGTTTTAAAACTGCTGTTCAATAGATCACCTCGTGTGGAAGTCTGATGCATAGCGGACATTGAAAGTTGCAGGAATGCTTTAATAAAACAGGGAAACAGGACCAGCAGAATGGACGTGCGTGCGACAGTGTACCTTGCTGACTAACACACACACATTTTGACCTCGCTAGCTACTATACCATGCATCAGCCTGGAATGCAGTGGTACATCTGTCTGTCTGTCCCATCAGTTACCAGTTTTCTGACTGAAGGATAGAAGGAGTCACGATCTGTGAAATAAATTGAACTTGAAATTACGAAGAATTTAAAGTGTAAATAATGCTGACGGGTTCTTCCCCGAAATACGAACAGCGGTGTAAGGCATGTTTCCGAATAAGGACACAAATATTAAACGTGCATTGTCATCGTCGGCGATCGTGCATCTTATTACGTTTTGATATTTAGTGCTGGCGATGGCATTTCGTAGTCTGTCGATATGTGTTGACCGCAGAAACTGCATTGCTTATAATTGGAAATTCTTTCGCAGGAAGCAATGCTAGTCTCTCTCAGTGCTTTGATACACTCTGAAGAGAATGTCTTGTACATTCGCTAGTGCGCTCTCGTACACGTGCGACACGTGGCGTTGTTAGTAACATTGTAACTGCAGCTCCAGTGCGACTTTCGTGTTTAATCACGCAATCTTCTGCAGTGCATTACAATGATATTAATCGCACTGAAAAAATTTATACCGTTGTTTTAAGACGGGAACAGCAAAGTTAATGCGGTAGCTCGGTAGGTATAGTGACCAGACTACGGGCTGGACAACCAAGAAATCGTGGTTCGATACCCCGCAGGGGTACATGATCTTTATTTTCCCCACCGCATGCCTACCGGCTGTGTGTCCCACCCAGTCTGTTGTCCAATGGGTAACGGTTGCTCTTTGCCCCGGGTAAATCGGTCAGGGTTTGAAGCTCACCATATATCTCTAGTTTTCACATTATATTCTCCGTGCATTCTGATGTCAAATCACAAATTAAAAGACCAACAAATGCAAACAAATGAAGTACAGTACATTTGTGATATATCTCTAGTGTCGAGTTTAATAATGAGTGGATGTGTACCTCCACTCCCCCGTACGCATTAATGGCGTGCACAGGGACGACTTTAATTTATGCGAACAAAATATATATTGATGAAAATAGACTAGCTAACGAGCTAACGCTGTTATTATGCATTGCGATGTGTTGGAACTCGGTAACTGGCAATACCGGTAAAACCGTGTTGTTATTTAGTTGGTAAGTATGTTGTTCGCATTAAGCTACATGTTTCGACCAACATCGGTCATCTTCAGGCTATTCAAATTGTACAATAGTGTGAATTGGATTTAAGCTACATATATTCGTGTTCGGTCACTGAGATCTCAGTCTTAGCTAAAAATATGCTAGTACAGTCGAACTCGGTTATAACGTCACGAAAGGGACTGAATATTTTGTGTCGTTATAAACGAGTGTCGTTATAACCGAGCAGTATATTGTTATGGTTAACAGTGACGAAGTAATTGTTACCACAATATCTGACGCTGTAGACGAGTGTGGCTTAAACCGATGTCGTTGTGAACGGGTTCGATTGTATATATGAGTTAAAAATTGTATTAAATGTGTTGAAGGTAAAACGTAAGTAGATGTAGAAGGAGTCACTTCGTGGCTAATGTTGGTGCGCGTTGAATGGAACGATATTG
Source organism: Reticulitermes speratus (assembly GCA_021186555.1). Classification (NCBI taxonomy): domain Eukaryota; kingdom Metazoa; phylum Arthropoda; class Insecta; order Blattodea; family Rhinotermitidae; genus Reticulitermes; species Reticulitermes speratus. The sequence continues at coordinate 34,305,773 of JAJKFL010000031.1, forward strand.
AAATGGTGTGTAGTATAATGTGAACAGGTGTAGCGTGATAAATCGTGTGTAGTATAATGTGAACAGGTGTAGCGTGATAAATCGTGTGTAGTATAATGTGAACAGGTGTAGCGTGATAAATCGTGTGTAGTATAATGTGAACAGGTGTAGCGTGATAAATCGTGTGTAGTATAATGTGAACAGGTGTAGCGTGATAAATCGTGTGTAGTGTAATGTGATTACATTGTGTCAGTGTCACTCTGTAAAACAGTTGCATATCTGCTCAATATGGAGTAGACGAGCCTGTGTTTCATTAGCGTCGTGTTTCACCGAACGGTGATCGAGGTGAAGTTTTCCTGGTCGAAAACTTTCGGCCAGTCAACTGTTTCTGCCCTCTGTTGTCCGTGTTTCGTGTTTCAGTCTACTAGAGTGCTGGTTTATGCAATGTGTATGTGGGACCTTGCGGCCCGCAACACAGCTGTTAGTGCTAGCGTGTGTGACGACATCAACATGATAATTTTTCTCAGTTGCTTCTAGCCAGTACAATAAAGTTGCTGAACACAGCTCGTTCTAAAGACCTTCGTAATCAACTTTCTTTCTTTCTATGGTAGGCTACTGATCCTTCCTGAACTCTGCTAGCTGCTGTCCTGTCTTATGAAGTCTTATAGAATAACGATTAGTCTTTGGTATATGACACCGTGTTTATTGGTAATTTGTTACCGAGGTTTCGGGGAGCCTGCTGCCTCCGTCCTCAGCTTAGTCGAATTGGTCACGGCGTCATGTCCCATGTGACTGTTCATCACGAATAAGGCTGTGATGACCGCCACCGCACAACGCACACCGCACACCCGCACACCGCACAACGCACAACGCACACCGCACACCGCACAACGCACACCGCACACCGCACACCGCACAACGCACACCGCACAACGCACACCGCACAACGCACACCGCACAACGCACACCGCACACCGCACACCGCACACCGCACACCGCACACCGCACACCGCACACCGCACAACGCACACCGCACAACGCACACCGCACACCGCACACCGCACAACGCACAACGCACACCGCACAACGCACACCGCACACCGCACACCGCACACCGCACAACGCACACCGCACACCGCACACCGCACACCGCACCACAATTCAGCGCAGTCACAGTACGGTGTCTTTCAGTGACATTCACATACATGTTTTGTATGTTTGTTTCTCACTTCCTAAATTTGCTACGTGTTTCGGCATTATGTATCATACCATTTTTACATGAATGTTTGTACAAAGTACTGTGGGCAAAACGTCGTCTGTGACTGAAACTGATGGTGACGTAACAATACATTACCGGTGTGACGTCCTGCAGATGGCTGCGATGGTAGGTCTGAAAGTGCTTGTGTTATTATCCTGATGTTGCCAGATCCAAGGTTCTGTTCTGTACCTAACTGTACAGTACTTGTCGTTCAGTCACGTGATATATCTTACAGACAGAACATATTCAGATATTGTCTTAATTAGGAACACGCTGTTTAAAACCTCCCTTAGAATGCGAAGGATTAATTTTTCTAAACAGCTTGTTGGTAAGTTCAACTGTCATTTAATATAACGAAGCTCTAAGAACTTTTCGTCTAAACATTTCTATTGTTCCTATAGACATAACAGGAAGTGTCTTTCTACGAATTTTTATATGAAGCATGAGACATGATTTAATAAGGCACATTGTTAAATTTACGGCTGATTTAAACGGATTGTATCACATTAAGTCACATTTTGTATGTGATGAAACAAGAAATGTCGAATCATGTTCTTCACTTCTGTATCTTTCATATACCAAATTATTTCAATTGTTAGTACATTCGCCAATTCAGTTTCCTGGCGCCTCCTCACGTTGCTGTGTTTTAAATCGGCATTCCGCTACCAGGTGTCAGTGTTTTGTTCTCCACATACGCAAGACGTGGTTCACTCAATGCCTAGGCATCAGCTCCGTCCGTCCATTAGCACAGTCCGTAAGTCTTTCAGTGGCTTTGTAATCTCTCCCTGGGGCGTGAAGGGGGATCCGAAAACGGTCAGACTCGGCTCGTAATAGAAATTACTGGCAGCTTCTTATTAAGGACCAAGCAAGCTAACAGAGCGGTAACACGTCTGACTCCTATTGTGAAAGATCGAAGTTCGAATTCCTGACAGGGCACTGTAGTTGCTGTAGCACCGCAGATGGACTAACATGCCAAATATTGGTGTAAGTTGCGATCTTGACACGCCAAATATTGGTGTAAGTTGCGATCTTGACATGCCAAATATTGGTGTAAGTTGCGATCTTGACATGCCAAATATTGGTGTAAGTTGCGATCTTGACATGCCAAATATTGGTGTAAGTTGCGATCTTGACATGCCAAATATTGGTGTAAGTTGCGATATTGACATGCCAAATATTGGTGTAAGTTGCGATCTTGACATGCCAAATATTGGTGTAAGTTGCGATCTTGACATGCCAAATATTGGTGTAAGTTGCGATCTTGACATGCCAAATATTGGTGTAAGTTGCGATCTTGACATGCCAAATATTGGTGTAAGTTGCGATATTGACATGCCAAATATTGGTGTAAGTTGCGATATTGACATACCAAATATTGGTGTAAGTTGCGATATTGACATGCCAAATATTGGTGTAAGTTGCGATATTGACATGCCAAATATTGGTGTAAGTTGCGATCTTGACATGCCAAATATTGGTGTAAGTTGCGATCTTGACATGCCAAATATTGGTGTAAGTTGCGATATTGACATGCCAAATATTGGTGTAAGTTGCGATCTTGACATGCCAAATATTGGTGTAAGTTGCGATCTTGACATGCCAAATATTGGTGTAAGTTGCGATCTTGACATGCCAAATATTGGTGTAAGTTGCGATCTTGACATGCCAAATATTGGTGTAAGTTGTGATCTTGACATGCCAAATATTGGTGTAAGTTGCGATCTTGACATGCCAAATATTGGTGTAAGTTGCGATCTTGACATGCCAAATATTGGTGTAAGTTGCGATTTTGACATGCCAAATATTGTGTGTAAGTTGCGATCTTGACATGCCAAATATTGGTGTAAGTTGCGATCTTGACATGCCAAATATTGGTGTAAGTTGCGATCTTCATACGCCCAGGCCGTAACGTTACTTACAAGTGCGCACTTAGCGAATGTGTGGGGACCAGAAAGGTACAAGCAGGACAGACAGAGAAAAGTGAATCGCGTAAGTTTGTGGACACGCTGGCTTCCCTGTGCCGTCGTGAAGTTGGGTGAAAAGCTGATGATTATTATTACAGGGATAATAAGCACAAAAGTGAATAAAAGTGTAACGAAATTGGAGAAAGTAAACTGAAGATACAGCTTAAGGCGCGAATTACAGGTTCACTCATTAAAGAACAAGCGTGTAATCCGAAGTGTATAGACCACGTGTGAAGGATAGGTGGGAGATGATGTCGTACAAAACGATGAGGCTCATAGACCACGTGTGAAGGATAGGTGGGAGATGATGTCGTACAAAACGATGAGGCTCATAGACCACGTGTGAAGGATAGGTGGGAGATGATTGCGTACAAAACGATGAGGCTCATAGACCACGTGTGAAGGATAGGTGGGAGATGATTGCGTACAAAACGATGAGGCTCATAGACCACGTGTGAAGGATAGGTGGGAGATGATTGCGTACAAAACGACGAGGCTCATAGACTACGTGTGAAGGATAGGTGGGAGATGATTGCGTACAAAACGATGAGGCTCATAGACCACGTGTGAAGGATAGGTGGGAGATGATTGCGTACAAAACGATGAGGCTCAGTTCCGTGAAAGTTGGCAAACCGCAAGAGAAAGTAAATTCTAAAAGGTTCTGACGGTGTATAACGTTGAGAACTGTCTTGTGGACTTTGTGCATCGTCAGGATGAAATATATAAAGATATAAAATGACGAGAATCAAGTGATTGAGATTAGCTCAGTCTAAAGGACCCATCTCAGTAGGTGTCTCCCCTCCCATCACCTGAAGACGTAAGAAGAACCAGCTTCCGAAACGTCGTGATTTTATATTTGTGTATTTTATCCGGACGATGGACAAAGTCCAGAAGACAATTGGTTATCAACGGAAGAGATAGTATGTGTTATGGGTGAAGAGGAGGACAAGGAGGGACAGGAAGAGGAGGACAAGGAGGGACAGGAAGAGGAGGACAATGGGGGACAGGAAGAGGAGGACAAGGAGGGACAGGAAGAGGAGGACAATGGGGGACAGGAAGAGGAGGACAAGGAGGGGGCAGGAAGAGGAGGACAAGGAGGGACAGGAAGAGGAGGACAAGGAGGGACAGGAAGAGGAGGACAATGGGGGACAGGAAGAGGAGGACAAGGAGGGGCAGGAAGAGGAGGACAAGGAGGGGCAGGAAGAGGAGGACAAGGAGGGGCAGGAAGAGGAGGACAAGGAGGGACAGGAAGAGGAGGACAAGGAGGGGCAGGAAGAGGAGGACAAGGAGGGGCAGGAAGAGGAGGACAAGGAGGGACAGGAAGAGGAGGAAGAAGATAACAACAGTATAGGGGGATTAAAGAATTTGATGTCAAATAAAATGTGCACTGAATTGTGAATTAAGTTAACTGTAATGTACTAACAACTGTCTGTGTGAAGGTCGTGTTAACTGTAATGTACTAACAACTGTCTGTGTGAAGGTCGTGTTAACTGTAATGTACTAACAACTGTCTGTGTGAAGGTCGTGTTAACTGTAATGTACTAACAACTGTCTGTGTGAAGGTCGTGTTAACTGTAATGTACTAACAACTGTCTGTGTGAAGGTCGTGTTAACTGTAATGTACTAACAACTGTCTGTGTGAAGGTCGTGTTAACTGTAATGTACTAACAACTGTCTGTGTGAAGGTCGTGTTAACTGTAATGTACTAACAACTGTCTGTGTGAAGGTCGTGTTAACTGTAATGTACTAACAACTGTCTGTGTGAAGGTCGTGTTAACTGTAATGTACTAACAACTGTCTGTGTGAAGGTCGTGTTAACTGTAATGTACTAACAACTGTCTGTGTGAAGGTCGTGTTAACTGTAATGTACTAACAACTGTCTGTGTGAAGGTCGTGTTAACTGTAATGTACTAACAACTGTCTGTGTGAAGGTCGTGTTAACTGTAATGTACTAACAACTGTCTGTGTGAAGGTCGTGTTAACTGTAATGTACTAACAACTGTCTGTGTGAAGGTCGTGTTAACTGTAATGTACTAACAACTGTCTGTGTGAAGGTCGTGTTAACTGTAATGTACTAACAACTGTCTGTGTGAAGGTCGTGTTAACTGTAATGTACTAACAACTGTCTGTGTGAAGGTCGTGTTAACTGTAATGTACTAACAACTGTCTGTGTGAAGGTCGTGTTAACTGTAATGTACTAACAACTGTCTGTGTGAAGGTCGTGTTAACTGTAATGTACTAACAACTGTCTGTGTGAAGGTCGTGTTAACTGTAATGTACTAACAACTGTCTGTGTGAAGGTCGTGTTAACTGTAATGTACTAACAACTGTCTGTGTGAAGGTCGTGTTAACTGTAATGTACTAACAACTGTCTGTGTGAAGGTCGTGTTAACTGTAATGTACTAACAACTGTCTGTGTGAAGGTCGTGTTAACTGTAATGTACTAACAACTGTCTGTGTGAAGGTCGTGTTAACTGTAATGTACTAACAACTGTCTGTGTGAAGGTCGTGTTAACTGTAATGTACTAACAACTGTCTGTGTGAAGGTCGTGTTAACTGTAATGTACTAACAACTGTCTGTGTTCTGTGCTGTGTTAACTGTAATGTACTAACAACTGTCTGTGTGAAGGTCGTGTTAACTGTAATGTACTAACAACTGTCTGTGTGAAGGTCGTGTTAACTGTAATGTACTAACAACTGTCTGTGTTCTGTGCTGTGTTAACTGTAATGTACTAACAACTGTCTGTGTTCTGTGCTGTGTTAACTGTAATGTACTAACAACTGTCTGTGTTCTGTGCTGTGTTAACTGTAATGTACTAACAACTGTCTGTGTTCTGTGCTGTGTTAACTGTAATGTACTAACAACTGTCTGTGTTCTGTGCTGTGTTAACTGTAATGTACTAACAACTGTCTGTGTGAAGGTCGTGTTAACTGTAATGTACTAACAACTGTCTGTGTTCTGTGCTGTGTTAACAGAAGTCTGTGTCTGTGCACAGTAACTACTGATACCGCGTATGGATCTGCCGGTGAGATCCTTCCCTAGACACCCTTGACACACTAGACACCCTAGACACCCTAGACACACTAGACACCCTAGACACCCTAGACACCCTAGACACCCTAGACACCCTAGACATCCTAGACACCCTAGACACCCTAGACACACTAGACACCCTAGACACCCTAGACACCCAAAATGAATAGACTGCGAAATGGAAGCTTGTTCGCTTTATATAAGAACGCTCTATCGTCAGACACTTGTATTACTGTCGTATCCACTCCACTGCTATCTGTTTATAAAGCGTATTTAAATGCGTGTTGCAAAGCTGCTTGAACAGCTCTGTACCTGTTGTCACACCGATCTATTTTCTCTCGTTAAATCACTTTAGATGTACCTCGCCTTCTCTAACACAGGCTTCTTCTCTTGACCACATTACCATATTCATGGCTCTGAGCCACTCATTTTCGCTGCATCTCCATTTCCCGCTGCAGAAACGCTTAATGCGGCACTTACATTGTTGCAGTAAATCAGGGCAATAATGATTGTAATAGAATCACTATCTGACACCTTGCAAAATTCTGTAAAAATCTGTATAAGTTTATGTTCGAAAATTTCGAAGGAACTGTGCCTTGAATTCTTTCTTTTTATAGGTAATGGAACAGTCTTGTAGTTTAGAAGTAGCTATATGCCTATTGCTGCTTCAGGGACGCAGAGGGTAAATTTCTTAATGTGACTCACAAATTACACACCAACCAAATGCACTATATTTTCACTCTTTATTCTTTAACCCCTACATATGTTTCAGCCCTTACAAGGTCATCTTCAGGGGGCTCGTAATGTACATTTACTTTACATCCATTGTTTATGTCTGCTAAAGGACACGTTCCTGACGACACGGTATTTGGATTGGATGGGAATATGCAGAGCAGATATGGGGGAATTATGTTACGTGTGTCAATATGCAGAGCAGATATGGGGGAATTATGTTACGTGTATCAATATGCAGAGCAGATTTGGGGGAATTATGTTACGTGTGTCAATATGCAGAGCAGATATGTGGGAATTATGTTACGTGTGTCAATATGCAGAGCAGGTAAGGGGGAATTATGTTACGTGTGTCAATATGCAGAGCAGATATGGGGGAATTATGTTACGTGTGTCAATATGCAGAGCAGATATGGGGGAATTATGTTACGTGTGTCAATATGCAGAGCAGATATGGGGAATTATGTTACGTGTGTCAATATGCAGAGCAGGTATGGGGGAATTATGTTACGTGTGTCAATATGCAGAGCATATATGGGGGAATTATGTTACGTGTGTCAATATGCAGAGCAGATATGGGGGAATTATGTTACGTGTGTCAATATGCAGAGCTGATGTCTGGGAATTATGTTACGTGTGTCAATATGCAGAGCAGATAAGGGGGAATTATGTTACGTGTGTCAATATGCAGAGCAGATATGTGGGAATTATGTTACGTGTGTCAATATGCAGAGCAGATATGGGGGAATTATGTTACGTGTGTCAATATGCAGAGCAGATAAGGGGGAATTATGTTACGTGTGTCAATATGCAGAGCAGATATGTGGGAATTATGTTACGTGTGTCAATATGCAGAGCAGGTAAGGGGGAATTATGTTACGTGTGTCAATATGCAGAGCAGATATGGGGGAATTATGTTACGTGTGTCAATATGCAGAGCAGATATGGGGAATTATGTTACGTGTGTCAATATGCAGAGCATATATGGGGAATTATGTTACGTGTGTCAATATGCAGAGCAGGTATGGGGGAATTATGTTACGTGTGTCAATATGCAGAGCAGATATGGGGGAATTATGTTACGTGTGTCAATATGCAGAGCAGATATGTGGGAATTATGTTACGTGTGTCAATATGCAGAGCAGGTATGGGGAATTATGTTACGTGTGTCAATATGCAGAGCAGATAAGGGGGAATTATGTTACGTGTGTCAATATGCAGAGCAGATAAGGGGGAATTATGTTACGTGTGTCAATATGCAGAGCAGATAAGGGGGAATTATGTTACGTGTGTCAATATGCAGAGCAGGTAAGGGGGAATTATGTTACGTGTGTCAATATGCAGAGCAGATAAGGGGGAATTATGTTACGTGTGTCAATATGCAGAGCAGATATGTGGGAATTATGTTACGTGTGTCAATATGCAGAGCAGATATGTGGGAATTATGTTACGTGTGTCAATATGCAGAGCAGATAAGGGGGAATTATGTTACGTGTGTCAATATGCAGAGCAGATAAGGGGGAATTATGTTTCGTGTGTCAATATGCAGAGCAGTAAGGGGGAATTATGTTACGTGTGTCAATATGCAGAGCAGATAAGGGGGAATTATGTTACGTGTGTCAATATGCAGAGCAGATAAGGGGGAATTATGTTACGTGTGTCAATATGCAGAGCAGATAAGGGGGAATTATGTTACGTGTGTCAATATGCAGAGCAGATAAGGGGGAATTATGTTACGTGTGTCAATATGCAGAGCAGATAAGGGGGAATTATGTTACGTGTGTCAATATGCAGAGCAGATAAGGGGAATTATGTTACGTGTGTCAATATGCAGATCAGATAAGGGGGAATTATGTTACGTGTGTCAATATGCATGTTACTCTTAGTGTCACAAAGTTAGTTTTAGTACTGCAATACAATTGTATGGATGCAGATATTAATATATTTTTTCACATTAATGAGTTTGATGACACATTTTGAAGGGAGGTTCATTCTGTGTTTTTTAAATATATTCTTAAATTTGGTTGTAATTTGTTGCAGTTGTGGGGAAATTTTTGCAAAGCTAAGCACACAAATCGATTACACACTGCCTAGTAGTAAACTGTTTTGAATATATTTTTGCAAATATATAACTTATGTGAGAAATATGTGGAATATAACGTGTTTATGTATATGTATATTATTGGTGAACTGCTGTGTACACAACAAACGTTTAAACAAAATATACCTTTTAACTTCCAAATCATGTACCTAGTAAATCACGATATAAATTTCTGTCATATCCTCGATGTAAATATCGGTGCATTATATTAGTAATGTATAAATAAACTTTAAATTGTGCACGGCTAAATATTTCCTGACACATCTCCAAATTTTTGTAGCATATTACTATTTCAATTTAGAACATATACAGTCAGGAAAAAAGGGTGAAGGTTCCGAGGGATTAACTTAAAATAATCAGGCTCTTTTTAGCTATAATTCAATATCTTTATGTTTACATATGTCAAATACAAAAACATAATGATACTAAAATTACTTCATTTTGAAACATGGACCAATATTTGACAGACATTATGGCGTGTATCTTAGGCCTGTTAACTGTGTTTCAGGTGCCAAAGTTTCAAAATGTGACGGTTATCACTTTCCCAACTGTAGAATTTTTGTACTGGTATTGACATTGATCTACAGTCATTTATGTCATTTTTTGAGTAAGGCGGGTCTACTGTGATTGACGGAATGATACACAACAGGTGACGACAGTGTTACAGGTTTTGAACATGCAGGTGGAATGAAGGTGACTAGGATATTTGTTATGAGTTTCTTAAATCCCTCTTGCATCTATCCTTGTAACTGAGATTGCAAATTATTCCGAAAGGTAAAACTGCAGTTTGCAACGGTTGATCGTCTACGGGCCCGATTACCCTCAGATCAACGTCACTACAAAGTCCAGATATCGGCCCGACATCAGGACACTTGTGTCAGTGACTGCTGAAGTGTAACTCTTACATCGCATTCATTTTTTTGTCACAACGAACTAACTATCACATTTATTTCCTTTTGCTAAAACAGCGGCAGGCTTTCAATTTCCGGAGCCAGTTCAATCAAATCAACAGTTTCATATTTGTTTTTAATCTTTCTCTGAACCAGAGTCATTTCTCTGAGATAAAATCACGCGTTAAACTCTCCTGTGCGTGTGAGTACACACGCAATTTCCTTTTTTCTGATTTGAAATTTACTTTTCACAATTCATTTGCACGTAGATTGTTTCAGAGAGCGTTACAACGTGTTGTCCCGGAACAATTTTATTTGACACGTGTCGTGCCTGTCTCTGTTCGTAAATGGGCCGCCATTCTTATTTCACGTGCGACACTGCGTCAGCTCTGTGCACGTACTTTTAACGGACTTCCGTCACTTACTTCAGAAGCTTCCTTCTGTCACGTGATGTCATAAGCTTATCGTATCATACACGTGATTCACCGATATAACTACAGGCACTCCCCGACTTACACAGTAGTAAATTCCGGAAGTCCAGCGGAAGTCGAATTTTTCGCCAAGTCGGAATTGAATACACGTGGTGACTTATTTGTGTATACACAGCGGAGTCCAGTTGAAATCCAAACTCCAGCATGCTTGACCCTGATTAGTGTTATCGCCCAGCAGTATTCTTCCGCCAGGTTTTTGTCCCTAAGCAAGGACGATTTTGGTAAGCATATAAAACAAATTTGTTATTCCAATTTTTTTTTTTTTTAAAAATCCTTAAGTCTGAAATTGCTTTACTTGAAATTGGGTAAGTCGGGGAGACTGCGCTCATGAAACCTGGTCGCTACCCTACGGTAAACTTCCAATAGTATTCTATCAAATTTGACCATTTTTCAGCAGCGCACTTTTGATGTTCCCGCAAATTAAAATAACAAATAAAAATGATAGCCTATAGACGTGTAGCAAGAATTGCAGGGTGACGTTAAAGTAAGAGTAATGTCTCTTCAAGTCTGTTGAGTTAATAGGTAAGTGTATCGTCTTAAATACAGTTTTATACGGGCGTGACCTTTGATTTATGAAAAAAAAACAGAGTACTATGAAGAATGACATTTCGAAACATGAAGCGTTAGAGGAATAAAGAACATTACATGTGCAATTTCAGCATTTGTTCCAATCGCCTAGAAGCCTGAGCTCCCGGATCTTGGGTTTCAATTCCACTGTACGCCTGGCTGCATATCCCCGCTTTCTACTTTGTCTTCATTTGTGCTCACAGCTACGCGATGACCCCCTTCCAGGGTGTTACACCAAACGTCTAAATCATGAACTATTCACCGTTTTGAACCTCAACAGGTCACATTGCCTAAATCTAATATTTAAACAAGTCCTTAAGAGATAAACTGGGTGTGGGCAGTGTTCAGTTGGAAGCTTTTTTGAAGAGGGTGATGAGCCTTTTATGACAGCAGGGAATGTTTAGATCCCGAGCTCAATAAAGTATTAATCGTTTGGTCTTCAAAATAGACACGAATTGTGTTCTCTGTGATGTAATAACTGGTTTTTGTGTAAAATATAGTTTAGTTAACAGTGTTCCATGTATTAGTTGTGGTATTTGAAATATTTTTGTTATTGAAGGGCCCCGCAGCAGATGCTACGGACGCACCGCAGCCTTGAAGGCTTATTGTGCAACGCTGTGATGAAGATGATGAGGTTTTGTCTGCTTTTATATTTGCATGGAGCACCTGTGGAATGAAATTGACAGGGGAAAACCGAAGTACTTGGGAAAAAAAACCTGTCTCAGTGCCATTTTGTCCACCACAATTCCCACATGGACTGACCCGGGATCAAACCCGGGTCTCCGCGGTGAGAGGACGGCGACTAACCTCCTGATCCATGGCACGGCCAGTTGAATGTTTACCCTTCGTTATACTTAAAAGCATCACAAAATTCTAGAAGGTTCTGACGACGGTACGTAACATTGAGAACTAATTGGTTTCTGCACTTTGTCCATCGTCCGGAAATCTAAAATAACGACGTTTCGGAAGCTGGATCTGCTTTCCAGTGATTGAGGTTAGCTGTATCTAAGGGACCCAACAGAGTAGTTGTCTCCCTCCCCCTTCACCTGAGGACGGAAGCAGATCCAGCTTCCGAAACGTCGTGATTTTAGATTTCTGGACGATGGACAAAGTGCAGAAACCAATTAGTTCTCAACACAATATTTTTGGCACTTTGCTTCTTGCCCTGACTGATATTACATGAAACGGTTTCTTTCCCTGCTTATGTTCGGCGGTAAACATTCGTTCGGCGGTACGAACATATCGTTCGGCGGTACGAACATATCGTTCGGCGGTACGAAATATCGTTCGGCGGTACGAACATATCGTTCGGCGGTACGAACATATCGTTCGGCGGTACGAACATATCGTTCGGCGGTACGAACATATCGTTCGGCGGTACGAACATATCGTTCGACGGTACGAACATAAATTCGTTCGGCGGTACGAACATATCGTTCGGCGGTACGAACATATCGTTCCATCTCTTAGCAATTAAGCCAGAATTTTTACCAGCCAGCCAGTTAAATCTCTTTATCAGTTACCACGGATATATGTCGTATCTAACAAAGGAATGCCTTTCTGTTGAAAATGCCAGCATGAAGACGGTTTTAATGCTCTCAACGTACACTACAGTACACTACAGTACACTAACTGTAAACTGTACGTGTAACAAGAATTAAAGCAGCTCCTTCCACTGTCAGGCTAATTACGTCATACATTTGTGAATGTAGCTTCCCTGACAATTCCCCTCCCACTGGTGTCACTGCAGCTTGCAGTAAAACGAGCAGACAGACAAATATTCCATTTTGCTGACCCATTAGTCCAGTTTAATTGACTTTGCCACACATGTCGCTTTCAGGCGAGGTCTCATGCACCGCGTTCGGCGTGTTAATTAAACGCTGAAGACTTGGGGTCAACAGTTCTGGTTCTGCACGCGAAACAGCGACGTTCAGAACTTGTTTGAAAGTCGGTTGATATCTTCCAGTTATAAGGAATTTTCGGCACTGATGTTTTTAAATTAAAATATGGGGGTCATTTTAAAATTATACGCGTGTATAATTTGTTTAACGTTGCTGTGTCAGGTGCAAAGTCTATGTGTAGCTTGACTGAGCTGTTAGTTTGTTAGACTCTGAAGATCTTGTGGCGTTCCTGTGCCTTTATTTGCTGACTAAGTCAAAGAGGACTTCAAAAAATGTGAGGCCTTCGCTCTTCTGGGATGTTACGTGCCGCAGTTTGGTAGCTGGTTACCGACGTTTCGGGACAGTCTATCGGTCTCCTTTTCAGGAGTCAAGCATTGCATGAGAACCATCTTCAAGGTTAAAGTAATGCAAGAAGTGTTCTTGTACTGTTTGATCCTTGAATATGGAACTGATAGGCTGTCCCGAAACGTCGGTAAACAACTACCAACCTACGCCGCATAACATTCCAGAAGAGCGAATACCCCAAATGCACCGTGGCAGATGGTCGGTATTTCGGGTTGGAATCGAGTCCAGTCGAGTCCAGTCGAGAAGAACACACTGTGATTTTCTTTTGTTCCTTCTTCCTTCGCCCTTTTTGTCTTTCTCTCTTTCTTTCTTCCTTCTTTCCTTTCTTTCTCGCTTTGTGGCGTTATTGAACATATCAGTGGCATTGACAACTGTAAAATTTGATCCTTCGGAACATTAAACAACGCCGCTGACGACAGTGGTATGTCGGTCGCAGTCACACCGTCCTCAGCACGTTTTAGAGACAGGCGTGTGCTGTGTGGTGCAGCCTTACTGAGGCCAGACTCCTGACATTCCGTTTCATCGCAGTGGAAGAGGGTTACTCCATTCTAGAAACAAGCAGAGGGGTCGCTGGTGTTTGTCACCGAGGGGCTCCGGCCATCAGCCGATACCCCGTTATCAGCAGTAGTCTCGTGCCTGCCACTCACGGACCGTCAGGTACCTGGTCCATTAGCTAAGCTGTGCATGCCACTCACGTATATATCCCGTCAGGTACCCGGTCCATTAGCTAAGCTGTGCCTGCCACTCACGTATCTATCCCGTCAGGTACCCGGTCCATTAGCTATGCTGTGCCTGCCACTCACGTATCTATCCCGTCAGGTACCCGGTCCATTAGCTAAGCTGTGCCTGTCACTCATGTATCTATCCCGTCAGGTACCCGGTCCATTAGCTAAGCTCTGCCTGCCACTCACGTATCTATCCCGTCAGGTACCCGGTCCATTAGCTAAGCTGTGCCTGCCACTCACGTATCTATCCCGTCAGGTACCCGGTCCATTAGCTAAGCTCTGCCTGCCACTCACGTATCTATCCCGTCAGGTACCCGGTCCATTAGCTAAGCTGTGCCTGCCACTCACGTATCTATCCCGTCAGGTACCCGGTCCATTAGCTATGCTGTGCCTGCCACTCACGTATCTATCCCGTCAGGTACCCGGTCCATTAGCTAAGCTCTGCCTGCCACTCACGTATCTATCCCGTCAGGTACCCGGTCCATTAGCTATGCTGTGCCTGCCACTCACGTATCTATCCCGTCAGGTACCCGGTCCATTAGCTAAGCTGTGCCTGCCACTCACGTATCTATTCCGTCAGGTACCCAGTCCATTAGCTAAGCTGTGCCTGCCACTCACGTATCTATCCCGTCAGGTACACGGTCCATTAGCTAAGCTGTGCCTGCCACTCACGTATCTATCCCGTCAGGTACCCGGTCCATTAGCTAAGCTGTGCCTGCCACTCACGTATCTATCCCGTCAGGTACCCGGTCCATTAGCTAAGCTGTGCCTGCCACTCACGTATCTATCCCGTCAGGTACCCGGTCCATTAGCTAAGCTGTGCCTGTCACTCATGTATCTATCCCGTCAGGTACCCGGTCCATTAGCTAAGCTCTGCCTGCCACTCACGTATCTATCCCGTCAGGTACCCGGTCCATTAGCTAAGCTCTGCCTGCCACTCACGTATCTATCCCGTCAGGTACCCGGTCCATTAGCTAAGCTCTGCCTGCCACTCACGTATCTATCCCGTCAGGTACCCGGTCCATTAGCTAAGCTGTGCCTGCCACTCACGTATCTATCCCGTCAGGTACCCGGTCCATTAGCTAAGCTGTGCCTGCCACTCACGTATCTATTCCGTCAGGTACCCAGTCCATTAACTAAGCTGTGCCTGCCACTCACGTATCTATCCCGTCAGGTACCCGGTCCATTAGCTAAGCTCTGCCTGCCACTCACGTATCTATCCCGTCAGGTACCCGGTCCATTAGCTAAGCTCTGCCTGCCACTCACGTATCTATCCCGTCAGGTACCCGGTCCATTAGCTAAGCTGTGCCTGTCACTCACGTATCTATCCCGTCAGGTACCCGGTCCATTAGCTAAGCTGTGCCTGCCACTCACGTATCTATCCCGTCAGGTACCCGGTCCATTAGCTAAGCTGTGCCTGCCACTCACGTATCTATCCCGTCAGGTACCCGGTCCATTAGCTAAGCTCTGCCTGCCACTCACGTATCTATCCCGTCAGGTACCCGGTCCATTAGCTAAGCTCTGCCTGCCACTCACGTATCTATCCCGTCAGGTACCCGGTCCATTAGCTAAGCTCTGCCTGCCACCTAAATAGAACACAGAACGGCTTCTACCGGCTGCCTGGAAGCTGAACTCCCTGTTGTTTTGATTCAGAAAAGGTAAAGGTAGAGTAAACTTGTCAATGTGCAGTCTATGAAAGCATATATGGGAGTAGAGGTATAGCTCCACTCATTCTTAACCTCGATACTGGATGAAAATTAGTGGATATCTTGACGCTCTGGCCGCTTTAACCTCGGCACCCATTAAATAGGAGGCTGGGTGAGCTGCAGTGAGCAAGGGAATGTGGGTCTGCTGGACGTGTATTGGCTAGCATATGTAGCATGCACAGAACTGCACAGCACTCTGCTCTGGGTGTGTCCACATTGGAGACGGTAGGTGAATGTCACTTGAGGCGACTCGGCTGCAGTCAGTAAGTGAATGTCACTTGAGGCGACTCGGCTGCAGAGTCAGTAAGTGAATGTCACTTGAGGCGACTCGCTGCAGTCAGCAAGCACCCGTACTGTGACACAGGCTGTACCTCATTACCACAAATTACCAGCACGGTAGTTATAAACATTACATTTTTAGTGCCTCAGACTGTTACTGACTGCTGACGTCAGTACAACTCGCTATAATGTAATGTGTCCATCAGCGACAATTACTAGCATCTTATAACGGAAGCCTTTGTACTTGTAGGCCAAATAAGGCTGTAATTTTTGTTTAAAACTGCAGGAATTTTATATTCTATTTCATCAACGCTTTGAAGTCTTACGGATTGAACTTGAATGTTGGCACTTAAATTCTTAGCTTTTAACACTTTGATGTTGGTATTCCTTTAAGTTCAATATAAAACACGGACCATCGCTATTACAAAGACCGGTCAGTTGATATTGTGTGGGAAATGATACGGTTTTGTAAAAGTGCAAATTTGTTTGTATTTCCGTGTTTTGATCAGTTGTGTTAGTGCAATAAGTCACAAGTAACTTCCTGTAACAAAAGCATTACTGTTAGCATCTTTACAAGCGTTACGTGACACAGATGCACACACCCACGTCATACTTGATGTCGTATAATGGCGCCATTATCAGCAAGCATGTGGACTACTTTACACAGACACAGTCGAATTACGTCACCCTGAGGCTGCCTAGGACAGTGACTTAAACACCACTGCTCACTTTATGTACCACAAGGTTAAAGGTTAGAAGGTTCTACATTCTGTCCGCAGAGGGCATTAATGTGTTTGTTAGGGATCTCACAACAAACAGCGAGTTTTTCCACACGCAATGTTAATGACTGACTTTTACGTCTTCTGTTAAAGTGACAGAAGGAAGCCTTAAGTGGCGACCACGTCCGTTCGTTCGTTTGTTTGTTACAGCGTTTCTGGGATTTTTTGGAATTCCAGTATAAATATTCTTTACAGAAAATTATTTAGTGAGGGTGAGTTTTGTGACAATCTACTCAGTGGCAAATAAGGACTTCTACCGCATTTTCCATATTTCTTGACCAATTTGGATGAAATTTGGTGCTCTCCACTCAACGTAATTTCGTAACAATCGGTGTAGTTAGAGCCACGCTTTACTTTGGGGCGTAAACGACATTTTGCGCACATTTTCTGCATTCTGCCGATTTGGATACGTGTCCGTAAACGTGATGTACACAGAAATATGCTGAACTGTTTTGAGTTTCGTGACTATTGTACCTAGGAGTGTCAACACATTTCTATACGCATTTTCCACATCTGTTTTCCGATTTGAGTGTAATTTCTAATAAAAAATCTGGACGAAACTGTGTTCGGCGCTTGTGATATGTCGTCAATATTGGTGCAGAAAGGGCCGTAATGAAATTGCCTTTACACGTGTCCCATGAAGCAGTGTGATACTCAGAAAGTAACGCCTTGTTAAGGTCTGAGTTCGCAGCTCACAATCTCGTGATAACCGAGAGCAAGTGTGTTTACTGTGCGGTACGAACTGAACCTACAAGTCCCTGTCAGTATCATTCCACCAACGCTGTATAATGTTTCTCTCCCAGTACTTCAGTTTCCCCTGTCAGTATCATTCCACCAATGCTCCATACTCATTCATACATCTACCACCAACGCTGTATAATGTTTCTCTCCCAGTACTTCAGTTTCCCCTGTCACTATCATTCCACCAATGTTCCATACTCATTCATTTATCTACCACCAACGCTGTATAATGTTTCTCTCCCAGTTCTTCAGGTTTCCCTGTCAGTATCATTCCACCAATGCTCCATACTCATTCATACATCTACCACCAACGCTGTATAATGTTTCTCTCCCAGTACTTCAGGTTTCCCCTGTCAGTATCATTCCACCAATGCTCCATACTCATTCATACATCTACCACCAACGCTGTATAATGTTTCTCTCCCAGTACTTCAGTTTCCCCTGTCACTATCATTCCACCAATGTTCCATACTCATTCCTTTATCTACCACCAACGCTGTATAATGTTTCTCTCCCAGTTCTTCAGGTTTCCCTGTCAGTATCATTCCACCAATGCTCCATACTCATTCATACATCTACCACCAACGCTGTATAATGTTTCTCTCCCAGTACTTCAGGTTTCCCCTGTCAGTATCATTCCACCAATGCTCCATACTCATTCATACATCTACCACCAACGCGATATAATGTTTCTCTCCCAGTTCTTCAGGTTTCCCTGTCAGTATCATTCCACCAATGCTCCATACTCATTCATCCATCTACCACCAACGCTGTATAATGTTTCTCTCCCAGTACTTCAGTTTCCCCTGTCAGTATCATTCCACCAATGCTCCATACTCATTCATCCATCTACCACCAACGCTGTATAATGTTTCTCTCCCAGTACTTCAGTTTCCCCTGTCAGTATCATTCCACCAATGCTCCATACTCATTCATCCATCTACCACCAACGCTGTATAATGTTTCTCTCCCAGTACTTCAGTTTCCCCTGTCAGTATCATTCCACCAATGCTCCATACTCATTCATACATCTACCACCAACGCTGTATAATGTTTCTCTCCCAGTACTTCAGTTTCCCCTGTCAGTATCATTCCACCAATGCTCCATACTCATTCATACATCTACCACCAACGCTGTATAATGTTTCTCTCCCAGTACTTCAGTTTCCCCTGTCAGTATCATTCCACCAATGCTCCATACTCATTCATACATCTACCACCAACGCTGTATAATGTTTCTCTCCCAGTACTTCAGTTTCCCCTGTCAGTATCATTCCACCAATGCTCCATACTCATTCATACATCTACCACCAACGCTGTATAATGTTTCTCTCCCAGTACTTCAGTTTCCCCTGTCAGTATCATTCCACCAATGCTCCATACTCATTCATACATCTACCACCAACGCTGTATAATGTTTCTCTCCCAGTACTTCAGTTTCCCCTGTCAGTATCATTCCACCAATGCTCCATACTCATTCATACATCTACCACCAACGCTGTATAATGTTTCTCTCCCAGTACTTCAGTTTCCCCTGTCAGTATCATTCCACCAACGCTCCAAACTCATATTCAGTTACATGTTGCTCTTACCAGAAGGAAGAGTGGCCGAAGACTGGGAACCTTCCAGAAAGCAAGACTCTGCCGGGAATCGGGGAAAACTGGATAGAAAAGTGGTTTGACGTGTTGATGTTGCCAGTGCATTGACACTCACACTTAAATATAAATTTCAAACGTTGTCAAGTGATGTCCAGTGATGTTCTTCACGGCAAATTATGTTTCTAATTTTAGGATAAAACTATCAACGACCTCCTTCTGAATTATACTGTCAGTTTCGTTGAACTGCAGTGCATTTTGTGTGCTGGTTTTCATTTTCACAGACATGCCAGGCCCCAGAGAACGCACGCGTACCACGTACCACGTACCACTCCAATGGACGTGAGTTTGCTGATGTATTCAATTCACACCATTGCTCAGAGATTCATAAAGTAACATTGAACTAACGGAAATTAGTTCCATTTATGACTGCCATCGTTTTAAATTGAGCTGACTTTTGTGTTTGTAATGCAGGCTGACTATTGACACAGGGGCACACGAGGCCGGATATCCCACCCCTGCAATTTGCATAAGACCAAAAGTTTGTGTAAACGTAACCTTGTCAGAGGGGATGGTAGTTGTGAAAAGGAGGGGGGGGTGTAGTTAATGAATGGTAAAAGGATATGAAGGGGAGGTTCAGTAAAGGTGGGAGAGAGGGCACAAATTGTGTCTCTGTTTCCGGATTGGTAATGCTGAATCAGCGTAATTTGATTCGATTAGCTCTCTGTAATTTCCTTATGCAGTGCTGTATTCCGATACTATGGTAGGGTCTATAATGGTACTTAACTGACTTATGGAACCCTCTAAACAATTCATATTCATTTTGGGTGGAACTGGGTGGCAGTACATTAAAGAAATTGCTGTTTGAAATGTAGCTGTTGTTTGTACATTTTGGTGTAATTGTCTTATGTAATAGTGTTGAGCTGTGTTTAAATGTAGAAGTATATAATGGATGGAGCGTGCAGCGCTTTATGGGAAAAAGAGATGTTTGCAGAATTTTGGTTGGGCACGTTTAAGATAAGGACCACCTCAGAGATATGCACATAGAAGGCAATAATTATAATACTGAAGTAGATATAAAGATATTAAGTTAATAAGTGGACTGATGTAAGTATGTAAGTATAGTCACATTGTGGTCGGCTTTTGCGAATAAGGTAATGAACACATTACATGTGAATACAGGAAATTTGTTCACCAATTGAATAGTTATTTCTACAAAAGGTATACTACCTCGCGCAACTCACAAAAGGGCCACACTAATTGTTACAACACAATGCTGCTCATTGCCTGTCATCGATTTACCTTCTATCGCCTTGCCTTCTACATCTTGGTTCAGGCGTGTTGTGTGCCCAACAGGCAGCCGACTGCACGCCGCAGTTTCCTTCGCTGTTTTGTTTTCATGCCATTTCCTAACCTAGACATAGATGGAAGTCTACTATTGAAATGGATCTTGGACTGGGTTCGTCTGAAGTTTCAAGTCTTACAGATGTGATGCCGTGACGCCGGGCTAGTGTTTCCCACCGAAGACTGTTTGACGCAAAGATGAAGGCACTACGGTCCTTCCAAACGTCGGGAACTACCCACTCAGCCATACAGCATCACATGCCAGAAGACTTGAAGCGTCAGTAGCACCGCTGTGAGAACCTTAACCGTCTCCATGGATTAATCTGGCTCAGGATAGGTAGAGGATGCGGGCTCTTGTGAAGACGGTAATAACTCTTCGGGTTCAATAAATTTGGGGAATTGCTTGACAAGCTAAGAAACTGTTAGCTTCTCAGGGTTCTGTTTAATTGGTCCGCAAATGCCGTAATTACCAGCGGTTATACAAATCACTGCGTCGTTAGCAGGAAACGGTGCAATTTGTGGCAACTTTTTGGGTAATTTTCATGGCACATGCAACTGAAACGACACACGTATATCTTCACTGCAGCATGAAAAATACTTTAAGTACACAGCAGTCAACAACATGTATTGTCACTTTAAGTACACAGCAGTCAACAACATGTATTGTCACTTTAAGTACACAGCAGTCAACAACATGTATTGTCACTTTAAGTACACAGCAGTCAACAACATGTATTGTCACTTTAAGTACACAGTAGTCAACAACATGTATTGTCACTTTAAGTACACAGTAGTCAACAACATGTATTGTCACTTTAAGTACACAGCAGTCAACAACATGTATTGTCAC
The DNA here is from genome assembly GCA_021186555.1 of Reticulitermes speratus. Classification (NCBI taxonomy): domain Eukaryota; kingdom Metazoa; phylum Arthropoda; class Insecta; order Blattodea; family Rhinotermitidae; genus Reticulitermes; species Reticulitermes speratus. Next base: position 34,327,054 of record JAJKFL010000031.1, read on the forward strand.
TTTAAGTACACAGCAGTCAACAACATGTATTGTCACTTTAAGTACACAGCAGTCAACAACACGTATTGTCACTTTAAGTACACAGTAGTCAACAACATGTATTGTCACTTTAAGTACACAGTAGTCAACAACATGTATTGTCACTTTAAGTACACAGTAGTCAACAACATGTATTGTCACTTTAAGTACACAGCAGTCAACAACACGTATTGTCACTTTAAGTACACAGCAGTCAACAACATGTATTGTCACTTTAAGTACACAGCAGTCAACAACACGTATTGTCACTTTAAGTACACAGCAGTCAACAACATGTATTGTCACTTTAAGTACACAGCAGTCAACAACATGTATTGTCACTTTAAGTACACAGCAGTCAACAACATGTATTGTCACTTTAAGTACACAGCAGTCAACAACACGTATTGTCACTTTAAGTACACAGTAGTCAACAACATGTATTGTCACTTTAAGTACACAGTAGTCAACAACATGTATTGTCACTTTAAGTACACAGTAGTCAACAACATGTATTGTCACTTTAAGTACACAGCAGTCAACAACATGTATTGTCACTTTAAGTACACAGCAGTCAACAACATGTATTGTCACTTTAAGTACACAGCAGTCAACAACATGTATTGTCACTTTAAGTACACAGCAGTAAACAACATATATTGTCACTTTAAGTACACAGCAGTCAACAACATGTATTGTCACTTTAAGTACACAGCAGTCAACAACATGTATTGTCACTTTAAGTACACAGCAGTAAACAACATATATTGTCACTTTAAGTACACAGTAGTCAACAACATATATTGTCACTTTAAGTACACAGCAGTCAACAACATGTATTGTCACTTTAAGTACACAGCAGTCAACAACATGTATTGTCACTTTAAGTACACAGCAGTCAACAACATGTATTGTCACTTTAAGTACACAGCAGTCAACAACACGTATTGTCACTTTAAGTACACAGCAGTCAACAACATGTATTGTCACTTTAAGTACACAGCAGTCAACAACATGTATTGTCACTTTAAGTACACAGCAGTCAACAACATGTATTGTCACTTTAAGTACACAGCAGTCAACAACACGTATTGTCACTTTAAGTACACAGTAGTCAACAACATGTATTGTCACTTTAAGTACACAGGAGTCAACAACATGTATTGTCACTTTAAGTACACAGTAGTCAACAACATGTATTGTCACTTTAAGTACACAGCAGTCAACAACACGTATTGTCACTTTAAGTACACAGCAGTCAACAACATGTATTGTCACTTTAAGTACACAGCAGTCAACAACACGTATTGTCACTTTAAGTACACAGCAGTCAACAACATGTATTGTCACTTTAAGTACACAGCAGTCAACAACATGTATTGTCACTTTAAGTACACAGCAGTCAACAACATGTATTGTCACTTTAAGTACACAGCAGTCAACAACACGTATTGTCACTTTAAGTACACAGTAGTCAACAACATGTATTGTCACTTTAAGTACACAGTAGTCAACAACATGTATTGTCACTTTAAGTACACAGTAGTCAACAACATGTATTGTCACTTTAAGTACACAGCAGTCAACAACATGTATTGTCACTTTAAGTACACAGCAGTCAACAACATGTATTGTCACTTTAAGTACACAGCAGTCAACAACATGTATTGTCACTTTAAGTACACAGTAGCCATCAACATGTATTGTCACTTTAAGTACACAGTAGCCAACAACATGTATTGTCACTTTAAGTACACAGTAGCCAACAACATGTATTGTCACTTTAAGTACACAGCAGTCAACAACATGTATTGTCACTTTAAGTACACAGTAGTCAATAACATGTATTGTCACTTTAAGTACACAATAGCCAACAACATGTATTGTCACTTTAAGTACACAGTAGTCAACAACATGTATTGTCACTTTAAGTACACAGTAGTCAACAACATGTATTGTCACTTTAAGTACACAGCAGTCAACAACATGCATTGTCACTTTAAGTACACAGTAGTGAACAACATGTATTGTCACTTTAAGTACACAGTAGCCAACAACATGTATTGTCACTTTAAGTACACAGTAGTCAACAACATGTATTGTCACTTTAAGTACACAGTAGTCAACAACATGTATTGTCACTTTAAGTACACGGCAGTCAACAACATGTATTGTCACTTTAAGTACACAGTAGTCAACAACATGTATTGTCACTTTAAGTACACAGCAGTCAACATGTATTGTCACTTTAAGTACACAGCAGTCAACAACATGTATTGTCACTTTAAGTACACAGCAGTCAACAACATGTATTGTCACTTTAAGTACACAGCAGTCAACAACATGTATTGTCACTTTAAGTACGCAAAATTAATTTAATTAAAATTAATAAAAAGAATTGTGTACGAATTGGTGACAATACATGTTGTTGTAATGGTACGTACACGAAATGGACAATTTTGTTGTAATGGTACGTACACGTAAGGGACAATGTTGTTGTAATGGTACGTACACGTAAGGGACAATGTTGTTGTAATGGTACGTACACATAATGGACAATGTTGTTGTAATGGTACGTACACGTAAGGAACAATGTTGTTGCAATGGTACGTACACGGAATGGACAATGTTGTTGTAATGGTACGTACACGTAAGGGACAATGTTGTTGTAATGGTACGTACACGTAAGGGACAATGTTGTTGTAATGGTACGTACACGTAAGGGACAATGTTGTTGTAATGGTACGTACTTGTAATGGACAATGTTGTTGTAATGGTACGTACACGTAATGGACAATGTTGTTGTAATGGTACGTACACGTAATGGACAATGTTGTTGTAATGGTACGTACACGTAATGGACAATGTTGTTGTAATGGTACGTACACGTAATGGACAATGTTGTTGTAATGGTACGTACACGTAAGGGAGAATATTATTGTAATGGTACGTACACGGAATGGACAATGTTGTTGTAATGGTACGTACACGTAAGGGACAATTTTAAATTTACACAATATTCAAATCTTTGTCAGCGTGCATGTGAGTTGTCTACTGGAAGTTAAAGTGTGATGCTATCGTAGTGGGGCGAATTTTGTGCTGACTTTTCTCGAAAGTGAAGAGTGGCTGAGTGCCACTGTGAGTGAGTGCCACCCGTGACTGAGTGCCACTTTGAGTGAGTGCCACCCGTGACTGAGTGCCACTGAGTGAGTGTCACCCGTGACTGAGTGCCACTGTGAGTGAGTGCCACCCGTGACTGAGTGCCACTGTGAGTGAGTGCCACCCTGACTGAGTGTCACTGTGAGTGAGTGCCACCCGTGACTGAGTGTCACCCGTGACTGAGTGTCACCCGTGAATGAGTGACACCCGTGACTGAGTGACACTGTGAGTGAGTGCCACCCGTGACTGGGTGCCACTGTGAGTGAGTGTCACTCGTGGCTGAGTACCACTGTGAGTGAGTGCCACCCGTGACTGAGTGCCACTGTGAGTGAGTGCCACCCGTGAATGAGTGTCACTGTGAGTGAGTGCCACCCGTGACTGAGTGCCAGTGTGAGTGAGTGCCACCCGTGACTGAGTGTCACCCATGACTGAGTGCCACTGTGAGTGAGTGTCACCCGTGACTGAGTGTCACTGTGAAGTGAGTGCCACCCGTGACTGAGTGTCACTGTGAGTGAGTATCACCCGTGACTAAGTGCCACCCGTCACTGAGTACCACCGTGACTGAGTGCCACATGTGAATGAGTTCCACTGTGACTGAGTGCCACTGTGAGTGCCACTGTGACTGAGTGCCACTGACTGAGTTCCACTGTGACTGAGTGCCACTGTGTGTGAGTTCCACTGTGACTGAGTGCCAATGTGACTGAGTGCCGATGTGACTGAGTGACACTGTGAGTGCCGATTGTGACTGAGTGCCACTGTGACTGAGTGACACTGTGAGAGTGCCACTTTGACTGTGTGCCAATGTGACTGAGTGACACTGTGACTGAGTGCCACCGTGACTGAGTGCCATCTGTGATTCAACGTCACTAAAATGGAGCATGTGGCCTGCTTGTTAACTTAAGGTGAACCCAAAACTTACTTAAATGTTCTTATTCGTCGTAAACTGAGTAAGTAACGAAAAGTTTCTTACGAATTTGAGAAGACTTGTCTGCGATGAGATCGTATTGTACTAATTCGTTGAGTGACGGACGGTTTAAAACATCAGTGGGCCTTGTGTAAAAGTAATGTGGGCTAACATACGGGTACTTCTGAACTGACAGTGGAAACAGGAGCAATGTACAGATCTGCATACCAAATGTTTTTTACGAAAAGTGTGAAATACATCCACTTTTTTTCGGGGCCTCTCGAACGAGGGGACCCATGCAACAGTTTAGCAGTACTTACTGCGAATAAACACGTGAAACAAACCATAGAACACTTTAGAGGCGAAATAAAAATCATGTTCAAAATTAAATACAAATTTAACAATTAAACAAACCAACAAATATTTCATGTAACGGTACGCTAATGCAAGCAAAGCCGTGTGTGGATATTTAGTGACTGACATCACACAAAATGACAACAATGACATCTGCAACACAATACATTGTTAGGAAGCAGATCTGTGTTATGTAAACATATCGCACTCAGACTTATCTCAGATATGTTTCTTGACATGTATTTAACATAAGAATCTGACATCCATGTCTGTGTTTTGTATGCCCGACATTGACAGCTCAGCTAAATGAGAGCGAAAATGTAACTAGGGCATTCTCAGCAAATACGCCTCTAAAAGGCTGCACGTTGCCGCCGCGACGCCGACTGCCAAGTGACTGCTCACCGGGGCACGTGTGTGTTTATACTGCACAGTGAGGGAGTGGGGGGGGGGGGGTTCAAATGTATTTATTTTTCAGTTTAAATCTTTTTAACTCAGGCCGAAAAATGTGCCGAACTTTGCACTGCCCGTTCGTCTGATTCGTTTTAATACATGACTAACAATAAAGTGGCATTTCGGTATATTTGTCTGCACAGTGATTGTCTTCGCCATTTATACGTTTCATAACATATTGTTAAGAATGTCACATCTAGATGGACGCGATGAGTTGGGCATGTAGTACACATGTTTATATGATATAGACAGAAATGTTGGCGGGAAATTCTCAAGGGAATATCGACACGCGTAAGAGTTTAGAAGCGTAATTCTGTAGGTAGACGTGGCAGGAGCAGTCGTTTGGTGTACAGCGAGTGGCTGCAGCGAAGTACGTGCCGTTGGTGTGGTGTTGTACGTTCACTAAACAGCGTACACTGCCCTGAACACTGGTGAAATGCTTACAGTTGCACATGGGGCTAAGTTTTGCATCGAAAACTCTTTTTATTCGTAGCTAATTCAGCTTGAATTATGTTAAGTGTCGCGACACTGCAGCTTACAGCGATTGGCACCAGCACGAGTCTGTGCTGCCATCTAGTCTGTGCTGCTATCTAGCGTTGCTGACAGCTGCTAGGCGCAGGGGTGCACAATATCTGCTGTTCGAGCGCACACATTTGACAGTGTACGCGTTGTAACTTATTTTTTACTCTCTAATCTACGGAATAATTAAGTTGTGTTATTATTATTATTATTATTATTATTATTGTCATCAATATCATCATCCACACTCCTCACCTCACAACAGTTCAGCCAGTTCTCACAACAGTTCGGTCTCACTCACCAAGCAAAAACTTTCTGACTATACGGCATGTATTTATTATTATTATGGGTAAAGCTTTCTTCAGCAGACATCTATGAAGAATCGTGGGTGCGTCGAAGTAAAGGATCTAACTAACTAGCTAAGTAACTAACCAACAAACAAACCAAAGAAATAAGTAAGTCCACGGACCAGAGTCATTCTTGAGAAGCTCTCTGCAAAGAAACATTAGTTATAAAAAGTTTTCGTGAAGACATTGAAACGTATTTCAACAGCACATTGAAACGTATTTCAACAGCACATTGAAACGTATTTCAACAGCACATTGAAACGTATTTCAACAGCACATTGAAACGTATTTCAACAGCACATTGAAACGTATTTCAACAGCACATTGAAACGTATTTCAACAGCACATTGAAACGTATTTCAACAGCACATTGAAACGTATTTCAACAGCACATTGAAACGTATTTCAACAGCACATTGAAACGTATTTCAACAGCACATTGAAACGTATTTCAACAGCACATTGAAAACGTATTTCAACAGCACATTGAAACGTATTTCAACAACACATTGAAACGTATTTCAACAGCACATTCGACCTCGTTTCACGTGCTGCAACATGCATTTTTATTCAACAACGAAATTGAATCCATATCTGTCTTACGTAATTATAACTTTTTTTTCAATGGCTCGACAGCCCCTTGGGGGCCTAGGCCGCCTCATTATCGAGGCTTCACGATCACATTCAGACACACCACACTCGGTAGGACTCCTCTGGACGAGTGATCAGCCCGTCGCACAGACCTCTACCTGACAACACACAACACTCACAACAGACAGACATCCATACCCTAGGCGGGATTCGAACCCGCAATCCCAGCAAGCGAGCGGCCGTAGACCCACGACTTAGACCGCGCGGCCACTGCGATCGGCTAATTATAACCTTTACTTCTATAAATTGTATAATTCCGTATTACTTTATTCTCATTGGTTAGTGCAGGGGTGCACAAATCCTGGGCACTATGTTGTGGCCACTTCAATCTGTACGGTGACGCCTAATATCTGTGGGTCCTCAGTATGGATCATGCTTCGTGTGACCTTTCTGGCGTCTAGAACTGTGAGGTGGCTTTTAGATTTTTAGAAACTTTTTGCACCCCTGGGTTACTTTCTTAGCCCAGCTGGTGTACAACTGTCAAAGTTGGTACACAGAGGAGCTTATTTCTGACAAAGTAAACCCGAATTCTGTCATTCTTATTTCGGACCATAAGAAGGCTACAAACACTGCTGTAAGTTCATCCTGCATTTGACGTTTGTGTATAATTAATTCACCTGTGCGTCTTGCTGTTCAAGGAGCTGTGTTCAATTATGTAAGTCTGTCCTTTCAAAAGTGCAATTATAAATTCACTTATAGCTTTTGCGCTGAAGTTGCATTAACAACTTATATGATTATTTCGTACAAATTAAAATACAAATTTGTAAAGCCATTAAATCCATATTAGTGAATGGACTGCAGATATTTATGGTTGTCATATAGCCTACATTTATTAAAAGGGTATTAGATGGAAGGGGGTGGGAGTGGGGGGACTCTGCAGTACCCTTCGTGTGGTCTGAAGACTCTCTACCCCTCCTCTGTGTTTGCATTGTCACATTTTTGTGTCTGCCTAATATTCCTAGCTATCTTATATCCTGCAATTTTATTCAAAATTTTTTAGCGTTAGAAATTTCGTGTTTAAAAAAATTTTATTTAGGTTTTTCTCAAAAGAATTTCCATTGATTTTGGTTTTCTTTTCCTTTCCTGAATGATGCGGGTTACATATATTGCCGGGGGGTCTTTATGACAGCAAGGATTTGCAGAAGCCACTCTGATTGTGTAGTTCTCATATCAGCGGTTAGCAACCTTTTGTCCGCGAGGATACGGAGGGCTCGCAGGGATATTTGTGGGGCTCCGTGGTGTCACGTGACTTCGCAGCAGTTTTGGTTTTCTCTCCTAACCTCCGTTACTACTCTGAAGAGTAGAATGAGAATCCATTCACAGTGGTTCTGAGATGTCTCTTTCGGACATCTTGACCATTGAAGATGGGACCGACATGCTGTCCCGAAACGTCGGTAACAAAATACCCGCTGACACAACGAAACAACTGCAGCGAGAGCCCAAAACCCAGCACAACGGTCTTACTGTTGGTATTAGTATTAGTTACGAAGTGTGTTATGATGTACGTAAATGCGTTTGTCAAAACGAAACCCACGTAATTGTAGGATATGAGACATTAATGTTCTTGCCAAAACATTGTAAGATTTATTTAAATTAGTGTGTTCAAAAATTTTCACTCCCTTTAAAAATATTCCGAATTTTATTATCCGTATATTTAATAACATAATTAAACTACGTAGTTCTTATCTTATAATCAGTGCGTATTACCAAACACCACTGCCTGTAGACCTGTTTACCTGTATCCTGTAGGGCAGCGGTATTCAACCTTTTTTGTTCGCGTACCCCCAGATGTAATTTCTCTTCAACTTTGTACCCCCAAAGTTGTTGGTGCATAATTCAAGTTGTACACAGTCTATAATCTACATCTAAAATACGTTAAATAAATTACATCCAAAATAATGTATTAAATAATAAGTTTTAAATGAGAAAAAGGAGAGTCAAGCTATTAAATAACAAATATATTATTGTCTATCGTATAAAAATTAATAAAGGAACAAAGGTATTTTAGCAAAGCAAAATTATATGCACTGTGTGGAATAAAATGAAACTAGCCGCCCAGATAAGAATCGCATAAAGGAGAGAGAGAGAGAGAGAGAATGGCGCTCCCAAATCGCATGTCCTTACGTCCGGTCTCTTGTGGCTAACCCTAAATCTGGCCCTGATTATTCAGTGTTTATCATGAAATAATATATTTATTTTGTTTTAATTTTACGTACCCCCTAAGATGTCTTCGCGTACCCCAGGTTGAATACCACTGCTGTATGGGATATTCGAATATATTTAAATTTGTGGATACAAACTGAATTCGATTGTGTTACTGCTACTACTACTACTACTACTACTACTACTACTACTACTAACTATTATTATTATTATTATTATTATAAATTTTTATTTTAATTACATTAGTGCAAAGAAAGGCTGGATTATGGAAAGGAATCTGAGGAGCTATTGTGTATCGAAGTACGGTAACATGGGGGGCTCATACATATGGCAGACAGCAGTAGCGCACTTGGTAGTCAGTAAGTGACTTTGCTCTCACTTGTTACGTTTCCCGCAGTCTCCTGGCTCATACATATGGCAGACAGCAGTAGCGCACTTGGTAGTCAGTAAGTGACTTTGCTCTCACTTGTTACGTTTCCTGCAGTCTCCTGGCTCATACATATGGCAGACAGCAGTAGCGCACTTGGTAGTCAGTAAGTGACTTTGCTCTCACTTGGTACGTTCCCCGCAGTCTCCTGGCTTATACATATGGCAGACAGCAGTAGCGCACTTGGTAGTCAGTAAGTGACTTTGCTCTCACTTGGTACGTTTCCCGCAGTCTCCTGGCTCATACATATGGCAGACAGCAGTAGCGCACTTGGTAGTCAGTAAGTCACTTTGCTCTCACTTGGTACGTTTCCCGCAGTCTCCTGGCTTATACATATGGCAGACAGCAGTAGCGCACTTGGTAGTCAGTAAGTGATGTTGCTCTCACTTGGTACGTTTCCCGCAGTCTCCTGGCTTATACATATGGCAGACAGCAGTAGCGCACTTGGTAGTCAGTAAGTGACTTTGCTCTCACTTGGTACGTTGCCGCAGTCTCCTGGCTCATACATATGGCAGACAGCAGTAGCGCACTTGGTAGTCAGTAAGTGACTTTGCTCTCACTTGGTACGTTTCCCGCAGTCTCCTGGCTCATACATATGGCAGACAGCAGTAGCGCACTTGGTAGTCAGTAAGTGACTTTGCTCTCACTTGGTACGTTTCCCGCAGTCTCCTGGCTCATACATATGGCAGACAGCAGTAGCGCACTTGGTAGTCAGTAAGTGACTTTGCTCTCACTTGGTACGTTTCCCGCAGTCTCCTGGCTTATACTTATGGCAGACAGCAGTAGCGCACTTGGTAGTCAGTAAGTGATGTTGCTCTCACTTGGTACGTTTCCCGCAGTCTCCTGGCTCATACATATGGCAGACAGCAGTAGCGCACTTAGTAGTCAGTAAGTGACTTTGCTCTCACTTGGTACGTTTCCCGCAGTCTCCTGGCTTATACTTATGGCAGACAGCAGTAGCGCACTTGGTAGTCAGTAAGTGATGTTGCTCTCACTTGGTACGTTTCCCGCAGTCTCCTGGCTTCCAGTTCAGTTCGTCTCCTGGCATTCCCTCATTCCTATGGAGGTGGAACGAGCTTGCGTTGCAGTAGGGGAAGGGGGCAAGTATCAGAGGGGGGGCAGGGCGGTGGGAATTAGCAGTAACCTGTAATTTGTGCTGACCCTTAGGGGCGGGACACCTTTCACTTGTTTTGACGCCGTGTCGGCCGGCTGCAGACCAGAAAATTTTAAGGTGGGGGCGAAGACTGTTGATGTAGGGGGGGAATGGTGGAAAGATACGTGGAGGAGGGAGGGAAACGGACATGAACTGGTTCGGCCGGTCGGTTTCGTGAAGCAGATGAAGGTAAAAAAATGTGGAATATTTTAATCCTCTCGGCTCTCCCCACGTCTCAGTCATCAGTATTCCTCGTCATGTGATTGCCCGCCCCTCGCACCCCCCCCCCCCCCCGTACGAACCAACCCAAAAGGTGTCGTCCATTATCCTCTATTACCTTGCTCAGCTTGCAAGTGAACTCCTGTACTGTGCATTGTAAAGGCATTTGGTTGGAAGCTTTAAGAAAATACAAAGTGCACAGTGCAGGCTGTGCTTCTGTATTACTAACAGGCTGTTAAGTGCAGGCTGTGCTTCTGTGTTACTAACAGGCTGCTAAGTGCAGGCTGTGCTTCTGTGTTACTAACAGGCTGTTAAGTGCAGGCTGTGCTTCTGTGTTACTAACAGGCTGTTAAGTGCAGGCTGTGCTTCTGTGTTACTAACAGGCTGTTAAGTGCAGGCTGTGCTTCTGTGTTACTAACAGACTGTTAAGTGCAGGCTGTGCTTCTGTGTTACTAACAGACTGTTAAGTGCAGGCTGTGCTTCTGTGTTACTAACAGGCTGTTAAGTGCAGGCTGTGCTTCTGTGTTACTAACAGACTGTTAAGTGCAGGCTGTGCTTCTGTGTTACTAACAGACTGTTAAGTGCAGGCTGTGCTTCTGTGTTACTAACAGACTGTTAAGTGCAGGCTGTGCTTCTGTGTTACTAACAGACTGTTAAGTGCAGGCTGTGCTTCTGTGTTACTAACAGACTGCTAAGTGCAGGCTGTGCTTCTGTGTTACTAACAGGCTGTTAAGTGCAGGCTGTGCTTCTGTGTTACTAACAGGCTGTTAAGTGCAGGCTGTGCTTCTGTGTTACTAACAGGCTGTTAAGTGCAGGCTGTGCTTCTGTGTTACTAACAGGCTGTTAAGTGCAGGCTGTGCTTCTGTGTTACTAACAGGCTGTTAAGTGCAGGCTGTGCTTCTGTGTTACTAACAGGCTGTGCTTCTGTGTTACTAACAGACTGTTAAGTGCAGGCTGTGCTTCTGTGTTACTAACAGACTGTTAAGTGCAGGCTGTGCTTCTGTGTTACTAACAGGCTGTTAAGTGCAGGCTGTGCTTCTGTGTTACTAACAGGCTGTTAAGTGCAGGCTGTGCTTCTGTGTTACTAACAGGCTGTTAAGTGCAGGCTGTGCTTCTGTGTTACTAACAGGCTGTTAAGTGCAGGCTGTGCTTCTGTGTTACTAACAGGCTGTGCTTCTGTGTTACTAACAGACTGTTAAGTGCAGGCTGTGCTTCTGTGCTACTAACAGACTGTTAAGTGCAGGCTGTGCTTCTGTGCTACTAACAGGCTGTTAAGTGCAGGCTGTGCTTCTGTGCTACTAACAGACTGTTAAGTGCAGGCTGTGCTTCTGTGCTACTAACAGACTGTTAAGTGCAGGCTGTGCTTCTGTGTTACTAACAGACTGTTAAGTGCAGGCTGTGCTTCTGTGCTACTAACAGGCTGTTAAGTGCAGGCTGTGCTTCTGTGTTACTAACAGGCTGTGCTTCTGTGTTACTAACAGACTGTTAAGTGCAGGCTGTGCTTCTGTGTTACTAACAGACTGTTAAGTGCAGGCTGTGCTTCTGTGTTACTAACAGACTGTTAAGTGCAGGCTGTGCTTCTGTGTTACTAACAGACTGCTAAGTGCAGGCTGTGCTTCTGTGTTACTAACAGGCTGTGCTTCTGTGTTACTAACAGACTGTTAAGTGCAGGCTGTGCTTCTGTGTTACTAACAGACTGTTAAGTGCAGGCTGTGCTTCTGTGTTACTAACAGACTGCTAAGTGCAGGCTGTGCTTCTGTGTTACTAACAGGCTGTTAAGTGCAGGCTGTGCTTCTGTGTTACTAACAGGCTGTTAAGTGCAGGCTGTGCTTCTGTGTTACTAACAGGCTGTTAAGTGCAGGCTGTGCTTCTGTGTTACTAACAGACTGTTAAGTGCAGGCTGTGCTTCTGTGTTACTAACAGACTGTTAAGTGCAGGCTGTGCTTCTGTGTTACTAACAGACTGTTAAGTGCAGGCTGTGCTTCTGTGTTACTAACAGACTGTTAAGTGCAGGCTGTGCTTCTGTGTTACTAACAGACTGTTAAGTGCAGGCTGTGCTTCTGTGTTACTAACAGACTGTTAAGTGCAGGCTGTGCTTCTGTGTTACTAACAGACTGTTAAGTGCAGGCTGTGCTTCTGTGTTACTAACAGGCTGTTAAGTGCAGGCTGTGCTTCTGTGTTACTAACAGACTGTTAAGTGCAGGCTGTGCTTCTGTGTTACTAACAGGCTGTTAAGTGCAGGCTGTGCTTCTGTGTTACTAACAGACTGTTAAGTGCAGGCTGTGCTTCTGTGTTACTAACACTAATCAGGCTGTGCTTCTGTGTTACTAACAGCTGTTAAGTGCAGGCTGTGCTTCTGTGTTACTAACAGCTGTTAAGTGCAGGCTGTGCTTCTGTGTTACTAACAGCTGTTAAGTGCAGGCTGTGCTTCTGTGTTACTAACAGCTGTTAAGTGCAGGCTGTGCTTCTGTGTTACTAACAGCTGTTAAGTGCAGGCTGTGCTTCTGTGTACTAACAGACTGTTAAGTGCAGGCTGTGCTTCTGTGTTACTAACAGCTGTAAGTGCAGGCTGTGCTTCTGTGTTACTAACAGCTGTTATGAGCTGCTCGGACTAACAGCGGCTCGTGTACAAAACTGTAAGTCAGGCTGTGTTCTGTGCTACTAACACTTTACTACGGCTGTGTTGTGTTCAAATGTGTTACTCAGTGCGGCGCTTGCTCGTGTACTAACAGACGTAATGCGGCTTGAGTTCTTTGTTACAACAGCTGTCCTGTCTCTGTGCTACTACACTGTTAAGGCGGCTTGCTTCTGTGTTACTAAGCTGTGCCGTCAACTGACAGGCTTGTTCTGTGCTAAACAGACTGTTAGGCGCTGTGCTTCGTGTAAAGCTTAAGGCACTGTCTTCTGTGTTACTAAAGGTTGTTAAAAGTGGCGGCTTGCTTCTGTTACTAACAGACGTAAAGGAGCTGGCTTCTGTTACTAAAGACTGTAAGGAGCGTGCTTCTGTGTACTAACAGACTTAATCACTGGCTTCTTGTGGTCCTGTGCCTGGTACTAACCTGTAATCAGGCTTCTTTGGGCCCAACAGACGTTAATGCAGCTGGCTTCTGTGTACTAACAGACTTAAGTCACTGGCTTCTGTGTTACTAACAGACTTAATCGGCTGGCTCTGTGTTAACACTTAAGTCGTTGCTTTTTTACTAAACAGCTTTTCAGCGGCTTCTTGTTACTACAGACGTAACAGGCTGTGCTTGTGTTACTAACAGACTGTAAGTGCAGGCTGTGCTTTGTTTACAACAGAGTAATGCAGGCTGTGCTTCTGTGTACTAACAGCTGTTAAGTGCGGCTGTGCTTCTGTGTTTACTAAACAGGCTGTGCTTCTGTGTTACTAACAGACTGTTAAGTGCAGGCTGTGCTTCTGTGTTACTAACAGCTTTTAGTCATGCCTTAAAAACTAGGCAGCTGTGCTCTTGTTACAACAACTTAATGGGTCTCTGTGTACAACAGACTGTTAAGTGCAGGCTGTGCTTCTGTGTACTACAGGAGGCAGTGTGCTTCTGTGTTACTAACAGAGTTAAGTGCAGGCTGTGTCTGTGTACTAACGACTGTAAGTCAGGCTTGCTTCTGTGTTACTAACAACGTTAATGCAGGCTTGCTTCTGTGTACTAACAGCTGTAAGTGCAGCTGTGCTTCTGTGTTACTAACACTTTAGCGCTTCTGTGTTAAACAGACTGTAAGTGCAGCTGTCTTCTGGTTACAACAACTGTTAGTGCAGGCTGTCTTCTGTGTTACTAACATGGCTGTGCTTCTGTGTTACTAACAACTGTAAGTGCAGCTGTGCTTCTGTGTTACTAAAGGCTTGTTCTGTGTTACTAACAGTGTAGTGCAGCTGTGCTTCTGTGTTACTAACAGACTTAAGTGCAGCTGTGCTTCTGTGTTCTAACAGCTGTAAGTCAGGCTGGCTTCTGTGTTACTAACAGCTGTTAATGCAGCTGCTTCTGTGTTACTAACAGGCTGTTAAGTGCAGCTGTGCTTCTGTGTTACTAACAGCTGTTAGGCAGCTGTCTTCGTGTTACTACAGACGTAGTGCAGCTGCTTCTGTTTCTACCAGACGTTAAGCAGCTGTGCTCGTTTACTAAGTGTAATGAGGCGTGCTCTTACTACGAGGAATCACTTGCTCTGGTACTAAAGCGTTTGCCTGGGCTTCTGTGTACAACAGGCTTTAATCTGCCGTAACACCTTGTGAGCTGTGCTCTGTGTACTAGTGTTAATCAGGCGTTTCTTGATAAGCTGAAAGCAGGCTGTGCTTGTGTTTAGGTTGCTTCTGGAACTAAAAACTGTAAGTCAGTGGTCTGTTTCTCAGACGGGAGGGGCTTTTGTGTTACTAACAGAGTAATCCTGCTCTGTGTCTAACGACTAACTCAACAGACTGTTGTGCAGGCTTTCTGTGTTCTAACAGACTCTAATCACTGGCTTCTGTGTTTAACAGCTAACTCACTGGCCTGGACTAACAATTTAGGAGCTTCTTTTTTCTAACGACTTTACTCTGCTTGTTATACTCGCTAAGGCAGGCGGCTTCTTGTTAAAGATGTTGGTCAGGCTGTTCTGTTTACTAACTGCTTCTGTGTTACTAACAGACTGTTAAGTGCAGGCTGTGCTTCTGTGCTACTAACAGGCTGTTAGTGCAGGCTGTGCTTCTGTGTTACTAAACGAAAGCTGTGCTTCTGTGTTACTAACAGACTGTTAAGTGCAGGCTGTGCTTCTGTGCTACTAACAGACTGTTAAGTGCAGGCTGTGCTTCTGTGTTACTAACAGACTGTTAAGTGCAGGCTGTGCTTCTGTGTTACTAACAGACTGTTAAGTGCAGGCTGTGCTTCTGTGCTACTAACAGACTGTTAAGTGCAGGCTGTGCTTCTGTGTTACTAACAGACTGTTAAGTGCAGGCTGTGCTTCTGTGCTACTAACAGACTGTTAAGTGCAGGCTGTGCTTCTGTGCTACTAACAGACTGTTAAGTGCAGGCTGTGCTTCTGTGTTACTAACAGACTGTTAAGTGCAGGCTGTGCTTCTGTGCTACTAACAGACTGTTAAGTGCAGGCTGTGCTTCTGTGCTACTAACAGACTGTTAAGTGCAGGCTGTGCTTCTGTGTTACAACAGACTGTTAAGTGCAGCTGTGCTCTGTTACTAACAGGCTGTGCTTCTGTGTTACTAACAGACTGTTAAGTGCAGGCTGTGCTTCTGTGCTACTAACAGACTGTTAAGTGCAGGCTGTGCTTCTGTGTTACTAACAGCGTGCTCTGTGTTACAAGACGCTAAGTGCAGCTGTGCTTCTGTTTACTAACAGACTGTTAAGTGCAGCTGTGCTTCTGTGTTACTAACAGACTGTTAAGTGCAGGCTGTGCTTCTGTGCTACTAAAGCTGTTAAGTGCAGCTGTGCTTCTGTGTACTAAGGCTGTGCTTCTGTGTTACTAACAGACTGTTAAGTGCAGGCTGTGCTTCTGTGTTACTAACAGGCTGTGCTTCTGTGTTACTAACAGACTGTTAAGTGCAGGCTGTGCTTCTGTGTTACTAACAGACTGTTAAGTGCAGGCTGTGCTTCTGTGCTACTAACAGACTGTTAAGTGCAGGCTGTGCTTCTGTGTTACTAACAGGCTGTGCTTCTGTGTTACTAACAGACTGCTAAGTGCAGGCTGTGCTTCTGTGTTACTAACAGACTGCTAAGTGCAGGCTGTGCTTCTGTGTTACTAACAGACTGTTAAGTGCAGGCTGTGCTTCTGTGTTACTAACAGACTGTAAGTGCAGGCTGTGCTTCTGTGTTACTAACAGACTGTTAAGTGCAGGCTGTGCTTCTGTGTTACTAACAGGCTGTAAGTGCAGGCTGTGCTTCTGTGTTACTAACAGACTGTTAAGTGCAGGCTGTGCTTCTGTGGTTACTAACAGACTGTTAAGTGCAGGCTGTGCTTCTGTGTTACTAACAGACTGTTAAGTGCAGGCTGTGCTTCTGTGTTACTAACAGGCTGTGCTTCTGTGTTACTAACAGGCTGCTAAGTGCAGCTGTGCTTCTGTGTTACTAACAGACTGTTAAGTGCAGGCTGTGCTTCTGTGTTACTAACACCTCTGCATTATGAGTCATGCCTATAAACAAAGAACTCGGGCATCATGACAGAAACTGTAAGCTCCATGAAGACATGGGTGGTCGTGGAGGCATAGCTCCTCTCATTCTAAACTTCGGCACTAGAGAGGTGAGTGGTCAATTTTACTCTGCGGCCGCTTTAGCCCCGGGAAAGTAAGAGCCCCAGAATTCGTCTGGACACTTTGGAGAAGAAAGTATCTTGCCTCTGTCGAGTATCGAACCACGGCTCCTCGGTCCTCTAGCCCCTAGCCTGGTCACTGTACCGGCTGAGCTACCTCGGCTCCAGTGAGGCATTATAATGCTGTGCACCGTCACTGATCACTCTTACCGTTCCTGTTGCAATAAATACAGTACTTGTAGAATTCGCAGTGCGCAGTAAGGCTTAACGAAAGGCAACGTCTGTCTGTGTACAACTGAAATGTGTGTTGAGAACTAATGGGTTTCTGGACTTGTCCATCGTCAGGAAATCTAAAAATAACTAGATAACACGACGTTTCGGAAGATGGATCTGATTCCGTCCTCAGGTGACGGGGGAGGGAGACACCTTATTTGTTGGGTTCCTTAGACAGAGCTAACCTCAATCACTGGACCTTCTGTTGGGTCCCTTAGACAGAGCTAACCTCAATCACTGGACCTTCTGTTGGGTCCCTTAGACAGAGCTAACCTCAATCACTGAACCTTCTGTTGGGTCCCTTAGACAGAGCTAACCTCAATCACTGGACCTTCTGTTGGGTCCCTTAGACAGAGCTAACCTCAATCACTGGACACTGCAGACGAAGTAACACATTTTAGGAGTCTTTTCTTTTCTTTTCTTACGACGGACAAATATTTCGACCTCTCTGCTATGTTTATACTTCCCGCAAGACAGCGTCACGGACGGACACGTGTGTACAGATTGTAGCTATAAGTAGGTACTTGAAGTTGCTGTCAGCCCCCTGTTCTTGTATTACACTGGGAACAAAGCAGCAAGCATTGTTGTCTGATCCCTTGTTATGAAGCGAGATAAGGCAGGAACAGACGGATAAGAGAAAGAATGCTGACGCCGTACCCTCAGGGTTACTATCCGGACAATAAGATACCCCGTCCCTCTGTTTTATACTTCTTACAAAGCAACAAATCCTGAAGTCTTACAAACCATCTCTGATATGTTGACTTTGACAATGTTCGACCCCACTTGTCTTGGAGAAGAATCCTTCAGAAAAACTCCAGGCAGCCCTTAAAATAGGCCACGATTATTTTCTCTATCCATGTTTCTACATCTCATGAGTCTGCCTAAGCTCTGAAGTCGACTGAATAGTTAAATTGGCCATGAGTAGGCAAATCTTCATGTGTGCGGTTGGACAGTAACAGTCAAAATTTGTACTGCAATTAAAGAACCACGTGTTCCTGATATGCCAGAGGATTTTTTGAAAATGTGTGACTGTCTTCTGTGCAAAGTGAAAATTTGTGTTTGAGTGTTATAAATAAAACTGTTCTTAGCCGTTTGCCAGCCTGCTGACAGTGGTGTGTCTGTCTGTAGCTGCCAGTGGCACCGTCAGATGCACCAACCAACGAAATGTGTTGTCAGCTGATTGAGACACAGCTGACTTGTGTCAACAGACTACATTTTGTTGATAGTTGATGAACAGTGTTACCGATAAAGGTCGAAATTGAGTGCAGCATACAATTAATTAACTAACCAACTAACTAACTAACTCCACGTAGCACAGTTCTTCTTAAGAAACTAACAGGTCGTCAGCTAGTCAAGAAATTCCCCGCGTTTTATGGAACCCGAAGGTTCATTACCGCACTCACAACAGCCCGCCACCTGTCCCTATCCTGATAAGTCGGTCCCTGTCACCACGATAAGTCGGTCCCTGTCACCACGATAAGTCCGTCCCTGTCACCACGAGAGTCGGTCCCTGTCACCACGATAAGTCGGTCCCTGTCACCACGATAGTCGGTCCCTGTCACCACGATAATTCGGTCCCTGTCACCACCATAAGTCGGTCCCTATCACCACGATAAGTCGGTGCCTGTCACCACGATAAGTCGGTCCCTGTAACCACGATAACTCGGTCCCTGCCACCACGATAAGTCGGTCCCTATCACCACGATAAGTCGGTCCCTGTCACCACGATAAGTCGGTCCCTATCACCACGATAAGTCGGTCCCTATCACCACGATAAGTCGGTCCCTGTCACCACGATAAGTTGGTCCCTATCACCACGATAAGTCGGTCCCTGTCACCACGATAGTCGGTCCCTGTCACCACGATAAGTCGGTCCCTGTCACCACGATAAGTCGCTCCCTGTCACCACGATAAGTCGGTCCCTGTCACCACGATAAGTCGGTCCCTGTCACCACGATAAGTCGGTCCCTGTCACCACGATAAGTCGGTCCCTGTCACCACGATAAGTCGGTCCCTATCACCACGATAAGTCGGTCCCTATCACCACGATAAGTCGGTCCCTGTCACCACGATAAGTCGGTCCCTATCACCACGATAAGTCGGTCCCTGTCACCACGGCATGGCGCTTCCTCAGGTTGCGGATGGAGGAACGGCCTGCGGATATGGAGGGTAGCTGTGAATACATTGAATAAGCAGTCGCGGACAATCGACAAGGGTGGTTCTACAGCTTGGAGGTTGGATGAGGTGCTAACAACTCCTCACCTTTAAAAATTATCACGTTACGAAACATTTCACAAAGCAGCATAGAATGAATTACAAAATTGTGGCTACGAAATTCACACACAATTAATTCAGCAGTTGATTTATTTAAATACGTAGTTGCAGTTTGTAGTGCGGTGCTGCAGGCCGCTGTCCTTCTGACGCAGCAGCCGTTATGTTACAACGTTAAACATGCAGTTTGTAGTGCGGTGCTGCAGGCCGCTGTCCTTCTGACGCAGCAGCCGTTATGTTACAACGTTAAACATGCAGTTTGTAGTGCGGTGCTGCAGGCCGCTGTCCTTCTGACGCAGCAGCCGTTATGTTACAACGTTAAACACGCAGTTTGTAGTGCGGTGCTGCAGGCCGCTGTCTTTCTGACGCAGCAGCCGTTATGTTACAGCGTTAAACATGCAGTTTGTAGTGCGGTGCTGCAGGCCGCTGTCTTTCTGACGCAGCAGCCGTTATGTTACAACGTTAAACACGCAGTTTGTAGTGCGGTGCTGCAGGCCGCTGTCTTTCTGACGCAGCAGCCGTTATGTTACAACGTTAAACACGCAGTTTGTAGTGCGGTGCTGCAGGCCGCTGTCTTTCTGACGCAGCAGCCGTTATGTTACAACGTTAAACACGCAGTTTGTAGTGCGGTGCTGCAGGCCGCTGTCTTTCTGACGCAGCAGCCGTTATGTTACAACGTTAAACACGCAGTTTGTAGTGCGGTGCTGCAGGCCGCTGTCCTTCTGACGCAGCAGCCGTTATGTTACAACGTTAAACATGCAGTTTGTAGTGCGGTGCTGCAGGCCGCTGTCCTTCTGACGCAGCAGCCGTTATGTTACAACGTTAAACATGCAGTTTGTAGTGCGGTGCTGCAGGCCGCTGTCCTTCTGACGCAGCAGCCGTTATGTTACAACGTTAAACATGCAGTTTGTAGTGCGGTGCTGCAGGCCGCTGTCCTTCTGACGCAGCAGCCGTTATGTTACAACGTTAAACACGCAGTTTGTAGTGCGGTGCTGCAGGCCGCTGTCCTTCTGACGCAGCAGCCGTTATGTTACAACGTTAAACATGCAGTTTGTAGTGCGGTGCTGCAGGCCGCTGTCCTTCTGACGCAGCAGCCGTTATGTTACAACGTTAAACACGCAGTTTGTAGTGCGGTGCTGCAGGCCGCTGTCCTTCTGACGCAGCAGCCGTTATGTTACAACGTTAAACATGCAGTTTGTAGTGCGGTGCTGCAGGCCGCTGTCCTTCTGACGCAGCAGCCGTTATGTTACAACGTTAAACATGCAGTTTGTAGTGCGGTGCTGCAGGCCGCTCTACTTCTGACGCAGCAGCCGTTATGTTACAACGTTAAACACGCAGTTTGTAGTGCGGTGCTGCAGGCCGCTGTCTTTCTGACGCAGCAGCCGTTATGTTACAACGTTAAACACGCAGTTTGTAGTGCGGTGCTGCAGGCCGCTGTCCTTCTGACGCAGCAGCCGTTATGTTACAACGTTAAACATGCAGTTTGTAGTGCGGTGCTGCAGGCCGCTCTACTTCTGACGCAGCAGCCGTTATGTTACAACGTTAAACATGCAGTTTGTAGTGCGGTGCTGCAGGCCGCTGTCCTTCTGACGCAGCAGCCGTTATGTTACAACGTTAAACATGCAGTTTGTAGTGCGGTGCTGCAGGCCGCTGTCCTTCTGACGCAGCAGCCGTTATGTTACAACGTTAAACATGCAGTTTGTAGTGCGGTGCTTCAGGCCGCTGTCCTTCTGACGCAGCAGCCGTTATGTTACAACGTTAAACATGCAGTTTGTAGTGCGGTGCTGCAGGCCGCTCTACTTCTGACGCAGCAGCCGTTATGTTACAACGTTAAACATACAGTTTGTAGTGCGGTGCTGCAGGCCGCTCTACTTCTGACGCAGCAGCCGTTATGTTACAACGTTAAACATGCAGTCATTCCTAAATAAGAAACAGCGCTCCGAATGTGCGTAAAATGAAGATAGTCCGTCTTATCCGTGCCTTGCTCTTAGCGCACAGTCGTTGTGCCATAGTGCGCATGTTTGTGGGCAAAGATCTGTCTCAGCACGTGTAAGTGTCAATTTATTTATTGCATGAACTACATTGAGGCCTAAATAAATGACAGACGTTTGGTTATGACAGCAGACCTAATGCCTCCTTCTCAGTAATGTTGCTGTCGTTATTGTGGCGTGACACTAGTGAAAATTACACGCCAGCTGCAATAGCAATGAAATGTTGCTAATCATAACACACTTGGAGCGTTAGCGATAGGCTCATAATAGCCTGTATTGCGGCAACATTATTGTGTTGGTGTTGATGGTAATTGTGACGGTGTTGATGGTAATTGCTTATGATAAAGAGAGAGATATACGTAAATGTATGAATGTGTGATTGGATTAAGGTAGTCTGAGTTGTTGCTCCGAGTAGAAGGTTTGTTGATTCCAGAACCTTGACCATGGACGCAGCAGTTCGTTCGAAACGTCGGCAATCAGTGCCCCTGCCCCCCACCAGACCGCAGTCCTTAACACCAACACTGTGTAAACCTCAAATTTCGCATGCAAAATTTAAATTGTATTTATTTCGATTAGCCAGCAGTTTCCAGTTTCTCGTGCACCTTATCTCGTTTAAACAGTTTCCAGTTTCTCATGCACCTTATCTCGTTTAAACAGTTTCCAGTTTCTCGTGCACCTTATCTCGTTTAAACAGTTTCCAGTTTCTCGTGCACCTTATCTCGTTTAAACAGTTTCCAGTTTCTCGTGCACCTTTTCTCGTTTAAACAGTTTCCAGTTTCTCGTGCACCTTATCTCGTTTAAACAGTTTCCAGTTTCTCGTGCACCTTATCTCGTTTAAACAGTTTCCAGTTTCTCGTGCACCTTATCTCGTTTAAACAGTTTCCAGTTTCTCGTGCACCTTATCTCGTTTAAAACAGTTTCCAGTTTCTTCATGTTCACACCGCGCACATTCTTACAGCCATCACATCAACCAACTCATGCAGTTAATAAAATACATTCATGAGCTATTACAAAACCCCTACATGTTTCGACACCGAGGTGCCATCTTCAGGGGACCGTTCAGTACAAAGCAATGTAGATCCAACACACCAATTTAGTTATTATGTCGTTTTTACAGAAGTGAGTAAAATATGAAACAATAAAATTCTGAAATACATAAATTAATAACCATATATCCGCAATGTTGCAATATTAACAGCACTCAAAGTGTTACAAATACGCCGTTCCAGGTACAGCAGCTGTTTACAACTGTACTATCGTGCATACAAACATCTGTGTCGATCGCATGTATCTTGTCAAGTGGTGAGGTGTACTGACGCAGGTGCTGTGCGTGTCTTGTCTTGCGTGGCGCAGGAAAGCCGTCAGATCATATGGTACCCGAACGTATGACCAAGATTCAAACCTAAGACCTTCTGAGTACGCAGAAGAGTATTAACGGCCCTGAAGTAACGCTTGGCTGGTGCTGCCTTAGTAGGGTTAGCGAGCATCTGAGGAAAACAGAACTACAAACATACACTCGCCACTGTTTGTCAAGGCCAGACAGACACTAATGACAGAACATTACTCTCAGTCTGTCTTAATGGGAGAATATTCACGTGATAGAAATCTGACAACATTGCTCTAAGTCTCTACACGGAAAGCCCATCAGCAGACCTCAAAACGTCTGACCTACAGTAGCTTTTAATATTTCAATAAATTACTCCAAAAGCCTGCAGTGCGGAACGCCTGCTTTTACAAGCAGGTGGGATTATGTGTTTAAAATACACTGCTTCTGCGTGTTTGTGTGTCTGTCTGTCTGTCCGTTGAATTAAAGAGACGGTAAATGTTGCAGGCAGAAACTGATTTACTCTAAAATCTATATGCTGCTTCACACAAAAATTTAAACACGAAAATAAACGTGAATTATACAGGGCATACACAAAAGAATGGTGCGGTTTTAAAAGTGAGTAAAAAATTTATGTCTCACATTACACGGGCACAACATACACCGTCAGCGGCGGCAAATGTCCAAGTTTCTCATGCGCTACCAGCAGTTCGCTTCTCATGCTTACTGCGTGGAATGTACGAGTGCTTCTCAATCGTGTTCTTCCACAGCGCTGGATCGGATGTGCTGCTGCAAATGGAGACAAGAACCTTCTCCCTTGGCCACCCCGTTCGCCAGATCTTACACCGTGCGATTTCTTTCTTTAAGGGTTCGTTAAAGACAGCGTTTATGTACCACCATTGCCCACGTCCATCCATGAAATTCGTGATCGGATAACGCATGCACTGCAGGCCATTACAGCGGACATGCTACACCGGGTCTGGGATGAGTTTGATTACCGTGTGGATGTGTGTCGTGTGACCCAGGGTGCACACATTGAAGGATTGTAATTACCAAATGAGAAACTTGGACAGTTGCCGCCGCTGACGGTGTATGTTGTGCCCGTGTAAGGTGAGAAATACATTTTTTATTCACTTTTGAAACCGCACCATTCTTTTGTGTATGCTCTGTATTTAAAAAGTCAGCTCGTACCGCGCAGTAAACACACTCCGTCTCAGTTACACAAATCAGTCAGTTAATGCTGTAAGGTGAAATAATCGCTGTTTGTTCTGAGATCCACACAAAACACATAAATACAGTCCGTACCGCGCAGTAAACACACTCCGTCTCAGTTATACAAACCAGTCAGTTAATGTTGTACAGTGAAATAATCGCTGTTTGTTCTGACATCCACACAAAAACACATAAATACAGTCCGTACCGCGCAGTAAACACACTCCGTCTCAGTTACACAAATCAGTCAGTTAATGCTGTAAGGTGAAATAATCGCTGTTTGTTCTGAGATCCACACAAAACACATAAATACAGTCCGTACCGCGCAGTAAACACACTCCGTCTCAGTTACACAAATCAGTCAGTTAATGCTGTAAGGTGAAATAATCGCTGTTTGTTCTGAGATCCACACAAAACACATAAATACAGTCCGTACCGCGCAGTAAACACACTCCGTCTCAGTTACACAAATCAGTCAGTTAATGCTGTAAGGTGAAATAATCGCTGTTTGTTCTGAGATCCATACAAAACACATAAATACAGTCCGTACCGCGCAGTAAACACACTCCGTCTCAGTTACACAAATCAGTCAGTTAATGCTGTAAGGTGAAATAATCGCTGTTTGTTCTGAGATCCACACAAAACACATAAATACAGTCCGTACCGCGCAGTAAACACACTCCGTCTCAGTTATACAAACCAGTCAGTTAATGCTGTACAGTGAAATAATCGCTGTTTGTTCTGAGATCCACACAAAACACATAAATACGCTGTGTGGGCAGAACGTAGAATTTGTGAATGTTAAACACGTTGGTACATATAGTAACCACTGACCCTTAACACTGCCAACAACGGCACAGTGTAACCTTGCTATTATGATGAGAGTTTTTTGAAACTGATTCTACGTTTTTCAGTGTCTTTGCTTCTTTCTTTAGAAATGTCAGTACTGCCTGCCTATAAGCCTATATTGTGGCCTATATTTAGTTAATACAAGAACAAAAGAAACGTAATCCCGCACAAATAACGCCGTAAGCAGCACTCTAACAGTCCACTTCTGAACTCAACAAACTGCTTGTCACATGCAAAGTTCGCTTTGGTGCACAGCAATGTTCGTTGAACGTACTGCTTGGTTTCTCTGTCCTCCCACTTGCTATTCCGCTACATTTCTTGTTTCCTTTATTGCTATTTATATCTGATGATTACTTGCCTCCTAATTATTTTGTTTCCTTGTGCGTGAGTGAATCCCTGGGGAGATGAAAGGAACCAACCGGGCCCTAATTATCGTGCAGGCTTCGCGTTTGCCGTTCTAACAGCAAGGCCAGCGAGCGGACACTTGGGTGGGCAGCTGGTGGGTTTTGAAGCAGCACTTCGATACTTGGGTGGGCAGATGGGCGATTCCAGGCTTTGTAATATCGGAGATTGATTGTCATTGTTTAAGACTTCGAGAAGTCCCAACGTTGCATTTGACAGCCAGATTTATTTTTGCCTTTTTGTATATAATTCCGATAAAGTAACAGCAAATGATGCCGACGCACATCGAGCTGTTCTGAAGCATAAGAAGCAGCCGGAGCTTTCGCTTGCTTGTGTTCCTCTCGTTTTAGGCTTGTCCTGTAGTACACGTCACGAACTGTCATTTCGCCGTTAAATAGCCGTTAAGAGCGTTCCGGAGTCAGTTTGGACGCAGTGGCAAACAAGAGTCCTAGGCTCTATCAAGAACAGAACTCGACAGTGATGTTACTGGCGGTATTACGAATATCATAATGTATCTGTGGGTACACGGGCCGGGATAGCTCAGTTGGTATAGTGACTTGCTACGGGCTGGACGTTCCGGGGATCGAATCCCGGTGGCGACGAGGTTTTTCGGAGCCTTCCAGACCGGCCTTGGGGTCTACCCAGCCTCCTATACAATGGGTACCGGGTCTCTTTCCCGGGGGTAAAGCGGCCGGGGCGTGGAGTTGACCACCCACCCCCATCTAGCGCCGAGGTTAAAGAAAGAGTAGAGCTATACCTCTACTCCCCCTCTGGGCCTTCGTGGCATGTTACAGGGTGAACTTTACCTTTACCTGTGGCTACCAACTGTCATATTGCGTATTGCTGTAGTCAGTAACAACTGTAGTGTTTAAAGCAGCAGCACCCTGTCAGTCTAACGCAGCGAGCAACACGTCAGTTTGCACCTACTGTCCTCACTGTCACTAATGACGGTAAGACATAACACTGATGTAACTGTGTAAATAAGTGTGACAGTGTGTGTCTGTGTAATATTGGCCGTGCCATGGCTCAGGCGGTCAGTCGCCGGCCTCTGTCCACGGAAGCCCGGGTTGAATCCCATTCAGTCCATGTGAGATTTGTGGTGAACAAAGTGGCACTGGGACAGGTTTTTCCCCGAGTACTTCGGTTTTCCCCTGTCGATTTCATTCCACCGTTGCTCCATTACTTGGAAAAATGAAAAAAACTGATCATCTTTCTCATCATCTTTATCACAGTGCTGCACAATAAGCCATAAGACTGCGGTGCGTCCGTAGCTTGTGCTGCGGGGCCCTTCTCCAAAAATAATGTATGTAATACGTATGTAATACACGCTGCAGCAGTGGCAGTGTAAGTTCTGGTGAGCGGGACAGCGTCATTCAGTGGGTCTGCACCAGATGGCTCTGATGGTCCGGAGTTTGACGGTAGCGTAGTTAAGATGACGTACATTACTGCTTTTTTGTTATTTGTTACCGTTAAAAGTGAATTTAATATGATTATTATTCACTGCGCGCAGTATTGCATAATAACCAACGTAATGCACAATGTCAGTTTATTGTACTTCGTGTTATATAGTTACTGATTGCTGTATAGTCTCCCTGATGATGATCTATTAAAGATCGAAACATGTTGGAGATTGTAAAGTTTTAATTCTAGAATTACACATTTACATTGTACATTTATTTGGTTATAATAATAAACGTCATAAATTACTAATTTTGCTTAATGAACATGTAATACGAGATGGGTGCAATGTGTAGCATGCACGGGATAACATAAATTACGAATTTTGGATTGAAAATCGTCGGGTTACATTAAATCAGTGACTTTATTCAGAATTTCATTTCAAAGTACACCCTGTAGCAATAAGGCCGTGCCACGGCTCAGGCGGTCAGTCGCCGGCCTCTCACCACGGAGGCCCGGGTTCGATCCCAGGTCAAGTCCATGTGAGATTTGTGGTGGACAAAGTGGCACTGGGACAGGTTTTTCTCCGAGTTGTCGGTTTTCCCCTGTCAATTTCATTCCACTGGTGCTCCATTAATTGTAAAAATTTGTAAAAAAAACTGCTTATCTTCATCATAGGGGTTGCACAAAAAACCTTAAGGCTGTGGTGCGAGGGCCCTTCATCACAAACGAAAAAAAAACACCCTGTAGCAATAGCGGCATAGCAGTCTGCTCATTGCGGTCTGTACTTTAGCCTGGTGTAAACAGTGCCACTGTAATTGTGTATTGGTAACGACATATTGGAAGTAATTGAGACACAGTGGTTGAGATTACAAGCAACACCATGAAATATTGGTGGAATGGTGTATAATTAGTGTCACAATGTTAATGGACTGACAGCGATGCTGAAGAAATACGTGCAACTGTGTGCACAGACACTGGACGTGCTCTGATGGATTCATTAGTAATTGAATGTAGGGTTCCTGTGGCCGGAGTGTAAAGACAGACATTGGAAGTGCTCTGATGGATTCATTAGTAATTGAATGTAGGGTTCCTGTGGCCGGAGTGTAAAGACAGACATTGGAAGTGCTCTGATGGATTCATTAGTAATTGAATGTAGGGTTCCTGTGGCCGGAGTGTAAAGACAGACATTGGAAGTGCTCTGATGGATTCATTAGTAATTGAATGTAGGGTTCCTGTGGCCGGAGTGTAAAGACAGACATTGGAAGTGCTCTGATGGATTCATTAGTAATTGAATGTAGGGTTCCTGTGGCCGGAGTGTAAAGACAGACATTGGAAGTGCTCTGATGGATTCATTAGTAATTTGATGTAGGGTTCCTGTGGCCGGAGTGTAAAGACAGACATTGGAAGTGCTCTGATGGATTCATTAGTAATTGAATGTAGGGTTCCTGTGGCCGGAGTGTAAAGACAGACATTGGAAGTGCTCTGATGGATTCATTAGTAATTTGATGTAGGGTTCCTGTGGCCGGAGTGTAAAGACAGACACTGGACGTGCTCTGATGGATTCATTAGTAATTGAATGTAGGGTTCCTGTGGCCGGAGTGTAAAGACAGACATTGGAAGTGCTCTGATGGATTCATTAGTAATTTGATGTAGGGTTCCTGTGGCCGGAGTGTAAAGACAGACATTGGACGTGCTCTGATGGATTCATTAGTAATTGAATGTAGGGTTCCTGTGGCCGGAGTGTAAAGACAGACATTGGAAGTGCTCTGATGGATTCATTAGTAATTTGATGTAGGGTTCCTGTGGCCGGAGTGTAAAGACAGACATTGGAAGTGCTCTGATGGATTCATTAGTAATTTAATGTAGGGTTCCTGTGGCCGGAGTGTAAAGACAGACATTGGACGTGTTCTGATGGATTCGTTATTAATTTGATGTAGGGTTCCTGTGGTCGGAGTGTAAAGACAGACATTGGACGTGTTCTGATGGATTCATTAGTAATTTAATGTAGGTTCCTGTGGCCGGAGTGTAAAGACAGACATTGGACGTGTTCTGATGGATTCATTAGTATTGAATGTAGGGTTCCTGTGGCCGGAGTGTAAAGACAGATATTGGACGTGCTCTGATGGATTCATTAGTAATTGAATGTAGGGTTCCTGTGGCCGGAGTGTAAAGACAGACATTGGAAGTGCTCTGATGGATTCATTAGTAATTGAATGTAGGGTTCCTGTGGCCGGAGTGTAAAGACAGACATTGGAGTGTTCTGATGGATTCATTAGTAATTTAATGTAGGGTTCCTGTGGCCGGAGTGTAAAGACAAACATTGGACGTGTTCTGATGGATTCATTAGTAATTTGATGTAGGGTTCCTGTGGCCGGAGTGTAAAGACAGACATTGGACGTGTTCTGATGGATTCATTAGTAATTGAATGTAGGGTTCCTGTGGCCGGAGTGTAAAGACAGATATTGGACGTGCTCTGATGGATTCATTAGTAATTGAATGTAGGGTTCCTGTGGCCGGAGTGTAAAGACAGACATTGGAAGTGCTCTGATGGATTCATTAGTAATTGAATGTAGGGTTCCTGTGGCCGGAGTGTAAAGACAGACATTGGAAGTGCTCTGATGGATTCATTAGTAATTTGATGTAGGGTTCCTGTGGGCCGGAGTGTAAAGACAGACATTGGACGTGCTCTGATGGATTCATTAGTAATTGAATGTAGGGTTCCTGTGGCCGGAGTGTAAAGACAGACATTGGAAGTGCTCTGATGGATTCATTAGTAATTTGATGTAGGGTTCCTGTGGCCGGAGTGTAAAGACAGATATTGGACGTGCTCTGATGGATTCATTAGTAATTGAATGTAGGGTTCCTGTGGCCGGAGTGTAAAGACAGACATTGGAAGTGCTCTGATGGATTCATTAGTAATTGAATGTAGGGTTCCTGTGGCCGGAGTGTAAAGACAGACATTGGAAGTGCTCTGATGGATTCATTAGTAATTTGATGTAGGGTTCCTGTGGCCGGAGTGTAAAGACAGACATTGGAAGTGCTCTGATGGATTCATTAGTAATTGAATGTAGGGTTCCTGTGGCCGGAGTGTAAAGACAGACATTGGAAGTGCTCTGATGGATTCATTAGTAATTTGATGTAGGGTTCCTGTGGCCGGAGTGTAAAGACAGACACTGGACGTGCTCTGATGGATTCATTAGTAATTGAATGTAGGGTTCCTGTGGCCGGAGTGTAAAGACAGACATTGGAAGTGCTCTGATGGATTCATTAGTAATTTGATGTAGGGTTCCTGTGGCCGGAGTGTAAAGACAGACATTGGACGTGCTCTGATGGATTCATTAGTAATTGAATGTAGGGTTCCTGTGGCCGGAGTGTAAAGACAGACATTGGAAGTGCTCTGATGGATTCATTAGTAATTTGATGTAGGGTTCCTGTGGCCGGAGTGTAAAGACAGACATTGGAAGTGCTCTGATGGATTCATTAGTAATTTAATGTAGGGTTCCTGTGGCCGGAGTGTAAAGACAGACATTGGACGTGTTCTGATGGATTCGTTATTAATTTGATGTAGGGTTCCTGTGGTCGGAGTGTAAAGACAGACATTGGACGTGTTCTGATGGATTCATTAGTAATTTAATGTAGGGTTCCTGTGGCCGGAGTGTAAAGACAGACATTGGACGTGTTCTGATGGATTCATTAGTAATTTAATGTAGGGTTCCTGTGGCCGGAGTGTAAAGACAGACATTGGACGTGTTCTGATGGATTCATTAGTAATTTGATGTAGGGTTCCTGTGGCCGGAGTGTAAAGACAGACATTGGACGTGTTCTGATGGATTCATTAGTAATTGAATGTAGGGTTCCTGTGGCCGGAGTGTAAAGACAGATATTGGACGTGCTCTGATGGATTCATTAGTAATTGAATGTAGGGTTCCTGTGGCCGGAGTGTAAAGACAGACATTGGAAGTGCTCTGATGGATTCATTAGTAATTGAATGTAGGGTTCCTGTGGCCGGAGTGTAAAGACAGACATTGGAAGTGCTCTGATGGATTCATTAGTAATTTGATGTAGGGTTCCTGTGGCCGGAGTGTAAAGACAGACATTGGACGTGCTCTGATGGATTCATTAGTAATTGAATGTAGGGTTCCTGTGGCCGGAGTGTAAAGACAGACATTGGAAGTGCTCTGATGGATTCATTAGTAATTTGATGTAGGGTTCCTGTGGCCGGAGTGTAAAGACAGATATTGGACGTGCTCTGATGGATTCATTAGTAATTGAATGTAGGGTTCCTGTGGCCGGAGTGTAAAGACAGACATTGGAAGTGCTCTGATGGATTCATTAGTAATTTGATATAGGGTTCCTGTGGCCGGAGTGTAAAGACAGACATTGGAAGTGCTCTGATGGATTCATTAGTAATTTAATGTAGGGTTCCTGTGGCCGGAGTGTAAAGACAGACATTGGACGTGTTCTGATGGATTCGTTATTAATTTGATGTAGGGTTCCTGTGGTCGGAGTGTAAAGACAGACATTGGACGTGTTCTGATGGATTCATTAGTAATTTAATGTAGGGTTCCTGTGGCCGGAGTGTAAAGACAGACATTGGACGTGTTCTGATGGATTCATTAGTAATTTAATGTAGGGTTCCTGTGGCCGGAGTGTAAAGACAGACATTGGACGTGCTCTGATGGATTCGTTATTAATTTGATGTAGGGTTCCTGTGGCCGGAGTGTAAAGACAGACATTGGACGTGTTCTGATGGATTCGTTATTAATTTGATGTAGGGTTCCTGTGGTCGGAGTGTAAAGACAGACATTGGACGTGTTCTGATGGATTCATTAGTAATTTAATGTAGGGTTCCTGTGGCCGGAGTGTAAAGACAGACATTGGACGTGTTCTGATGGATTCATTAGTAATTTAATGTAGGGTTCCTGTGGCCGGAGTGTAAAGACAGACATTGGACGTGTTCTGATGGATTCATTAGTAATTTGATGTAGGGTTCCTGTGGCCGGAGTGTAAAGACAGACATTGGACGTGTTCTGATGGATTCATTAGTAATTTAATGTAGGGTTCCTGTGGCCAGAGTGTAAAGACAGACATTGGACGTGTTCTGATGGATTCATTAGTAATTTAATGTAGGGTTCCTGTGGCCGGAGTGTAAAGACAGACATTGGAAGTGCTCTGATGGATTCATTAGTAATTTAATGTAGGGTTCCTGTGGCCGGAGTGTAAAGTCAGACATTGGAAGTGCTCTGATGGATTCATTAGTAATTGAATGTAGGGTTCCTGTGGCCGGAGTGTAAAGACAGACATTGGAAGTGCTCTGATGGATTCATTAGTAATTTGATGTAGGGTTCCTGTGGCCGGAGTGTAAAGACAGACATTGGACGTGCTCTGATGGATTCATTAGTAATTTGATGTAGGGTTCCTGTGGTCGGAGTGTAAAGACAGACATTGGAAGTGCTCTGATGGATTCATTAGTAATTTGATGTAGGGTTCCTGTGGTCGGAGTGTAAAGACAGACATTGGACGTGCTCTGATGGATTCATTAGTAATTTGATGTAGGGTTCCTGTGGTCGGAGTGTAAAGACAGACATTGGAAGTGCTCTGATGGATTCATTAGTAATTTGATGTAGGGTTCCTGTGGTCGGAGTGTAAAGACAGACATTGGAAGTGCTCTGATGGATTCATTAGTAATTTGATGTAGGGTTCCTGTGGTGGGAGTGTAAAGACAGACATTGGAAGTGCTCTGATGGATTCATTAGTAATTTAATGTAGGGTTCCTGTGGCCAGAGTGTAAAGACAGACCGCACTGACTGCGATAGACGGCTGGCCGCCAGCCGGCACGTCTCTAGAGGAGGGTCCAGGTGACATCTGTCTTCCTTACAGGTGTCCTTGAGCCTGGGAAGCAATAAGTAAGACAGGACTTGGCCGTGCCATGGCTCAGGCGGTTAGTCGCCCTCCTCTCACCGCAGAGGCCATGGTTCGACCCCGGGTCAGTCCATGTGGGGTTTGTGGTGGACAAAGTGGCACTGGGACAGGTTTTTCTCCGAGTTGTCGGTTTTCCCCTGTCAATTTCATTCCACTGGTGCTCCATTACTTGTAAAACTTGGTAAAAAAAACTGCTCATCTTCATCATAGGGGTTGCACAAGAAGCCTTAAGGCTGCGGTGCGTCCGTAGCATCTGCTGCGGGGCCCTTCACCATGTAAAAATAAAAGACAGGACTTGTGTAGTGCTGCACTTTAAAGGTTATCCAGCGGTAGTCAGTTGTAACGACTGCTGTTCACAATATTGTCAGCCACACGTTACAGCATCCACTCACTCCCGAACGTGACATACAGGGTCATTATTGCATCTGAAAACTATCAGTTACTGTGTTATACTTGTGCCCGAGACTTTGGCCCTAATTATTTTTGTACCAAAAACACCCTGAATTTCACATTATATTCTCCGTTCATTCTGATGTCAAATAACAATTTAAAAAAAAACCAACAAACGCACTGTATTTCCACAAGTATAGTCTAATGCCCTACATGTTTCGGCTTTACCAAGCCATCGTCAGGGGGTCCAAGGTTTACATATACTTAACATCACACATAAACTAATCTTGTTTTATGTGTGATATATGTTATGTTACTGGACGAAAATAATGTATGTTCAGTACATGTAAACCTTGGACCCCCTGACGATGGCTTGGTAAAGCCGAAACATATGTAGGGGCATTTGACTATACTTGTGGAAATACAGTGTGTTTGTTGGTTTTTTTTAATTTGTGATTTGACCCTGAATGAGTATAGGGTGGAAATAGAAGCCCTTCCATTGACCTCTCATTGGTATCACTTGTGTCCTACTTTGTACACACATGTTCTATAAAACTAGGCTGTATTTCCTAAATTACGTTCTGATGAGATGTGGGAATCAGGATAGTACAGGGTGTACATTGCGATGCTTCCCATTCTGCAATTTTTCTCAGGCCTTCAGTTACCTCCTGCGACTTTAAATCCAAATACTCTGCCTGTGATGCACAGACACCTGCAGGCTGTGATGCACAGACACCTGCAGGCTGTGTTGTTCTGCGTGTAGAAATAGGGACAGTGTGTACGAACACATTGAATGATGCGAGCCGAGCTATAAAATCAGCTTAGTCACGCTAACAGTATAATTAAGGTCGTTTTCTACTCAGCATTAGCTCTCGTAACGTCTGCATTTAGTGTATTTTCTAAATTTTACGCTTTTCAGAAATGCTGTTAATAAACTTTCTTATCACGCTCCGTCTAACCGTTTTAAACACGAAAATTAAGCAATTATATTTAAAGACTGAGTCCGTACCGCGCAGTAAACACACCCGTCTCAGTTATACAAACCAGTCAGTTAATGTTGTACAGTGAAATAATCGCTGTTTGTTCTCAGATCCCACACAAACACACAAATACAGTCCGTACCGCGCAGTAAACACACTCCGTCTCAGTTATACAAACCAGTCAGTTAATGTTGTACAGTGAAATAATCGCTGTTTTTCTGAGATCCACACAAAACACATAAATACAGTCCGTACCGCTCAGTAAACACACTCCGTCTCAGTTATACAAACCAGTCAGTTAATGTTGTACAGTGAAATAATCGCTGTTTGTTCTCAGATCCACACAAAACACACAAATACAGTCCGTACCGCGCAGTAAACACACTCCGTCTCGGTTATACAAACCAGTCAGTTAATGTTGTACAGTGAAATAATCGCTGTTTGTTCTGAGATCCACACAAAACACATAAATACAGTCCGTACCGCGCAGTAAACACACTCCGTCTCAGTTATACAAACCAGTCAGTTAATGCTGTACAGTGAAATAATCGCTGTTTGTTCTGAGATCCACACAAAACACATAAATACAGTCCGTACCGCGCAGTAAACACACTCCGTCTCAGTTATACAAACCAGTCAGTTAATGCTGTACAGTGAAATAATCGCTGTTTGTTCTGAGATCCACACAAAACACATAAATACAGTCCGTACCGCGCAGTAAACACACTCCGTCTCAGTTATACAAACCAGTCAGTTAATGCTGTACAGTGAAATAATCGCTGTTTGTTCTGAGATCCACACAAAACACATAAATACACTGTGTGGGCAGAACGTAGAATTTCTGAATATTAAACCTGGTGGTACATAAAGTAACCACTAGTTTTTCCCCCATTAATGGTACTTTACAGCCTGGCATTTGGTTATGTAGAAAAAGTTTCTTTTTTAGGAATATGTTTTTACTGAAATTTTTAAATTATTCAGGCTTGTTTGACCTTCGTGCCTCTCACTGACACGTGTAACAAACTGCAGTTTTAGAAACGCAAAGCCGAGGCAATACAGGATATATCCGGTTAAAGACGATACGTTACGCATTACTCAATTTAGCACCACGCCACAAAAATTATTGGGAAGTAGAGATATACCTCCACGCATTTTTAACCTCTTTACTACATGGAAGTGAGTGACCAGCTTCACGCCCGGCCGCTTTAACCTCTCAGAAAGAGCCCCATTACCGTTTGGTTTGGAGACAGTGTGGATTGCACAGCTAGTCTGTACTCGATGTCCGATCATCCATCAGCCAGACAGTTACAGTCTTGCGGACTTATTCACATTATTTTAAGTTCCTTTATCGTTGAAAGTTCGTAAGTTTTGTAATGGCTGTTGGCCCCAACATGAGAACAGACACGTGAGGATGCATGTTAAAGGAACTTCAGTGTGGCGTTAAACAAAGCGCTCTAATGGCACCGCTAGTTTTGTTTTGTACAGGATGGCGTTAAACAAAGCGCTCTAATGGCACCGCTAGTTTTGTTTTGTACAGGGTGGCGTTAAACAAAGCGCTGTAATGGCACCGCTAGTTTTGTTTTGTACAGGGTGGCGTTAAACAAAGCGCTCTAATGGCACCGCTAGTTTTGTTTTGTACAGGATGGCGTTAAACAAAGCGCTCTAATGGCACCGCTAGTTTTGTTTTGTACAGGGTGGCGTTAAACAAGCGCTCTAATGGCACCGCTAGTTTTGTTTTGTACAGGGTGGCGTTAAAACAAAGCGCTCTAATGGCACCGCTAGTTTTGTTTTGTACAGGGTGGCGTTAAACAAAGCGCTGTAATGGCACCGCTAGTTTTGTTTTGTACAGGGTGGCATTAAACAAAGCGCTGTAATGGCACCGCTAGTTTTGTTTTGTACAGGGTGGCGTTAAACAAAGCGCTGTAATGGCACCGCTAGTTTTGTTTTGTACAGGGTGGCGTTAAACAAAGCGCTGTAATGGCACCGCTAGTTTTGTTTTGTACAGGGTGGCGTTAAACAAAGCGCTCTAATGGCACCGCTAGTTTTGTTTTGTGCAGGGTGGCGTTAAACAGAGCGCTCTAATGGCACCGCTAGTTTTGTTTTGTACAGGGTGGCGTTAAACAAAGCGCTGTAATGGCACCGCTAGTTTTGTTTTGTACATGGTGGGGTTAAACAAAGCGCTCTGATGGCACAGCTAGTTTTGTTTTGTACAGGGTGGCGCATAAGTCACTTGACACTTTTGTACAGGGTGGCGCATAAGTCACTTGACATTGGATGTTTAATATTTTGCGTCTAGTGTCACGTGACTTCTGTATATTCATTTATTTAAATCAGAAGGTTAGCAAATTTTTTTTTTGTATCGTGCATTTTATCCTACGTCTAAATGAACCAATAAATGCACATGTACATTTTATGTTATTCATACCGTACATTTTATTATTATTTTGGTTTTATCCGACAAATGTACACTTGTATATTTTGTTATTCAGTACATATATTTTATTCATCTCCAATTAAATATATGTATTGAATAATAAAAAATAAAAGTGTACATTTGTCGGATAAAACCAAAATTTAAAAAAACGCATTTGTTGGTTGATTTAGCTTTAAAAGGTTAGCAATTTATCTGTTTGTGAGTTCTGTCTTGTTACGACACACTGCAGTTTATGTCTGTCAGTTCTGTCTTGTTACGACACACTGCAGTTTATGTCTGTCAGTTCTGTCTTGTTACGACACACTGCAGTTTATGTCTGTCAGTTCCGTCTTGTTACGACACACTGCAGTTTATGTCTGTCAGTTCTGTCTTGTTACGACACACTGCAGTTTATGTCTGTCAGTTCTGTCTTGTTACGACACACTGCAGTTTATGTCTGTCAGTTCCGTCTTGTTACGACACACTGCAGTTTATGTCTGTCAGTTCTGTCTTGTTACGACACACTGCAGTTTATGTCTGTCAGTTCTGTCTTGTTACGACACACTGCAGTTTATGTCTGTCAGTTCTGTCTTGTTACGACACACTGCAGTTTATGTCTGTCAGTTCCGTCTTGTTACGACACACTGCAGTTTATGTCTGTCAGTTCCGTCTTGTTACGACACACTGCAGTTTATGTCTGTCAGTTCTGTCTTGTTACGACACACTGCAGTTTATGTCTGTCAGTTCTGTCTTGTTACGACACACTGCAGTTTATGTCTGTCAGTTCCGTCTTGTTACGACACACTGCAGTTTATGTCTGTCAGTTCCGTCTTGTTACGACACACTGCAGTTTATGTCTGTCAGTTCTGTCTTGTTACGACACACTGCAGTTTATGTCTGTCAGTTCCGTCTTGTTACGACACACTGCAGTTTATGTCTGTCAGTTCTGTCTTGTTACGACACATTGCAGTTTATGTCTGTCAGTTCTGTCTTGTTACGACACATTGCAGTTTATGTCTGTCAGTTCTGTCTTGTTACGACACACTGCAGTTTATGTCTGTCAGTTCTGTCTTGTTACGACACACTGCAGTTTATGTCTGTCAGTTCTCTCTTGTTACGACACACTGCAGTTTATGTCTGTCAGTTCTGTCTTGTTAAGACACACTGCAGTTTATGTCTGTCAGTTCTGTCTTGTTACGACACACTGCAGTTTATGTCTGTCAGTTCTGTCTTGTTACGACACACTGCAGTTTATGTCTGTCAGTTCTGTCTTGTTACGACACACTGCAGTTTATGTCTGTCAGTTCTGTCTTGTTACGACACACTGCAGTTTATGTCTGTCAGTTCTGTCTTGTTACGACACACTGCAGTTTTCTAAAACTGACAGCAGTAAGTTTAAGCAGGTAGAAATTATTTCAAAATCTGAGGTAAGGTTCATAAAATGGACTGCGATATGTGATATTTTTTGACGTAAAAGTCTTACATTTCGGTACACACAGGTGGGTCACCTCGGCGCTGTTTTGACGTAAAACGTCTTACGTTTCGGTACACACAGGTGGGTCACCTCGGCGCTGTTTTGACGTAAAACGTCTTACATTTCGGTACACATAGGTGGGTCACCTCTGCGCTGTTTAGACGTAAAACGTCTTACATTTCGGTACACACAGGTGGGTCACCTCTGCGCTGTTTTGACGTAAAACGTCTTACATTTCGGTACACATAGGTGGGTCACCTCTGCGCTGTTTTGACGTAAAACGTCTTACATTTCGGTACACACAGGTGGGTCACCTCGGCGCTGTTTTGACGTAAAACGTCTTACATTTCGGTACACACAGGTGGGTCACCTCTGCGCTGTTTTGACGTAAAACGTCTTACATTTCGGTACACATAGGTGGGTCACCTCTGCGCTGTTTTGAAGTAAAACGTCTTACATTTCGGTACACACAGGTGGGTCACCTCGGCGCTGTTTTGACGTAAAACGTCTTACATTTCGGTACACATAGGTGGGTTACCTCTGCGCTGTTTTGACGTAAAACGTCTTACATTTCGGTACACAAGGTGGGTCACCTCTGCGCTGTTTTGAAGTAAAACGTCTTACATTTCGGTACACACAGGTGGGTCACCTCGGCGCTGTTTTGACGTAAAACGTCTTACATTTCGGTACACATAGGTGGGTTACCTCTGCGCTGTTTTGACGTAAAACGTCTTACATTTCGGTACACATAGGTGGGTCACCTCTGCGCTGGTTTTGACGTAAAAGTCTTACATTTCGGTACACACAGGTGGGTCACCTCTGCGCTGTTTTGACGTAAAACGTCTTACATTTCGGTACACACAGGTGGGTCACCTCGCGCTGTTTTGACGTAAAACGTCTTACATTTCGGTACACACAGGTGGGTCACCTCTGCGCTGTTTTGACGTAAAACGTCTTACATTTCGGTACACAAGGTGGGTCACCTTGCGCTGTTTTGACGTAAAAGTCTTACATTTCGGTACACACAGGTGGGTCACCTCTGCGCTGTTTTGACGTAAAACGTCTTACATTTCGGTACACACAGGTGGGTCACCTCGGCGCTGTTTTGACGTAAAACGTCTTACATTTCGGTACACACAGGTGGGTCACCTTGGCGCTGTTTTGACGTAAAACGTCTTATATTTCGGTACACACAGGTGGGTCACCTCGGCGCTGTTTTGACGTAAAACGTCTTACATTTCGGTACACACATGTGGGTCACCTTGGCGCTGTTTTGACGTAAAAGTCTTACATTTCGGTTCACAGGTGGGTCACCTCTGCGCTGTTTTGACGTAAACGTCTTACATTTCGGTACACACAGGTGGGTCACCTCGGCGCTGTTTTGACGTAAAACGTCTTACATTTCGGTACACACAGGTGGGTCACCTCGGCGCTGTTTTGACGTAAAACGTCTTACATTTCGGTACACATAGGTGGGTCACCTCGGCGCTGTTTTGACGTAAAACGTCTTACATTTCGGTACACACAGGTGGGTCACCTCGGCGCTGTTTTGACGTAAAACGTCTTACATTTCGGTACACACAGGTGGGTAACCTCGGCGCTGTTTTGACGTAAAACGTCTTACATTTCGGTACACACAGGTGGGTCACCTCGGCTCTGTTTTATACAGGTTCACGATGCCGAGACTAGCTAACGCACAAAAGCAAGAAAACTACCGAAAACGGAAGGAGGGGGCAGAGGAGAGTTCACAGAGGCCGAAAAAAATTAGAAAAACAGCAGCGGAGTATCGCCAACATTCAACTTGTCGGCGTGACGTTTTACGTACAATTTGCGGTTCAGTCGTAGCTTGAAACACCGAAAATTTTTTTTACTCCGAATGGAAGTTGCTCATAGATGGCGCGCAGAGCAACTGCATACGGCACTGAGTATCGCGTTGCTTGGCTTCACACGCAAAGAACAAGTGTCGGAGCTACAAGTTCCGTCCGTCCGGAGGTCTACTTCCTGTTCATGTCATAACCTAAGTGTGAACTTTAGTAATATGAGTTCTAGTTAATATGAGTACTAGTTAATATGAGTACTAGTTAATATAAGTACTAGTTAATATGAGTACTAGTTAATATAAGTACTAGTTAATATGAGTACTAGTTAATATGAGTACTAGTTAATATGAGTACTAGTTAATATGAGTACTAGTTAATATGAGTACTAGTTAATATGGTACTAGTTAATATGAGTACTAGTTAATATGAGTACTAGTTAATATGAGTACTAGTTAATATAAGTACTAGTTAATATGAGTACTAGTTAATATAAGTACTAGTTAATATGAGTACTAGTTAATATGAGTACTAGTTAATATGAGTACTATAATTGATATAGTTAATATGAGTACTAGTTAATATGAGTTAATTACTAGTTAATATGAGTACTAGTTATGCGTGGTAGAAGACGTCACTGCCTCAAAAACAGATTGACTTGCGTGACTTAGGAAGGACACGTATGTGGAATATTTTGACAATTTGTTCCGCTGTCTAACATCAGATGTCTCTCCTCTCAATGTTTGTGCCTGTGTGTAATTATGAAGCCAAGTCCTTGGAGAGGCAGGTAGAAACAGGCAGGCAGATAGCATCTGAGAGTCGTGGCCCACCCATAATCCGACTAACGAACTTTTAAGAGCAGTTTCCAGAAGATGTTGACTGATTCAATTAACACGCGCGGTAACATTCCAGAACACGATTTTTTTTTCAATGGCTCGACAGCCCCTTGGGGGCCTAGGCCGCCTCATTTTTCGAGGCTTCACGATCACACACATTTGAGACACACCACACTCGGTAGGACTCCTCCGGACGAGTGATCAGCTCGTCGCAGAGACCTCTACCTGACAACACACAACAATCACAACAGACAGACATCCATGCCCCCGGTGGGATTCGAACCCACAATCCCAGTAGACAAGCGGCCGCAGACCGACGCCTTAGACCGCATGGTCACGGGATCGACTTCCAGAACACGATACCAAAGTACAATTAAAGACCTCGCTTTTCATTCCCCCTTGACGATTGCTCGATCAGCCGAACAAACAACAGAGCGGATAAAGATTCAAGTCTTCGGAGATGTGACACCGTGTAGACTGGTACTTTACCAGTCGACACGGTGTCACTTCCCAGAAGACATCGTTAGCGCCTCTGTGAGTAACTTTCATCTCTCAGCAGATCAGATGCTTTGTACCGAGGCTTGACGTATCGACGTGATTAGTTTGATTGATAGGAAAGACGTTTGTACAATACGAACTGTGTGCGACACCATCAGCTTCTCACAGTATCATACACCTTCACACACTTACAGAAAAGACAAACGTGGAGCGAAAATGGAGATAGCTTAAATCTTCGGTCTTCTGGGGTATTACGCGCCGTCGTGTGGTAATTGTTTACCGACGTTTCGGGACAACGTATCGGTCCCATCCTCATGGGTCAAGAGTCCTTTCCCACTCGGACTCTTGACCCGTGAGGATGGGACCGATACGTTATCCCGAAACGTCGGTAAACAATTATCACACGACGCCGCGTAATACCCCAGATTTTATCAACATCGCGGCGAAAGCCTGAAATCATGGAGACAGCTGCTTGCAGTTTGGATGAAGGCAAAAATAAAAATGATTTCTGCATAAAAATTTATATATATAAATACAGGGCATACACAAAAGAATGGTGCGGTTTCAATAGTGATTCCTATTGAAACCGCACCATTCTTTTGTGTATGCCCTGTATATAAGAAGTGTAACGACTTTTGAAGCATTACATTAAAAAGTGCGTAGACTGAATTTCGAAAAAATAATTATTTGAGTCTGCAAGTTACAGTCAGATATTTGTTACAGTTGTGTATGAAGAACTTAACGGCTGACATTTAAGTGGCTGTAGAACTGCTGGACGGAACTTTATGAAATTTCAGCGCGGGGAATTTTACGGCAGATTGTGGAGCTGTGTCCTGTTTAAAATCTAGCACCCAAAATAAAAATAAGTATCTTAAAATTCGATGCTGTATTTGACGGTTTATCGCTTCTTGTATCTTCAGTTCTTCCTACGGGCCTTAGAATTTACTGATTTATTCTACGCAAAATCTAATTTGTGTAACTTGCTGTATAGAGTACAGCATACAGCCTTTGTTAGTGGTGTAGACCTAAGTAACATAATAGAAACGTCAATTGACTATTGTACTCATTTGTCAAACCAAACGACTCTTCTATAGCCCTATGAAAACCCTAATTCAAGGCAGGATCGATTTACGGTCTTCTCGTTTCTGTGGCTATAGCACGTCATTATAATACACACGGTATGTAAATTACACAGCATGACAAGAAGAATGTTCTGTCATGTACACAAATAGCTGAATGTTATCGATAT
The DNA here is from genome assembly GCA_021186555.1 of Reticulitermes speratus. Classification (NCBI taxonomy): domain Eukaryota; kingdom Metazoa; phylum Arthropoda; class Insecta; order Blattodea; family Rhinotermitidae; genus Reticulitermes; species Reticulitermes speratus. The sequence goes on from JAJKFL010000031.1 coordinate 34,368,970, forward strand.
TTTAAAACGAATTCGAAAATGACCTGAAAATTTATTTAGCGCTATCAGTTTTACGTGACTTAGAACATGAGTTCTGAATAATTTCGAGACGCAATAGCGGTAGACGTAACAGTGTAAGTTGCATACTGAAATCACGTGAATCATACCTGCTGGTGATTTACATTTGTACTTTGACTGCGAGATACCCAGCAGCACTAAGGTAGCATGCAGGAGCTCCACTCACCACGACACCCCTTCATCATCGTGGATATGTCTCGATAAAAGTGCCACGTGTTTCTCAAAACCAGCTGCCAAGTCAAGGTGTGCGTGGAGAGAATAAGTTGTACTAGCACTTTGCCTGCCGTGGCTTTGTAGCTACTGAGTAGTTCAGTAACTTTTGTAGCTACTGAGTAGTTCGTTCAGTAACTTTTATAGCTACTGAGTAGTTCGTTCAGTAACTTTTGTAGCTACTGAGTAGTTCGTTCAGTAACTTTTGTAGCTACTGAGTAGTTCGTTCAGTAACTTTTGCAGCTACTGAGTAGTTCGTTCAGTAACTTTTCTAGCTATTGAGTAGTTCGTTCAGTAACTTTTGTAGCTACTGAGTAGTTCGTTCAGTAACTTTTGCAGCTACTGAGTAGTTCGTTCAGTAACTTTTCTAGCTATTGAGTAGTTCCTTCAGTAACTTTTGTAGCTACTGAGTAGTTCAGTAACTTTTGTAGCTACTGAGTAGTTCGTTCAGTAACTTTTGCAGCTACTGAGTAGTTCGTTCAGTAACTTTTCTAGCTATTGAGTAGTTCGTTCAGTAACTTTTGTAGCTACTGAGTAGTTCGTTCAGTAACTTTTGTAGCTACTGAGTAGTTCGTTCAGTAACTTTTGTAACTACTGAGTGGTTCGTTCAGTAACTTTTGTAGCTACTGAGTAGTTCGTTCAGTAACTTTTTTAGCTACTGAGTAGTTCGTTCAGTAACTTTTGCAGCTACTGAGTAGTTCGTTCAGTAACTTTTCTAGCTATTGAGTAGTTCGTTCAGTAACTTTTGTAGCTACTGAGTAGTTCGTTCAGTAACTTTTGCAGCTACTGAGTAGTTCGTTCAGTAACTTTTCTAGCTATTGAGTAGTTCGTTCAGTAACTTTTGTAGCTACTGAGTAGTTCATTCAGTAACTTTTGCAGCTACTGAGTAGTTCGTTCAGTAACTTTTCTAGCTATTGAGTAGTTCGTTCAGTAACTTTTGTAGCTACTGAGTAGTTCGTTCAGTAACTTTTGCAGCTACTGAGTAGTTCGTTCAGTAACTTTTCTAGCTATTGAGTAGTTCGTTCAGTAACTTTTGTAGCTACTGAGTAGTTCAGTAACTTTTGTAGCTACTGAGTAGTTCGTTCAGTAACTTTTGCAGCTACTGAGTAGTTCGTTCAGTAACTTTTCTAGCTATTGAGTAGTTCGTTCAGTAACTTTTGTAGCTACTGAGTAGTTCGTTCAGTAACTTTTGTAGCTACTGAGTAGTTCGTTCAGTAACTTTTGTAACTACTGAGTGGTTCGTTCAGTAACTTTTGTAGCTACTGAGTAGTTCGTTCAGTAACTTTTGTAGCTACTGAGTAGTTCGTTCAGTAACTTTTGTAGCTATTGAGTAGTTCGTTCAGTAACTTTTCTAGCTATTGAGTAGTTCTTTCAGTAACTTTTGTAGCTACTGAGTAGTTCAGTAACTTTTCTAGCTACTGAGTAGTTCGTTCAGTAACTTTTGCAGCTACTGAGTAGTTCGTTCAGTAACTTTTCTAGCTATTGAGTAGTTCGTTCAGTAACTTTTGTAGCTACTGAGTAGTTCAGTAACTTTTCTAGCTACTGAGTAGTTCGTTCAGTAACTTTTGTAGCTACTGAGTAGTTCGTTCGGTAACTTTTGTAGCTACTGAATCGTTCGTTCAGTAACTTTTGTAACTACTGAGTGGTTCGTTCAGTAACTTTTGTAGCTACTGAGTAGTTCGTTCAGTAACTTTTGTAGCTACTGAGTAGTTCGTTCAGTAACTTTTGTAGCTACTGAGTAGTTCGTTCAGTAACTTTTCTAGCTATTGAGTAGTTCGTTCAGTAATTTTTGTAGCTACTGAGTGGTTCGTTCAGTAACTTTTGTAGCTACTGAGTATTTCGTTCAGTAACTTTTGTAGCTATGAGTATTTCGTTCAGTAACTTTTGTAGCTAATGAGTAGTTCGTTCAGTAACTTTTGTAGCTACTGAGTAGTTCGTTCAGTAACTTTTGTAGCTATTGAGTAGTTCGTTCAGTAACTTTTGTAGCTACTGAGTAGTTCGTTCAGTAACTTTTGTAGCTAATGAGTATTTCGTTCAGTAACTTTTCTAGCTATTGAGTAGTTCGTTCAGTAACTTTGTAGCTACTGAGTGGTTCGTTCAGTAACTTTTGTAGCTACTGAGTATTTCGTTCAGTAACTTTTGTAGCTATGAGTATTTCGTTCAGTAACTTTTGTAGCTAATGAGTAGTTCGTTCAGTAACTTTTGTAGCTACTGAGTAGTTCGTTCAGTAACTTTTGTAGCTATTGAGTAGTTCGTTCAGTAACTTTTGTAGCTACTGAGTAGTTCGTTCAGTAACTTTTGTAGCTAATGATATTTCGTTCAGTAACTTTTGTAGCTATGAGTATTTCGTTCAGTAACTTTTCTAGCTAATGAGTAGTTCGTTCAGTAACTTTTGTAGCTACTGAGTAGTTCGTTCAGTAACTTTTGTAGCTACTGAGTAGTTCGTTCAGTAACTTTTGTAGCTATTGAGTAGTTCGTTCAGTAACTTTTGTAGCTACTGAGTAGTTCGTTCAGTAACTTTTGTAACTACTGAGTGGTTCGTTCAGTAACTTTTGTAGCTACTGAGTAGTTCGTTCAGTAACTTTTGTAGCTACTGAGTAGTTCGTTCAGTAACTTTTGTAGCTACTGAGTAGTTCGTTCAGTAACTTTTCTAGCTATTGAGTAGTTCTTTCAGTAACTTTTGTAGCTACTGAGTAGTTCAGTAACTTTTGTAGCTACTGAGTAGTTCGTTCAGTAACTTTTGCAGCTACTGAGTAGTTCGTTCAGTAACTTTTCTAGCTATTGAGTAGTTCGTTCAGTAACTTTTGTAGCTACTGAGTAGTTCAGTAACTTTTCTAGCTACTGAGTAGTTCGTTCAGTAACTTTTGTAGCTACTGAGTAGTTCGTTCGGTAACTTTTGTAGCTACTGAATCGTTCGTTCAGTAACTTTTGTAACTACTGAGTGGTTCGTTCAGTAACTTTTGTAGCTATGAGTATTTCGTTCAGTAACTTTTCTAGCTAATGAGTAGTTCGTTCAGTAACTTTTGTAGCTACTGAGTAGTTCGTTCAGTAACTTTTCTAGCTATTGAGTAGTTCGTTCAGTAACTTTTCTAGCTATTGAGTAGTTCGTTCAGTAACTTTTGTAGCTACTGAGTGGTTCGTTCAGTAACTTTTGTAGCTACTGAGTATTTCGTTCAGTAACTTTTGTAGCTATGAGTATTTCGTTCAGTAACTTTTGTAGCTAATGAGTAGTTCGTTCAGTAACTTTTGTAGCTACTGAGTAGTTCGTTCAGTAAGTTTTGTAGCTATTGAGTAGTTCGTTCAGTAACTTTTGTAGCTAATGAGTATTTCGTTCAGTAACTTTTGTAGCTATGAGTATTTCGTTCAGTAACTTTTCTAGCTAATGAGTAGTTCGTTCAGTAACTTTTGTAGCTACTGAGTAGTTCGTTCAGTAACTTTTGTAGCTATTGAGTAGTTCGTTCAGTAACTTTTGTAGCTACTGAGTAGTTCGTTCAGTAAAGCTTAATTCGTGATCGGTTCTTTAAATGACCTCCAAGCCGATGTATCGACTTCAGTTAAGTGTCACGCAAGCTGTCTCTCACGATTTCTGCGATTGGCAGACGCAGTTGTATGCCTTTGCTCATCCTCGGACATTCATCTTGCAAGTTGAAAAATTCACAACCGTTTTTATCATCATATTAACTAACTAACTAACTAACTAACTCCATGGAGCAGAGTCCTTCTTGAGAAGCTAACAGGTCGTCAGCTAGTTAAGAAATTCCCCTCGTTTTATGGAACCCGAAGGTTCATTACCGCATTCACAAGAGCCCGCCACCTGTCCCTATCCTGAGCCATATCAATCCAGTCCATACCCACATCCCACTTCTTGAAGATCCATTTTAATATTATCCTCCCATCTACGCCTGGGTCTTCCAAGTGGTCTCCTTCCCTCAGGTCTCCCCACCAAAATCCTGTATGCGCCTCTCCCCTCCCACATACGTGCTACATGCCCCGCCCACCTTATTCTTCTTGATTTGATCACCCGAATAATATTTGGTGATCAGTACAGATCATTAAGTTCCTCGTTATGTAGTCTTCTCCACTCCCCTGTTATGAACATTTTAACAAACAGTTTTGACGAAACAAGTTGCTACTCTATGTAGTAGTAACAAGAATACTTTCTGGGTTAACCAAAGATTGGCTTCTGACCTTTGCTTGCCCTGGAATCAATGCTTGTGAAAGTGGCAGCAGCTGCGATGTCTTTCCCGTGCGCGGCTGTTCCATTGACAGAGCAACAAACAGAAATTTGTAAGGCCCAGTTGTAAAGGAAGGACAAGTGTGAGCACTTTCAAGTGTTTGCAGATATATCAACAGTATTTATCACCTTGGATATACTAGAATGGAAGGTGTTTGTTGTCGTGTGCGTGGCACGTGTTGCTGGAACTGATCGGCATTTGTTTTCATTGTGGAACAACAAAGCTTTAAAACTGAAATTCGAGGAATCGATAAACAGGTGCCTTTCGTTTCCAGCACTTTGTTTGTCAAGAGTTTCCATGAGAGGGCCACATTATGGAGAATATTAATTTCCCGTTCCGAGAAACAAATAATGAGAAAAGCTTTCGACATTTCTGTGGTGAAGATTTATTAGTGTCTTCTCCTAGAAGATCCCAAATTTTAAATTTGCAGCCCTAAGTTGAGATTGATCTTGCGACTAACTGAGGTCACGAAGTAGGTCACTTGTGACTGCTTGAGATATTAAGCGACTCTCTGTTGACGATGAAGACTGTTCAAACAGCGAGCAGACGTGCTGTTGAGTGTCCGTCAGCAGACGATGTTTGCCCTCGTCAGTCTTTCTTACATCGTTCTTGCTTTCGTAATTTCCACTTGCACGTCTGGTTGCCTGGTACTGGCACATCTTCACCTCATGACGTCATGACTGACCGCCTCTTTATACTACACAGTGCAAACAGTGCAAACAGATCGCACAGCACCGTTCGTTTGACAATAACATGTTAAACAGCGCTGTCACTACGGGTTTACAAGTATTTGTATGCTTGATACCTAAACGTAACGTGGGCTGTGGCCTGGAATTACTCACAAAATGCATTTATATAAAATGATGCCTGATTATATATTATATATATATATATATATAATATATATATAGTAGGGTTTCATAGTTCTGCCAAATTTTGAACGAACTGTGGTAGCTATTGGAACAGAAAAACAGGAGGGTGTGTGGAATCGTAAAGGAAAACAAAATCTTCGCAGAAAGACACAAGTTATTATTATTATTATTGTTATTATTATTGTATTATTATTATTATATCTTTATGCAGTGTATTTACAGTTATATACCTGAAACAAGCCATGGTTGTAGGGTGTTTAGTGATGCAGCTATTCTGTCTTTATAATTTGTGGTATTCATACATAAGTAAAGGTAAAGCTATCCCATTACAGGACCTGGACAGGCCTTTAGGGTTCCAGGAGGTTGAGGCTCACAGATTTATAGACAGTCGGTACATGAAGGTGGTAAGGTTGTCAGCCCTACGCACCGGCCACCTTTACCCCCCAGGAAATATTCCTGGTACTCATTTCTGTTAGAGGCTGAGTCGACCTCAGGGTCATAGTGCGACCGAAAGGATTATGTCAATGAAAAATTCCAATGACACCATCGGGAATCGAACCCGCGACCTTCCGGCTTGTAGCTCAGTGCCTCAACTAACTGCGTGCCCCAAGTACCATGCTATTTCCCATGATAAATGTGTTATAAAACGTAAAGGTACAGTTCACCTATAACAGGCCATGAAGCCCAGAGGGGGAGTAGAGGTATAGCTCTACTCCTTTCTTTAACCTTGGCGCTAGATGGGGGTGGGTGGTCAACGCCACGCCCCGGCCGCTTTATCCCCGGGAAACAGACCCAGTACCCATTGTACAGGATGCTGGGTTGGCCCCAGGGCAGCACTGGACGGCTGCGGAAAATCTCGCCCCATCGGGATTAGATCCCCGGACCGTCCAAACTGTAGCGAGTTGTTATACCGACTGAGCTATCGCACTTTTACATCAGCACTTCCCGCAGTATTGTGCAGTGCCAATATGGCTGTTGTCTGTAGTTCCTTGTTGTGCTTACCGGTGTGTTGCTGAGGTACTTATGTTCGTATTTTCTGAACGATTTTGAGCCTGTTATATTTGCCGCTGTTATTGCTGGTATAACGATTTGTTTTTTCATTCCACATGTGCTGTAATTTCTATTGTTAGCTTTTTATATTTTAAATATAATAATAATAATAATAATAATATTATTATTATTATTATTATCTGTGTCGTTACTGTGAGCAGTTTTGCACAGCAGTATGCGAGTGTCTAGCAGTCAAGGGTCCCGAATAGAATCCCAACCGGAAACGGGCTATCCTGATGAATATAAGTAGAAGACATCTGCCTGTTCCTACGTCACTTCCGGCCTTACCATCCATAATCCATATAAATAATTTATCAGCTGATAAAATATCTTTACTTATGCAAAAACCAGCCAGGTTTTTCTCTGTCTCACGTCTATTGGTCCAAGTTCCTATGGCATTTAATAAACAGGTTTTAGACCAAGTAATCTGCTACTGCAAGAATAATGCATAATAAAGTGACCGCTGTGCTAGTCTTGATACTTGCATGTGCACGTGTTCTCGCCTATTCAGATTCGCAAGACAAACAAAGCCCAGAAGCTCTAAGACACGCGCAGTGCAACATGTGGCCAGCACTTAACATTCGTAGCCAATACACCGATCGTGCAGGCAGCAGATTGAGACGTTAAGTTCGGCTTTGTGCAAGGCCAACACACGGAGCAGGCAGAAAAAGAAACCCCAGGATATTAGCGTACAAGAAAGCATGCAGTTAGACCCTGCTGAGATGAAAAACGTAACTTGAGGCAGGCTTCGATCTCGTGTCACTAACATTCGGCTTCAGGGATCGCTACTTTGGAGGTAATTGATTTTGGGCTACGGGTTCGAATCTTGTCAGAGACACGGATCTATTAATGTAGTGCTCTTCAACCGTGACTGGCTCGCTCTCTTTCAGATATATATGAGCAATGACGTGAAAGCAGTTGTTACGTAAACAGCCTTAGACAAGTGTAAGCCTACAAAACGTAATTCTTCTTCTTCTTCCATGGCGTTACAGCCCGGGGTGGGCCAAAGCCTCCTTCTTTTGGGATTTCATTCCGAAGGTTTCCTGGTCGGTAAGAGTGCATTCTGTAGTGAGTGACCGGCTCACTGACCGCACAAGTTTTTGCTCGATCCTGATGAGACTGCCAGAGCCATCTGGCAGGCAGTCAGGAGACTTGGGTGAGAAATGGCCTCTTGAATTTTGCTTACGGACACTACTAGTTCTATTCATGCCCGTAAGGTTCTTTTACATGCCGTAAATCTACGACATGGGACCGACGGCTTTACTTCCCCTCCGAAGGAAGTGGTGCTCCGGATTTTTATCACCCTTAAAAATCCATCGACCTCGGTCGGGATCGAACCCACGAACCTTGGGTCCACTAATCCACCGAGGGCGACACAAAACGTAATTACGTATCTGAAATTCTTAAACGTTTCACCCTTCTCCGCCACGCCTATAATCTAAATTACCCACCATAAAATCCGTATATAAGGTTTCTATAAACGTCAGACTAACAGAGATGCAATGTCAGTGCCCTTATGCATTAACGGTGTATTTAAACGTAATTTACTTCTGATCTTAACAGAAATTAGTACATGCTGCATAATAATCATGATTCTTCATGTTGTGAATCTATTCACAGTGGTCGAGGAGATATATTGTGCAAAGCACTTTAAGTATCCACTTGGCCTTTTATCAACAACAGTAGTCAAAATTTACATGAATGAAATGATAGTAAAACGGAGCCACGTGTACACAAAAGGTATTACTTTATCAACAGCTACAAAAGCAAACACTCTAGTTTTTGCAGACAATCAAATCATAATAGCTGTTTCAGAGGATAATTCACATTGCAAAACATAGCAAAATATTTTGGAATGGAAAAATCACCAGAAATATCTGTGACGATGTAATTTTTAGGACAAGACCCAGTAACATGTAAAATCGTTGTGGATAACAAATGCTTACACAAGTGAAGAATTTTAAATATCTCAGTTCTGAAATTTCCAATAAAAATCAAAAAGATATTCGAGGAAAAGTGGCAAAATGTGCTCAGATAATGGCAATTCTGAACAACACTTTTGAACCAACTTGGATCCATAAATCTTCAATAACAAAGTACGTACTGCACGGCCTGTCCACAGTTTTATGTTTGGAAGCAAGATTTGGAAGCAAAAGGGGGAAAAAAAGATAGACATAATAGAGATGCCACAAAAGGAATGAATAAATTTTGGAAGAGTTGAAAGTAGAAACAGTTGACGAGAAACTGTGAAGAAACAAATCAAAATGGCTATAACATATAAGAAAATGAATAACAGGATGCCAAAAGTAATGCTGAATTACAGACCACATGGACAAATACGACGTGGAAGACCTTGAAGAGACTATTAGACAAGGCCGAAACAGGTCTATTAAGGCCTAACTTGTGACGGGTGATGATGATGATGATGATGATGATGTCCACTTGGTGCCGCGGTGTCCGGCGTCCGTCACTTTTTAGTGACCACAGAGAAGCATAACAGATATGTTGTTTGCACACGTGTGACTGCAATAAAACTAATCGCCTTAGTGCAATACACAAAGCTTGATGTCAAGGACTGTAATGTTGCCTGTTGTTTTGTATGGGTGTGAAACTTGGTCTGTCACACTGAGGGAGGAACATAGGCTGAGGGTGTTCGAGAATAGGGTGCTGAGGGGGATATTTGGGGCTAAGTGGGACGGGGTAACAGGGGAGTGTAGAAGACTACATAACGAGGAACTTAATGATCTGTATTGATCACCAAATATTATTCGGGTGATCAAATCAAGAAGAATGACGTGGGCGGGGCATGTAGCACGTATGGGTGAGGGGAGAGGTGTGTACAGGATTTTGGTGGGGAGACCTGAGGGAAGGAGACCACTTGGAAGACACAGGCATAGATGGGAGGATAATATTAAAATGGATCTTCAAGAAGTGGGATGTGGGGGCATGGACTGGATTGATATGGCTCAGGATAGGGACAGGTTGCGGGCTGTTGTGAGTGTGGTAATGAACCTTCGGATTCCATAAAACGCGGGGAATTTCTTGACTAGCTGAGGAACTGTTAGCTTCTCAAGAAGGACTCTGCTCCATGGAGTTAGTTAGTTAGTTAGTTGATTTCAAGGACGTACATTACTGCGGTGATAGTCGGTATAGCGACTCGCTACGAGCTGGACGGTCCGGGATCGAATCCCAGTGGGGGCGACTTTTTCCGCACCCGTCCAGACCGGCCCTGAGGCCTACCCAGCCACCTGTACAATGCGTATCGGGTGCCTTTCACGGGAGTAAAGCGGCCGGGGCGTGGCGTTGACCACCCACCCCCATCTAGCGTCGAGGTTAAAGAAAGAGTAGAGCTATACCTCTACTCCCCCTCTGGGCCTTCATGGCCTGTTCTAGGTAACTTCACCTTACGTTTACATTACTGCGGTGTGTTTTGACAGACGCTTTGCGTCCGTCTTCAGTTGGTATGGCCTCAGAGGGACGCTTGTGTCTGCAGATCCCGAGACGGCCATCCATCAACGAAAGAAAAACAGTCACGACGGAAGGAAAGAGGCGCTCATCTTTATTCCAGAAATCACTTTGTAATGTTATTTCACTCAGGAATACGTGAAAGATACAGAAAATAGGCGTCAGTGTTGCGCTTTGCATGCGTCGGTTTGCCAAGTCTGCAGGCGGTGTTAATTGCTAACGAAATCGCCGGCCAACAGCGGGTTGAGAGAGAGAGAGAGAGAGAGAGAGAGATCAGTTAAAGTGATGTTTGCCCTCTCAAGCAATTGACCCAGATGGCTGGATAATGGTACAAAGTGTCTGGTTCGAAGTCTGGCACCGAGATTGGACGACCGGAGTATTCCGGGTGCTTGTCGGTCAGTCCAAAATTAAAGTGAAAAAAAAAAAAGGATTTCTTCAAAAGAACCCCGAATTTTCCTTCGATACAGTTTTCAGTGGATGTGCTTTTTACCTTTCCAATGTTTCTTTTTATATATATTACATTTTATTCGCCTTCTGTTTCCCTTACACCTCTCAAATTATTTCAACTTATTTATTTTTGTTGTATCCATTTTTTTTAAATATTTCTGCTTCTCCAGTCAAAATATTTCCAATTGTTCGTATCACGATTGTGTCGAGACATACACTCTTGTTCCCTTTGTAATTAGCGTTACTCATTGTCTGGGAATGTGTCGTGGGTACTGCATGTGTCAGTACGGCGTACACTGTGTCAGTACGCGTACGCATGTGTCAGTACGGCGTACTGCATGTGTCAGTACGGCGTACAACTGTGTCAGTACGGCGTACTGCATGTGTCAGTACGGCGTACACTGTGTCAGTACGGCGTACTGACTATTGTGTCATGTACGGCGACTGCATGTGTCAGTACGGCGTACACTGTTGTATACGCTCACTGTGTTCGTACGGTATACTGTGGTCAGTACGGCGTGACAACTGTGTCCGGTGGCCGTCTACTGCATGGCAGTGACTTATAACGACCATTTTAATAGCTTTGTTGCCTGAATGTGCAGGTGGCATACACAGTGTCATACGGCGTAAACTATTTGTATTTGTTGACTGCATGTGTCAGTACGGCGTACACTGTGTCAGTACGGCGCAAACTATTTGCATGTGTTTACTGCATGTGTCAGTACGGCGTACACTGTGTCAGTACGGCGTAAACTATTTGTATGTGTTGACTGCATGTGTCAGTACGGCGTACACTGTGTCAGTACGGCGCAAACTATTTGTATGTGTTTACTGCATGTGTCAGTACGGCGTACACTGTGTCAGTACGGCGTACACTATTTGTATGTGTTGACTGCATGTGTCAGTACGGCGTACACTGTGTCAGTACGGCGTACACTATTTGTATGTGTTGACTGCATGTGTCAGTACGGCGTACACTGTGTCAGTATGGCGTACACTATTTGTATGTGTTGACTGCATGTGTCAGTACGGCGTACACTATTTGTATGTGTTGACTGCATGTGTCAGTACGGCGTACACTGTGTCAGTACGGCGTACACTATTTGTATGTGTTGACTGCATGTGTCAGTACGGCGTACACTGTGTCAGTACGGCGTACACTATTTGTATGTGTTGACTGCATGTGTCAGTACGGCGTACACTGTGTCAGTACGGCGTACACTATTTGTATGTGTTGACTGCATGTGTCAGTACGGCGTACACTATTTGTATATCGAAAACTCCTGTGTGTTTGCCCGGTTATTATGCGTGATGAAGTCAGAGAGAGCTTGCATGAGAAAAGTCAAACTGTGGGTGGCCGGTGGCCGTCCTACGTGTCAGGCAGGTGGCCACATTATAGACGCTTGTCCATGTATGAATTAATAGGCTTTAATGGTGCCGTGAATGCGCAGGTGGCCAATTTCACAGGTCTCTGTGCAACATTTAGATTTCCCACGGTAAAAGTGCTGCTAGTGTCTGAGCTGTGGTTGTGCTTCAAGTGTGAACCAGAATGTGTGAGGACACATGTGAGAACTGCATGGCGGACCGTGTCCGTGGGACATCGGTGTGACCGTCTGATTGCTGCTATGGCAATAGCAGTCTGACTGTGGGGATATTGTGAGCCTTAGACTGTAGTACCGAGTTGCTTGGGTAATATCATTATTTGAGTTTGTAAGAATTAACAGCAGTCGGCAGGTCCTGGGCTGTTTTATTGCAGGCGGTCTACAAAGGTGAAACGTGAACCAACATTACGTATCGTGCCAGAAACATGTTTTGAAGGCGTAATAATTGGCAGCTTTACATTCCACGCCAGCTGTTACCACAACAGCAATACTTCAAGCATGAAGAACAAATAATGGTTAGTATTTATGTTAATATTCTGGTATTCGTAAGCGAATGTGCCGGGATAGCTCAGTAGGTATAGCGACTCGCTACGGGCTGGACGGTCCGGGGATCGAAAGGGCCGATCCCAGTGGCCGTGCGGTCTAAGGCGTGGGTCTTCGGCCGCTCGCTTACTAGGATCGTGGGTTCGAATCCCACCGGGGGCATGGATGTCTGTGTTGTGTTAGATGTATGGACGATACCACGAAACATAAGGTGACATGCAGGACAAAAAGGACTTCAACAGTACAAATGGATCAAAGGGAAAACCCAGGAATTAATAAAAAAAAAAAAAATCCCGTTGGGGGCGAGATTTTTAGCACCCGTTCAGAAAGGTCCTGAGGCCCACCCAGCTTTCTGTACTATGGGTACCAGGTCTCTTTCCTGGGGGTAAAGCGACCGGGAAGTGGCGTTGATAACCCACCCAATCTAGCGCCGAGGTTAAAGAAATAGTAGACCTATACCACTATTCCCCCCCTCTGGGCCTTCATGGCCTGATCTAGGGTAAATTTATTTTATTCTTAAGCGGTCATTAGGCACCTGAAATGTATCTCTTGTCCTGTATATGACGACATGTGACACTGCAGATAGTGTAAATGGTCGTCGGTTTTGAGAAGCGACTTGGTTTGTCTATCATAATTCGCTTCTTTCTTGTACAAATACTGAACGTCCGAGAAAGGATGGAAGAGGGCGGTTGGCGAGGCTCTGTTTTGAAATACACAGAAGGCGTCACATTAATTGCTGTCTGTCCCTCTGAAACAGGTACTCCAACTTACTTCGCTGTCTGTCCCTCTGAAACAGGTACTCCAACCTACGTCGCTGTCTGTCCCTCTGAAACAGGTACTCCAATCTAGTTGCTGTCTGTCCCTCTGAAACAGGTACTCCAACCTACTTCGCTGTCTGTCCCTCTGAAACAGGTACTCCAATCTAGTTGCTGTCTGTCCCTCTGAAACAGGTACTCCAACCTACGTCGCTGTCTGTCCCTCTGAAACAGGTACTCCAATCTAGTTGCTGTCTGTCCCTCTGAAACAGGTACTCCAACCTAGTTGCTGTCTGTCCCTCTGAAACAGGTACTCCAACCTACTTCGCTGTCTGTCCCTCTGAAACAGGTACTCCAACTTACTTCGCTGTCTGTCCCTCTGAAACAGGTACTCCAACCTAGTTGCTGTCTGTCCCTCTGAAACAGGTACTCCAATCTAGTTGCTGTCTGTCCCTCTGAAACAGGTACTCCAACCTACTTCGCTGTCTGTCCCTCTGAAACAGGTACTCCAATCTAGTTGCTGTCTGTCCCTCTGAAACAGGTACTCCAACCTACGTCGCTGTCTGTCCCTCTGAAACAGGTACTCCAATCTAGTTGCTGTCTGTCCCTCTGAAACAGGTACTCCAACCTAGTTGCTGTCTGTCCCTCTGAAACAGGTACTCCAACCTACTTCGCTGTCTGTCCCTCTGAAACAGGTACTCCAATCTAGTTGCTGTCTGTCCCTCTGAAACAGGTACTCCAACCTACGTCGCTGTCTTTCCCTCTGAAACAGGTACTCCAATCTACGTTGCTGTCTGTCCCTCTGAAACAGGTACTCCAACCTACGTCGCTGTCTGTCCCTCTGAAACAGGTACTCCAACCTAGTTGCTGTCTGTCCCTCTGAAACAGGTACTCCAACCTACGTCGCTGTCTGTCCCCTCTGAAACAGGTACTCCAACCTACGTCGCTGTCTGTCCCTCTGAAACAGGTACTCCAACCTACGTCGCTGTCTGTCCTCTGAAACAGGTACTCCAACCTACGTTCCTGTCTGTCCCTCTGAAACAGGTACTCCAACCTACGTCGCTGTCTGTCCCTCTGAAACAGGTACTCCAACCTACGTCGCTGTCTGTCCCTCTGAAACAGGTACTCCAACCTACGTCAGAAGCCATTTGATTTACTATTCAATTTCATGATTTTAATTTCTTAAATGCCTTCATAATTTTCCCAATATTTGCTCTCTTAGCCTCGCCATTCTTTTCCGGGCGCTCTTTATAGCTCAGCCCTTCTACTTTCAACTGCATTGTAATGATATAAACACTCCATATTTATCTTATTTAACGTCGCTATCTCAATTACAGTGTGTATTTTTAATGGGAAGGTTGAATTGACCGATGTAATAGGAAGGCAATGTAACGAGGCAGTACGCGGCCTAGTTTAAGCTGCTACCTTAACTCCTGTCTAGAGCGACTGACGCACATCACGCACATCACGCACAGCACCTGCATTCATCAAACTGAAACCATCTTCAGTAATGAAATAACCATTAACTGCACCCCTCCCCTACCCCCTCCTAAACAGGAATGCGAAGGGCTGGGCCTTAGCCAGTCCAGCTATCTGACACAACAGTCAAGTGTGATTATCATATCAACTGCTAGTGTTATTTGTGTAGTACATCGCGTGTAGTCTCTACAGCCGCCTTAGAAGGATTTGCCTCCGTCTTACTGATCTGTTTTGTAAGTACGTTCTTGTTTTGTAAGTACGTTCCTGTTTTGTAAGTACGTTCCTGTTGCTTTTTGGTTTTGGTTTATTGTTTTATTTAACGACTCTTCCTCAAGTTTACAAGTCATGCTGCATAGCTGTGAATGTTAAGTGAATGTAAATGACTGATAGGGAAGTATCTGGAAGGAGAGGGCCGTGGCGTGTCTGAAGGCTCCTGGTTTCTGGAAGGACAGGTGTAAATTAAAGGTAAAGTGTTTCTGGTCGGAGAATCGAACTTGGTGCCAACTTTATGCGACGAAAACTGCAAAACACGATAAGCTGTGCAGCTGCTTACATCAGTGACTTTGCTTTGCGGCACGAAATTAAGTCGGTACATGATACTTATCTTCATAATTACGTCTGCAGCTTGACTTTAGTCTTCTTACCTCTCGGATAAAGATTTCAGCGTCGAACAGGATGAGATGTGACTTAGTAAGTTCGGTGTTGTTACAGGGGGCGGTCGCGTCTATCGGAGTACCAACCCAGGACCACGTAAAACCAAAAAAGAACTTCCCGCAGTGTAGGTTGTCAGCACTGCAGCAGAAACTTGTGAGCGCTGTCTAACTGACTGAATTTAGATGCCGGTAGTTGTAAGAGCCATAGTCTAATTTTACGATGCTGAATTTGTCACGTTTGTCACTTAGGGTCTATATAGTAGAACCAGATCGCCATTATTGTTCTGTTAATGTCGTCAGGGCGTCGGAGCTCAGATTTTGAGAGATTAACAGGGCTGTTACTGAGAGTTTAGTAAAAGTGTCGTGGTAAATGCGGACGGAGAAAGGTGACGTGGGAAGTACATTAGTACTAAAATATGTTTGAAATAAGGATGCTAACAGTGGGTTAATTGCCTCAGGATTTGGTCTACTGACACGATTTTGTGATAGCGGAGATGAATTGTTAGTAATATTATTATTATTGTGTCTCTTAACAACGTGGAACTTATTAAAGGGTTATGTGAAAAATAGAGAAGAAAGGCTAACTGGATTGGTCACGTGTTGCATAGAAACTGCCTTCTGAAACATGTGATTGAAGGAAAGTTAGAGGGAAGGAGAGAAATGACGGGAAGACGAAGAAGAAGGCGTAAGCAGCTACTGGATGACCTTAAGGAAAAGAGAAGATACTGGAAATTGAAAGAGGAAGCACTAGATCGCACTCTGTGGAGAACTCGCTTTGGAAGAGGCTACGGACCTGTCGTAAGACAGACTGTAGAATGAAGAGGCTACGGACCTGTCGTAAGACAGACTACAGAATGAAGAGGCTACGGACCTGTCGTAAGACAGACTGTAGAATGAAGAGGCTACGGACCTGTCGTAAGACAGACTACAGAATGAAGAGGCTACGGACCTGCGTAAGACAAAGAAATGAAGAGGTAGGATGTCAGCACTCAGAAGAAACTAGTGAGCGCTGTCGTAAGACTGACTGAATTTAGATGCACGGATTCGTAAGACGACCAGAGTCTAAGTTTAGGGATGCTGAAGACACGTATGAAGACTTAGGTGTCGTATAGACAGAACACAGATCGAATTTATTGTACCTGTGTAATGTAGTAGAGGCTCGGAGTTTCAAGATATGACGAGATAACAGGCTACGTTACCTGAGAAGATTAGATAAAGTGTCGTGGTAAGCGGACGGAAGAAAGGTACGGGGTCGTACATAAAGACTAAATAGTTGAAAGTAGGATGCTAAGAAGATGGGTTGAATGCCTAGGACCTGTCGTAAGACAGACTCAGATGAAGGGTAGGAATGTAAGAAACTAGAATGAATTATGTGTCTCTTAACAACGTGGGAATGAAAGGTAATGTGTAAACAACTACAGAAGAAAGGCTAACGGATTGGGTCTACGCAGATGCGTATGAAGAGCTACGACCTGTCGAAACATGGATTGAAGGTAGACGTAAGACAGGAGCAGAAGAAGAGACGGCGAAGACAGGAAAAGGTGAAGCAGGCTACGGATGTCCTAAGAAGGAGGAAAGAGAAGACCTGGAAGAAAGAGCGAAGCAAGATCGGACCTGTGTAGAAACTCGCATGGAAGAGGTTACGGACCTGTCGTAAGACAGACTCAGAATGAAGAGGTTACGGACCTGTCGTAAGACAGACTGCAGAATGAAGAGGTACGGACCTGTCGTAAGACGGACTGCAGAATGAATGAAGGTGAAAATGTGTACAAAAGAGAAGGCAGTTTGTTTGTGTTGGTTGTGCCTTTTTTGGCTGCTTGTTGCTTGCATGTGTCGATGTGCGACGATCAGCGGCACTACGCCAGTTGTATGATCGTTCCTGTTCAGTGTCGCCGCACGCATCTGGCCGTTTGTCTGTGTTTTGGTGGCAGTGCACAGCTTCTCGCTAGTGAATTAAATTAAGTCGTTTCCACTACTTCCCGGGGCACGCAGTGGCGCAGTTGGTTCAGGCACTGCTCTACAAGTCGGAAGGTCGCGGGTTCGATTCCCGATTGTGTCATTGGAAGTTTTCATTGACATAATCCTTCCTGTCGCACTATGGCCCTGGGGTCGACTCAGCCTCTAACAGAAATGAGTACCAGGAATATCTCCTGGGGGGTAAAGGCGGCCGGTGCGTAGGGCTGATAACCTTACCACCTTATGTGCCGAGTGTCTAGAAATCTGGGAGCCTCAACGTCCTGGAACCCGAATTCCTCGTAGACAAGACAGTCACACCGCCATTTTCTTCACCAGACATCAACTGCCCGCAGACCGAAAGAGGGCGCCCGCGGTAAGAAGCAGTTGATTAGCACCCTGAAGACTGCTACAACTGTAAGTAATCCCGGCCGTGACATAGGCGATTAGCCGTTGCCCTCTGAAGGGGAGACGCCTGTTTAGTATCGCTATCTTTCGAATTCGTTGTGGAATTTCTGGTGAACAAACAGGTAGTGTGACGGGATTTTTCCGAATACTTTGGCTGTCCCGTCACTACCATTCCACAAATGCTGCATACTCATTTATCCATTCATCGCCGATGTCAGATAATTGAGAGAGACGCGATTCTGGAATTATCTGTTGCATCGTGGACACTAACCCAATTAAAATTACTATCAGGCTTTCCCTCTGTGGAACTTTCTACTTAGAGTTCTGCAGATTATATCTATGGGAAGTACATATTGTAGACAAATCCGGGCAACTCAGCACACTATATTCTCGCGGTTTTTACTATATGTTTCACCCAGTTTGTACCCGTGATTTTATGATCCTCCAATCAACGCACAGAGTTTTCTAAGACTTGGTACGAACAACCCGCCCCTGGAGGCTACACCGCCTTTATAAGTTCCAGTAATGATAACGTCAACAATACCACCGAAAGACATGCCAATTTCTGAGATGGGAACTTCAGGTTATGTAACTCTAAATGTGACCCAAATTATAATACACTTCGTACTGGTTACACGACATTATAAAACCCAGAGTGTTTAATACTTTAAAGCCCAGTGGTTACTATATGTACCACCAAGTTTAACATTCACAAATTCTACGTTCTGCCCACACGGTGTATTTATGTGTTTTGTGTGGATCTCAGAACAAACAGCGATTATTTCACTGTACAACATTAACTGACTGGTTTGTTAACTGAGAGAATGTGTTTACTGCGCGGTACGGACTGTATTTATGTGTTTTGTGTGGATCTCAGAACAAACAGCGATTATTTCACTGTACAACATTAACTGACTGGTTTGTATAACTGAGACGAGTGTGTTTACTGCGCGGTACGGACTGTATTTATGTGTTTTGTGTGGATCTCAGAACAAACAGCGATTATTTCACTGTACAACATTAACTGACTGGTTTGTATAACTGAGACGAAATGTGTTTACTGCGCGGTACGGACTGTATTTATGTGTTTTGTGTGGATCTCAGAACAAACAGCGATTATTTCACTGTACAACATTAACTGACTGGTTTGTATAACTGAGACGGAGTGTGTTTACTGCGCGGTACGGACTGTATTTATGTGTTTTGTGTGGCTCTCAGAACAAACAGCGATTATTTCACTGTACAACATTAACTGACTGGTTTGTATAACTGAGATCGGAAGTGTGTTTACTGCGCGGTACGGACTGTATTTATGTGTTTTGTGTGGATCTAGAACAAACAGCGATTATTTCACTGTACAACATTAACTGACTGGTTTGTATAACTGAGACGAAGTGTGTTTACTGCGCGGTACGGACTGTATTTATGTGTTTTGTGTGGATCTCAGAACAAACAGCGATTATTTCACTGTACAACATTAACTGACTGGTTTGTATAACTGAGATGAAGTGTGTTTACTGCGCGGTACGGACTGTATTTATGTGTTTTGTGTGGATCTCAGAACAAACAGCGATTATTTCACTGTACAACATTAACTGACTGGTTTGTATAACTGAGACGGAGTGTGTTTACTGCGCGGTACGGACTGTATTTATGTGTTTTGTGTGGATCTCAGAACAAACAGCGATTATTTCACTGTACAACATTAACTGATGGTTTGTATAACTGAGACGGAGTGTGTTTACTGTGCGGTACGGACTGTATTTATGTGTTTTGTGTGGATCTCAGAACAAACAGCGATTATTTCACTGTACAACATTAACTGACTGGTTTGTATAACTGAGATGAAGTGTGTTTACTGCGCGGTACGGACTGTATTTATGTGTGTTTTGTGTGGATCTCAGAACAAACAGCGATTATTTCACTGTACAGCATTAACTGACTGGTTTGTATAACTGAGACGGAGTGTGTTTACTGCGCGGTACGGACTGTATTTATGTGTTTTGTGTGGATCTCAGAACAAACAGCGATTATTTCACTGTACAGCATTAACTGACTGGTTTGTATAACTGAGACGGAGTGTGTTTACTGCGCGGTACGGACTGTATTATGTGTTTTGTGTGGATCTCAGAACAAACAGCGATTATTTCACTGTACAACATTAACTGACTGGTTTGTATAACTGAGATGAAGTGTGTTTACTGCGCGGTACGGACTGTATTTATGTGTTTTGTGTGGATCTCAGAACAAACAGCGATTATTTCACTGTACAGCATTAACTGACTGGTTTGTATAACTGAGAAGTGTGTTTACTGCGCGGTGCGAGCTGTATTTATGTGTTTTGTGTGGATCTCAGAACAAACAGCGATTATTTCACTGTACAGCATTAACTGACTGGTTTGTATAACTGAGACGGAGTGTGTTTACTGCGCGGTGCGAGCTGTATTTATGTGTTTTGTGTGGATCTCAGAACAAACAGCGATTATTTCACTGTACAACATTAACTGAGTGGTTTGTATAACTGAGACGGAGTGTGTTTACTGCGCGGTACGGACTGTATTTATGTGTTTTGTGTGGATCTCAGAACAAACAGCGATTATTTCACTGTACAACATTAACTGAGTGGTTTGTATAACTGAGATGAAGTGTGTTTACTGCGCGGTACGGACTGTATTTATGTGTTTTGTGTGGATCTCAGAACAAACAGCGATTATTCACTGTACAACATTAACTGACTGGTTTGTATAACTGAGATGAAGTGTGTTTACTGCGCGGTACGGACTGTATTTATGTGTTTTGTGTGGATCTCAGAACAAACAGCGATTATTTCACTGTACAACATTAACTGACTGGTTTGTATAACTGAGACGGAGTGTGTTTACTGCGCGGTACGGACTGTATTTATGTGTTTTGTGTGGATCTCAGAACAAACAGCGATTATTTCACTGTACAACATTAACTGACTGGTTTGTATAACTGAGATGAAGTGTGTTTACTGCGCGGTACGGACTGTATTTATGTGTTTTGTGTGGATCTCAGAACAAACAGCGATTATTTAACTGTACACATTAACTGACTGGTTTGTATAACTGAGAGAAGTGTGTTTACTGCGCGGTCGGCTGTATTTATGTGTTTTGTGTGGATCTCAGAACAAACAGCGATTATTTCACTGTACAGCATTAACTGACTGGTTTGTATAACTGAGACGGAGTGTGTTTACTGCGCGGTGCGAGCTGTATTTATGTGTTTTGTGTGGATCTCAGAACAAACAGCGATTATTTCACTGTACAACATTAACTGACTGGTTTGTATAACTGAGACGGAGTGTGTTTACTGCGCGGTACGGACTGTATTTATGTGTTTTGTGTGGATCTCAGAACAAACAGCGATTATTTCACTGTACAACATTAACTGACTGGTTTGTATAACTGAGAGAGTGTGTTTACTGCGCGGTACGGACTGTATTTATGTGTTTTGTGTGGATCTCAGAACAAACAGCGATTATTTCACTGTACAACATTAACTGAGTGGTTTGTATAACTGAGATGAAGTGTGTTTACTGCGCGGTACGGACTGTATTTATGTGTTTTGTGTGGATCTCAGAACAAACAGCGATTATTTCACTGTACAACATTAACTGATGGTTTGTATAACTGAGATGAAGTGTGTTTACTGCGCGGTACGGACTGTATTTATGTGTTTTGTGTGGATCTCAGAACAAACAGCGATTATTAACTGTACAGCATTAACTGACTGGTTTGTATAACTGAGACGGAGTGTGTTTACTGCGCGGTCGACTGTATTTATGTGTTTTGTGTGGATCTCAGAACAAACAGCGATTATTTCACTGTACAACATTAACTGACTGGTTTGTATAACTGAGATGAAGTGTGTTTACTGCGCGGTACGACTGTATTTATGTGTTTTGTGTGGATCTCAGAACAAACAGCGATTATTTCACTGTACACATTAACTGACTGGTTTGTATAACTGAGACGGAGTGTGTTTACTGCGCGGTACGACTGTATTTATGTGTTTTGTGTGGATCTCAGAACAAACAGCGATTATTTCACTGTACAACATTAACTGACTGGTTTGTATAACTGAGACTGAGAGTGTGTTTACTGCGCGGTACGGACTGTATTTATG
Source organism: Reticulitermes speratus (assembly GCA_021186555.1). Classification (NCBI taxonomy): domain Eukaryota; kingdom Metazoa; phylum Arthropoda; class Insecta; order Blattodea; family Rhinotermitidae; genus Reticulitermes; species Reticulitermes speratus. The sequence continues at coordinate 34,390,628 of JAJKFL010000031.1, forward strand.
TGTTTTGTGTGGATCTCAGAACAAACAGCGATTATTTCACTGTACAACATTAACTGAGTGGTTTGTATAACTGAGATGAAGTGTGTTTACTGCGCGGTACGGACTGTATTTATGTGTTTTGTGTGGATCTCAGAACAAACAGCGATTATTTCACTGTACAACATTAACTGACTGGTTTGTATAACTGAGATGAAGTGTGTTTACTGCGCGGTACGGACTGTATTTATGTGTTTTGTGTGGATCTCAGAACAAACAGCGATTATTTCACTGTACAACATTAACTGACTGGTTTGTATAACTGAGATGAAGTGTGTTTACTGCGCGGTACGGACTGTATTTATGTGTTTTGTGTGGATCTGAGAACAAACAGCGATTATTTCACTGTACAACATTAACTGACTGGTTTGTATAACTGAGACGAAGTGTGTTTACTGCGCGGTACGGACTGTATTTATGTGTTTTTTGTGGATCTCAGAACAAACAGCGATTATTTCACTGTACAGCATTAACTGACTGGTTTGTATAACTGAGACGAAGTGTGTTTACTGCGCGGTACGGACTGTATTTATGTGTTTTGTGTGGATCTGAGAACAAACAGCGATTATTTCACTGTACAGCATTAACTGACTGGTTTGTATAACTGAGACGGAGTGTGTTTACTGCGCGGTACGGACTGAATCTTTAAATATAATTTGGGCAAAGTTTCGTGTTTAAAGGATTAAATTAATTTCCAACGATAAAATTACATGAAAAGTGCCTACGGGATGCGACAATACAAACATAGATTTGTAGATATAAACTGTAACATGATATATTCCAAATGCTGTTAATCAATGTTATCAAACGTGTCTGTCTACTTTCGTAGTGATAACAATAACCCGCGAGTCACTCAATCAATCATATTCTAGCTTGCCAGACGGTATTCATTGAAGGATGTGCTTTGGATATCTGATTCACAAATACGTAGGAGCTATCTAACCTATGCTGCAGTCATTAACATTGTCAGAAATGAAACGCTGCTTACAATATAAGGAATGTGCCTTAGAATATGCGAACAGAGTTGCGCGTGTAAAACGGAATTGAGCCGAGAAATGTTCTGCCAGCCACAAACGCTTTGCTTTTCCTTCACATGCAGAAGTCGTTAATATAATTTTGCGGAGCTACATTACTTTTTGAAGCCGCAGCCCGCGTATCAGTACCAGAACGTGACAGTTTCAACTGCCGTTGTGGGAAGAAATTTTTACTTTTCTCTTGAGTGAAGGAATTTTAATGCATGTAGGAGTTCGAGAGATTTCTAACATCTGTCATGAATTGCTAACGTCTGTCATGAATTGCTAACAATGTGCGTAGCAAATATACAAAGAAAGGGAGGAATTGCTACCTTGACTGGTGACTGAAACTCCTGCCTGACGTCAGTGCATGTACGAAACAGAACATCCCGGCTGTCCTTATAGCATAGGAATTTTAGTGTTGCGTGGTTGGTAAGCTTTGAGTGTGGCGAAGTTGTGTCGTGTTGAGTGTCTTCACGTGAGCGGCTCAAAACACCTGAAGCAGCAGAGGTTTAGGTAAGACTGACTAGCAGAATGTATCCACAGTGTATTTATATTCCATTGTGCACGTCTTTGTGGCAAGTAATAACAAAGGACACAATTTATTCTCCGCGGTGTGTATCAAAGACTTTGTAGTTGGGTTAGTTTTCGCCATGTTTGACCGGGCTAAAGAGAAGCTTGTATTTGGTTACTTTCTCAGTAATACCAACCTATGTCAATGGGCCTGCGGAAAACACGGGGATTGTTGGTTACGATATTGAAGGCAGAATCTGTAGAAGGTGATATTTTGTACGATAATGAGTTTTGTTGATTGTACTGCTGTACGCTGTACTTCTTTTGTAGAAAGTATGTGTTGCTCAGTCACTGCTTTGTGTGTGTTTCTTGTGTGCGTGTCCGCGTGACAGTCGTGTGGCCCTGTGACGGTCTGTGACGGCCTCTGTCCATTTTAACCACTTAACAAATCTTGCATTAAAACGCAGTGCTCTATGCAGTAGAACTTCGATTATCCGAAATAAAGGGGGCGGATCCGATTTCGGATAAGCAAAATTTCGGATAATTCGGAAATTCAGCTTGACGTGATAAGGTGCAATAAAAATAACATTTATTCATAAACTCGTCTTATGTTAATAAAATTTATGGCACAACAAAGTATACGATATTTACAGATACAATACAACACTACAAAGTGTACGATATTTACAGATACAATACAGCACTACAAAGTGTACGATATTTACAGATACAATACAGCACTACAAAGTGTACGATATTTACAGATACAATACAACACTACAAAGTGTACGATATTTACAGATACAATACAGCACTACAAAGTGTACGATATTTACAGATACAATACAACACTACAAAGTGTACGATATTTACAGATACAATACAGCACTACAAAGTGTACGATATTTACAGATACAATACAGCACTACAAAGTGTACGATATTTACAGATACAATACAACACTACAAAGTGTACGATATTTACAGATACAATACAGCACTACAAAGTGTACGATATTTACAGATACAATACAACACTACAAAGTGTACGATATTTACAGATACATACAGCACTACAAAGTGTCGATATTTACAGATACAATACAACACTACAAAGTGTACGATATTTACAGATACAATACGCACTACCAAAGTGTACGATATTTACAGTTTACATACAACACTACAAAGGTACGATATTTACAGATACATACAGCACTACAAAGTGTACGATATTTACAGATACAATACAGCACAACAAAGTATACGATATTACAGATACAATACAACACTACAAAGTGTACTATATTTACAGATACAATAAGCACTACAAAGTGTACGATATTTACAGATACAATACAACACTACAAAGTGTACGATATTTACAGATACAATACAGCACTACAAAGTGTACGATATTTACAGATACAATACAGCACTACAAAGTGTACGATATTTACAGATACAATACAACAGTACAAAGTGTACGATATTACAGATACAATACAACACTACAAAGTGTACGATATTTACAGATACAATACAACACTACAAAGTGTACGATATTTACAGATACAATACAACACTACAAAGTGTACGATATTTACAGATACAATACAGCACTACAAAGTGTACGATATTTACAGATACAATACAACACTACAAGTGTACGATATTTACAGATACAATACAACACTACAAAGTGTACGATATTTACAGATACAATACAACAGTACAAAGTGTACGATATTTACAGATACAATACAACATACAAAGTGTACGATATTTACAGATACAATACAACACTACAAAGTGTACGATATTTACAGATACAATACAACACTACAAAGTGTACGATATTTACAGATACAATACAACAGTACAAAGTGTACGATATTTACAGATACAATACAACACTACAAAGTGTACGATATTTACAGATACAATACAACAGTACAAATTTATACGGACAAAATCTGATGTTTTAGTTTCAAACACACTGACAGCACCTTCATCAGCAAACAGCTTCTCCCCTCAGATGTTCAAATGTCGGATGCCATATCACGTTTTACACCTATCCAACCAACCCGAACGCGGGGTAAAACTTTTACATTGGTCCCCCATCATTTTTGCGAGCATTTTTGCTTTTCGTTGACTAATCGGCCCCGACAAAGCAGTCCCCCTTTTCCCGCTGTTGCGTGAACCACAAATAAAGGGCCTCATTCAGTTTTTCATACTCGGCAGCTTTCGTCGTTTTCCGATTCGGCATTTTAGACGAATGTTCTTCGAGTTTCGTTTTACCCAATCTGAAACCGTTGATATGCCAACATCGAAATCCGCCGCGACGTTTCGCAAGATCTCGCCACTTTCAATTCGTCTCACAACCTCCAATTTCCGTTCAGTTGTCATCACAACACGTTTCGTCCAGCCGACATGTTTGCAGTCACCGTCACACAAATGTTACAACTGCACTGTAAGCGGGACACACGTCAACTTGACACTCGTCCGCACATGTCAACTTTTGACAGCAAACTGACGGCAGAGGCTCAGAGGTGTCTCGCGGCAGGCATGTTCTGGGAATCTCGTAAAAAAGGCGTTTCGGTTAAGCGGGAATTTCGGTTAAGCGAAATTCGGATAACCGAGGTTGTACTTATATCGGTTTTTGAAGTGGTTAATGTTGAGAGTGGCGCAGAATCGAATCCTGCTTGGTGCAGTGCAACACATGCGTCGTGAACGTCTTATTGTCCTAGACTGTACTGAGGCGTACGTGCTTGTTTATTGATAGTCAGACTGCGTCACGTCACGTGTTGTGTAAGTTACGTTGTTTATTGATAGACTGCGTCACGTCACGTGTTGTGTAAGTTACGTTGTTTATTGATAGACTGCGTCACGTCACGTGTTGTGTAAGTTACGTTGTTTATTGATAGACTGCGTCACGTCACGTGTTGTGTAAGTTACTTTGTTTATTGATAGACTGCGTCACGTCACGTGTTGTGTAAGTTACGTTGTTTATTGATAGTCAGACTGCGTCACGTCACGTGTTGTGTAAGTTACGTTGTTTATTGATAGTCAGACTGAGTCACGTCACGTGTTGTGTAAGTTACGTTGTTTATTGATAGTCAGACTGCGTCACGTCACGTGTTGTGTAAGTTACGTCACGTGTTTTGAAGTCACGTCACGTGTTGTGTAAGTCACGTCACGTGTTGTGTAAGTCACGTACGTGTTGTGTATGTCACGTCACGTGTTGTGTAAGTTACGTCACGTGTTGTGTAAGTCACGTCACGTGTTGTGTAAGTCACGTCACGTGTTGTGTAAGTCACGTCACGTGTTGTGTAAGTCACGTCACGTGTTGTGTAAGTCACGTCACGTGTTGTGTAAGTCACGTTGTTTTTGTTATCAGAAAGTCTATGCACAAGTGCTTGCCTGTGTTAAAGCACAAATCCCACCAAGTTAATGCCAATAACAGCTTTCTTATTCGACGCTATGTAACATTCGAAATTGACTCAGCGTCGGTACGCGGGCTGAAGAAAATTGGTGGCTGCATGGTTACGGTGTTACATTTTATTTGTCTTTAAATGTCTCTTTTTTTTTACATGGTGAAGGGCCCCGCAGCAGATGCTACGTAACCACCACAGCCTTAAGGCTTTTTGTGCAACCCTGTGATGAAGATAAGCAGTTTTTTTTACCAAGTTTTACAAGTAATGGAGCGCCAGTGGAATGAAATTGACAGGGGAAAACCGACAACTCGAGAAAAACCTGTCCCAGTGCCACTTTGTCCATCACAAACCCCACATGGACTGACCCGGGATCGAAACCGGGCCTCCGTGGTGAGAGGCCGGCGACTGACCGCCTGAGCCATGGCACGGCCTAAATGTCTCGTTAATTGGATAAATTCTATATCGACTGTTAAGCATATGGCCTTTCATTAGATTTCCCTTAAAATCCTGAACTTTACTTGTGTGACCAGGCACATGGCAAGAGATGTGACCAGGCCACATGGCAAGAGATATGACCAGTCACATCCTTGCATGTGGTGATATGTGGTTTGTGTAAAGTGTTCTAAATTGGGTCTGTCTAGGAAAATCTTGTAACTAGCGTTCAGCTCATTAAAATGGCTGTCTTTCACTCTTAAGTTTATGCAAGTTTGCATGTTAGCGCCTGTCAAACGTGACGCAACACGTCATACTTTGCGTTATATAATTTCTCTCCCTATAATATTGCTTTAGAAATAAAATGACACTGGCACACTAAAGTATGTCAACGTGTAGGCCGTGCCACGGCTCAGGCGGTTAGTGCCGGCCTCTCACTGCAGAGGCACGGGTTCGGTCCCGGGTCAGTCCATGTGGGGTTTGTGGTGGACAGAAGTGGCACTGGGACAGGTTTTTTCCCCGAGTACTTCGGTTTTCCCCTGTCAATTTAATTCCACTGGTGCTACATTAATTGTAAAACTTGGTAAAAAAAATGCTTATCTTCATCTTCATCACAGGGTTGCACAAAAAGCCTTAAGGCTGTGGTGCGTCCGTAGCTTCCGCTGCGGGGCCCTTCACCATGTACAAACATCAACGTGTATGTCTATTTGAGCCCTTCAATGTGCGTAACATTAAGGCCTTTTTCACTGAAAATCTTCTCTCCCGATTAATTTTCTTTCCGTCATTCCTTATACATTCGTTTCCTCTTTCACTTGCTTTCATTCCCCCTCATATTCACTTTTCCCTTGCATATTTTCCTTTGCTCTTTCGTCCCGAACCTCTCTATATAACCTGCATACTGTCCGTTCTGCTCTCTCCCAAGCTGTTTCCACACACGTGTGCTCCACACTTTCATATCTACTATGAATATTGATTCCAAAAGTAATTTCACTCCGCTATCGCAGTAATACAAACATCGTAATCTCCTGCAATTACAGCCGGCTCAGTCATGGCTAGATTGCAAGCCGCTCTTTCCTCTTTCATCGCCTCAATATTCTGCTCGCTCCAGTGCTGGACATAGACGTCAGACATCCCCGAAAGAAAATATTCAAACGAGGTTAGAAGACACGCACTGCCGCACGTGTGACGCAGTAGCCAAATGCGTGGCACTTCAGACTGCCTTCCTCTTACCCTTGACCACCTGTCTAACACTGCTTGGTCGTAATAACTAACCCTTGGTGCAGGTTATTCCTTGAGCAGTTGATAGCTTTTATAAATAAATTTCTTGTTCTGCCTAAATCCGAATGTTCATCACAGTTTGCACAACATCCTGCCGTGGGCCCCGCAGAACCCCCACATCCTCACAAACCATTTATCTGTCTCTACTTACAAAAATCACAAATCTAAAAAATCTGAAGTTTATCTTATGTTGCTCTTACGTTAAGCAAGTTTGGCCACCCCTGGTACAGTATTTAGTAGCTGACGTGGAAACGGATATGACGATATTGCCTTATAATTTGAGGAGCTTTGTGCAAGATTTTGTTTATAAGAAAACCATAAAAATAAATGGATAATGCGAAAAACAGTTGTTGCTAATCGCCCAATAAACAGACGAAGAAAGCCGTACGAAGTGTAGCTGTAGACACGTGTCACGGTGTAAAGCCGTACGAAGTGTAGCTGTAGACACGTGTCACGGTGTAAAGTCGGAACGAAGTGTAGCTGTAGAAACGTGTCACGGTGTAAAGCCGTACGAAGTGTAGCTGTAGACACGTGTCACGGTGTAAAGCCGTACGAAGTGTAGCTGTAGACACGTGTCACGGTGTAAAGTCGGAACGAAGTGTAGCTGTAGAAACGTGTCACGGTGTAAAGCCGTACGAAGTGTAGCTGTAGACACGTGTCACGGTGTAAAGCCGTACGAAGTGTAGCTGTAGACACGTGTCACGGTGTAAAGCCGTACGAAGTGTAGCTGTAGACACGTGTCACGGTGTAAAGCCGTACGAAGTGTAGCTGTAGACACGTGTCACGGTGTAAAGCCGTACGAAGTGTAGCTGTAAACACGTGTCACGGCGTAATTTCCTTTCGCGCCAGTGAATTCTGTCTCCACGTGTCTCGTGTACATACTTCAATAGAAACACCAAGACAAATGCAGAAGGACAACGCAAATTCCGTACGGTGCTGGGGACTACTTTGTGGGAAGTCGCAAGAATACTAGCAGGTCATTTCGGCGCATTTGAACACACATTTCTGGCATTAGCTTGGCAGTGGGCAGTGTGCCGGTAGTGGAGGTATGTGGTTCGAATGTTGGTCAGTATATGGACCGGCTGTCTGTCTTGGTTCCTGCGGTTCGCTTGGTCCTTTCTGGCGCATGCAGCTTGTACAGTGCTGTAAAGCGTGATTGCCACTAGGGGAGCGGTCAAGGTCGGCGAAAATATTTATTGCCTGTATTTAAATGCAACTTTATATTATTTATATATATATATATCGTGCATTTTAATAATTTAATTAATTATTAATTTCAACAAATGCACTACACTATTTTAGTGTTTACTTGTCCCTACATATGTTTCGGCACTCCTTGTGCCATCCTCAGGGGTGTCGTCGACAGTTCACGGTTATCAAATGCATCCAATTCACTTTCACAACATAAATTCACTGTCACTGAAAGACGACAAGCTGACCACCAAGAACAAGAAGATAAGTGATATTCAGTGACAGTGAATTTATGTTGTGAAAGTGAATTGGATGTGTTTAAAAACTGTGAACTCTCGACGACACCCCTGAGGATGGCACAAGGAGTGCCGAAACATATGTAGGGACAAGAACACACTAAAATAGTGTAGTGCATTTGTTGGAATAAAATAATTAATTAAATGCGTCTGTTCGTACGAACGGTCAAGCTCAGGTCAAAGAGCGCTCAAGTGAGCGTGGGTATTCTTCGAAAGAATATCTGAACAAAAAACAAGGCGACAGCTGTTGTGTCTTTGCTGTTTGTTGATAAACTAAAGTAAAGTGAACTGCCTGCATGCCGCAACATCGCCCAGTGTCAATACTGTAAATACAACCCTGACCGTGACCTTACCTTGAGCGGAGCTTAAACGTGCCAATTTGTAGTAGGTCACTTGTTCGGAAGTTCTTCGCAGCTTGCAGTTTTACCAACATCTTCGACCTCGGTGTGTGCCCTTTAACAGAAACCAAGATACGTGTACAATGCAGCTTGGAGAAATTAACAGGAGTTGTGAAAGTCTTAATATCAGGCTTCCGCCGCGATGTTGATGATCACTGGGGCCTCCTGGATTATTACACGGCGTCGTGTGGTAATTGTTTACCGACGTTTCGGGACAACGTATCGGTCCCATCCTCACGGGTCAAGAGTCCGAGTAGGAATTCCTACTCGGACTCTTGACCTGTGAAGATGGGACCGAGACGTTGTCCCGAAACGTCGGTAAAGACACGACGCCGTGTAATAACCCAGAAGACCGCAGATTTCAGGAGTTGTGAAAGTCTTCAAACAAGACAGCTGGTGGCTGTGTCGAGGTTTGAACCCGACAACTTTGAAATAAACACTGTTTTATTTCAGGAGGAGTGTCCTCCTGAAGGCAGGTCTGTCATTGGTGATCTCGAAATGGCGGTTTGCACTGATTAGGGTTTTAATTGCGTCAGGAATATTGCGTAATTGGCGGCGTTCGTCGTGCGTCTGCTTACGGCGAAGGAATTCGAAGAGTTCAGTCTGATAAAAAACAAAGGAAGTGTGGCAACGTATGTTGTCATGGATATGAAATGTAAAGGCAGTAGTTGTGGGTCCGAGATTATAATGTGAACATCGATGTAAATTTATGAGTAGTACATGTAGAATGTTAAGTGGAGAGAAGGTGAGTCGCGATGCTTTATCGTGAACCTGCTCGAATGTGGAACAGGGTTGGTCAAACGGAACCACGTCACTGCTAGCGAGTACGGCCGTTCGCAAGTGATTACGTCACTATTTGCTTGAAAATCGTCAGTCGACATGAGCTGTAACAGAACGGGCGCGTTAGGGCAGACGGAACGGCGTGCCAGGTGTGCGTCCAAGAACGACTTCATGTCGTCACTCAGGGGCTGCTAGCGTCGGCTGGTGTATCAGCTGGATGCCTTCCTCAACCGGCGCCCTTGGCGACGGACTTAACGGGCTGCGCCTTAGCCCAGAACAATACCGGAACGGGTTTCATTTGAACAAGCATCACAGTAACAACACCCGGCTGCTGAAGAAGAACGTACAGCATGGGGTTAATCAGTTGTTCAGTTCTTTATGTTTGGATGTCAATGTGTGTGGATACTGTGACGTGTACAGCATTTGTGTTGCACTGGCACAATGCCTCGCGATCAGTTGTCAGTCTCGACTGCCCCCTGCTCTGTAGGTACCCCGTCAGAAGTCAAAGCTCTGCTTTTTAAAATTTCTGGTCTGTGATATGTGCGACATGTTTGTGTAATTGAATTGAGTCCTGAATCGCTATTAACAGCTTGCCTAGCTTTCATGCTACAGGGCAAACAGCCAAACAGCTGTTGTTGTGCGAGCACAAAGCGGCAGTGTCATTTGACAAACACACATCGACAGTTCGAACACGTTATTAGACACTTCAGTGTACAGAAATGTGTTCAATGTTCGTATATCCAGCGGAGGGTTTGGAAATGAGGGTGACGTGTGTGTGGCGAGGGGGTGGGGGTTGTACGGCATTGACACACTAATGCAGCTAAGCGATAGACGTCAAATAGGGATGAAATTATTGTTATTGTCTGTACAAAAGTGTTGTGGTGGACTGAAGGGTGAATTTTGTTACAAGCACCAGGGTGACCGGGCTTCAGCTGCAGTAGATAATTGAAAAATGAGTAAATTCTCACGTTGTGTTCACGTTGTGTTCACGTTGTGTTCACGTTGTGTTCACGTTGTGTTCACGCTGTGTTCACGTTGTGTTCACGTTGTGTTCACGGTGCATTTTGACATTAATTTTGAGTTCTTTAACCAACGAATGCACTTTTTATATCCGTATTTCCATTCAATTTACCCTACACATGTTTCGGCCTCGACCCGGACATCATCACGGTACACTGATAAGTTCACTTCACAAACAGTGTAACGGTTCTGTGATAATACCAAATGGACCGGGGAACAGTGAAGTGAACTTATCAATGTACCGTCATGATGGCAGAGTTACGGCCGAAACATATGTAGGGTGAATTAAACGGAAATACGAAAATGAAAAGTGTATTTGTTGGTTAAAATACTGAAAATTAAGTAAATTCTGTTTAATTACGCACACTTAGGAATCAGACGTGTCAGCTGATGAGACTGTACAGTAATAGAATGAGGAAGTGAAGCTTATGCACGTCTAACGAACGACGGGCGCCGTGCAGTGACAATAAGACAGTAAAAACTGCCTATGCTTTATGGAAGGGACCGCAGAATCTTCAAAACGAAGGTGGAGACATCTTGATGGATCGTAAATAGACAGGATGTCGTAGTGTGGACTGAATTGCGCTGACGCAAACAAAGGTTGAACGTGGTTGTCGTAAACATGCTGCGTGTTGATAAACTGGCTGAGAGGTTATCGGCTAGACCGCTGCTTCCCAAACTTTTTCCTTCATTACCCAAAACCGCTTATCACAAAATCCTTTTTACCCAATGTAGGTAAAACACTAGAAACGTATTTGACAAGTGAAGACAGATCGGTAACAAATAGGAAGCAAACATTATGTTTGATGCAGTGTCTTTATTTTAAAACCCTCTAAACATTTTAGCAGCCACAAACATTATGTTTGATGCAGTGTCTTTATTTTAAACATCTCTAAACATTTTAGCAGCCACAAACATTATGTTTGATGCAATGTCTTTATTCTAAACATCTCTAAACATTTTAGCAGCCACAAACATTATGTTTCATGCAACGTCTTTATTTTAAACATCTCTGAACATTTAGCAGCCACAAACATTATGTTTGATGCAGTGTCTTTATTTTAAACATCTCTAAACATTTAGCAGCCACAAACATTATGTTTGATGCAACGTCTTTATTTCAAACATCTCTAAACATTTAGCAGCCACAAACATTATGTTTGATGCAATGTCTTTATTTTAAACATCTCTAAACATTTAGCAGCCACAAACATTATTTTTGATGCAATGTCTTTATTTTAAACATCTCTAAACATTTTAGCAGCCACAAACATTATGTTTGATGCAATGTCTTTAGTTTAAACATCTCTAAACATTTAGCAGCCACAAACATTATGTTTGATGCAATGTCTTTATTCTAAACATCTCTAAACATTTAGCAGCCACAAACATTATGTTTGATGCAATGTCTTTATTTTAAACATCTCTAAACATTTAGCAGCCACAAACATTATGTTTGATGCAATGTCTTTATTTTAAACATCTCTAAACATTTAGCAGCCACAAACATTATGTTTGATGCAATGTCTTTAGTTTAAACATCTCTAAACATTTAGCAGCCACAAACATTATGTTTGATGCAATGTCTTTATTCTAAACATCTCTAAACATTCAGCAGCCACAAACATTATGTTTGATGCAACGTCTTTATTTTAAACATCTCTAAACATTTCAGCAACCACAACAATATGTTTGATGCAACGTCTTTATTTTATACATCTCTAAACATTTAGCAGCCACAAACATTATGTTTGATGCAATGTCTTTATTTTAAACATCTCTAAACATTTAGCAGCCACAAACATTATGTTTGATGCAATGTCTTTATTTTAAACATCTCTAAACATTTTAGCAGCCACAAACATTATGTTTGATGCAATGTCTTTAGTTTAAACATCTCTAAACATTTAGCAGCCACAAACATTATGTTTGATGCAATGTCTTTATTCTAAACATCTCTAAACATTCAGCAGCCACAAACATTATGTTTGATGCAACGTCTTTATTTTAAACATCTCTAAACATTTCAGCAGCCACAAACAATATGTTTGATGCAACGTCTTTATTTTATACATCTCTAAACATTTAGCAGCCACAAACATTATGTTTGATGCAATGTCTTTATTCTAAACATCTCTAAACATTCAGCAGCCACAAACATTATGTTTGATGCAATGTCTTTATTCTAAACATCTCTAAACATTCAGCAGCCACAAACATTATGTTTGATGCAACGTCTTTATTTTAAACATCTCTAAACATTTCAGCAACCACAACAATATGTTTGATGCAACGTCTTTATTTTATACATCTCTAAACATTTAGCAGCCACAAACATTATGTTTGATGCAATGTCTTTATTTTAAACATCTCTAAACATTTTAGCAGCCACAAACATTATGTTTGATGCAATGTCTTTATTTTAAACATCTCTAAACATTTTAGCAGCCACAAACATTATGTTTGATGCAATGTCTTTATTTTAAACATCTCTAAACATTTAGCAGCCACAAACATTATGTTGATGCAATGTCTTTATTTTAAACATCTCTAAACATTTAGCAGCCACAAACATTATGTTTGATGCAATGTCTTTATTTTAAACATCTCTAAACATTTTAGCAGCCACAAACATTATGTTTGATGCAATGTCTTTAGTTTAAACATCTCTAAACATTTAGCAGCCACAAACATTATGTTTGATGCAATGTCTTTATTCTAAACATCTCTAAACATTCAGCAGCCACAAACATTATGTTTGATGCAACGTCTTTATTTTAAACATCTCTAAACATTTCAGCAGCCACAAACAATATGTTTGATGCAACGTCTTTATTTTATACATCTCTAAACATTTAGCAGCCACAAACATTATGTTTGATGCAATGTCTTTATTCTAAACATCTCTAAACATTTTAGCAGCCACAAACAATATGTTTGATGCAACGTCTTTATTTTAAACATCTCAAAACATTTTAGCAGCCACAAACATTATGTTTGATGCAACGTCTTTATTTTATACATCTCTAAACATTTAGCAGCCACAAACAATATGTTTGATGCAATGTCTTTATTTTAAACATCTCTAAACATTTTAGCAGCCACAAACATTATGTTTGATGCAGTGTCTTTATTTTAAACATCTCTAAACATTTTAGCAGCCACAAACATTATGTTTGATGCAATGTCTTTATTCTAAACATCTCTAAACATTTTAGCAGCCACAAACATTATGTTTCATGCAACGTCTTTATTTTAAACATCTCTGAACATTTAGCAGCCACAAACATTATGTTTGATGCAGTGTCTTTATTTTAAACATCTCTAAACATTTAGCAGCCACAAACATTATGTTTGATGCAACGTCTTTATTCTAAACATCTCTAAACATTTAGCAGCCACAAACATTATGTTTGATGCAATGTCTTTATTTTAAACATCTCTAAACATTTCAGCAACCACAACAATATGTTTGATGCAACGTCTTTATTTTATACATCTCTAAACATTTAGCAGCCACAAACATTATGTTTGATGCAATGTCTTTATTTTAAACATCTCTAAACATTTAGCAGCCACAAACATTATGTTTGATGCAATGTCTTTATTTTAAAACATCTCTAAACATTTTAGCAGCCACAAACATTATGTTTGATGCAATGTCTTTAGTTTAAACATCTCTAAACATTTAGCAGCCACAAACATTATGTTTGATGCAATGTCTTTATTCTAAAACATCTCTAAACATTCAGCAGCCACAAACATTATGTTTGATGCAACGTCTTTATTTTAAACATCTCTAAACATTTCAGCAGCCACAAACAATATGTTTGATGCAACGTCTTTATTTTATACATCTCTAAACATTTAGCAGCCACAAACATTATGTTTGATGCAATGTCTTTATTCTAAACATCTCTAAACATTCAGCAGCCACAAACATTATGTTTGATTCAATGTCTTTATTCTAAACATCTCTAAACATTCAGCAGCCACAAACATTATGTTTGATGCAACGTCTTTATTTTAAACATCTCTAAACATTTCAGCAACCACAACAATATGTTTGATGCAACGTCTTTATTTTATACATCTCTAAACATTTAGCAGCCACAAACATTATGTTTGATGCAATGTCTTTATTTTAAACATCTCTAAACATTTTAGCAGCCACAAACATTATGTTTGATGCAATGTCTTTATTTTAAACATCTCTAAACATTTTAGCAGCCACAAACATTATGTTTGATGCAATGTCTTTATTTTAAACATCTCTAAACATTTAGCAGCCACAAACATTATGTTTGATGCAATGTCTTTATTTTAAACATCTCTAAACATTTAGCAGCCACAAACATTATGTTTGATGCAATGTCTTTATTTTAAACATCTCTAAACATTTTAGCAGCCACAAACATTATGTTTGATGCAATGTCTTTAGTTTAAACATCTCTAAACATTTAGCAGCCACAAACATTATGTTTGATGCAATGTCTTTATTCTATAAACATCTCTAAACATTTCAGCAGCCACAAACATTATGTTTGATGCAACGTCTTTATTTTAAACATCTCTAAACATTTCAGCAGCCACAAACAATATGTTTGATGCAACGTCTTTATTTTATACATCTCTAAACATTTAGCAGCCACAAACATTTGTTTGATGCAATGTCTTTATTCTAAACATTCTAAACATTTTAGCAGCCAACAATATGTTTGATGCAACGTCTTTATTTTAAACATCTCAAACATTTTAGCAGCCACAAACATTATGTTTGATGCAACGTCTTTATTTAACATCTCTAAACATTTAGCAGCCACAAAATTATGTTTGATGCAATGTCTTTATTTTAAACATCTCTAAACATTTAGCAGCCACAAACATTATGTTTGATGCAATGTCTTATTTTAAACATCTCTAAACACTTTAGCAGCCACAAACAATATGTTTGATGCAATGTCTTTATTTTAACATCCTAACATTTAGCACAAAACATACTTTGATGCACGTCTTTATTTTAAACATCTCTAATTTAGAGTCAAATTATGTTTGATGCAACGTCTTTATTTTAAACATCTCTAACATTTAGCAGCTACAAACATTATGTTGATGCAATGTCTTTGTTAACATCTCTAAATTTAGCAGCCAATTTGTTGTGCAATGTCTTTATTTAAACATCTCTAAACATTTAGCAGCCACAAACATTATGTTTGATGCAATGTCTTTATTTTAAACATCTCTAAACATTTTAGCAGCCACAAACATTATGTTTGATGCAATGTCTTTATTCTAAACATCTCTAAACACTTTAGCAGCCACAAACAATATGTTTGATGCAATGTCTTTATTTTAAACATCTCTAAACATTTTAGCAGCCACAAACATTATGTTTGATGCAATGTCTTTATTCTAAACATCTCTAAACACTTTAGCAGCCACAAACAATATGTTTGATGCAATGTCTTTATTTTAAACATCTCTAAACATTTTAGCAGCCACAAACATTATGTTTGATGCAATGTCTTTATTCTAAACATCTCTAAACACTTTAGCAGCCACAAACAATATGTTTGATGCAATGTCTTTATTTTAAACATTTCTAAACATTTTAGCAGCCACAAACATTATGTTTGATGCAATGTCTTTATTCTAAACATCTCTAAACACTTTAGCAGCCACAAACAATATGTTTGATGCAACGTCTTTATTTTAAACATCTCTAAACATTTAGCAGCTACAAACATTATGTTTGATGCAACGTCTTTATTTTAAACATCTCTAAACATTTAGCAGCTACAAACATTATGTTTGATGCAATGTCTTTAGTTTAAACATCTCTAAACATTTAGCAGCCACAAACATTATGTTTGATGTAATGTCTTTATTTTAAACATCTCTAAACATTTAGCAGCCACAAACATTATGTTTGATGCAATGTCTTTATTTTAAACATCTCTAAACATTTTAGCAGCCACAAACATTATGTTTGATGCAACGTCTTTATTTTAAACGTCTCTAAACATTTTAGCAGCCACAAACATTATGTTTGATGCAACGTCTTTATTTTAAACGTCTCTAAACATTCAGCAGCCACAAACATTATGTTTGATGCAACGTCTTTATTTTAAACGTCTCTAAACATTTAGCAGCCACAAACATTATGTTTGATGCAATGTCTATATTCTAAACATCTCCAAACATTCAGCAGCCACAAACAATTCAGTAACTATTCACCACGCACATTTCATCACCCAGGTCCCAGCCAGTCAGTATAATGCCACAGTTAGACTGCTTTAGAGTATCGGTGCACACTGACTGGTCACGTTCTTCAGAGCACTTCTTCTTCTACACTTTTACGGTAAATTTTAATGTGTATTCCGAGGTGTGTCGTTACCCAAAGAAAAACCACTTTTACCCAATTTTGGGTAATTTACCCAGGTTTGGGAAGCACTGGGCTAGACACTGCAGTCACCAGTGCGCTTGCCCTTTGCAGCATGCAAGAACACGCGTCTGACTCCGTGGATACACACACATAGACGTAACGAGACAGATGGCGGTGATCTTGATGGCTGTGAACTCCGGACAGTGTCACGTGTCTTGTTTCGTGCGTTGCGGGAGATTGGGGAGCATTTGGGCTGCAGTGTCGTGACCTATTTTAAGGTTCTATACGGGATGAATAATAGCAACATATTCACGGTAGGATATTAACGTATTTTGACTCCTGCACTGCAAAACCTTCCTTTTCTACGAGCCCACAGTAAATAAAGACTTTATCTTTCGAAACGTCCGTAAAACCGTTCGTCAGCAGACACGGCATCACAAACAGGAAGACGCGAGGCTTCAGCGACACGTGTCTGAGAAGGCGAAGTGTCACAGACAGGGCCTTGGGTAGGCAGACACGTGCGTTGAAATTATACAATAGAGGTAAAGGTAAAGGTAAAGGTCACTCTATAACAGGCCATGAAGGTCCAGAGGGGGAGCAGAGGTAATAGCTCTACTCTTTCTTTAACCTCGGCGCTAGATGGGGGTGGGTTGTCAATATGAGTGCTAATTTAATTACATTCAGTATCTTGCTCCAGACCGATCTTCGTCGCAACAGAATGGACTAGGAGTTTACGTTGATATTACTAAAATGGAAACATTAAATTGTCAACAAATTTTAATATTTCGGAATTTTGTTCTGCAGAGCAGAATATGCTGTACTTAGATACTTCTGTTAAATAAATAACCTTTCAATTTGATAAATTTTTATGAAATACAAATATGAATCGATCTCTCGATAAGTCGCCGCCCATTTCACTGCCACTCTCGCCTTATCAAGCACGTTGGTCTCCATTACCCTGGCAGCAAAGCATCACAGAAACAATCGAAGCACGAACCGCGCATAATCGAAGTTTGTAAAGCTCGTTCCTTACGCTTATGACGATGCTTTGGAGTTCCGACGAAGTGTCAACAAAGGCAGAACAAAGGCATGGATGCTTGGATGGTCGGTCGAGTGCAGACACACGGTGGGGCGAAGTTCCCTTTGAGCAGCAAGAAACACTGCTCTTCACAGTTGCGATGTTTTAGATCCTGTGATTACAAACTGCTTTATGGACACAAAAAAATACTGCGAACATTCGTCTGGATGCAGACGGCCCGCATGCGGACGAACAGTAGAGACGAAGTGCCGCTCGGCTCATTCCGATGTGTAATGATGTGATGAATGAACGAGCCTTATGGGTCCGTGGCAGGGTGACTGGCGATGGACACGATAAAGTGTGTTAGTTGCGTGCAGCTGTGCGTAGGGCTGCGTCTTCTGACACTCGGTTTGTGCAGTGTACTGTCCTACTATATATACAGGGCATACACAAAAGAATGGTGCGGTTTCAAAAGTGAATAAACTAAAACCGCACCATTCTTTTGTGTATGCCCTGTATATATGCAGGAGTGCTCAAATTTTCGACAAATTTAGGGACCAGAACTGTGTTTGTGAAGCAGGCGAGGACCCACAATTATAGGCGCCACGGTACAAGACTTACTAGCGTCGGTGATGTGACGCCCTGGTTTCGTGCATATATGGAACTGTCAAGAGTCCGAGTAGGAAAGCTTTCCTATTCGGACTCTTGACCCGTGAGGATGGGACCGATACGTTGTCCCGAAACGTCGGTAAACAATTACCACACGACGCTGCGTAATACCGCAGAAGAGCGCAGATTTCATCAACGTCGCGGCGGAAGCCTGATATCAAGGTTGTAATAACGTAGAAATAATCTTGTGTTTGTGTGAGATGTGACCGTTAGAATCAAGGACCCAGACTTATAAATATGAGGCGTTAGAAGAAACGTAAACTAACTAACTAACTAACTCCATGCAGCACAGTCCTTCTTGAGAAGCTAACAGGTCCTCAGCTAGTCAAGAAATTTCCCGCGTTTTATGGAACCCGAAGGTTCATTACCGCACTCACAACAGCCCGCCATCTGTCCCTATCCTGAGCCATATCAATCCAGTCCATGCCCCCCGTCCTACTTGAAGATCCATCTTAATATTATCCCCAGAAGGAACGTATCTCGTGACATTGTGCTTTTACATTAAGTAAATTGGTGTAATGAAACGGCGGAAAGAATAATTTGGAAATAGGCTAATACTCGTGACTATGGCAAGGGCTAAGACAGACAGCTTGAAGCTTTAGACGTACTTTCATCTGTATCACTTCTTTAGGATTATTGTCGAGGGGATGAATCTATGGCTTTGGTCGTTATAAGCAGATCCTGTAGGGTTGGTTTGAGTCACCTCCTACCCTTTGCGCAACCCGCCCGTAGCGTCAAACAAAGAGCAATCAGAATTTAATCGCACTTTACTCTCCCCTTCGCCATCACGATAACGCTGATTATCAGCTCAACTGCAGCCAACAGCCACTCAGTTCCCTTAATCAGGCCACGCTGGCTGCATTATAGTTGCAATAAACAAACAGTAACCAGCATTCATTTGTTTAACAGTGACGACGCTAAATTTGATTTGATGCGTTTGTCTGCACGTAAGGACACGCCGCCAAACTACTGCACGTAAGGACACGCCGCCAAACTACTGCACGTTTGTCTGCACGTAAGGACACGCCGCCAAACTACTGCACGTTTGTCTGCACGTAAGGACACGCCGCCAAACTACTGCAGTAAGGACACGCCGCCAAACTACTGCACGTTTGTCTGCACGTAAGGACACGCCCGCCAAACTACTGCACGTTTGTCTGCACGTAAGGACACGCCCGCCAAACTACTGCACGTTTGTCTGCACGTAAGGACACGCCCGCCAAACTACTGCACGTTTGTCTGCACGTAAGGACACGCCGCCAAATACTGCACGTTTGTCTGCACGTAAGGACACGCCCCAAAGTACTGCACGTTTGTCTGCACGTAAGGACACGCCGCCAAAGTACTGCACGTTTGTCTGCACGTAAGGACACGCCGCCAAACTACTGCACGGTTTGTCTGCACGTAAGGACACGCCGCCAAATACTGCACGTTTGTCTGCACGTAAGGACACGCCGCCAAATACTGCACGTTTGTCTGCACGTAAGGACACGCCGCCAAACTACTGCAGGTTTGTCTGCACGTAAGGACACGCCCAACTACTGCCGTTTGTCTGCACGTAAGGACAGTTGTCTGCACGTAAGGACGTTTGTCTGCACGTAAGGACACGCCGCCAAACTACTGCACGTTTGTCACTTAAGTTAATTGGAAGTGGCCGTGTGTCTAGAAGTGTGCCGATTGCCTTGATTGAGCATCAAAATTCAAGTCTTCCGGGACGTGACGCTGTGTCATCGAGTAAGTGACTTTCGACGTTTCGAAGTATCTTCAAGGTCAAGCATTGAAGTCACCACGTTTCTCCGAAACGTCCGGAAGACCTGAATCCTCAGCAACACCGCTGTGAGAACCTGGGATCTTTTGCTTATTAAGCGTCTTCGTGGTGCCTGCAGTTGCGATCAGTACTCGGAACATTTTATGCTGATGTATCATCGTTAAAGAAACATTACAGACGAGTGCCGTCTAGTTTAAGTCATTATTTCGTAACTGCTGGGAAGGAGTGAAGACAAGGCGGCTGTTAGCACTCATTGAGGTCAAAATTAAAACTTGGTGTGACCCACATGGCGGTGGTGTTTGCGGGAACCAACGGCTTGCGTTTTGGATGGCACTGTACAGCAGTGGGCTTCAGGATCCTCATGTCTGCGGAAGCCTTGTGACTAAATCTGAATTTTCGCAGAAAAAGTTTTTGATGAAAGTGTACTTTTTGGGTGCTCAGATGATATAGAGGGTTTTAAAATATTAAATGTTATTTAAAGAATAAAATATTTGGCACACTTTTGAACAACAAAATTATTTTGTTGGTGCTGTACAATGAAACTAAAAAGATGCGATCAAAATGTACCAAATTGTATCTACAAATTTCATTAAAGAAAGTTTTTTTCGGGGCCCCTAAAAGTCAGACGGAGTTTGAGTACCCCTGATATGGAGAGATAAGTCCGGCATTCAGGTTTGTAACAGGGCGATATTTTCGAGTGGGGGCACATGGTCTGCTGGGGCTGTATCCGATGGAACTTTCGTGGAACCCGGGTCAGCTATACGAAAGGCAATATATGGGCGCGAATTACGAAATACAGTATCAGGTATACAGAAAAAAAACTGTCTTTGAGGGCTACGTGCAGACTACAGAAAGCACCCTTTCATTTCTCGTTATTGGAACGTGTGACAGTGTCGCTTTTAGACGGAAGTTGTGGGCGTCTTCTCAGAAATTTACGGCGAATTCAAACTACACTCCTGTTCTGTGTGCGTAACTTAAACAAAAGGTACGTTGTTCTTGTCGATTTCCAAATACCCTTTATTAGTCACATGTAGCCTGTGTCTTGACAGGCACACGCTGCGTCCTTAACTCCTCTACAGACAGCGGACTGGCCGACAAACCAAAATGCAGATTTAAACAAAATATTTTCGTATCTTTGTACACTATTTTCTGTTTAATAATACCGAGTCGTTTATACTCACTTCTGAGTGTCGTGACCCTACTGGCACGAAGCCATAGGTTGTCATGGGAGAATTTTACCAGCGGTGGTTTCCCGTTGCCTTCCGCCGTGTACGATTCTATTCATCCTGATAGGACAGCTAGAGCCCTCTAGCACGATGGGAGACTTGGGCGAGAAATGGCCGCTAAATTTTGCTTACGAAACATCTCTATTGCCCGTAAGGTTCTTTTACATGCCGTAAATCTACGACATGGGACCGACGGCTTTACTTCCCCTCCGAAGGAAGTTGTGCTACGGATTTTTATCACCCTTTAAAAATCCATCTACCTCGGCCGGGATTGAACCCGCAACCTGGGTCCAGTGGCGAGCACGCTAACCACTAGTCCACCGAGGCAGATAATGTCTGTTTAGTCGTATACAAATATACGTATACAAATATACATATACAAATATACGCATATTTGTCCGGAAGGCTTCCCTGTACAGACGCTGACTATCCACAGTTCTTGCGCAGTTTGTCAGCCGTTTAATGCAACAATCTTTGACTGTATGGCACAGTGGCGATAGACAGTCCAAAATATATGACATGTTTCATCCTAATATCATAAGTGAATATTAACCCTTTATACACGAAGCGTAAACTGTTACATTTAAAGACCCAGTTCGTACCGCGCAGTAAACACTTTTCATCTCTGTTACAAAAACAAATCAATTTATATTATATAAGGCAAAAGTCGCTGTTTGTTGTAATATAATACAATACACATAAATACAGTGTGGGCAGAATGTAGAATTTGTGAATGTTAAAACTGTTGATGTATCGAGTAACCGTTAGGCTTTAAAAGGTTAAGGTAGGAAGTGGAGGCTGTATCTCACTACGGAGGTCCGGATTTGATCCCAGGCCAGGCCATGTGACATTCACGGTGGACAAAGTGGCACTAGGACAGGTTTTTGTCCCGGTGCTGCGGTTTCCCCTGTCAGTATCATTCCACCAATGCGCCATTATCATCTTTGAATTTTTGAATATTAAAACTGTTGGTGCATCCAGTAACCATTGGGCTTTAAAAGGTTAATGGTAACTAAAGATGCAGCGCAGTGCAGGTCACGTACTGTAGTGTGTCATTTGAGAGATCGGAGTACAAACAGAGTTTATAGAAATGCGCACCAACGTGCCACACCGTTACTGTAACTATGTGCATCTGTATAGTTTGTGGTCTCGCGTTTCTCTTCCGTTGTTTTAGTGTTTCAAAGTTTAAACTGTGTGAATTTGAAAGAAAAAAGGGAGGAGTGTGAAGTAAATTGTTCGTACGAGAGATGTGGATAAATGTCACTGAATTTTTGAGAGACATTGCACTGAGGAACTAATAAAACTGTCTAACAACTTCTGTCACGTATTTTTAGCAGTTCCAACAATACTGCCCCAGATACATTAATATTCATCATTGTTACTTCTTTGAAATGCAAATTTTGAGATGTTAAATTATAATTAAATTATTTTGTGCTCAGCCAAAAATACACCAAATACGAGCAGCACATTGCAATGGTCATGAAACAAATTAGCTCTCTTAATCAAAAGATTTTAAACACAAGGCATTAATTTTATTACCGGTTTTAAAATTTATTAAACATATAAATCTAATCCTCTAATTAATAATACACTTAATTACATTGTGTAGGACAATATCACAATATCAAATTATCAGAATATCACAATATCAAATTATCACAATATCACAATATCAAATTATCACAATATCACAATATCAAATTATCAGAATATCACAATATCAAATTATCACAATATCACAATATCAAATTATCACAATATCACAATATCAAATTATCACAATATCACAACATCAAATTATCACAATAACACAATATCAAATTATCACAATATCAAATTATCACAATATTACAACATCAAATTATCACAATATCACAATATCAAATTATCACAATATCAAATTATCACAATATCAACATCAAATTATCACAATATCACAATATCAAATTATCACAATATCACAATACAAATATACATATCAAATTATCACATACAACATCAAATTATCACAATATCACAATATCAAATTATCACAATATCAAATTATCACAATACCACAACATCAAATTATCACAATATCACAACATCAAATTATCACAATATCAAATTATCACAACATCAAATTATCACAATATCACAATATCACAATATCGCCACAAGAAGTCAGTCACACAGCAGCCTTTCTCTTAATACAAAACGTCATAGCTGGAAGGGCGAAACGCAACAAACTGAAACTGTAGCGCAAAATGCCATGCACTCGCTTTATTATATTTCATTTCCCATTTCTACGCTTTTTAACGTGAAGAATAGAAAGCGCTGGTTCTGTCTGTCCATTACGGGCGACGGGCTGGCGTTACAAAACGAATTGCTACAAATGGAGCGAATGAAGAGGTTTTGTGATCATTTGAACTCAGTCAGGTATAAGGCAGGATTAAGGCCGTTGGGTTCGATGGTTAGCACAGAGCCATGTTCTCTTTTACGAAGGGTTCCCAAGGATGAGTGTACTGTTCACTGTTAAAAATCAACAAAATGCACTTGACACACTTTTATTATGTATTAATCGACCCCCTACATATGTTTCGGTTTTAAGTAAAACCATCTTCAGGGTGTTCAAAAACTACGTTAATTCCACATCCAATGTTAATTCTGACATTATACTGTGCAATATCTTTGTATGCAAGTTACAATCACTTGTAAAACCAATATTTAAAACATGTATAAAAACACAGAGTCTAAAAACCTTAAAAATTCGTCCAATTTCGTGTCGAAATAATAAAATGCACGGTGAGACTAATATAAAATGTATCTGTACTGTTTTTCGGACTCGAACCTAATAACGAAAATGACCACATCAGTCGGAAGATTTTCCCCGAAATGTTACGACCTATCGTACACCATGTAGTATGGATCAGTGATGGTCCGGTTATTACTGCAGTCGTTAATTGAAAGTTACGGCTGCGGTACCCCGTGCAAGACTGGGACAAGGACGTCGAAAGTAGGCGATTTGTTAGTTTTTGCGGAGACACTTGTACAGCGTTAGGCCCGGTGCACACATCCGTTTTTCTAACGTGCGGTGACGCTGCGTTGCCGTAATTACGGTGTGGGATACACTGAAGTCAGTTGGGTAGTGCACACATACCTCCGTCGACGTTGTGTCACCGTACGTCCATCTATTGCGTTGGTTTGAAAGTATGTGTTTTTCTAACATTGTACATATAGGTTCGGAAGGAAGTTCCGATACCTAGCCCACATAAGCAGTTGGTAAATGGAACAATTGTTTAATCCTCCAAACATGTGTGTATAGAAATGTGTATTTACAAGGAAATAAAGGAAAAATGTTTTAATAAAAAACTGAGTTGCTACGGCCCGCAGCGGCAACGCAGCGTCACCGCATGTTAGAAAAACGGATGTGTGCACCGGGCCTTAGTGACAGCGGATTGGCCGTCGAAGCAAAACGAATGCCCTGCCATCTCGCGTACGGAGTAAGTCCTTCCGCAAGTTCCTCCAGGTTCCTCAGCGGTCGAATACTAACAAAGACGTCTGTCTACCTGTGCCACAATGTGTGTGCAAGCTGTCGTCACAATCGTAACTAACAAACTAACAAAGACGTCTACCTGTGCCACAGTGTGTGTGCAAGCTGTCGTCACAATCGTAACTAACAAACTAACAAAGACGTCTACCTGTGCCACAATGTGTGTGCAAGCTGTCGTCACAATCGTAACTAACAAACTAACAAAGACGTCTACCTGTGCCACAATGTGTGTGCAAGCTGTCGTCACAATCGTAACTAACAAACTAACAAAGACGTCTACCTGTGCCACAATGTGTGTGCAAGCTGTCGTCACAATCGTAACTAACAAACTAACAAAGACGTCTACCTGTGCCACAATGTGTGTGCAAGCTGTCGTCACAATCGTAACTAACAAACTAACAAAGACGTCTACCTGTGCCACAATGTGTGTGCAAGCTGTCGTCACAATCGTAACTAACAAACTAACAAAGACGTCTACCTGTGCCACAATGTGTGTGCAAGCTGTCGTCACAATCGTAACTAACAAACTAACAAAGACGTCTACCTGTGCCACAATGTGTGTGCAAGCTGTCGTCACTATCGTACTCGGAAGAAAGGCTCCAGGAGATCCACATTTTACATCACAACGCCCTCGGATTGAATCCGGGCCCGGAGGATGAGCAGTCGGTAGATATTTTATAGTGTCAAAAGTAGCTGTAACGGGATCAGTTGATACAACATGTTTTGAAAGCTAACCACAAACTACAGATACGCCACTGATCACGATACAAAATTAAAGTTGTTCCGGTGCGTAACTGTGCACTGCGCTGTAAGGACGTATGCCAAGCCACAACACTAGATGTGGGTGAAAGGTCAGCTTCACGTCCCGGCCGCTTTACCCTGGGGAAGGAAAGAGTCTGTGGTAGAATATGATAAGCGTATGCAAAAGAGCATTTTTGTGCTTCGGATTAAGACAGGCGCATCGCACAACTGAACCTGTCTTCAAGAAGAAGAAGAAGAAGAAGAACCGAGGTGAAACCTAGGCCGCCATGATGAGAGGGGCGGCCTGTAATTATAAGAATTCACCTCGCAGTGAGCTAGGTGTAATTGTTTTGTCTTGGGAGGAGGGGAACATAGCTGCACTCCACCCCCACCCCCACCACCACCTGAGCCGTCACCGACCTCCCTCTCACGTGGGGACAGCCGTCGTCTCTGTCTAACTCCTCATCCTCCCAGACCCTGTTTCCTTGTCCCGTCTTTCCTACGGGCTTTCATCTTCACCATTGTTCGCCTCTTTTATTTCTCACTGCTGCGTTGCCTTTTGCGAGGCAGAGCGGGGATTAGGAGGAGCGGTGACAGACCGGCCGTCTATATTTCAACTCTTGTATTTACGCTGTTCTTCTCGACTGAGAACGGGCCATGAAATATGAGCTAAGAACTGCTTTGCAGAACTGACACGCATTCAGTTGCTTCAGAAGTGTCCTGTCTGCGTGGAGCTTGGGAGTTCATTAACGTGTTCACAAAAGTCAGTTTCGCCTTAGGCGTCGCCATTGTGTTTAGAAGGTTCTGCGTTCGGTTCTTAAGCCAAAGTGACTTTGTTGCTTTTGTTCGAAACGTCGGAATGCGAATAGGAAGACAGCGTGTTAACGTGAGCAGGACGGATTTTATATTGTCACGATCATGCCGCAATCGACATTAGATTTATATAGCATATGCAGTCGAGAAGTAGTCGTTAAATAACTCGTAATACGAAGATTCATGTCATGTTGCGTGTTATGCTCTGTCTTTGGGTACTTCCCAACGTTTCGGAGGATCTGTTGGCGTGAAACTGTGAATCCAGCCTAAATGTCAGTTATTTTACTGTCAGTATCAATATTATCCTGCAACCAATGCCTGCGTGTGTTTCGTGCGGATTTCCCAATCAAAACTTGTGCACAAAACGGACCCGTACCCGAAGTATTCCCGCGCATCCGTACATTTCATCAGCGACGTGTGGTAATAATACGTACCACCTGATTTAACATTCATAAACACCGTATTTTCCCAGTATGGTGTGCATATGGGTTTCGTATGATTCCCAGAATAAATAGCGATTATTTCCATAAACAGCATGAAATAATTGGTCTTTGTAATTGCGAAGCAGTGCGTCTTCTGTGAGGTAGGAACTGTATTTTTATGCTAATTAGGTAAGTTCGTCCTTCGAGAACTTCGTTTACAGCAGCCGAAAGTGATTTTTTTGGAAGGGCCCCGCAGCAGAAGCTACGGACACACCGCAGCCTTAAGGCTTATTGTACAACCGTGTGATGAAGGCGAAAGATTATCAGTCCCCCCCCCACCCCCCAAGTAATGGAGCACCGGTGGAATGATACTGACAGGGGAAAACCGAAGTACTCGGGGGGAAAACCTGTCCCAGTGCCACTTCGTCCACCACAAATCCCACATGGACTGACTCAAGATCGAACCCGGGCCTCCGTGGTGAGAGGCCGGCGACTAACCGCCTGAGCCATGCCACGGCCAGGTTTTGCACTTACTAAGTTTCATCGACTGACCAATTACAAGTGATTTTACGGTGACATTCAGTGATTGACGTTTCGTGCAGCGTGACGTACCTACTGGTCGACGTTTCTGACGGACCTGTAGCACTTATATTCTGCGTAGATGAAGGCAGATACCACGAAGTTTTGTTCTGGAAGAACCGCTGCTTTTACCATGAGGTTGCGTTCTGCGGGAGTAGGCTTACTGATGTGAGCGGAAGGATACAGTGCAGTTGTTAGCATGTGTGTGTGCACAGATGGAGCTGCAGTCACACATCTCTGTAGACTGTGTGTGCACAGATGTAACTGCAGTCACACATCTCGGTAGACTGTGTGTGCACAGATGTAGCTGCAGTCACACATCTCTGTAGACTGTGTACACAGATGTAGCTGCAGTCACACATCTCTGTAGACTGTATGCACAGATGTAGCTGCAGTCACACATCTCTGTAGACTGTGTGTGCACAGATGGAGCTGCAGTCACACATCTCTGTAGACTGTGTGTGTGCACAGATGTAGCTGCAGTCACACATCTCTGTAGACTTGTGTGTGCACAGATGTAGCTGCAGTCACACATCTCTGTAGACTGTGTACACAGATGTAGCTGCAGTCACACATCTCTGTAGACTGTGTACACAGATGTAGCTGCAGTCACACATCTCTGTAGACTGTATGCACAGATGTAACTGCAGTCACACATCTCTGTAGACTGTGTGTGTGCACAGATGTAGCTGCAGTCACACATCTCTGTAGACTGTGTGTGTGCACAGATGTAGCTGCAGTCACACATCTCTGTAGACTGTGTGTGTGCACAGATGTAGCTGCAGTCACACATCTCTGTAGACTGTGTGTGTGCACAGATGTAGCTGCAGTCACACATCTCTGTAGACTGTGTGTGTGCACAGATGTTGCTGCAGTCACACATCTCTGTAGACTGTGTGTGTGCACAGATGTAGCTGCAGTCACACATCTCTGTAGACTGTGTGTGTGCACAGATGTAGCTGCAGTCACACATCTCTGTAGACTGTGTGTGTGCACAGATGTAGCTGCAGTCACACATCTCTGTAGACTGTGTGTGTGCACAGATGTAACTGCAGTCACACATCTCTGTAGACTGTGTGTGTGCACAGATGTAGCTGCAGTCACACATCTCTGTAGACTGTGTGTGTGCACAGATGTAGCTGCAGTCACACATCTCTGTAGACTGTGTGTGCACAGATGTAGCTGCAGTCACACATCTCTGTAGACTGTGTACACAGATGTAGCTGCAGTCACACATCTCTGTAGACTGTGTACACAGATGTAGCTGCAGTCACACATCTCTGTAGACTGTGTGTGTGCACAGATGTAGCTGCAGTCACACATCTCTGTAGACTGTGTGTGCACAGATGTAGCTGCAGTCACACATCTCTGTAGACTGTGTACACAGATGTAGCTGCAGTCACACATCTCTGTAGACTGTGTACACAGATGTAGCTGCAGTCACACATCTCTGTAGACTGTATGCACAGATGTAACTGCAGTCACACATCTCTGTAGACTGTGTGTGCACAGATGTAGCTGCAGTCACACACCTCTGTAGACTGTGTGTGTGCACAGATGTAGCTGCAGTCACACATCTCTGTAGACTGTGTGTGCACAGCTGTAGCTGCAGTCACACATCTCTGTAGACTGTGTGTCACAGATGTAGCTGCAGTCACACATCTCTGTAGACTGTGTGTGCACAGATGTAGCTGCAGTCACACATCTCTGTAGACTGTGTGTGCACAGATGTAGCTGCAGTCACACATCTCTGTAGACTGTGTGCACAGATGTAGCTGCAGTCACACATCTCTGTAGACTGTGTGCACAGATGAAAGCTGCAGTCACACATCTCTGTAGACTGTGTGTGCACGGCTGTAGCTGCAGTCACACATCTCTGTAGACTGTGTGCACAGATGTAGCTGCAGTCACACATCTCTGTAGACTGTGTGTGCACAGATGTAGCTGCAGTCACACATCTCTGTAGACTGTGTGTGCACAGATGTAGCTGCAGTCACACATTTCTGTAGACTGTGTGTGCACAGATGTAGCTGCAGTCACACATCTCTGTAGACTGTGTGTGCACAGATGTAGCTGCAGTCACACATCTCTGTAGACTGTGTGGCACAGATGTAGCTGCAGTCACACATCTCTGTAGACTGTGTGTGCACAGATGTAGCTGCAGTCACACATCTCTGTAGACTGGTGTGCACAGCTGTAGCTGCAGTCACACATCTCTGTAGACTGTGTGTGCACAGATGTAGCTGCAGTCACACATCTCTGTAGACTGTGTGTGCACAGATGTAGCTGCAGTCACACATCTCTGTAGACTGTGTGTGCACAGATGTAGCTGCAGTCACACATCTCTGTAGACTGTGTGTGCACAGATGTAGCTGCAGTCACACATCTCTGTAGACTGTGTGTGCACAGATGTAGCTGCAGTCACACATCTCTGTAGACTGTGTGTGCACAGATGTAGCTGCAGTCACACATCTCTGTAGACTGTGTGTGCACAGATGTAGCTGCAGTCACACATCTCTGTAGACTGTGTGTGCACAGATGTAGCTGCAGTCACACATCTCTGTAGACTGTGTGCACAGATGTAGCTGCAGTCACACATCTCTGTAGACTGTGTGCACAGCTGTAGCTGCAGTCACATCTCGGTACACTCCCTGCACAATTACATGCACCTCCTCTAACGAACCCCACGTGATCTCAACTCGCTTCAGATTTAAAGACATTTACTGTATTTTGAGATGGGAGGTCCTCACGTCGGTCACTATGAAGAACACTGACTTCTGGGGTGTGACGCCGTGTAGTCTGGTAGGAACTGGACAAGTTTCGGTGGAACTTGTTGCCTTAATCTTCAGAGTAGAAGTTGGATACGGCATGTTTATATATAAAGTGGTTGCATTTTTAACAACGTCACATTCCCAGAAGACACTAATGTTTGAACAAGGAAACCAGCTGAGCGTGGCGAAACGCAGAGACAGTGCCACCTGAAGACTTGCGTTGTAACAACGAAACAAATATGAATAAGTCTATTTCTTATTCATGTGACGTCATTTTATTATTGCTGTAGGTGAGGTCTGTGACAGAGAGAGAGAGAGGGGGGGGGGTAGGTTTGAGGAGTAACGGTCCAGGCCACCAAAGAATTTTCTGTACTCCCACTTTAAAATTAGAGGGTCAGGAGAATAAATCAAAATGTAGACAAGAAAATTGAGGTAGAACAACACCCACGAATCAATATGTAACTTTAGTGTGAGGCTCGAAAGGAGAGGCGTCGTTTAGTTGCAGTGTGCGTGTTATAGCAGCAAGATTAGTGGAACTACAGACGGACGACAACAAAAGGGAAGAGAAAAATCTTCGGCCGAGAAAGAAGTTTGGACAGACAAAGAAGACTTACGGAAATTTGAGTACTGATAGAGGGGAATGCCTGACAGTTGGGCACTCGACGGCGCACTCCTTTCAACAGAGGTGCTGACGTCAAGGGCATGAGTTGCATATTGCGTTGATTGTTGCTGGGGGCAGCAAGAGACTTTGCAGGTGGGAGAGTTTATATCGTGTCGAATGATTGTAAATTATATTATGGACAGCGAAAGTAACCCATCGTGGCCGATTTCAATATCTGTCCTAGGATTCCCCAAGAGAAACTGGGCAAAGTCCCGGAAAACGTAGTTGTCGATGATCGGTCTCCGGCTCCAGCCTGGAGATTTGTCTGTTCGGAATACGAAGCAGGCTAACAGGCTAACAGGCACTTCACAGGGACGTACGGTAGTCTAGAGCAGTGGTTCTCAATGTGTGGTCCGCGGACGTCAGCGTGGCATGATCAAGGGGTCCGCGATGACAGCATAATTTGGAATTCTGGTTTAAAATAAGGTTAGTATTCCAGAATAACTTAGGAAAATATTATCTGGAACGTAATTTAGTTAAAGACACTTTCTCAGCTTTATGTGTCGTACTGTATACACAGACAGAATGATGAAAGTCTTGTAAGACGGCTGTGACTGTCAGTAAGGGAAAGACCGCACGAAGTGAACCGTGCCTAAGAATGATCTGCAGTCTAGTGACAACAAGTTGAAGCTTATAGTCGTTTTCAGTAAAGGAGGAAGTGTAACAGCGCAGACGGAGCTTGATTCATGTTGTGTGTTTTCTTATGTTGTATACAGTAAATCCTCGTTATCCGCTAGTTCCGTGTTCGCGGGTTCGCTCATTCGCGCGAAATAAAATGTAACACATTTTTTTTTTGCCATTCAAGGGCACCTTGCGGTTATTCACGGCCATGAGCAGCAGGCAGAAACTTCCGAGACGCCTACCGCGCAGCGTCTCGGATGGGCTGCAGCAAGGAGAGGCTGCTTCCTTGTTCTCGCGGCTCTCGTTGTTTATTATTCTTGTAATTAATAATGGCATTCAAGCATAGTGCAAGTGAAAAAGTTCCATATTCACGTTTTTCGTATTCACGGGGTTTTCTAGGAACCTAATCCCCGCGAATAGCGAGGGTTAACTGTATTTCCTTCAGTTTAGATAAATGCAGCGAGTCAACGTTTAGCAGCCTCAGAGTACGATTTATTACGATTTATTTAGTCCAGTTTTGGACGTCTTACCTTCAAGCTACACTCTAGCAGAAGTACAAACGTGGCGGTCGACTGACTGTCTGTAGGTTACTCAGTCAGCCGCTTAGTAAGACAGTACCGTGCCGAAAGACTTAATTTAAGCGCTAAGACTGACTTGTATTTGAGAAGAGTCTGGTTGCAACACCGGCCGGTAAAACCGAGTGCTCCTGCTGAGGTGTTCCGACGTTTGTCTCAGGCGCTCCAGGATATTTCCGAGATAATTTTATTAGGCCGCGTTTGCTTTCCTGCCTTATGATTTCCAGTTCATTAGTGGCTATTATCCAAACACTTAATGCTTTAAGAATGTAAATCTGAATTACTGTTACCGCTGTTAAACTGACTGCTTCGAATAAGCAATACAACATCCAAGTAATTGAAGTTTCAGAGCATAATTTTAATTTAAAGATGTTTACGCTACTGAGACCACAGAGAAACCGGTGAGCTGTTTTCAATTCGTAGTGACTAGAATATGTTTTGGACGAGGGGGTGTTCGATTCCGGGCGGCAGCAAGGTACTTTTCTCCAAAACCTTTAGACCTGATATGGGGCACACCAGTATCATATTCAATAACACCGGATTTTTCTTAGGGTGTAGCGGCCGTGGCGTGAAGCCAGCCATTCACCTCCGTATAGCGCCAAGATTAAGAATGAGTGGAACTACACATCTGCTACCTCCATAAGCCTTCATGACGTGTACAGGTGCAGCTTTAACTTCGCCTTTCATAAACAGCATCTCGGAACACGCAGGGCCTACCCTTGTCAAAACCTTTTAGATGCCGCAGCTGCATGTGTGGTCGCCGACAGCGCAACGTCGTGGTGTTGGGTTAGGTCCGTCCTTCTGCTAAGCAACGTACAGCGTCATTTAATTAGAACTGTATGCACCGCCCGCATAGTGTGGTTGCTTTGACAGCATCGAGCAGACTTCTGCTACTTGTCTTGGAAAGGAAGAGCATCTACAAGGAAATGAATTTTGTCTGTCTGTCTGTCTGTATTTACAGACTCTTAGAATTAATTATTTTTAAAGATGAGAGATTTGTAAGGAATTCAATATGAGTGTACCATTCTTTATGTAATTTGTAAGGAATTTAATATGAGTGTACTATTCTTTATGTAATTTGTAAGGAATTCAATATGAGTGTACCATTCTTTATGTAATTTGTAAGGAATTCAATATGAGTGTACTATTCTTTATGTAATTTGTAAGGAATTCAATATGAGTGTACCATTCTTTATGTAATTTGTAAGGAATTCAATATGAGTGTACTATTCTTTATGTAATTTGTAAGGAATTCAATATGAGTGTACCATTCTTTATGTAATTTGTAAGGAATTCAATATGAGTGTACCATTCTTTATGTAATTTGTAAGGAATTCAATATGAGTGTACCATTCTTTATGTAATTTGTAAGGAATTCAATATGAGTGTACCATTCTTTATGTAATTTGTAAGGAATTCAATATGAGTGTACCATTCTTTATGTAATTTGTAAGGAATTCAATATGAGTGTACCATTCTTTATGTAATTTGTAAGGAATTCAATATGAGTGTACCATTCTTTATGTAATTTGTAAGGAATTCAATATGAGTGTACTATTCTTTATGTAATTTGTAAGGAATTCAATATGAGTGTACCATTCTTTATGTAATTTGTAAGGAATTCAATATGAGTGTACCATTCTTTATGTAATTTGTAAGGAATTCAATATGAGTGTACCATTCTTTATGTAATTTGTAAGGAATTCAATATGAGTGTACCATTCTTTATGTAATTTGTAAGGAATTCAATATGAGTGTACTATTCTTTATGTAATTTGTAAGGAATTCAATATGAGTGTACCATTCTTTATGTAATTTGTAAGGAATTCAATATGAGTGTACCATTCTTTATGTAATTTGTAAGGAATTCAATATGAGTGTACCATTCTTTATGTAAGTAAAACTTCCCCACATATTTCATGTATTTTATTGAATAACGAGGAGCTTATCTTCCACGTCGAATATCATCCGGGTTATAACATCAAGGAGGATCAGACGGGCGAGGCATGTGGCACGCATTGGAGAGACGATAAATGCATTATGGGGAAACCTGAAACAAAGAGAAATGTTGGAAGACCTAGGCATAAATGGGAGGATAATATTAAAATGGATCTTGAAGGGACTGGATGGGATGTGTGGGCTGGGTTTGTCAGGCTCGGAACAGAAACAAGTGTCGGGCTGTTGTGATCACGGTGATGAACCTTCTGGTTCTATAAAATGAGAAATTCTTGACCAGCTGTCGAATTGTCAGCTTGTGAAGGACTTTGCTGCGCGAATTTCGAACATTTGACCGCCGTCAGGGAAACGTTTGTGTTAGACGGCTATGAGGATTGTAAAGTTTATTGCATTTGAAATTTAAAAAAAAAAATGTTTTTATATAAATTGTTGAGAATACTAACAGAATGAGATGTGCAAATGGAACCAACATGGAGGGCTTTAAAAGCAGGCAACCTGTCGTGTAACTCTGCGTATTACCGCCAGTTGGCCAGAAAAAAGTAACCATTATTCGACCGGATTAACATGGAAGTAAGTGATAAATGCGAAATGTACGTTAGTGACGCGCGAGCTTTGAAAATTATGCAAAAACACGGAACGAACGTCTTGCGACGAAACTGGTTTTGAAATTACTTAACACACAGTACGGGGAAGAAGAAGACGGAAAAGGGAGCGCCGTGCGATAAACCGAAATATGATTCTTGCCTGCGAAGGATGTAGGTAGATATAGCTGAAGGTTTTATGTTTGTTTATTTAAACACGCTTATTCATCTGCATAGTCTTTTTAGTGTTTCAGCAACAGAGTGAAGTATTTATGCTCTGTCAGCTTTCCTACTTTCTTGTAACATGAAGGATAATAAGTTTTTCCTACATTTCAGAGGCACAAGCTGCCGCCCTCTTTAACTTACCTTTTACAGCGAAATAACCAAATACGTTGATTAATACCGCTGTGAAAGCCTGGAAACCTTGCATCAAGTATTTACTTGTATAGTTTTATTAGTGTAGTTCACGATGGAAAGGTTGAAGATTCGAGTCTTCTGTGACGTCACGCTGGGTCTTTGGGCTTGTAATCCCCGACGTTTCGAAGGAATGTACTGCCTTCACTGTGCTGGAACTTCTTCAACTGAGGATGGAAGCATAAGGTCATTCGAAACGTCGAGAACTATAAACCCAAAGATACAACGTCACATCTCGGAAGACCTGAATATTTAGGAATCCCGCGGTGAGGACTTGAAATTCTGCAAACCAAAGTTTTATTATTTTGTAAGTTTGAAGAGAAATGTACATATCGGTACTGCAAGGTGACTGTCACGATAATATCGGTACTGCAAGGTGACTGTCACGATAATATCGGTACTGCAAGGTGACTGTCACGGTAACATCGGTACTGCAAGGTGACTGTCACGGTAATATCGGTACTGCAAGGTGACTGTCACGATAATATCGGTACTGCAAGGTGACTGTCACGATAATATCGGGACTGCAAGGTGACTGTCACGGTAATATCGGTACTGCAAGGTGACTGTCACGATAATATCGGTACTGCAAGGTGACTGTCACGGTAATATCGGTACTGCAAGGTGACTGTCACGGTAATATCGGTACTGCAAGGTGACTGTCACGGTAATATCGGTACTGCAAGGTGACTGTCACGATAATATCGGTACTGCAAGGTGACTGTCACGGTAATATCGGTACTGCAAGGTGACTGTCACGGTAATATCGGTACTGCAAGGTGACTGTCACGGTAATATCGGTACTGCAAGGTGACTGTCACGATAATATCGGTACTGCAAGGTGACTGTCACGATAATATCGGTACTGCAAGGTGACTGTCACGGTAATATCGGTACTGCAAGGTGACTGTCACGGTAATATCGGTACTGCAAGGTGACTGTCACGGTAATATCGGTACTGCAAGGTGACTGTCACGGTAATATCGGTACTGCAACACAAACCACCTTTTCTGAAATTAAAAGAAGACAAACAGGCGCCCCATGCCTGCAGTTGTCACGTCTCAGGTTAAATGGTTCATCAAATGGAAATACTTTCTGCTGTCAGTCATTTATTGCTGTTTATTGTCTTGAAGAACCGACTCCATAAATTTGTAATCCTTTCTGGAAGCCCGTCAGTATACAAGACCTACCTCCCCAGTATTAAATGACACTAATGCAAGGAATCCACAAATTTTCGAAAAATCTGCCTCCAGATTCGAAGCACATTCTATGGGTAACATCAAACGAGATCCATACGAGTACATATCTGTCTGTGTGTGTGTGTGTGTGTGTGTGTGTGTGTGTAAGGAAAACAACTTGCAGTAGTTATGCTGAAAATATTAGGTGCCACAAACCAAAATTTAGTAGCCCGGGCTACCGGGTGCCCCGGATTTGTGCACTGCCTTCTGAAGAAGTATGTCTGTACTGCTACATACTGGTGCACTCTAACAAAAGCAGATAAAGTAAGCAAGTTAAAGCCGTCTGTAGCTTTGTGACATTACACTCTATCAGCAGAGGTTTCAGTGTCTTTTGTTAGTTCAAACAGACACAGCCAGTTAGTGGCGCTGTGAAACAAGTAACATCCTTCCATGAAGCCAGTGTAAGGCATCGGATGTTTTTTTTATTTCAGTCGTAATATCTCGTGCCATGTATACATAACACAAGAACACCAATATCTCGTGCCATGTATACATAACACAAGAACACCAATATCTCGTGCCATGTATACATAACACAAGAACACACAATATCTCGTGCCATGTATACATAACACAAGAACACCAATATCTCGTGCCATGTATACATAACACAAGAACACCAATATCTCGTGCCATGTATACATAACACAAGAACACCAATATCTCGTGCCATGTATACATAACACAAGAACACCAATATCTCGTGCCATGTATACATAACACAAGAACACCAATATCTCGTGCCATGTATACATAACACAAGAACACCAATATCTCGTGCCATGTATACATAACACAAGAACACCAATATCTCGTGCCATGTATACATAACACAAGAACACCAATATCTCGTGCCATGTATACATAACACAAGAACACCAATATCTCGTGCCATGTATACATAACACAAGAACACCAATATCTCGTGCCATGTATACATAACACAAGAACACCAATATCTCGTGCCATGTATACATAACACAAGAACACCAATCGCCCTGTACCGCAGCATCTCTTATTTCCTTCTGTGTGACTGTTCATCATCCGGCTGGTGACCACATAACACAACGGCCACATTACATAACGGCCACATTAAACAACGGCCACATTATACAACGCCACATTACATACCGACCACATTACACAACGGCCACATTACACAACGGCCACATTACATACCGACCACATTACACAACGGCCACATTACACAACGGCCACATTACACAACGCACCGGCAAATTCAACCCTCACCCATCGTAGTTTGAACATGCTTCAAGAAATCTTTTCATTCTGTCGTTGATTCAGCCAGATCAGACAGAGCTGAAGGCTGAGGGAGGGGGAGGAGGGGGGTTGATTGACTCGCTTTATGATGCATTCCTCCCCGACCCACAATATTCCTGCAGCCTTACAATGCTTATTGGAAAATTGGAGTGCGGAAACGGGAGAATGGCTAAGAATGCAAAAGACGATATCTCAGATATGGACCGGCAGATTTGTTCCGCTCCGCAGTTGGCCTTTTGTGCAACACATCTTTGTAAACTCTCTGATAATTATAGAGGATAAAAATGTATTGTCTGCGGCCGCTCGCTTACTAGGATTGTGGGTTCGAATCCCGCCCGGGGCTTGGATGTCTGTCTCTTGTGAGTGTTGTGTGTTGTCAGGTAGAGGTCTTTGCGAAGGGCTGATCACTCGTCCAGAGGAGTCCTACCGAGTGTGGTGTGTCTGAGTGTGATCGTGAAGCGTCGAAAAATGAGGCGGCCTAGGCCCCCAAGGGGCTGTCGAGCCATTGAAAAAAAAAGTATTCCTTTAATGACATACATCCTACGCAGGGCTGTGACCGCTGACGTCACATCCTCCGCACTGCACGCCCCTTGTTTCAAGTTTTACAGTCCGTACCATTTACAGTACAGTCCGTACCATTTACAGTACAGTCCGTACCATTTACAGTACACTCCGTACCATTCACAGTACAGTCCGTACCATTCACTTTACACTCCGTACCATTTACAGTACACTCCGTACCATTCACAGTACAATCCGTACCATTCACAGTACAGTCCGTACCATTTACAGTACAGTCCGTACCATTTACAGTACAGTCCGTACCATTTACATTACAATCCGTACCATTCACAGTACAATCCGTACCATTTACAGTACAGTCCGTACCATTTACAGTACAGTCCGTACCATTTACAGTACAGTCCGTACCATTTACAGTACAGTCCGTACCATTTACAGTACAGTCCGTACTATTTACAGTACAGTCCGTACCATTCACAGTACCGTCCGTACCATTCACAGTACCGTCCGTACCATTTACAGTACAGTCCGTACCATTTACAGTACAGTCCGTACCATTTACAGTACAGTCCGTACCATTTACAGTACAGTCCGTACCATTCACAGTACAGTCCGTACCATTCACAGTACAGTCCGTACTATTCACAGTACCGTCCGTACCATTTACAGTACAGGTACCATTCACAGTACAGCAGCCATTTTGCTGGTTCATGTTACGGTGGTCCTCCATCCTCTTCCGCAAATCTCAGTGCTACCTTCTTCCTTTGGTTTACCCATTCACATTTTAGCTTTATGTACAAAATTGCCTAAGTTTCTCAGTTCTGTCATCTTACTGCACTAACTTAATTTCTGACGTGTCGTATTTACACTTATCGTGTTCAGGACATCTGTGTGGTCTGTGCGTGTTGCATATTACGTGTACTTGTCAGTCCGTGTCTGTTAACCACCAACAAACTGCACTTGTCAGGCAATTGTAGGTACATGTTATTTTATATCATATATTCTCGAATATTTTTCGGTTTTAACTGAACCATCTTCAGGGAGATTAAAATTTCAAGGGACGTAAAGCATCCAAGATCTATACTTCTATATACAGTCATCGACGTTTTAGGTGTCACCCATCATATCGATCCCAACTGTTGTGGTATTCAGTACAAATATGCCAAGTTTAATGTTTCACAGTTTAACATATATATATATATATAGATAACAAATTAGCAACGCAGTGTGTTGCACTCCGTCTGTGTACCTGTGCGTCCTCACGCATCACTGCGTTGGACAACTTGCCTTCTTAGCATTATTCCGCAGCAAGATGAACTTAGAGTAGGCCTATATATATATATATTATATATATATACAGGGTATACACAAAAGAGTGGTGCGGTTTCCCTTTATTCACCATTGAAACCGCACCATTCTTTTGTGTATACCCTGTATATGTAAAGATAAAGCAATCCCATTACAGGCCTTGACAGGCCCTTAGGGTTCCAGGAGGTTGAGGCTCACAGATTTATAGACAATCGGCACATGAAGGTGGTAAGGTTGTCAGCCCTACGCACCGGCCATCTTTACCCCCCCCCCCCCCCCCCGCCCCAGGAAATACTCCTGGTACTACTTTCTGTTAGAGGCTAAGTCGACCCCAGGGCCATAGTGCGGCCGAAAGGATTATGTCAATGAAAAATTTCAATGACACCATCGGGAATCGAACCCGCGACCTTCCGGTTTGTAGAGCAATGCCTCAACCAACTGCGCCCCCGTGTGCCCCTGCCCTATATATGTTTGAATGGGAAATACCTTTCAACTTATAAAATTGTAACAAGTACGTAAATGTATGGGCATTTGTAACTATGATATCGCGAAAACTGCACTGACAATTCCTAAGCCTATCGAAGACTACATATAATGTTTAATTTTAATATTTTAACATATTTTACATTTTAAATTGGGAAATACTGATCTTGGCACACTTGTATTGAACACCATAACAACTTGCTTGTGATACAGTGTATGGCATACACAGCGCTGAGAGAAGTACAGGGTATACACAAACGAATGGTGCGGTTTCAATAGTGAAAACTATTTAAACCGCACCATTCTTTTGTGTATACTCTGTATATGCACATACAGTTCTTGGATGCTTCAGCTCCAATGAAATTGTAATCTCCCTACTGACTGTTGAGTTGGAACCAAAACACTTTGCAGAATATAAGATGTAAGATAATAGGCATCTGCAGTTACCTGATAAGTGCATTTTGTTGCTGGTTAATAAACAGTAACTTTATCTATATTCCAAGTAAGTTTAAGGATCTTAGAATCAACCCACTTACGTTCTGACCAGAATAATTTTGCTATAATTGAATCAGTACCTAGAGATTTATGTGTTTTTGACTTTTTAACAGCAATTTCAACCTGAAATGCACTGCACTTAGGCAGTGGTGTCTCAGCTGTATGTAGCTCAGTCTGCCTTACATCATTAACCTCATGTACAATCAGTAACTGCAGAAGTGATTCCTGCAGCATTCAGTGTCAGCTGGTCACACTTGCCATCATTTATCGCGGTGGCTGTACTCCGATAACTCCTCCTCCTACGCACTTCTACGCATACCGGCGGCTCTGTTATTTTTGTTCTTGATGCGTGTTTCAAGGTCATCGATTTTATTTTTTAACTATTGACCTGTTTTACGCCGAAATGTCACCTAGTTTTGCGTCGTGCGGTGTTCAGCTTCTCGGCGCCACTTTGGACCGTAACGTGTGTTTGTTTGACCGCGAGTTAATGCTTATTTAACGACTGTTGTAGTTGGTGAAGTGTGGAGTAAGAGCAGTGTGTTTATAGTCCAACAAATGTAAACATTTATTGACTATCAATTTTTGTGAAACACAGTGTGTTTCACAAAAATTGATAGTGAATAAGTGTGTACATTTGTTGGACTATAAACATAGAAAAGAAAATGTAGGGAGTGAGTAATGTTAAGTTTAAGAGAAGTGTGATTACGTTCTTTGGTGATGACGAAAGTTTATATTGTGCGCAGTTTGTTTGTAGCAATAGGTGAGGTAAAGGTAAAGGTCACCCTACAACAGGCCACGAAGGCCCAGAGGGGGATCAGAGGTGTAGCTCTACTCTTTCTTTAACCTCGTCGCTAGATGGAGGTGAGTGGTCAACTCCACACCCCGGTCGCTTTACCCCCGGCCAAGAGACTCGGTACCCATTGTACAGGAGGCTGGGTAGGCCCCAGGGCCGGTCTGGACGGGTGCTGAAAATCTCGCCACCACCGGGATTCGATCCCAGGACCGTCCAGCTCGTAGCGAGTCGCTATACCGACTGAGCTATCGCGGCCGTATTTGTAGCAATATTTCGATGAAATTTCAGATGCCTTCGTGCTACTTACTGATAGTTACGAGACGCCATTTTGATGTCTGCAACACTGAGGGGTAAGAGTTGTGCCAACCTTGATTTCAGGCTTCCGCCGCGATGTTGATGAAATCTGCGGTCTTCTGGGTTATTACACGGCGTCGTGTGGTAATTATTTACCGACGTTTCGGGACAACGTATCGGTCCCATCCTCACGGGTCAAGATTCCTAAGAGTTATGCCATTTAGCCACATGGCACTTGGCACTGTCTGACACTGCAGACTTGGTTGCCTTCGGAGTTCTAGTTCGGAGCTCAGCCGTCCTTCCTTCTTCCATCTCCGAAACAAATTAATTGATTTACATTCAATTTATCTGCATCAGATGCCATCCAGCGAATTTTAAATATGGAGCACAAACTTTGCGAGTTTTCGTTAGGAGGCTGTGAAGAATCTGTAATATAGGTCTGATTAAGGTGTGAGGCGTAAGGTTTGTTTAACATGCAGGTTGTTAATTGTTAATTATGGAGGTGCATTGTGGTAGTTGTAGTGTTATTATGGAGGTGCATTGTGGTAGTTGTAGTGTGATTATGAAGGTGCATTGTGGTAGTTGTAGTGTGATTATGAAGGTGCATTGTGGTAGTTGTAGTGTGATTATGAAGGTGCATTGTGGTAGTTGTAGTGTGATTATGAAGGTGCATTGTGGTAGTTGTAGTGTGATTATGAAGGTGCATTGTGGTAGTTGCAGTTTGATTATGAAGGTGCATTGTGGTAGTTGCAGTGTGATTATGAAGGTGCATTGTGGTAGTTGTAGTGTGATTATGAAGGTGCATTGTGATAGTTGCAGTGTGATTATGAAGGTGCATTGTGGTAGTTGTAGTGTGATTATGAAGGTGCATTGTGGTAGTTGTAGTGTGATTATGAAGGTGCATTGTGGTAGTTGTAGTGTGATTATGAAGGTGCATTGTGGTAGTTGTAGTGTGATTATGAAGGTGCATTGTGGTAGTTGTAGTGTGATTATGAAGGTGCATTGTGGTAGTTACAGTTTGATTATGAAGGTGCATTGTGGTAGTTGCAGTGTGATTATGAAGGTGCATTGTGGTAGTTGTAGTGTGATTATGAAGGTGCATTGTGGTAGTTGCAGTGTGATTATGAAGGTGCATTGTGGTAGTTGTAGTGTGATTATGAAGGTGCATTGTGGTAGTTGTAGTGTGATTATGAAGGTGCATTGTGGTAGTTGTAGTGTGATTATGAAGGTGCATTGTGGTAGTTGTAGTGTGATTATGAAGGTACATTGTGGTAGTTGTAGTGTGATTATGAAGGTGCATTGTGGTAGTTGTAGTGTGATTATGAAGGTACATTGTGGTAGTTGTAGTGTGATTATGAAGGTGCATTGTGGTAGTTGTAGTGTGATTACGTCGGCAAGAATACTTGCAATAAATAAAATTCGGGGCAAAACAGTAATGCCAGCGGTCAGAACTGCGTTTGGACCCTTTGCTTGCGACTGCTGCTACTTGTCATGCTGTAGTGTATGGCACTTAAGCCACATTGTGTCTCCACAAAGGCCTTAAATTTGCGTGTTAGAAATTTCAAGTTAACGTCTTATTCGGGCCAGAAACTGAATAGCTAAACAACTGTAACGATCCGAAACACTTGCAGCCAGCAGAATCCGAAGTTTCGATATCGACTAGACACAGCCCTGCGATATTCACTTCCAGTCTTCACAGTCCGTTTTGTTAGGTCAATTTGACACTTCTCTCCCGAATTCTTGTGTGTCCTCCAAATGCGTTTTTTCCCAGAGGCTTAATCACCAAAATTTTTTACGCCTTCCTTGTTTCCTCACAGTCCGTTTTGTTAGGTCAATTTGACACTTCTCTCCCGAATTCTTGTGTGTCCTCCAAATGCGTTTTTTCCCAGAGGCTTAATCACCAAAATTTTTTACGTCTTCCTTGTTTCCTCACAGTCCGTTTTGTTAGGTCAATTTGACACTACTCTCCCGAATTCTTGTGTGTCCTCCAAATGCGTTTTTTCCCAGAGGCTTAATCACCAAAATTTTTTACGCCTTCCTTGTTTCCTCACAGTCCGTTTTGTTAGGTCAATTTAACACTACTCTCCAGAATTATTTTGTGTCCTCCAAATGCGTTTTTTTTTCCAGAGGCTTAATCGCCAAAATTCTGTACGCCTTCCTTGTTTCCCCTGTCCCCATGAATCTCAACTTCCTATACTTCATTATGCTAATGGCCGCTGTTCGTTCCTGAATGTCAGCTACCTCTACCGGAAGTTAAAAGTTTTTTTCGACGTGACGCTGCGTCGTTGGGCGAACAGTTCTCGAAGTTTCGAAGCATCTCAGTGCCTTAATATTCATCTTAAAACATTCCAAGAACACTGAGCTTCTCGACGCTCAACGTGAAGACACTACGATGCTTAGAGACGCCGGAAAACACTCA
This sequence comes from Reticulitermes speratus, assembly GCA_021186555.1. Lineage (NCBI taxonomy): Eukaryota > Metazoa > Arthropoda > Insecta > Blattodea > Rhinotermitidae > Reticulitermes > Reticulitermes speratus. The sequence goes on from JAJKFL010000031.1 coordinate 34,434,586, forward strand.
ACAGACGACATAGGGTTATATCACACACGACGTCTTCAGCGATACCGCTGTGAGAAACTTAAAACTCGCACTGCTGGTACCTTGTAACCACAACTCGTATAAATGTCTCGAGGGATGATGAGATGATGATGACAGTTGTGTCATCCAGGCGGATGCAGACACAGACTCAAATCACACGCGCAGACGCCGCGGCATTACAAGGACAGCGCCGTGCTGCAAAGCGGAGTTCCTCATAACAGACTGGACAGATGAGGCAGTGGATTTATGGCTCCAGACGTTCGTGGAGCAGGCCCAAGCGCATTAATGCACAACCACATGGCAGAATTTACGGCACAGGTACTTAAAAACGAAGTTCCTTTTTTATGTGCAATAATTTCAGTGACATATTGCTATGACAAATCTGTTCAGTGCATGCTTGTCTATTATGTCTGGCTTTTTGTAAAGTGCAGCGGCTTTGTGCCAACTCAGCGTTCGTATATTTACAGAAATGTATCAAACTGAAAGAAATATGTTGATTGCGTCATGTGTCAGCTTCATTGTGCGGGCACATGTACAGTCTGAAGCCTCAAGCTCAGGTCAGCTTCATTGTGCGGGCACATGTACAGTCTGAAGCCTCAAGCTCAGGTCAGCTTCATTGTGGGGCACATGTACAGTCTGAAGCCTCAAGCTCAGGTCAGCTTCATTGTGAGGGCACATGTACAGTCTGAAGCCTCAAGCTCAGGTCAGCTTCATTGTGAAGGCACATGTACAGTCTGAAGCCTCAAGCTCAGGTCAGCTTCATTGTGAGGGCACATGTACAGTCTGAAGCCTCAAGCTCAGGTCAGCTTCATTGTGAAGGCACATGTACAGTCTGAGCCTCAAGCTCAGGTCAGCTTCATTGTGCGGGCACATGTACAGTCTGAAGCCTCAAGCTCAGGTCAGCTTCATTGTGAGGGCACATGTACAGTCTGAAGCCTCAAGCTCAGGTCAGCTTCATTGTGAAGGCACATGTACAGTCTGAAGCCTCAAGCTCAGGTCAGCTTCATTGTGAAGGCACATGTACAGTCTGAAGCCTCAAGCTCAGGTCAGCTTCATTGTGCCGGCACATGTACAGTCTGAAGCCTCAAGCTCAGGTCAGCTTCATTGTGCGGGCACATGTACAGTGTGAAGCCTCAAGCTCAGGTCAGCTTCATTGTGAGGGCACATGTACAGTCTGAAGCCTCAAGCTCAGGTCAGCTTCATTGTTCGGGCACATGTACAGTCTGAAGCCTCAAGCTCAGATCAGCTTCATTGTGCGGGCACATGTACAGTCTGAAGCCTCAAGCTCAGGTCAGCTTCATTGTGCGGGCACATGTACAGTCTGAAGCCTCAAGTTCAGGTCAGAGATGACTCTCCGCCACAGAGAACGCACATTCCTCTGTGTCTATGCACCACAACATGGCGACGTGTATCGACAGCAGCGGTAAAACCTTAAGCACTCTTGATATAACAGTAAATGGGTAGTTTCACCCTCCGGCCATCTTAGACCGAGAGCCCCTTTTCCCTTTTGCATAAAAAGCTGGTTGCTTTAAAGACTGTCTTTATAAGCTGCCTGTTGTTAGGCGTGTCATACGTCACTAAATCGGAGAGAGAGACAACGAATATAAATAGAGGTAAGAATAAACGAAATGTAGGCAAGAAGGACACAGATAAAGACGATTTGTATTTCTTATTTTTGGACTCCTAATAGGGTAAAAGTAAAGCAACCCCATTACAGACCTAGACAGGCCCTTAGGGCTCCAGGAGGTTGAGGCTAACAGGTTTTTAGACAATCGGCACATGAAGGTGGTAAGGTTGTCAGCCCTACGCAACGGCCGCCTTTACCCCCCAGGAAATATTCCTGGTACTCATTTCTGTTAGAGGCTGAGTCGACCCCAGGGCCATAGTGCGACCGAAACGATTGTGTCAATGAACTCCTAATAGGGTACAGGACAATATATGTAGGTCTGAGAGGGTACAGTGACAGGAGGGTGGGAGAAATGGCATAATGAGCTTCGTGATCTGTATTTATCGCTAATCATTGTCCGGGCGATCAAATAAAGAAGAATGAGTTGAGTGAGGCGTGTGGCGGGAGGAAACCTGAGGAAAAGTGACCACTTGGAAGACATAGGCATTGTTCAGGGGATAATATTAAAATGAATAGAGTATACCAAAGTAATCCATAGTGAGTGCGTGGACTGGACTGATATGAGGATAGAGACAAGTGGCGGGTTTTTGTGAAAGCGGTAATGAACATTTGGATGTCATAAAATGTGGGGAATTTCTTAACAAGCTGAGGAACTATCAGCTTTTCGACACGGACCCAGCTGCTGCTTGAAGTTAGTTCTTGGACTCGACCTTTGAAGATGAAAGCATCACGGTCCTTCGAAACGTCGGGAGTCAGTAACCCAACGACATAGCTTCACGTCTCAGAAGACTTGAATCTTCAGAACCCCCCCCCCCCCCGGAATGACGCACAGACTGGCACCACGACGACATTGCTCACATGCGTCTAGAATCCTGTGGAATTTTTTGGCAAAGTGTTGGTTTTTTCATCCATTATATTTGGCTCGCACGAGTCGTGATGCAGAGTTGTGAGACGGCTAAGGAGACAAGAATAACTTGGCGCCGTTAAACACTTGGCCTGTGTGTCAGGCTGTGTCCGTCCGTACACCTCACTTCTTGCTTCTTATTGTACCTCCGAAACTACTGCAGTTTTAACTTCAAGATCTCTAAAGTTTCTTCTCTGTTAATTTATATCGCTAATTGCTTGTATTGTAATGAGCAGTCCGCTAATTACTGACACGACACCCCACATCCCTCCAGCACATGTTAAGCAATAAGCCTCAACCGCGCCATGACTGCTCCCCCAAATCACTCTCATCTCGCCACTCATAAACACTGACAATTTACCTGTTGACAGTGTTACGATATTTTGTGTTCTTCTTCTCAAATCTGTTTTAGATTTGTCTATATTATTATTATCACCATCATCATCATCACCATCATTATTATCGGGGGCAGCTGTGGCGCAGTCGGATGAGGCACTGCGCTACAAGCCGGAAGGTCGCGGGTTCGATTCCCGATGGTGTCATTGGAATTTTTCTTTGACATAATCCTTTCGGTCGCACTATGGCCCTGGGGTCGACTCAGCCTCTAACAGAAATGAGTACCAGGAGTATTTCCTGGGTGGTAAAGGCGGCCGGTGCGTAGGGCTGACAACCTTACCACGTTCATGTGCCGATTGTCTATAAATCTGACAGCCTCAACCTCCTGGAACCCTAAGGGTCTGTCAAGGCCTGTAATGACATTGCTCTTATGTATACGACAATAGCTCTACCTCGACTAGTGACAGTCTACACACTACACATATATTAGGCCTTTATAATTTCATTTCGTACCAAATGTATGTCGGCGCAATGGCTGTTGTCTGTAGTTCCTGCATACTGGGGCTGTCATGCAGGTGTTTGGCAGGTAACTTCAGTACGTTGGTTGACGTCGTTGCAGGTGTCACTGTGTCAACACTTGCAGTCGCGTTACCTTGTACTTTAAGGCTTCTGCTGCTCTTATCAACGTGACGCCTATAATATCACCTGTTTGTACCATTAAAACTGGAATTAGCATTAGCATTAGCATCTCGTTTGGCTTCAAGATCTTCGCCGTTCGCATTCCGGTTTAGCAACGTCCTCAGGGAACGGAGTCTCCAAAGTTTCTAACTTTCCTCCTGAAAGTTTCTTGGCGCCAAGCAAGGAGTCTGATGTCTGCTTACGTGGCATGTAATGAAATGTTACATCACAACCTTTGGCATGTAATGACATGTTACATCACAACTTTGGCATGTAATGAAATGTTACATCACAACCTTTGGCATGTAATGACATGTTACATCACAACCTTTGGCATGTAATGAAATGTTACATCATAACCTTTGGCATGTAATGTATTATATCATACAGCATATCGCCTTATCAAACACTCAACCTGGACGCAAAAAAAATGAATGTAAAATGAAGATAATTGTTACTTCTGGGAGTCTATCGCTTTGTTGTGTTCTTTGTAAGGCTTGTAGGTTAACACAAGGAGTGAAGACACAGTCTTGGCTTATTTATCGAAGCTCTGTTACATGCAAAGTGTTCGTGGCATCGTATTAGAAGTGAGAGGCACAAGTATGTCAATATTGGATTGCAAAGAATTGTAAGCAATCAGTCGTAGTGTGCTTTAGTCGCCATTGCGACAGCAAGTGCCGACACTGTGCCGACACTGTGCCGACACTGACGAATATCACGATAGCTGCAGTGCGTATATCGGGTAGCTGATATCAGGATTCGAAATCGGGGACTCTCAGATGCGAAACCAGTCTGATAATCGTTATGCCTTTTATTGTACTGAATAGCATTACACATTGCCTAAGTTAGAACTCTGTCCGAATGTGTGAGTTCAGCAGTTACTGGGAGAAACCAAAATGTAAAGTGTCCGAATGTGTGAGTTCAGCAGTTACTGGGAGAAACCAAAATGTAAAGTGTCCGAATGTGTGAGTTCAGCAGTTACTGGGAGAAACCAAAATGTAAAGTGTCCGAATGTGTGAGTTCAGCAGTTACTGGGAGAAACCAAAATGTAAAGTGTCCGAATGTGTGAGTTCAGCAGTTACTGGGAGAAACCAAAATGTAAAGTGTCCGGATGTGTGAGTTCAGCAGTTACTGGAGAAACAAATGTAAGGTGTCCGAATGTGTGAGTTCAGCAGTTACTGGAGAAACCGAAATGTAAAGTGTCCGAATGTGTGAGTTCAGCAGTTACTGGAGAAACCAAAATGTAAAGTGTCCGAATGTGTGAGTTCAGCAGTTACTGGGAGAAACCAAAATGTAAAGTGTCCGAATGTGTGAGTTCAGCAGTTATTGGGAGAAACCAAAATGTAAAGTGTCCGAATGTGTGAGTTCAGCAGTTACTGGAGAAACCAAAATGTAAGGTGTCCGAATGTGTGAGTTCAGCAGTTACTGGGAGAAACCGAAATGTAAAGTGTCCGAATGTGTGAGTTCAGCAGTTACTGGGAGAAACCAAAATGTAAAGTGTCCGAATGTGTGAGTTCAGCAGTTACTGGGAGAAACCAAAATGTAAAGTGTCCGAATGTGTGAGTTCAGCAGTTACTGGGAGAAACCGAAATGTAAAGTGTCCGAATGTGTGAGTTCAGCAGTTACTGGGAGAAACCAAAATGTAAAGTGTCCGAATGTGTGAGTTCAGCAGTTACTGGGAGAAACCAAAATGTAAAGTGTCCGAATGTGTGAGTTCAGCAGTTACTGGGAGAAACCGAAATGTAAATTGTCCGAATGTGTGAGTTCAGCAGTTACTGGGAGAAACCAAAATGTAAAGTGTCCGAATGTGTGAGTTCAGCAGTTACTGGGAGAAACCAAAATGTAAAGTGTCCGAATGTGTGAGTTCAGCAGTTACTGGGAGAAACCAAAATGTAAAGTGTCCGAATGTGTGAGTTCAGCAGTTACTGGGAGAAACCAAAATGTAAAGTGTCCGAATGTGTGAGTTCAGCAGTTACTGGGAGAAACCAAAATGTAAAGTGTCCGAACAGTGGCGGTTCGCTGTCCTTTAACATTTAGTTACTTAGTACTGGATAGAATTAACATAAGGATACATAAAACTGTCATTAAACCAGTCGTAACTTATGGCAGTGACGTTTGGACGATAACTGACAGAATAGCTTCTGTTGTGATGACTTGGGAAAGGAAAATACGAAGGAAAATTTATGGTCCCAAATTTGAAAATGGAGTTTGACGAATTATAACTTGGAACTCCCAAATATATATAAGGACACTAATATTATATCAGATATTAAAACTGTAAGATGTGAGTGGCTGGCCATGTGGTTCGAATGGAGGATTTTAGATTACCAAAGAAGATTCTGAATGCCAAACTAGATAAAAAGCGGAAAATTGGTAGACCTAAATTAAGATGGTTTGATGACGTCCAAACTGATATAAGAACGTTAGGAATTAAGAGATGGATTTACAAAGCGCGAGATAGACTAGAATGGGCAAGAATCACAAAGGAGGCTAAGGTCAAACTTAAAGGACCGCAATGACATAGAAGAAGAAGATGAGACAGGTGGCGGGCTCTTGTGAATGCGGTAATGAACCTTCGGGTTCCATAAAACGCGGGGAATTTCTTGACTAGTTGACGACCTGTTAGCTTCTCAAGAAGGACTGTGCTACGTGGTTATTGGTTAGTTAGTTAGTTGTTAATACTGAGTTCAGTTGACATTGTGTGTTCTCAATTAAAAGCACTTCGGATTCCGAGATTCGAATCCCGTTCCTGCAAGCCGTACTGTTGAGCCACCATACAGGATCTCGTACACATTTTTCAGCCAGCGGCTACTGTCGCCTGCTTGCTAGAACTACAGTACCGACATACAGTCCGTTCCTTTGTGTCCCTCCACGAATATTCCTACACCTACACTTCAGTACGGGGCGCGCGGTGGCGCAGTTGGTTGAGGCACTACGCTACAAACCGGAACGTCGCGTGTTCGATTCCCGATGGTGTCACTGGAATTAATTCCTTGACATAATCGTTTCGGTCGCACTATTACCCTGGGGTCGACTCAGCCTCTAACAGAAATGAGTACCAGGAATATTTTCTGGGGGGTAAAGGCGGCCGATGCGAGGGCTGACAACCTTACCACCTTCATGTGCCGACTGTCTACAAATCTGGGAGCCTCAACCTCCTGGACCCCTCAGGGCCTGTCTAGGTCTGTAATGGGGTAGCTTTACCTTACACTTCAGTACAGTCCGTGACAATCTCCGTAGTATCTTTATAGCCTCCATAAACCCCGCAGTAAAATACGTACAGTTATATGATCAATCAATCGACCCTTGCCTTGAATCTCCTCTGAGGAACGTAAAGAAGAAGACGCTATTAATTCAGAGCGTAGAGACGCTCACGTCGAGTGATTATTAACTTTAGAATGCTATAAAATTAATCGCGCTTGGAACCTCATTAAATATTCTTGTTTTACAAAGTCTGTAAACATTCTAGAGAAAATTACGAGTATGCCGAAATATAAAGTCGTTGGACCTGTAAAATGGAGAGACACGCCGATGTCTCTATTTTCCCCTTCTTCTGCGGGTTGTAATTTTAAAACTTACTGCAGTTAAGTGTGTTTGTTTAGCGACGTTATGTCAATTACTGGGATCATACAGCGTCTATGGTAGATGAATGGGTTAGTATAGAGCATTGATATAATGATACTGACAGGGGAAACCGAAGTACTAGGAGAAAAACCTGTCCCAGTGCCACTTTGTCCGCCACAAATCTTATATGATCTGACCTGGGATCGAACCCGAGCCTCTGCGGTGGGAGGCCGGCGACAGCGTGATAATTTTGAGAATAGAAAGCGTACTGTAGTGTTTATTGAATTAGCTGAACTGATTGACGTTAAATTTAAATTTAGAGAGTCTTTCATCATTCGTGACAGCAGCTGCACGTACCTCTGTCCGTGCATTGCAGCGCTAAGCAATGGGATTTACATCAAAGCCACTTTCGTTTTATATCTAATTTATCGTTTTACATCAAATACTAGTATTATTAAAAGGTATTTTAAAGTCTTGATATATATATATATGTGCACTAAACATGGCCCTTCGTGGCATTACAATTGATAAGCAAATCAAAAGTATTCGTTATAAAGCCTTACATGGATCTTTGCCAAAGAACGTCACGACGCCTTCATACACAACAGCTTAGTTTCTCAGTACAGTGTGATAGGCACACGGTACGTGCTCAGTGGCCCATCAGAGTGTGATAGGCACACGGTACGTGCCCAGTGGCCCATCAGAGTGTGATAGGCACACGGTACGTGCCCAGTGGCCCATCAGAGTGTGATAGGCACACGGTACGTGCCCAGTGGCCCATCAGAGTGTGATAGGCACACGGTACGTGCTCAGTGGCCCATCAGAGTGCGATAGGCACACTGTACGTGCCCAGTGGCCCATCAGAGTGCGATAGGCACACGGTACGTGCCCAGTGGCCCATCAGAGTGTGATAGGCACACGGTACGTGCCCAGTGGCCCATCAGAGTGCGATAGGCACACGGTACGTGCCCAGTGGCCCATCAGAGTGTGATAGGCACACGGTACGTGCCCAGTGGCCCATCAGAGTGTGATAGGCACACGGTACGTGCCCAGTGGCCCATCAGAGTGCGATAGGCACACGGTACGTGCCCAGTGGCCCATCAGAGTGTGATAGGCACACGGTACGTGCCCAGTGGCCCATCAGAGTGTGATAGGCACACGGTACGTGCCCAGTGGCCCATCAGAGTGTGATAGGCACACGGTACGTGCGCAGTGGCCCATCAGAGTGCGATAGGCACACGGTACGTGCTCAGTGGCCCATCATAGTGTGATAGGCACACGGTACGTGCCCAGTGGCCCATCAGATATCATTTAATTGGCGACAGTTTAGGTTATCACAGCGGTGTTGCTGAGGATTCAGATCTTCTGGGATGTGACTCTATCTCGGGCACCATACTGACGAAACGATTTAATTTAACGACGCCATGTGACTGGGACACATGATGGTGACGGTAATCTGTCGCTCTGCACACCATGAAGGCATAAGGAGGAATGGAGTTATAGCTCCACTCATGCTTAACCTCTGCTGTATGTGGAGGTGAGCGGTCAACTGCACGCCTCAGCTACTTTACTCCCGGGGAAAGAACCCCGGTACCCATTGAATAGGATGATTGGAGCCCCAGAGCCGGTCTGGACGTTTCGGAGAGGGAGTGGATCTCTTGGCATGGCGGGAAATCGAAACACAATTTCTCGATTGTCCAGCCTGTAGCATAGTCACTATATCGACTGAGCTACCTCGGCGCATAATTAACATAATGGTAGTTTGCGTGTGATAATTTGGTGACACACACTTGACCAAATATATTTGTGTGACACAAACTGACAATATATTTGTGTTGGACACAACACTTGACCAAAATTTTGTGGAACAACCTTGACAAATATATTTGTGTTGGACACAACACTTGACCAAATAATATGTTTTGGACACAACACTTGACAATAATTTGTGTGACACAACACTTGACCAAATAATATTTGTGTTGGACACAACACTGACCAAAATTGTGTGGACACAACTGACAAATATATTTGTGTTGGACAACACTGACCAAATATTGGTGACACAACTTGACCAATAAATTGTGCACAACACTTGACAAATAATTTTGTGTTGAACCGACCAAATAATTTTGGTGGACACAACACTTGACCAAATAATATTTGTGTTGGACACAACACTTGACCAAATAATATTTGTGTTGGACACAACACTTGACCAAATAATATTTCTAGGTGTTTGTCGTTGCATATTGATGATACAGTTGGTCACACTGAACATAACTGTAGGCGAAATTTAAAAACAGAATTTTACGAACTTCGACTGTAAAATCCTGAGTGAAGTTTACACACCAACCAGACCTTGTTGTCAAGTTTACATCAAGACATTAGGGTGTGCGTGGACACACCCGGCACATTCCGTAATGGTGTGTTTAATGGTTATTGCTCAACGTAAACTGATGATCGTTTTATATTGGACTCTGTTCTTTTCGCTTTAGACAGGTTGTGGTTACCAATAAATTAACTCTCTCTTGGGGGGGTTATAAAGTGCGATATCAGCGCAAGGCGACTGGATATATCACACTTTTAAGTTTATCCAACGCTTCGCCTTACACAGCAGTAACCATCTTCAGGGGGGAATGGGCCAGAAGCCAAGCCGAACCAATCTTCTGCTGCACTGTTGCACACTTCATGCCGCAGTCAAAGGGCGGATTTTGACTTTGCCCTGTGACTGTACATTGTGTAAATATTTTAGAGATTTCAGGCTATCGCGGTGGTAACTACACGAACTGACGTGTTCTGCATTTCGTCTCTTCCGCCACACCTTAAATTGACGTTCACCGCGCACCTTGCTGTTTCTCCCTGAAGATAAGCGCAGCACGTTTCTCCGAAACGTCGATAAATTTCTACCAACACGTAAATAATTTTTTTAGCTCTACTCAAAAGAGCTTTTCTCCTTTACTGACATTACAAGTGATTTGTAAAGGTAAAGGTAAAGGTAAAGCAATCCCATTACAGGCCTGGACAGACCCTTAGGGTTCCAGGAGGTTGAGGCTCCCAGATTTCTAGACAATGGGCACATGAAGGTGGTAAGGTTGTCAGCCCTACGCACCGGCCGCCTTTACCTTCCCCCCCAGGACAGGTCCTTAGGGTTCCAGGACGTTGAGGCTCCCAGATTTCTAGACAATAGGCACATGAAGGTGGTAAGGTTGTCAGCCCTACGTACCGGCCGCCTTTACCCCCCAGAAAATATCCCTGGTACTCATTTCTGTTAAGAGGCTAAGTCGACCCCAGGACCATAGTGCGACCGGAAGGATCATGTCATTGAAAAATTTTCCCAATGACACCATCGGGAATCGAACCCGCGACCTTCCGGCTTGTAGCGCAGTGCCTGAACCAACTGCGCCACCGCGTGCCCCACAAGTCATTTATTTCAAACGAATATGCATTAAATTGCGTTTTATACAAGATTGCCACGACAGAGCGCAATGTTACGCACTTGATGATACGCAGCAGCAAGCTGTCGTGTGCGATGTGCTGTTTGTTGATCGGCAGTAAGTCGGCGCCGTGTGTGTGTGCTGTTTGTTGATCGGCGTAAGTCGGCGCCTTGTGTGTGTGCTGTGCGTCGCTTCCTGTACCGCTATTGCAGGCACGCAGTCAATCGCAGTGTCCTCTGCCCGGCGCCCGCCGTAAAGCTCTGTTCTCTATTACGTCTTCCAGTTCCGGGATTTGGAAAATCTTATGAGCCAATACAATCAACCAATACCATCAACCAATCAACCAAAGAGCTAACTACAAGCAGAGGCTTGACCGTCGCAAGATGGCGTCCTTTGTTATTTACACCATTCTTCTGTACATACATACATACAGAGGGAGTTGGAACATCGTGCTTATATTGGTGTAAAATTGTATCTCTCACATAAGGGTGGACATAGGCTAGGGGTGTTTGAGTGGGGTGCTGAGGAAGATGTTTGAGTGGGGTGCTGAGGAAGATGTTTGAGTGGGGTGCTGAGGAAGATGTTTGATTGGGGTGCTGAGGAAGATGTTTGAGTGGGGTGCTGAGGAAGATGTTTGATTGGGGTGCTGAGGAAGATGTTTGATTGGGGTGCTGAGGAAGATGTTTGAGTGGGGTGCTGAGGAAGATGTTTGAGTGGGGTGCTGAGGAAGATGTTTGAGTGGGGTGCTGAGGAAGATGTTTGAGTGGGGTGCTGAGGAAGATGTTTGATTGGGGTGCTGAGGAAGATGTTTGATTGGGGTGCTGAGGAAGATGTTTGAGTGGGGTGCTGAGGAAGATGTTTGAGTGGGGTGCTGAGGAAGATGTTTGATTGGGGTGCTGAGGAAGATGTTTAGTGGGGTGCTGAGGAAGATGTTTGAGTGGGGTGCTGAGGAAGATGTTTGAGTGGGGTGCTGAGGAAGATGTTTGAGTGGGGTGCTGAGGAAGATGTTTGAGTGGGGTGCTGAGGAAGATGTTTGATTGGGGTGCTGAGGAAGATGTTTGAGTGGGGTGCTGAGGAAGATGTTTGAGTGGGGTGCTGAGGAAGATGTTTGAGTGGGGTGCTGAGGAAGATGTTTGAGCCTAAGGGGGAAACTAACAGGAAAAGAGAAAATTACATAGATCTAGTTAGGAGATTGATGAGTTGTTGACCTGGTCAAATATTTTTCGGGTGATCAAATCAAGGAGGATGAGGTGGGCGGGGCATGTAGCACGTATGAGGGGAAAGGGGGAGTTCTAGTAGGAAATCCTGAATGTAAGGCACCGCTTGGAAGACCTAGACGTAGATGGGAGGATAATATTCAAACGTATCTTAAATAGGATGCAAATGTGTGGACTAGGTTGATATGGCGCAGGACAGGGATAAGTGTCGGGCTTTTGTGAACACGGTAGTGAACATTCGGCTTTAATTCGGAATTATTTGACTAGCTGAGGAACTGTGAGCTTCTGAAGAATGACTCTGCTCCGTGGAGTTCGTTAATTATTTGTAAAGCAGCGCCCTACAACCAGCGGTGTACATATGAAGTTGTCTTGTGTGGAGGCCTGACGTGCTTATTGGTGCGAGGGTACATTGCAGGCAGCTGCGTCCTTTGGAGACGTGGACGTCGGGTAGTGACGTCTGCGGGTTGGACACAGCAAGTTTGCAATCGCATTACGCCATTGGTTCCCAAAGTGGGCGGTACGGCCCCCTGGGGGGCGGTGGGATTACCGAGGTGGGCGCTAATAGGTACGAGAGGTGGAAGGGGCGCTGTTATTATCACAGGGGGGCGCTAGTAGACAAGTAGTGCATTTATTTTTGTAATAAAATTGAAATAAAGTAATTTTTGTGTTAAAAATAAAAATGAACTAAATTTCTTAGTATTTTAATTTATGAATCTTATTCAAGCACATATTTTTTTAATAAACTATTGCAAGATGAATTATTGTTAATCATAAAAATATAATAAATTTTAATTTATTAATTAACACATAAAACATTAAGTTTAACTCTTATAATTTTATTTAAACGATTTATTAAATATAAAATAAAAGTGGAAACAAAAGCGCATTTATGTTTTTTAAAAAGGTAGGGGGGCGCTGTGGGTGTGTATATGGAACCGAGGGGGCGGTGGACCGAAAAAGTTTGGGAACCACTGCATTAGGCGATCGGGAGGCGTGGGGGGGCGTAGCGTTTGCTCCAGTGTTTCGTGATTGAGGAGGCGCGGTCGTGACCTTTACGACTTAGCTAAGGTGCGTCACTCCCCACTAAGGATCGCCGCAAAACTTTAGTCACTGATGACGTCATTTTAGTCGCCACTTGGGCAATCTCTTTTAGCTTGCTCAGGGTCGGTCGCCTGCCACAGACAGCATTGGTGGGTGCAAATGACTGCGACGCTGTCAGATTGACACCTCGCATTTCGGTTAAAACTGTCTCTGTCTGAGGTAGTTGGGTGTTTTCTGACGTCACTGCTGGCAGCGGACGTCCAGAGAGGGCAGAGGCCGTCGTAGGACAGACGATCCGCTCGTGAAGAGCATGACACTCCTGCTCGCACTGACTGGAGAATCCGTTAGGCCCGTGTCTGAGTTTCCTTTCATGAGAGGTGCCTTCGACGTGGAGACCAGGTCAGCTGCGTGTCAACTGGTACCCCAACACTGGCGACCAGGTCAGCTGCGTGTCAACTGATACCCCAACACTGGCGACCAGGTCAGCTGCGTGTCAACTGATACCCCAACACTGGCGACCAGGTCAGCTGCGTGTCAACTGATACCCCAACACTGGCGACCACGTCAGCTGCGTGTCAACTGATACCCAACACTGGCGACCACGTCAGCTGCGTGTCAACTGATACCCCAACACTGGCGACCAGGTCAGCTGCGTGTCAACTGATACCCCAACACTGGCGACCAGGTCAGCTGCGTGTCAACTGATACCCCAACACTGGCGACCACGTCAGCTGCGTGTCAACTGATACCCCAACACTGGCGACCAGGTCAGCTGTTGTCAACTGGTACCCCAAAACTGGCGACCACGTCAGCTGCGTGTCAACTGATACCCCAACACTGGCGACCAGGTCAGCTGCGTGTCAACTGGTACCCCAACACTGGCGACCACGTCAGCTGCGTGTCAACTGATACCCCAACACTGGCGACCAGGTCAGCTGCGTGTCAACTGATACCCCAACACTGGCGACCACGTCAGCTGCGTGTCAACTGATACCCCAACACTGGCGACCACGTCAGCTGCGTGTCAACTGATACCCCAACACTGGCGACCACGTCAGCTGCGTGTCAACTGATACCCCAACACTGGCGACCAGGTCAGCTGCGTGTCAACTGATACCCCAACACTGGCGACCAGGTCAGCTGCGTGTCAACTGATACCCCAACACTGGCGACCACGTCAGCTGCGTGTCAACTGATACCCCAACACTGGCGACCAGGTCAGCTGTTGTCAACTGGTACCCCAAAACTGGCGACCACGTCAGCTGCGTGTCAACTGATACCCCAACACTGGCGACCAGGTCAGCTGCGTGTCAACTGGTACCCCAACACTGGCGACCACGTCAGCTGCGTGTCAACTGGTACCCCAACACTGGCGACCACGTCAGCTGCGTGTCAACTGATATCCCAACACTGGCGACCACGTCAGCTGCGTGTCAACTGATACCCCAACACTGGCGACCACGTCAGCTGCGTGTCAACTGATACCCCAACACTGGCGACTACGTCAGCTGCGTGTCAACTGATACCCCAACACTGGCGACCACGTCAGCTGCGTGTCAACTGGTACCCCAACACTGGCGACCACGTCAGCTGCGTGTCAACTGGTACCCCAACACTGGCGACCACGTCAGCTGCGTGTGAACTAATACCCCAACACTGGCGACCACGTCAGCTGTTGTCAACTGATACCCCAACACTGGCGACCACGTCAGCTGCGTGTCAACTGGTACCCCAACACTGGCGACCACGTCAGCTGCGTGTCAACTGGTACCCCAACACTGGCGACCACGTCAGCTGCGTGTCAACTGGTACCCCAACACTGGCGACCACGTCAGCTGCGTGTCAACTGATACCCCAACACTGGCGACCACGTCAGCTGTTGTCAACTGTACCCCAACACTGGCGACCACGTCAGCTGCGTGTCAACTGGTACCCCAACACTGGCGACCACGTCAGCTGCGTGTCAACTGATACCCCAACACTGGCGACCACGTCAGCTGGTGTTAACTGATACCCCAACACTGGCGACCACGTCAGCTGCGTGTCAACTGATACCCCAACACTGGCGACCACGTCAGCTGTTGTCAACTGATACCCCAACACTGGCGACCACGTCAGCTGCGTGTCAACTGGTACCCCAACACAGTGTGCTAGTTAGACTTACTGCATTTGAAATCTGTGGTCTTCTGGGTAATTACACGGCGTCGTGTGGTAATTATTTAATTAATTTGGTAAAAATTACCACACGACGCCGTGTAATAACCCAGAAGACCACAGATTTCATCAACATCGCGGCGGAAGGCTGAAATCAAAGTTACTGCATTTGCTTTCCGAAGGACTCCAGTAGTCGGAGCCTCGATGCGCGTCGCGGTCTAAGCCTTGGTTTTTAAGAATCCCACATCCGTGAATGCGCGATTTCGTGATTGCGTTGTACGGGATGCTGATTTTTTGACAGATGCGTCTCTTATCTGTGCGTCACAAGGTAATTTTCTTTACATTGCATGTCTAACCGAAGAATCCTAGACAGACCTAGTTCGATTCCAGGCTTGTGAATTGAGTATAAGAGGAAGACAAACGCTATGTGTTTCGCAAATGGGGGTCAACTTTCGTATGTCGTCAGTAAAGCTGGAGGGAGCTCGACACCGTCACACCGCGGTCCCGTGATTTGTTCCACGCCATATCAACTGTTATGACCCAACTGGCACAGAACAAAATGCGTTCTCACTAAATCAATTAACATTTTCAATCAAAACAGCGTTAAAGGATTTACATTCCATTGCCCAAAAATCAGCCTGTTTATAGCAACAGCTCTGCGTGACACTCAGAATGCGACTGGAAGGTAAACGGGGCGTGACACAGATCAGTGACAACGCGTGCGTGATCACGTGATATCACGCGTGTAGTTCTTAGCAAGACACAAGCATACTGAGGCGTAGCCGTCAGTCAAATTTTGCGCTTTCTCGGAATAACGCGTGGCGCTTCACGCATTCACGCATTTGTGGTTCCTAAACACAGGTTTTAGCCGATCCCAATGGCCGTGCGGTCTAAGTCGTCGGTCTACGGCCGCTCGCTTACTGGGATTGCGGGTTCGAATCCCGCCTAGGGCATGGATGGTCTCCTGTGAGTGTTGTGTGTTGTTAGGTAGAGGTCTCTGCGACGAGCTGATCACTCGTCCAGAGGAGTCCTACCGAGTGTGGTGTGTCTAAAGTGTGTGATCGTGAAGCGTCGTAACATGACGAGGCCTAGGCCCCCAAGGGGCTGTCGAGCCATAGGGGGGGGGGGAACACAGGTTTTAGCAACTAGCACAGCGGTGCTGTTTGAGACGTCGTGACAGTCGTCAGGTTACACAGCCAGTGTTTAATTGTACCGACGTAATGCTGCAGGTACCTGGCGGGGGACGTTTTGCGAGACGTGCCCCTTATAGGCGTAGTGGGGGGTGGGGCACGTCATTTACATGTTGAAGCTATCCCTTTGGGGGGCGCAGACTGTACCAATCCTGACTGCATGTTAAGACAGGCAGATGTAGCTGATTGGCAGGAAGCCTAGAACGGACAGAGATGACTCGGCTAATACGATCATTTTTACAGATATTCCCTTTGTAACCTGTCTAAGAAACCCGTGCCCAGTTAGTCATAACAGGGTTCCGAAGGATACATATTATTCCTTCAAAAACTATACCAATTTGTAGACCACTGCAGTTTTCTTATTTCGCCCAGTGTAGGGTGCTTTCAGTTACCGCGTATTAATGTACACATCTTACACAAGGTCATTTGACACCAACATCATTGACATCCTTGTGTCTGTGTCAGAATTCTGTCTGAATTACGCTGATATCCGTGGCTACAATATATGCAAACGTGTGACTGCAGCGCCATGACAGGACAGTGTCGTATTCACAAAGCTAATAATATACATTTGCAACTGAAATGTCATACATGCTGTGGTGCCTTGGAAGTACCACGAAAGGCGTACAATGGCGGGCAGATTAACAGTTTCGACACGCTTAGTTAAACTTTTAAGGCACACAGAGACGGATGCTTGCTTTTAAATGTCTAAGCACATCAACGTATTGTAAATTTGTGTGAGAACTGAATTTGATTGTCGTTATAGTCTGTGACTGCAGTGACGAGGTTGCAACATGGCACGGTGATTAAGAATGAGCAGCATGGTACTGGAGAAAACTGCGTAACGAGGAGCATTGTTATTATTACTTCTCATCAAATATCATTCGGGTGATTAAATCAAGGAGGCAGAGGTGGGCAGTTCACGTGACAGGCAGTTCACGTGACAGGCAGTTCACGTGACAGGCATGGAGGAGAAGATACGTGCATATTTTGATGGAGAAAGGTGAACTTGGAAACGTAGGCATAGGTGGGGTATAATAGGTAAAGGTAAAGGTAAAGGTAAAGGTAAAGGTAAAGCTCACCCTAGAACAGGCCATGAAGGCCCAGAGGGGGAGTAGACGTATAGCTCTACTCTTTCTTTAACTTCGGCGCTAGATGGGGGTGGGTGGTCAACTCCACGCCCTGGCCGCTTTACCCCCGGGAAATAGACCCGGTACCCATTGTACAGCAGGCTGGGTGGGCCCCAGGGCCGGTCTGGACGGGTGCTGAAAATCTCGCCCCCACCGGGATTCTATCCCAGGACCGTTCAGTTCATAACGAGTCGCTATACCGACTGAGCTATCGCGGCCCACGGGAGTATAATATTAAAATGGATCTTAAAAAATAGGTTGGGAGGACGTGGAGTGGATTGATGTGGCTCAGGGAATAGAAATATGGCGGCGCTTGTGGACATGGTGATAACCTTGGGGTGACATAAAATGAGGGGCTTTTATTGGCTGGTGTACGAAATTTAGTAGTTACGAGTAGACTGTGAAAGATGACACTGAATGGGTCTGTGAGAAGACTTTATGGTTTGTCTTAAATTGTTGCCGTAAAGAGTTCAGACGTTTCGTAGTTACTCATCTTAATGTGTTCAGACGTTTCGTCAACATAACGTATTTTAATTTAATTTCGTACGTCTTAATACTCAGTTCTAACTAACTAACTCACTCCATGTAGTACAGTCCTTCTTGAGAAGCTAACAGTTCCTCAGCTAGTCAAGAAATTCCCCGCGTTTTATGGAACCCGAAGGTTCATTGCCACACTCACAACAGCCCGCCACCTGTCCCTATCCTGAGCCAGATCAATCCAGTCCATGCCCCCCTCATTAATACTCTGCTCTATTTTTATTAAAACGGCCCACATTTTGCGATGCAGACTGTACACATTGCGTGAGGTATAAACTTTCGGCGTCTCTAATTCTGCTTGCGGAATCACCACAAAACAGCTCGTGGGAGGAGAGAAAACTACAGATCTAAATAAAAAGGAGCGACCATGCGTGTAGCTATGGGAGATTTCGAGTGTGAAAATAACATAGCGTTATCGGACAAAAGGTTTAGTGAGCTGCGCTGTCAGAGAATGAGGCTTGTGTGCCAAATGATGTCATCGCTGTTTGCGATGTAACTTCAGGTGCCAATGAGCCCACAAAAGGGCCACTGCTATCTGTATTAATTTAAGAATATTCCTCCTTTTTTTGAAGTAAATTAATCTATTTGATTTGTTTAACGACGCTTATTGCGCTGTACAAATTACGACGTCAGTTGGTAGGATTAAAATGAATGACGGAACGTTGAGCTATGAACGTGGCTGTCTGTATTAACCTTTCGAAGTCATCTGTCGGATTAGCACTTCAAGGCCCAGTGGTTACTATATGTACCGCCATGTTTAACATTCAACAATTCTACGTTCTGCCCACACAGTGTATTTATGTGTTTTGTGTGGATCTCAGAACAAATAGCGATTATTTCACTGTACAACATTAACTGACTGGTTTGTGTAACTGAGACGGAGTGTGTTTACTGCGCGGTACGGACTGTATTTATGTGTTTTGTGTGGATCTCAGAACAAACAGCGATTATTTCACTGTACAGCATTAACTGACTGGTTTGTATAACTGAGACGGAGTGTGTTTACTGCGCGGTGCGGACTGTATTTATGTGTTTTGTGTGGATCTCAGAACAAACAGCGATTATTTCACTGTACAACATTAACTGACTGGTTTGTATAACTGAGACGGAGTGTGTTTACTGCGCGGTACGGACTGTATTTATGTGTTTTGTGTGGATCTCAGAACAAACAGCGATTATTTCACTGTACAGCATTAACTGACTGGTTTGTATAACTGAGACGGAGTGTGTTTACTGCGCGGTACGGACTGTATTTATGTGTTTTGTGTGGATCTCAGAACAAACAGCGATTATTTCACTGTACAACATTAACTGACTGGTTTGTATAACTGAGACGGAGTGTGTTTACTGCGCGGTACGGACTGTATTTATGTGTTTTGTGTGGATCTCAGAACAAACAGCGATTATTTCACTGTACAACATTAACTGACTGGTTTGTATAACTGAGACGGAGTGTGTTTACTGCGCGGTACGGACTGTATTTGTGTGTTTTGTGTGGATCTCAGAACAAACAGCGATTATTTCACTGTACAGCATTAACTGACTGGTTTGTATAACTGAGACGGAGTGTGTTTACTGCGCGGTACGGACTGTATTTATGTGTTTTGTGTGGATCTCAGAACAAACAGCGATTATTTCACTGTACAGCATTAACTGACTGGTTTGTATAACTGAGACGGAGTGTGTTTACTGCGCGGTACGGACTGTATTTATGTGTTTTGTGTGGATCTCAGAACAAACAGCGATTATTTCACTGTACAGCATTAACTGACTGGTTTGTATAACTGAGACGGAGTGTGTTTACTGCGCGGTACGGACTGTATTTATGTGTTTTGTGTGGATCTCAGAACAAACAGCGATTATTTCACTGTACAGCATTAACTGACCGGTTTGTATAACTGAGACGGAGTGTGTTTACTGCGCGGTACGGATTGTATCTTTAAATATAATCCAGGTCGATAGTCTTCCACGTTTTAAGCCGACGTACTGCCACCTAGCCGTCTGTTCAATGGACACCTGGGATAAACCTGCCGAAGCTTGTTGCTGACAACTCATCTTCATCTAGGACTAAAGTTAAGAATACGTGGAGCTATAAATTGACTTCCCCATACGCCTTGATGAATAAAACAAATAACTGCTGTAACTTAGCAGTTTAACCCTTTAAGTTGAGGAGGATCAGTGGATACCGAGATTATTCCTTGGAATCAGGCGGCCGGAGCGTGAAGTTCACTCACGTCCATCTAGTGCCGAGGTTAAGAAAGAGTGGGGTTATAACTCTGTTCGCTCTGTATGCCCTGGGTCTTGCTTTGTGCTACGAGACGTATTTGTTAAACATTGACAAACAATTGTTTATCGGACGGCCCTGCAGCCCACACCGCGCAGTCACACGGCCCTGCAGCCCACACCGCGCAGTCACACGGCCCTGCAGCCCACACCGCGCAGTCACACGGCCCTGCAGCCCACACCGCGCAGTCACACGGCCCTGCAGCCCACACCGCGCAGTCACACGGCCCTGCAGCCCACACCGCGCAGTCACACGGCCCTGCAGCCCACACCGCGCAGTCACACGGCCCTGCAGCCCATACCGCGCAGTCACACGGCCCTGCAGCCCACACCGCGCAGTCACACGGCCCTGCAGCCCACACCGCGCAGTCACACGGCCCTGCAGCCCACACCGCGCAGTCACACGGCCCTGCAGCCCACACGCGCGCAGCACACACGGCCCTGCAGCCCACACCGCAGCCAGCTCCCACACGACGCCCCTGCAGCCCATCGACCGCGCAGTCACACGGCCCTGCAGCCCATACCGCGCAGTCACACGGCCCTGCAGCCCAACAACCGGCGCAGTCAGAGCACACGGCCCTGCAGCCCACACCGCGCAGTCACACGGCCCTGCAGCCCACACCGCGCGCACGCTCCACACCGCGCCCGCCAGCACCCACACCAAGCAGTCACACGGCCCTGCAGCCCATACCGCGCAGTCACACGGCCCTGCAGCCCACACCGCGCAGTCACACGGCCCTGCAGCCCATACCGCGCAGTCACACGGCCCTGCAGCCCACACCGCGCAGTCACACGGCCCTGCAGCCCACACCGCGCAGTCACACGGCCCTGCAGCCCACACCGCGCAGTCACACACGGCCCTGCAGCCCACACCCGCGCAGTCACACGGCCCTGCCAGCCCCACACCGCGCAGATCCACACGGCCCTGCAGCCCACACCGCGCAGTCACACGGCCCTGCAGCCCATACCGCGCAGTCACACGGCCCTGCAGCCCACACCGCGCAGTCACACGGCCCTGCAGCCCATACCGCGCAGTCCACACGGCCCTGCAGCCCACACCGCGCAGTCACACGGCCCTGCAGCCCACACCGCGCAGTCACACGGCCCTGCAGCCCACACCGCGCAGTCACACGGCCCTGCAGCCCACACCGCGCAGTCACACGGCCCTGCAGCCCATACCGCGCAGTCACACGGCCCTGCAGCCCACACCGCGCAGTCACACGGCCCTGCAGCCCATACCGCGCAGTCACACGGCCCTGCAGCCCACACCGCGCAGTCACACGGCCCTGCAGCCCTACCGCGCAGTCACACGGCCCTGCAGCCCCACACCGCGCAGTCACACGGGCCCTGCAGCCACACACCGCGCAGTCACACGGCCCTGCAGCCCACACCGCGCAGTCACACGGCCCTGCAGCCCATACCGCGCAGTCACACGGCCCTGCAGCCCACACCGCGCAGTCACACGGCCCTGCAGCCCATACCGCGCAGTCACACGGCCCTGCAGCCCACACCGCGCAGTCACACGGCCCTGCAGCCCATACCGCGCAGTCACACGGCCCTGCAGCCCACACCGCGCAGTCACACGGCCCTGCAGCCCACACCGCGCAGTCACACGGCCCTGCAGCCCATACCGCGCAGTCACACGGCCCTGCAGCCCACACCGCGCAGTCACACGGCCCTGCAGCCCACACCGCGCAGTCACAAGGCCCTGCAGCCCCACAACCGCGCAGTCACACGGCCCTGCAGCCCATACCGCGCAGTCACACGGCCCTGCAGCCCACACCGCGCAGTCACACGGCCCTGCAGCCCACACCGCGCAGTCACACAGCCCTGCAGCCCACACCGCGCAGTCTCACGGCCCTGCAGCCCACACCGCGCAGTCACACGGCCCTGCAGCCCACACCGCGCAGTCACACAGCCCTGCAGCCCAACCGCGCAGTCACACGGCCCTGCAGCCCACACCGCGCAGTCACACGGCCCTGCAGCCCACACCGCGCAGTCACACGGCCCTGCAGCCCACACCGCGCAGTCACAAGGCCCTGCAGCCCACACCGCGCAGTCACACGGCCCTGCAGCCCACACCGCGCAGTCTCACGGCCCTGCAGCCCACACCGCGCAGTCACACGGCCCTGCAGCCCACACCGCGCAGTCACACAGGCCCTGCAGCCCATACCGCGCAGTCACACGGCCCTGCAGCCCACACCGCGCAGTCACACGGCCCTGCAGCCCACACCGCGCAGTCACACGCCCTGCAGCCCACACCGCGCAGTCACACGGCCCTGCAGCCCACACCGCGCAGTCACACAGCCCTGCAGCCCACACCGCGCAGTCACAGCCCTGCAGCCCACAAACCCCGCAGTCACACGGCCTGCAGCCCACACCGCGCAGTCACACGCCCTGCAGCCCACACCGCGCAGTCACACGGCCCTGCAGCCCACACCGCGCAGTCACACGCCCTGCAGCCCACACCGCGCAGTCACACGGCCCTGCAGCCCACACCGCGCAGTCACACGCCCTGCAGCCCACACCGCGCAGTCACACAGCCCTGCAGCCCACACCGCGCAGTCACACGGCCCTGCAGCCCACACCGCGCAGTCACACGGCCCTGCAGCCCACACCGCGCAGTCACAGCCCTGCAGCCCACACCGCGCAGTCACACGGCCCTGCAGCCCAACCGCGCAGTCCACGGCCCTGCAGCCCACACGCGCAGTCACACGGCCTGAGCCCAAACGCGCAGTCCACGGCCATGAGCCTCCATACCGCGCAGTCTACACGCCCTCAGCCCATTCACCGCGCAGATACACGGCCTGCAGCCCATACCGCGCAGTCCACAGGACCCTGCAGCCCTACCGCGCGATCACACGGCACTGCAGCCACACCGCGCAGTCAACGGCCCGAGCCATACCCGCGTCTACCGCCCTGCCCACCGCGGCGATGTCACATCCCCTGCAGCCCATACCGCGATGTACAAGACCTGGCTGCCTTTCCGCGCAGTCATCTCGGCCCTGCACCCCACGCGCATGTCCCACACGGCCCTGCAGCCACACACGCGCAGTCACACGGCCTGAGCCAACCGGGCAGTTAATAGCCTGCAGCATCTAATCCAGCAGTCAACGCCCTGCAGCCCACCCGGCACACAGACCTGCAGCCATACGCGCAGCACACGGCCTGCAGCCCACACCGCGCAGTACACGGCCCTGCAGCCATACCGCGCAGTGACACATCGCCCTGCAGCCAACCGCGAGTCACACGGCCCTGCAGCCAACAACGCGCAGTACACGGCCTGCAGCCCACACGCGCATCACCGGCCCTCAGCCCTACGCGCAAGTCAACGGCCCTGCAGCCCAACCGCGCGTCACACGGCCCTGCAGCCCATACCGGCGCAGTCACAAAGGCCCTGCAGCCTTAAGGCTAGTCAAGCCTGACCCATACCGCCAGTCACACGGCCCTGCAGCCACACCGGTAGTAACGGCCCTGCGGGGGGGGGGGGGGGGGGGGGGGGGGGGGGGGGGGGGGGGGGGGGGGGGGGGGGGGGGGGGGGGAGTCATCCCCGGCCCTGCAGCCCACACCGCGCAGTCACACGGCCCTGCAGCCCACACCGCGCAGTCACACGGCCCTGCAAGCCCACACCGCGCAGTCACACGGCCCTGCAGCCCACACCGCGCAGTCACACGGCCCTGCAGCCCAACCGCGCAGTCACACGCCTGCAGCCCAACGCGCATACACGGCCCTCAGCCCAACCGCGCAGTCACACGGCCCTGCAGCCACACCGCGCAGTCACAGGCCCATGCGCCCACCGCGCAGTCACACGCCCTGCAGCCCACACCGCGCATCAAGCCTCACCACACCAGCAGTCACCTCGGCCCCAGCCCACACCGCGCAGTCACACGGCCCTGCAGCCCACACCGCGCAGTCACACGGCCCTGCAGCCCATACCGCGCAGTCACACGGCCCTGCAGCCCACACCGCGCAGTCACACGGCCTGCAGCCCACACCGCGCAGTCACACGCCCTGCAGCCCACACCGCGCAGTCACACGGCCCTGCAGCCACCGCGCAGTCACACGCCCTGCAGCCCACACCGCGCAGTCACACGGCCCTGCAGCCCACAAACAACCCGCGCAGTCACACGGCCCTGCAGCCCACACCGCGCAGTCACACAGCCCTGCAGCCCACACCGCGCAGTCACACGGCCCTGCAGCCCACACCGCGCAGTCCACCCTACGGCCCTGCAGCCCACACCGCGCAGTCCCCACGCCCTGCAGCCCACACCGCGCAGTCACACGGCCCTGCAGCCCATACCGCGCAGTCACACGGCCTGCAGCCCACACCGCGCAGTCACACGCCCTGCAGCCACAAACCCCACCGCGCAGTCACACGGCCCTGCAGCCCATACCGCGCAGTCACACGCCCTGCAGCCCACACCGCGCAGTCACACGGCCCTGGCCACACCCGCAGTCACCGCCCGCAGCCCACACCGCGCAGTCACACGCCCTGCAGCCCATACCGCGCAGTCACACGCCCTGCAGCCCACACCGCGCAGTCACACGGCCTGCAGCCCAACCGCGCATCACACGCCCTGCAGCCCACACCGCGCAGTCACACGGCCCTGAACCAACGCGCAGTCACACGCCCTGCAGCCCACACCGCGCAGTCACACGGCCCTGCAGCCCACACCGCGCAGTCACACGGCCCTGCAGCCCATACCGCGCAGTCACACGGCCCTGCAGCCAAACCGCGCAGTCACACGGCCTGCAGCCCACACCGCGCATCACAGGCCCTGCAGCCCACACCGCGCAGTCACACGGCCCTGCAGCCCAACCGCGCAGTCACACGGCCCTGCAGCCCACACCGCGCAGTCACACAGGCCCTGCAGCCCACACCGCGCAGTCACACAGCCCTGCAGCCCAACCGCGCAGTCTCAACGCCCTGCAGCCCACACCGCGCAGTCACACGGCCCTGCAGCCCACACCGCGCAGTACACACAGCCTGCACCCAACCGCGCAGTCACAGGCCCTGCAGCCCACACCGCGCAGTCACACGGCCCTGCAGCCCAACCGCGCAGTCACACGGCCCTGCAGCCCACACCGCGCAGTCACACGGCCCTGCAGCCCATACCGCGCAGTCACACGGCCCTGCAGCCCACACCGCGCAGTCACACGCCCTCAGCCCTACCGCGCAGTCACACGGCCTGCAGCCCACACCGCGCAGTCACACGGCCCTGCAGCCCACACCGCGCAGTCACACGGCCCTGCAGCCCACACCGCGCATCACACGGCCCTGCAGCCCAACCGCGCAGTCACACGGCCCTGCAGCCCACACCGCGCAGTCACACAGCCCTGCAGCCCATACCGCGCAGTCACACGGCCCTGCAGCCCACACCGCGCAGTCACACGCCCTGCAGCCCACACCGCGCAGTCACACGGCCCTGCAGCCCACACCGCGCAGTCACACGGCCCTGCAGCCCACACCGCGCAGTCACACGGCCCTGCAGCCCACACCGCGCAGTCACACGGCCCTGCAGCCCACACCGCGCAGTCACACGGCCCTCAGCCCAACGCGCAGTCACACGCCCTGCAGCCCACACCGCGCAGTCACACGGCCCTGCAGCCCAACCGCGCAGTCACACGGCCCTGCAGCCCACACCGCGCAGTCACACGGCCCTGCAGCCCACACCGCGCAGTCACACGGCCCTGCAGCCCACACCGCGCAGTCACACGCCTGCAGCCCACACCGCGCAGTCACACGGCCCTGCAGCCCACACCGCGCAGTCACACGGCCCTGCAGCCCACACCGCGCAGTCACACGGCCCTGCAGCCCAACCGCGCAGTCCCCACGGCCCTGCAGCCCAACCGCGCAGTCCACACGGCCCTGCAGCCCACACCGCGCAGTCACACGGCCCTGCAGCCCACACCGCGCAGTCACACGCCCTGCAGCCCACACCGCGCAGTCACACGAGCCCTGCAGCCCACACCGCGCAGTCACACGGCCCTGCAGCCCACACCGCGCAGTCACACGGCCCTGCAGCCCATACCGCGCAGTCACACGGCCCTGCAGCCCACACCGCGCAGTCACACGGCCCTGCAGCCCTACCGCGCAGTCACACGAGCCACGCGGTCACAGCCTGCAGCCACACCGCGCAGTCACACGGCCCTGCAGCCCACACCGCGCAGTCACACGGCCCTGCAGCCCACACCGCGCAGTCACACGGCCTGCAGCCCATACCGCGCAGTCACACGGCCCTGCAGGCCCACACCGCGCAGTCACACGGCCCTGCAGCCCATACCGCGCAGTCACACGGCCTGCAGCCCACACCGCGCAGTCACACGGCCCTGCAGCCCATACCGCGCAGTCACACGGCCCTTGCAGCCCACACCGCGCAGTCACACGGCCCTGCAGCCCACAACGCGCAGTACACGGCCCTGCAGCCCATACCGCGCAGTCCACGGCCCTGCAGCCCATCACCGCGCAGTCACACGGCCCTGGGAGCCCACACCGCGCAGTCTCCACAGGCCCTGCAGCCACACAACCGCGCATCACACGGCCCTGCAGCCCACATACAGCGCAGTCACACGGCCTGCAGCCCAACCGCGCAGTCACACGGCCCTGCAGCCACACCGCGCAGTCACACGCCCTGCGCCCATACCGCGCAGGACCACGGCCCTGCGCCCATACACCGCGCAGTCCAAACGGCCCTGCAGCCCCACCGCGCAGTTCACACGGCCTGCAGCCACACAACCGCGCAGTCACAACGGGCCCTGCAGCCCACAACCGCGCAGATACAACACAGCCCAGCAGCCCACTACCGCGCAGATCACACGGCCCTGCAAGCCCATCACCGCGCAGTCACACTGCCCTGCAGCCCATACCGCGCAGTCACACGGCCCTGCAGCCCAACACGCGCAGTCACACGGCCTGCAGCCCCTACCGCGCAGTGTTCGCTAAGACAGCCCGCCGTGTCACTGCATTCGACCTCTCAGGGCATAATTGAGACCTCAAACTGCCATTCCGAGTGCGGCCATTGACCTCAGTAGCCGGAAGACTGCTTTACCTCCTCATGGTGTCTTAATATTCCAACACGGAAGAAAACAGCTGATGCTTGAGCGATTTGCGATAAGTCCCCAGGTTATTTAACAACGCTGTATAAACTGCATCGGTTAGTTCGCGCCGATGGAAATGAGGATATTATTGCAGGCGGTGAGACTGAAATGGGCCGTGCCATGCCTCAGGCGGTTATCCGCCAGCCTCTCACCGCTGGGGCTGGGATTCAATCCCGGTCTAGTCTACATGGGATTTGTGGTGGACAAAGTGACACTGGACATGTTTTTCTCCCAGTAGTTGTGCCTTCCCCTGTCAGTATCACTACACCACACAGACATTCCTCCATCGCCGATGCCGTGTTATCTTAGCAACTGACAGCGTTATTGAAGTTACGCTTGAAGAAAGAGAGGGAAAGTATGTGTAATATAAGCAGTCATGGTCTATTTTAATCAAGCATGGTATAACCCGCTTGCAGAGACCAACGAAACCTTTAAAACCTGTCATAATGTCCGATACTGCAGGCAATATTCGAACCTGGCTTCTCCCACGTAGAAGTTACACTGTGCGGCCTGTGTGAGTGAGAGAGATGAACTGGGATAAAAACTGAGGAAATGAATAGGAAAGAAACAAAGCGGAACAGGGATATGAAAGGAAATACAAACAGAATACCGAGAGAGAGAAATGTACTTACGAACAGAGGCAAAACAATATGGCCTGCCTTCAGTTACGGTCTTCGGAAACGGAGATAAGGTTCTGTAATCTTTGCATTACCGGCTGCCGCCGTGACGTCATATGGACGCTATACCTTCTTCAGTCATATCCTCATCAACTGTTAAAGGTAAATCAGTCCCATATAGGCCTAGGAAGGCCCTTAGGGCTCCAGGAGGTAGAGGCTCCCAGGTTTTTATACAATCGGCACATGAAGGTGGTAAGGTTGTCAGCCCTACGCTCCGGCCGCCGTTACCCCCCAGGAAACATTCCCGGTACTCATTTCTGTTAGAGGCTGAGTCGACCCCAGGGCCATATTGCGACCGAAACGATTATGTCAGTGAAAAATTCCGGTGACAACATCGGGAATCGAACCCGCGACGTTCCGGTTTGTAGCGCAGTGCCTCAACCAACTGCGCCACCGCGTGCCCCTCATCAACTGTTACGTATAGCATTTCGCTGATTATCAAACCTGGTCACAAAATTAAACGCTGATATTATTCAATCAGCCACGAAGCACTGCGTGCAGCTTCTGATTGACGTCAGTTACGGCGACACAAATCAGAACACTTCGCTGAGGCCGCGCAAGAAACCTGAAGCTCTAAAGCATATATGGACACGTATTGTGTTCACACAAACCGCCCCGTGTACAGGAAATGGGCCGTCATAACATATGGTCTATATTATTTTCATATTTAAAGCTTTTATATGTATTTTAGTGTCATAGAAAACGTGACAGGCTCTTTGTTAAGATGTCTTCCGCGCAGGCTACTGCTTCGTCTTTCTTTATTCTTTTCGTCCTTCGAAATATGATATAGTCGAAAGGGGAACTGGCGTAGCGATGGTTTATGGTAAATATAATAACCTGTAGATGTTTGGGCTCCAGTTGGCGGAAGGGAATGGGGGTTGCTGGAGGGGTGCAGGACAAGGAGGCTCACAGGAAGCCTCAGTTGATGCCCTACGCCCTATTGAACCCCAGAAAGGTATGCTCCGCCTAGTGAAACCTCCTGTCAACAAAAGGATCTCGTATCGTTATTTAGGATTTGGCCGCCAGTTTGTTCGTTGAAACATTTCAGTTGTCAGTAGGCGAGCAGGAATTGTCTCGCAGTGGAATAACAGCAATGCAGTCTTTTGTTTCCGCCGGAAGGTAGCCAGCCTTAATTCCTGTAGGACTCGCTTGCAGGTCATAACTAATACACGCTGACAGTTGTGGTGATGCAGACGGAAGGTGTGAGAGCTGCCGACTCTTTGCAGATCTCGGTTTTGACATTTGTCAAAACACTGTTTAATGGGATTAACGGTGACCGACACAGAAGTTTTTCTGCCCAGCTGTGTTCTCAGTTGACAAACACGTTTGTGTAATTACCTGTTTGAACTTAAAATTAGTCCGAATTATATTTGAGGATCCAGGTCGTACCTCACAGTAAACACACTCCGTCTCGGTTATACAAACCAGTCAGTTAATGTTGTACAGTGAAATAATCGCTGTTTGTTCTCAGATCCACACAAAACACATAAATACAGTCCGTACTGCGCAGTAAACACACTCCGTCTCAGTTATACAAACCAGTCAGTTAATGCTGTACAGTGAAATAATCGCTGTTTGTTCTGAGATCCACACAAAACACATAAATACAGTCCGTACCGCGCAGTAAACACACTCCGTCTCAGTTATACAAACCAGTCAGTTAATGTTGTACAGTGAAATAATCGCTGTTTGTTCTGAGATCCACACAAAACACATAAATACAGTCCGTACTGCGCAGTAAACACACTCCGTCTCAGTTATACAAACCAGTCAGTTAATGCTGTACAGTGAAATAATCGCTGTTTGTTCTGAGATCCACACAAAACACATAAATACAGTCCGTACTGCGCAGTAAACACACTCCGTCTCAGTTATACAAACCAGTCAGTTAATGTTGTACAGTGAAATAATCGCTGTTTGTTCTGAGATCCACACAAAACACATAAATACAGTCCGTACCGCGCAGTAAACACACTCCGTCTCAGTTATACAAACCAGTCAGTTAATGCTGTACAGTGAAATAATCGCTGTTTGTTCTGAGATCCACACAAAACACATAAATACAGTCCGTACCGCGCAGTAAACACACTCCGTCTCAGTTATACAAACCAGTCAGTTAATGTTGTACAGTGAAATAATCGCTGTTTGTTCTGAGATCCACACAAAACACATAAATACAGTCCGTACCGCGCAGTAAACACACTCCGTCTCAGTTATACAAACCAGTCAGTTAATGCTGTACAGTGAAATAATCGCTGTTTGTTCTGAGATCCACACAAAACACATAAATACAGTCCGTACCGCGCAGTAAACACACTCCGTCTCAGTTATACAAACCAGTCAGTTAATGTTGTACAGTGAAATAATCGCTGTTTGTTCTGAGATCCACACAAAACACATAAATACAATCCGTACCGCGCAGTAAACACACTCCGTCTCAGTTATACAAACCAGTCAGTTAATGCTGTACAGTGAAATAATCGCTGTTTGTTCTGAGATCCACACAAAACACATAAATACACTGTGTGGGCAGAACGTAGAATTGTTGAATGTTAAACCTGTTGGTATACCTATATAAATTAGCCATTAGGATGAAGAGTTGAATTATAGTGGAATGTCGCGCTGTGAAGAGTGTTTAAGTAATTACTGACCTTTTCAAATAAATCTTCAGGAATATTTTACGCGAATGTTCCACAAATGTTCCAATGTTCATTAAAGTTCATATTCACTGTCAGCAGATCGTCCTTAATTCTAGTTCACTTAGGGACATCGAGGCAATGCATGGACCTCGCGTCACTAGAAAGCGTTCAGCGCTAGGCCAAGTGTAAAAAAGTGTAAACGGTTTCTTATTTCTATCTTTTTTTCCCCCCCGCCGGTGTTAGAATCGGGCATTGGCTTCCTATAATTGCACACGGTTTCTATCGCACATTCAGACAGGCATTACAGCTCTTTTGCACGCGAAGCCAGTCCGTCTTGATTATAGTTTCGCAGAACAACACAGCGAGTTATGGAGAAAGTTCCGTGCATCGAGCAGGATTCGAAATCGCTGTCTCAGCGTTCGCGTGACCATGTACCGTTGGTTAGATCTACCAGTCACCACTGCAGGACTTCGTCTGAAGATATTTTGTCTTTCGTATGGCAAACAGGCCCGGTATTTTGAACCCTGTTCTGGAAATTTTAACTGCGATTTAAATTTTGGTATGCTGGATTGTCTAAGGATGGTTTATGTATAGCCGAAACATGTAACTGAATGTCAGCAGTTTTGCTGACAACATGGAAACTTTGTTGTGAATTGTGCAGTCACACAACAGACGATCTTGCTGATTTTTGTTTTGTACAAAAACGTGATGCAGTGAAAGTTGTAACAAACTTTGCACAACATTTTTAACTGATTTGCGCTCCTTCCTGCGCCCCGTATAACATTCACAACGATAAAGCCATCTAAGTCAGCGGTGCTCAGATTGCGGGCGCCAGGTCGCGCAGGCCACGACAGTAACGTGATCAGTGTGCACCTTGCTTCCTGTCACCGTTGTGGCACCTAGAAGTTTGAGGTTGCTCCTAGAATTTTGGAAAATTTGTGCCCTCCTGATCAAAGTGTGCCTTACAGCAGTCAATAGTACCAATTTACTTACAGCAGTCAATAGTACCTGTTTACTTACAGCAGTCAATAGTACCTGTTTACTTACAGCAGTCAATAGTACCTGTTTACTTACAGCAGTCAATAGTACCTGTTTACTTACAGCAGTCAATAGTACCTGTTTACTTACAGCAGTCAATAGTACCAATTTACTTACAGCAGTCAATAGTACCTGTTTACTTACAGCAGTCAATAGTACCTGTTTACTTACAGCAGTCAATAGTACCTGTTTACTTACAGCAGTCAATAGTACCTGTTTACTTACAGCAGTCAATAGTACCTGTTTACTTACAGCAGTCAATAGTACCTGTTTACTTACAGCAGTCAATAGTACCTGTTTACTTACAGCAGTCAATAGTACCTGTTTACTTACAGCAGTCAATAGTACCTGTTTACTTACAGCAGTCAATAGTACCTGTTTACTTACAGCAGTCAATAGTACCAATTTACTTACAGCAGTCAATAGTACCTGTTTACTTACAGCAGTCAATAGTACCTGTTTACTTACAGCAGTCAATAGTACCTGTTTACTTACAGCAGTCAATAGTACCTATTTACTCTTGTACTATTGACTATTATAAGCTATAATTCAATTGCTTTTCATTTTGAATCGCATATATTTCGTTGGCGACAGTGCAAATGCCTTGCTTATTAATTAATTGTATTTCAATCCAACAAATGCACTACACTTTCTTACTTCAATTATTGAAAGAAAGTGTAGTGCATTTGTTGGATTGAAATACAATCAATTAAATATCAAAATGCACGGTATATATATATATATACCGTGCATTTTGATAATTAATATATATATATATATATATAATATAAAGTGCCTTGCGTATTAATTCGTTTTGTCTAAGGGAGACAGGGTGTGAGACACAACAGTGTGTGAGACACAACAGGGTGTGAGACACAACAGTGTGTGAGACACAACAGGGTGTGAGACACAACAGGGTGTGAGACACAACAGTGTGTGAGACACAACAGTGTGTGAGACACAACAGTGTGTGAGACACAACAGGGTGTGAGACACAACAGTGTGTGAGACACAACAGTGTGTGAGACACAACAGTGTGTGAGACACAACAGGGTGTGAGACACAACAGTGTGTGAGACACAACAGTGTGTGAGACACAACAGTGTGTGAGACACAACAGTGTGTGAGACACAACGTGTGTGAGACACAACAGGGTGTGAGACACAACTGCCTCGGAGTCATTGCTGATGTCAAACTTTGGCGTCATCAGTATTTAATTGCGTGACCATCAGTGTAAGCTAAGTAATAGTTGTGGTACGACAACACCTTCGGGCCGCGATAGCTCAGTCGGTATAGCGACTCGCTACGGGCTGGACGGTCCGGGGATCGAATCCCGGTGTGGGCGAGATTTTCCGCAGCCGTCCAGACCGGCCCTGGGGCCCACCCAGCCTCCTCTACAATGGGTAACGGGGTAAAGCGGCCGGGGCGTGGCGTTAACCACTCACCCTCATCTAGTACCAGGGTTAAAGAAAGAGTAGAGCTATACCTCTGCTCCCCCTCTGGGCCTTCATGGCCTGTTCTAGGGAGAACTTTACCTTTACCTTTACCACTTCACGAACCCTGTGTGTTCTGTCTCAGCTCTGTCCATGACGCAAGGTGCTGTAGCACACAGCTGGGACGTCTGGTCCTTACGACTGTGTCGTTACGTTTCACGTGAACTCAATCGACACGCAGATTTAGCAACATCTGCGGTCCCAGTTTATCTCATACTCCATATCGCTGTCATGAGCTCTTAGTACCCAAGCTGGATGCATACACATAGACATAATGCAGCATTGGCCCATCTCTAAACGTTACACGGACAAGCGAATGTGTTGTTGTGAATTCACTGCTACATTAATCCATGCAATAACCATTCTGTCACGGCCAAACCACGCCGTAGCTTAAATGGTACAAGGAGACAGATACGTCTCTTGAACATGCAGTTTGCGTCTGTGTTGTGAATTACTTTTGTGTCTTATTGACAGACAGGTCTGAAAGTGTGTCAAAGTAATCTTCTATTGCAGGACCAGTCTGAAGTGTGTCAAAGTTATCTTCTATTGACAGGACGTCTGAAATGTGCAAGTTATCTTCTATTGAGTGACAGGTCTGAAAGTGTGTCAAGTTATCTTCTATTGACAGGACAGGTCTGAAAGTGTGTCAAAGTTATCTTCTATTGACAGGACAGGTCTGAAAGTGTGTCAAAGTTATCTTCTATTGACAGGACAGGTCTGAAAGTGTGTCATCTAAGTTATCTTCTATTGACAGGACAGGTCTGAAAGTGTGTCATCTAGTTATCTTCTATTGACAGGATAGGTCTGAAAGTGTGTCAGTCTAAGTTATCTTCTATTGACAGGACAGGTCTGAAAGTGTGTCACTAAGTTATCTTCTATTGCAGGACAGGTCTGAAAGTGTGTCAGTCTAAGTTATCTTCTATTGACAGGACAGGTCTGAAAGTGTGTCAAAGTTATCTTCTATTGACAGGATAGGTCTGAAAGTGTGTCGTCAAAGTTATCTTCTATTGACAGGATAGGTCTGAAAGTGTGTCAGTCTAAGTTATCTTCTATTGACAGGACAGGTCTGAAAGTGTGTCAAAGTTATCTTCTATTGACAGGATAGGTCTGAAAGTGTGTCTGTCAAGTTATCTTCTATTGACAGGATAGGTCTGAAAGTGTGTCTGTCTAGGTTATCTTCTATTGACAGGACAGGTCTGAAAGTGTGTCAGTCTAAGTTATCTTCTATTGACAGGAAGGTCTGAAAGTGTGTCGCTAAGTTATCTTCTATTGACAGGACAGGTCTGAAAGTGTGTCAGTCTAAGTTATCTTCTATTGACAGGACAGGTCTGAAAGTGTGTCAGTCTAAGTTATCTTCTATTGACAGGACAGGTCTGAAAGTGTGTCAGTCTAAGTTATCTTCTATTGACAGGACAGGTCTGAAAGTGTGTCAGTCTAAGTTATCTTCTATTGACAGGACAGGTCTGAAAGTGTGTCAGTCTAAGTTATCTTCTATTGACAGGACAGGTCTGAAGTGTGTCAGTCTAAGTTATCTTCTATTGACAGGACAGGTCTGAAAGTGTGTCAGTCTAAGTTATCTTCTATTGACAGGACAGGTCTGAAAGTGTGTCAGTCTAAGTTATCTTCTATTGACAGGACAGGTCTGAAAGTGTGTCAGTCTAAGTTATCTTCTATTGACAGGACAGGTCTGAAAGTGTGTCAGTCTAAGTTATCTTCTATTGACAGGACAGGTCTGAAAGTGTGTCAGTCTAAGTTATCTTCTATTGACAGGACAGGTCTGAAAGTGTGTCAGTCTAAGTTATCTTCTATTGACAGGACAGGTCTGAAAGTGTGTCAGTCTAAGTTATCTTCTCTAAGCAATACACATTATGTATACTTGTATATCTTGTACATGTGTGTGTGTGTGTGATATCAACGAAGATGAGATGGGTTGGGCATGCGGCACGATTGGAAGACACGAGAAGTACTTCTTACGCGGTTTCGTAGCCAGATCTAAAGGAAAGAAACCATTTGGAAGACCTAAGCGTAGAAGAAACGATAATATTGAAATGGTTTATAAAGAAATAGGATAGGTGGGCGTGGCCTGAAGTGCTCTGAGTCAGGATACGGACAGTTGATAGGCTGTTGTAAGCACGGTAATGAAGCTGCTGGTTGCATAGAATGCCGGCAATTTGTGTCTTTTGAAGGAAAAATGTTTATATAAATTAGTTTCACAGTCTGACCTAAGGAGACATTATGTTCGATTTCGGGTCAGTCCATGTGGGATTTGTGGTGGACAAAGTGGCACTGGGACAGGTTTTTCCCCGAGTACTTCGGTTTTCCCCTGTCAATTTCATTCCACCGTTGCTCCATTACTTGGAAAAATGAAAAAAACTGATCATCTTTCTCTTCATCTTCATCACAGGGTTGCACAATAAGCCTCAAGACTGCGGTGCGTCCGTAGCATCTGCTGCGGGGCCCTTCACCAAAAATAAACATTATGCAGCCACAGGGTAGAGTGTTTTAGGTTCTAAGAACCAAACAGAAAATGATTCTCTGAAGTGGGGTTGGGTGTATACCGGATGGGCACAAATCCCAACACAATGTCAGCTAGCGTGTGCCCCC
This sequence comes from Reticulitermes speratus, assembly GCA_021186555.1. Classification (NCBI taxonomy): domain Eukaryota; kingdom Metazoa; phylum Arthropoda; class Insecta; order Blattodea; family Rhinotermitidae; genus Reticulitermes; species Reticulitermes speratus. Next base: position 34,470,251 of record JAJKFL010000031.1, read on the forward strand.
CCCCCCCAATACACACACACATCGGTAATCGGTGTGGAGTCAAAAGTTGGTAGAAACAACTGGATAACTGTTTTCCCCATTTGATGGTACGTTCAGAGTTTAAGAAACATATTCTAGTGAAAAACTTATTTTGCTGTGCCTTTATTCTCTTAAAGTAATTAGTTGGCACTGGAAACAGTAGTGTATAACTTTTTTTTTCCAGTAGCTCAACAGCCCCTAAGGGGGCCTAGGCCGCCTCATTTTTTCGAGGCTTCACGATCACACACTCAGACACACCACACTCGGTAGGACTCCTGGACGAGTGTTCAGCCCGTCACAGAGACCTCTACCTGACAACACACAACACTCACAACAGACAGACATCCATGCTCTCCGCGGGTTTCGAACCCACAATCCCATCAAGCGAGCGGCCGCAGACCCACTCCTTAGTCCCCGCGGCCCCTGGGATTGTGTATAACTTAGTGCTATGAATTACCAAATCAAAATTTGTAATTATTTCGTTACGTTACTCCATTACGAGTTTAAAAATTCTTGCACTTTCCGTTGTGCCTGCATATGACGGAACTTCCTGTAGTCAAACGCAGGATTGATGCAGGCTTAGCAGTAGACAGACAGACAGACTGCACACAGTACAGAGGCTCGCATGTCTGCTCATTACACTTGCGTCGTCGCGAGATAAATGTATCCGATGTGTCAAATGACATTGTGAGGATTATTTACGTGCATGTAGCACGTAGCTGTTGTCGTCCAGGGCATTGACACGGTGTCCTGCACGCGCCCAACTGGAAACAACGGAAGGACCAAAAAAATAATGTAGAAATATACTTAAAATACGTTTTATTTCACTAAACATGTTTGTCTGTCTGTCAGTCTGCCTCGCTTTTAAACCAAATCAATGAAACGACAAAATTTTATATTAGTTTCACCGTGCATTTTTTACAATTCACTGTTCATAAAACACCAACAAAATGCACTTCACTTTCAGTTTTATTATTTATTCATCAACCCCTACATATGTTTCGGTCTTTATAAGGCCATCTTCAGGGGGCTCGTAAACTACTTTCACTTCACATCCATTGTTTTGTCTGCTATCATAATTAGTCCAATTTCTATAATGTCTGTATTTGAAATATATATAAAAACCACCGAATATAAAAAAATCCTTAAAAAATTCGTCAATTTTCGTAGTAAAGTGCAACAGTGTGGATTATTATGTTATAACTTTATCTTTGGCTAGTTTTTTCGGTTTTGGCCCTAGTTAGTTAGTCCCCGTGTCGCTCCAATCGCGGAGCATTAGGGGCCCTCCTTGCGGAGGTTTCTATGGTCATGTGCGTTGATGTAGCGGGTGACCAGCCCACTGACCGCACAAGTTCCACTCAATCCTGATGTTACTGCCAGAGCCATCTGGCAGACACTCAGGAGACTTGGGTGAGATATGGCCGCTGAACTACTAGTTCTATTCATGCCCGTAAGGTTCTTTTACATGCCGTAAATCTACGACATGGGACCGACGGCTTTGCTTCCCCTCCGAAGGAAGTTGCGCTCCGGGTTTTTATTACCCTTAAAAATCCATCGCCCTCGGTCGGGATCGAACCCGCGAACCTTGGGTCCAGTGGCGAGCACGCTAACCACTAGTCCACCGAGGGCGACGGTTTTCGCCTTCGTTTTGTATATTTGTATGTTCATTTAAGTAATTGTGTCCTGCTTTATAAGTTGTGTGTGTCCGTGTTGCGGTGTGAACTGACTCATACCGAAACATGTGTAGGGGGTTGATGAACAAATAATAATAGTGAAAGTTTAGTGCATTTTGTTTGTTTGTAAACAGTGAAACGACAAAAGTGTAATAGCATGTTTATACAGGATATACACAAAAGAATGGTGCGGTTTCCCTTTATTCACCATTGAAACCGCACCATTCTTTTGTGTATACCCTGTATATGCCGTTCTTCTGCTAAGAATAGCGTGTAGTGCAGAATACAATACAAAATACAGACCCAATGAGATGGTACGTCGGTGGGGGCAAACACTCCCTAACCTCCCTCCGCTGTGTACTAAAGCAACTGTTCCCTTCCGAAGCCAGCAAGGAGGTACCTCCAGGGAAATCAAACCCACTACATTTCTCCTGACTTACAGAACAACTGCAAGATGCATTTTCTCGTTTTATTCTTCAGAAATTGGGCCAAATGATGTGCATGATGGCAGCCCTCGAAGTGATGAATACTCTTACAGCCCTCGGCTCATTACACGCGGGGTCTTTGGCATAACAATCGTAGCAATTATTCGTTTATAGCGCGCCGTCGGAAGAAGGGGTGAACAATGTTTTGGAGCTCGTCGCAGAAGCGGGAATTGTGTACAGAGATGTGTGTGTGGGCCTCAGAGACGCCGAAATATGTGTAGAAAGAAAGCTGTCAGACTCACGTCAGGGATTGGGAAGGCAGTGGCTCAGTTGGTGGAGTAAAGTAATGAAATCCCATTACAGGCCTGGGCAGGCCCTTAGGGTTCCAGGAGGTTGAAGCTCCCAGGTTTCTAGACAATCGGCACATGAAGGTAGTAAGGTTGTCAGCCCTACGCACCGGTCGCCTTTACCCCCCAGGAAATATCCCTGGTACTCATTTCTGTTAGAGGCTGAGTCGACCCCGGGCCATAGTGCGACCGGAAGGATTATGTCAATGAAAAATTCCAATTACACCATCGGGAATCGAACCGCGACTCTCCGGCTTGTAGCGCAGTGCCTCAACCAACTGCGCCACAGCGTGCCCCTCAGTTTGCGGAAAATATTCCGATAATAATGCAGTGCCTTTCAAAATAATGTAAAGTTACAAACTTTGCTACACAGGAATCTGCTGCATAGTAGGAAGCTTTGTGACTGTGCTTTTCGCTAAATATTATTCGCGTCGCCAAATGAACGACGATAAGATGGCTGGGGCATGTAGCACGCGTGGGGGAAGAGAAATGCATGCTGGGTTTTGGTAGAAACACGCGAAGGAAATATGTCACTTTGAAGACGGAGGCGTCGTTATGGCGATGCTGTTGTAGTAGGTCGTAAGGAGATAGGATATTGGCCTGGACTGGATTCAGCTGGCTCAGGATAGGGACAGGTGGCTGGCTAAGAGGAACACGGTAATGAACCTTCGGGTTGCATAAAACGAGGGTGAATTTCTAGATTGCAGATGAATTCTTAGCTTCTGAAGAGAGACCGTGCTTCAAGGATTTACGGAGCTACAAGCATGTGCCGTGACTTTGCTTGAAAGTAACGACATGTGGTGTTACCGTGGTAGACTAAAATAATTTACCAATTGCACTTTTTTATTTTCGTATTTCTGTTCAACTAACCCTACATATGTTTCGGCCGTAACTCTACCATCATCACGGTACATTGATAAGTTCACTTCACTGTTCACTGTCCATTTAGTATTATCACAACCGTTACACTGTTTAAGGCTATTATTTACATTGACAATCACCGGTATACAAAGTTACTTCAAGCTTTTTCTTGCAATGTGTTGCTGTATATAGTGTTTATGTTGCGTTAGAAGTGTAAAGTGTAGCACTATAAATTGTGAGTATAGAGCTATATATTGAAATGTGTTGCTGTATATAGTGTTTGTGTTGCGTTAGAAGTGTAAAGTGTAGCACTATATATTGTGAGTATAGAGCTATATATTGAAATGTGTTGCTGTATATAGTGTTTGTGTTGCGTTAGAAGTGTAAAGTGTAGCACTATATATTGTGAGTATAGAGCTATATATTGAAATGTCTTGCTGTATATAGTGTTTATGTTGCGTTAGAAGTGTAAAGTGTAGCACTATAAATTGTGAGTATAGAGCTATATATTGAAATGTGTTGCTGTATATAGTGTTTATGTTGCGTTAGAAGTGTAAAGTGTAGCACTATATATTGTGAGTATAGAGCTATATATTGAAATGTGTTGCTGTATATAGTGTTTATGTTGCGTTAGAAGTGTAAAGTGTAGCACTATACATTGTGAGTATAGAGCTATATATTGAAATGTGTTGCTGTATATAGTGTTTATGTTGCGTTAGAAGTGTAAAGTGTAGCACTATATATTGTGAGTATAGAGCTATATATTGAAATGTGTTGCTGTATATAGTGTTTATGTTGCGTTAGAAGTGTAAAGTGTAGCACTATACATTGTGAGTATAGAGCTATATATTGAAATGTGTTGCTGTATATAGTGTTTATGTTGCGTTAGAAGTGTAAAGTGTAGCACTATATATTGTGAGTATAGAGCTATATATTGAAATGTGTTGCTGTATATAGTGTTTATGTTGCGTTAGAAGTGTAAAGTGTAGCACTATACATTGTGAGTATAGAGCTATATATTGAAATGTGTTGCTGTATATAGTGTTTATGTTGCGTTAGAAGTGTAAAGTGTAGCACTATATATTGTGAGTATAGAGCTATATATTGAAATGTGTTGCTGTATATAGTGTTTATGTTGCGTTAGAAGTGTAAAGTGTAGCACTATACATTGTGAGTATAGAGCTATATATTGAAATGTGTTGCTGTATATAGTGTTTATGTTGCGTTAGAAGTGTAAAGTGTAGCACTATATATTGTGAGTATAGAGCTATATATTGAAATGTGTTGCTGTATATAGTGTTTGTGTTGCGTTAGAAGTGTAAAGTGTAGCACTATATATTGTGAGTATAGAGCTATATATTGAAATGTGTTGCTGTATATAGTGTTTATGTTGCGTTAGAAGTGTAAAGTGTAGCACTATAAATTGTGAGTATAGAGCTATATATTGAAATGTGTTGCTGTATATAGTGTTTATGTTGCGTTAGAAGTGTAAAGTGTAGCACTATAAATTGTGAGTATAGAGCTATATATTGAAATGTGTTGCTGTATATAGTGTTTATGTTGCGTTAGAAGTGTAAAGTGTAGCACTATAAATTGTGAGTATAGAGCTATATATTGAAATGTGTTGCTGTATATAGTGTTTATGTTGCGTTAGAAGTGTAAAGTGTAGCACTCTACATTGTGAGTATAGAGCTATATATTGAAATGTGTTGTTGTATATAGTGTTTATGTTGCGTTAGAAGTGTAAAGTGTAGCACTATAAATTGTGAGTATAGAGCTCTATGTCGTTGGGAGATGCGCGGTGAACACAACGTGAACACAACGTGAACACAACGTGAACACAACGTGAACACAACGTGAACACAACGTGAAATTAATTTACCAAACTTCACCCACACATGACGTAAAATTCTCTAGAAGTGTGATAGGCAGTGCAGTGGTTGGTCATTTGATTTCTGCATGCAGCGCCCAAACCTCGACGCCACAGTACACTACACTATTCTGCTTTCAGTCATTCAAAATTAAATGCGTGAATGTACAGTGCAATTGTAATAATGCGTAAGCTTTTTTTTTTTAAAGATATTCGCATGTAACAAATGTAATTGTTACTGGTGAAGCTCTTCCATTGCAAGTAGCCTACATCTGTACTTTAGAAGAAAACAGATGAATTTTTCTTTCTAATTGACACGGTTGAGATACAGGCCTATGTTTGCCAGAAGTGATTACCTTGCCTGAACAATAATCTTGATGCAACATGGAAAGTGTTAAGGTTGGAGAGTCAAATATAAAAGCTGTATAAGTTTTATGAGAATTTTCGTGTAAGAAGACGCGGACGAGCGCCATTGTGACTTTGTTAGATGACGTGATTTATCATCTGCTGACTGTGTTTTGGGGGTGGGGGGAGGAGTCCTGCAACAGTTTTAGGTTTCTGCTGCTCATTGTTCGCAACTTTGTTCTGCAACCATAGATACAGCACTAATTACCCACCATTAGTATTAATTACCTCAAGCCACCAATTACAAATAAAGACAGCAGTCTGTAGCACAAAATGGTAAACAAACGCATACAGATGAAGGACCGCTGTTTAGTTCGTTGGTTGAGCTGCGCTTTTGTCTGTATTAACGTCTAAAACACAAAGGCCAAGATTGTAATCGATTCCCAAACCACACGAGTGGCCCTTACCCTGCAAATCTGGCCTCATTAAAACCTCTTTCAGGATACTTCTGCAGTCAACAACACCTGCAGATCCACTACAGTGAACTCTCCTGAACACTCGTCGAAACTATGTTCTGATTTCTCGTACGGTCGATATGATACTCTGACCCCCTACTGAAGGGTCTCACATACCTGAGGGTCAGACGTGTACATACAAGAGCGTGTCTTAGAGCGTCTAACGTGTCTAGGGCGTCTAGGGATGTGTCATAAGTACCTACCTCGAACCTTGCAAAATGAAACTATGTGAAGTCTAAATGAAGATTAGTTCGTACCTCGGAGAGAACAGAGAAATAACGGTTGTTTATTGTGAGAGCCATGCGGAACACATAAATACACTGTGTGGACTTGTGTATGGTTTAGATCCCTGATGATGGTTCCATTGGAGAACCGAAACATTTTGCATTAATTTTATTGTAGAAAGAAATTGTATGGTATAATGGAAAGTGTGTATTTTGTTGGTTAAGAAATGTGTGGACTAAATGCGAAGTTTTCGGTGTTGAACATGGGGTTACATACTGACCGTTATGTTGAACATGGGGTTACGTAGTGACCGTTATGTTAAACATGGGGTTACATAGTGACCGTTATGTTAAACATGGGGTTACATAGTGACCGTTATGTTGAACATGGGGTTACATAGTGACTTATGTTGAACATGGGGTTACATAGTGACCGTTATGTTGAACATGGGGTTACATAGTGACCGTTATGTTGAACATGGGGTTACATAGTGACTTATGTTGAACATGGGGTTACATAGTGACCGTTATGTTGAACATGGGGTTACATAGTGACCGTTATGTTGAACATGGGGTTACATAGTGACCGTTATGTTGAACATGGGGTTACATAGTGACCGTTATGTTGAACATGGGGTTACATAGTGACCGTTATGTTGAACATGGGGTTACATAGTGACTTATGTTGAACATGGGGTTACATAGTGACCGTTATGTTGAACATGGGGTTACATAGTGACTTATGTTGAACATGGGGTTACATAGTGACTTATGTTGAACATGGGGTTACGTAGTGACCGTTATGTTAAACATGGGGTTACATAGTGACCGTTATGTTGAACATGGGGTTACATAGTGACTTATGTTGAACATGGGGTTACATAGTGACCGTTATGTTGAACATGGGGTTACATAGTGACTTATGTTGAACATGGGGTTACATAGTGACTTATGTTGAACATGGGGTTACATAGTGACCGTTATGTTGAACATGGGGTTACATAGTGACCGTTATGTTGAACATGGGGTTACATAGTGACTTATGTTGAACATGGGGTTACATAGTGACCGTTATGTTGAACATGGGGTTACATAGTGACCGTTATGTTGAACATGGGGTTACATAGTGACCGTTATGTTGAACATGGGGTTACATAGTGACCGTTATGTTGAACATGGGGTTACATAGTGACCGTTATGTTGAACATGGGGTTACATAGTGACTTATGTTGAACATGGGGTTACATAGTGACCGTTATGTTGAACATGGGGTTACATAGTGACCGTTATGTTGAACATGGGGTTACATAGTGACCGTTATGTTGAACATGGGGTTACATAGTGACCGTTATGTTGAACATGGGGTTACATAGTGACCGTTATGTTGAACATGGGGTTACATAGTGACCGTTATGTTGAACATGGGGTTACATAGTGACTTATGTTGAACATGGGGTTACATAGTCACCGTTATGTTAAACATGGGGTTACATAGTGACCATTATGTTGAACATGGGGTTACATAGTGACCGTTATGTTGAACATGGGGTTACATAGTCACCGTTATGTTGAACATGGGGTTACATAGTGACCGTTATGTTCTAAAGCAGACGTTGCAGTTCGCGGCCCGCGGGTCGGATGCGACCCTCCAGTTTTTTATGCGGTCCATGGCCACATATGCAAACTATATGTGTGGTATAAAAGTTACACTAATTTAGACAGTTAGGTATACCACTTGTTGCTATTAGGTATACCACTTGTTGCTATTAGGTATACCACTTGTTGCTGTTAGGTATACCACTTGTTAGGTTTACACGAACGGCCCGCGAACCAGGTCACAATAACATTTGTAGCCGTTGGTCGAAAAGAAGGTTGGACACCCCTGCTTCAAATGGTTAATTGAACTCGACTCCACGCACCCAGCCAGTGTTGTAGCAATGTTACTTTGGACATTACTGTTTTGTCTGAGGTAAACAAGACGTTTCGGAATTTGAGTTTAGTCCCAAGTGATCTGCTGACATTACACTAGCTGGTGTGTCTTTTTTCTCTTATTAGCGAAGGTTGGGTTCAACCGGGGATTTCATGACTGTCAGGTTAGTAGGCAGCCCGCTAAGCGGAAGACGGCGACTGTCTAGACCTCGTCCATCATAACATTTCTCATGCAGTTGTACAGTCAGTCCATCATAACATATCTCATGCAGTTGTACAGTCAGTCCATCATCCAGAAATTAGTCCAATACATTGAATCCGGACTGGAAAGGTCTGCGGGTACCTAGTTTGGTAATCAGCATGTCTTGTGTTCGATCCCAACCATATCTACGGATACTAAAATTAAAACTTTATGCCATTCAAACGACTATCAGGCACCTTAAGGCAAGTGTACTCAACTCCCGAAACGTCCTCTAGCTTTATCAAATATATCTCAACAATGTACAGTCTACATGTTACAGTAGTAAGCTGTATAATGAATAAAAAATTTAATATTTTCGGGTAATAATATTTCAAAATTTCGCCCCACACTTTTTAGAAAATGGGCATCCTCTAGGGGGCATATAAAATTTTTATGAAAGTTTTATAAATGGCAAAAAGGTTCCATATTTGTATAACGAATAAAAATTTTAATATTTTCTGGTAATAATATTTCAAAATTTCGCCCCACACCTTTAGAAAATGGGCTATCCTCTAGGGGGCATATAAAATTTTTATGAAAGTTTTATAAATGGCAAAAAGGTCCCATATTTGTACAGCATTTAAAAATTTGTATTCATAAAGAAACGAAGAAAGACACTAGTTTAACGATAAACAGACTGTCTTTCCCAAAACAAAGAACACAAAACGAAACCAACTACACTGCAGTGACAACCCCTGTCCTACGCCGACCAGCAGTAGGCAGCCATCACTTCACCAAGCAAGACCAGTGCCCACACCTGTGCTAAACAGACATGTAAATAGCTGTTTGCTAACACTGTTTATGTTCAGTTAATTAATTTAGCACACACCAGTTAGTAACATTGTCTGATAACCGTGCCTAGAACATTATCGTGTACCATCAGCAGCCCGTTTAGAATAGCAGGAAAAACTGTAAAAATGGCGTCGTGAATAAAACATTGACAGCAGTGCAGGCTTATGACACACGCACTGTTCCAAATTAATCTGAGCTATAATCGTATTATTTACTTCGCTGTGTTTCTACGCAAATACGCACGTCACTAGGCCTGTGGTGGAGTTGGTTCACTGTTCTTCAGGGGTCTTCCTGCTCTGTGTGTCGCTAATCTGAACGTGGCAACCAAACTCGCCGACATGAAGTAGCTTCGTTTTATACAATAGGCGCTGCATCACAAAAATTTCGCAGTATTTTGCTATATAAATTGTAACATATTTAAGTTAAGTTACATCGGCTATAAACAAAAAAAAAATTGGAAAACTCTTCGATTGAGATCTCTCTCTGGCCGTGTTGTAAATGGTAATATTGTTTATAATAACTTCTAATGTTTTTTTCATATTCTGTGTATTTTTATACCTGTGCCTCATGATAGCTTTAAAATTAAAGCCGAAACACGTAGCAGGTTTTAGACAATAAAAATATTGTGTAACAACAATTCAGATTTTCTGTCTACTGCCCGGTTTAGCCTATTAGGATATTTCATTGCAAGATTCCTTCATACTTTTAGAAACCTTACAGCTTAACGAAATTTTTGGTTTCACACTATTACCACCGTACATTTTTTCAATCAAATAATTACACCAACAAATGCACTATTTTGACCACTTTTATTGTAGCCTATGTCCCTTCAACCTACACGTGTTTCGGAACTTTATAGTTCCATCTTCGGCGGTCACAATGTACTGCTAAATTAAGCACATATTAAGACAAATGTACAATATGTACGTGTCGCTATGTGGTACGATAATCTGGTTATAATTTAAAACCATAAATATGTTTATATTTAAAAACTGATTAGAATCGTAAAATGTGCGTAGTATTCACTGTTTGCGGAACTACTGGCGTATTTCTACGTCTCCAGGTGCAATTTCTTGTGTTGTGATGCTGCTTGTGCTGTCTTGCTGTGGCTGTGTGTGTAGGGAGACTGTACATAGGCTACAATAAAAGTGGTCAAAATAGTGCATTTGTTGGTTTAATTATTTGAACATTTTGGTGTTGGTACTTTATTTCATATTTAACAATACTAAGTAACATTGTTACATTCGAATGTCCTAATGTTCAGAACGAGTGATGACTAGATTGCTGTTTATGTCTTACGGAGGGTGAATCCAGTGTTTGAGGTAGAGTCAGTATCCGAAACGTCGGGAATTCGCTCTATCACGCGTATGTCGAAACGCTGTCAGTAATTTAATTATCAACACGAAACGATAAGCATATGTGGTCCGTAGACTGCCGGTGGTCCGCGGAACAGGCAAATACATCTGACTAAAACACTCACATGGAGTTGTAATTGCATTTTAGTGTTTTTGTGTTCCTTCTTTATTTTATGTCTCTGTATGTCTTGTCGCAGTGTTGAAACTTGAATTTCATGTAATTCTTTTAATACTTTACTTTAGCTCTTAATTAAGGACGTTGGCTGTATAGCGCAGCGGTACAGTGTTAAGCAAATGGATAGAAAAATCACTTGATTCCATTCGGCAAGGCTCGCGTCAATTTTTAAGATGTACAGAGAATAAAGTTTCGGAAAAGCTGATCTGTGTGTGACTACGAGGGATTGTGTGTCGGGGAGATTGTGTGTCGGGGAGATTGTGTGTCGGGGAGATTGTGTGTCGGGGAGATTGTGTGTCGGGGAGATTGTGTGTCGGGGAGATGTGTGTCGGGATTGTGTGCGGGGAGATTGTGTGTCGGGGAGATTGTGTGTCGGGGAGATTAGTGTGTCGGGGAGATTGTGTGATTTCCAAAAAGGAATTAGGCAATATTAGGCAGGATTTAAGTGGTAGAAATAGGACACAGTGTTAAGAGCGTAATGTACACAGGATAACACAGTGTTAAGAATGTAATGTACACAGGATGATAACACAGTGTTAAGAGCGTAATGTACACAGGATGATAACACAGTGTTAAGAGCGTAATGTACACAGGATGATAACACAGTGTTAAGAATGTAATGTACACAGGATGATAACACAGTGTTAAGAGCGTAATGTACACAGGATGATAACACAGTGTTAAGAGCGTAATGTACACAGGATGATAACACAGTGTTAAGAGCGTAATGTACACAGGATGATAACACAGTGTTAAGAGCGTAATGTACACAGGATGATAACACATTGTTAAGAGCGTAATGTACACAGGATGATAACACCTGCGATCCAGTGTTAAGAGCGTAATGCAGATGAGAATGTAACACTAGAATTAACCTCCGGGAAATTGGTTGTTATAATGTGAGTTAGATTCGCTTAGCTCGAGGAAGGATCCAGCAACTGGCCTTTTTGTGGAGGTCAATAACCTCCGGGTTCCACACTGTGGCTCCGTGCAGGAAGGAAAATCCAATTTGTAGTTTGTTGCACATGTGGGCTTACAGATCGGAAAAGTACAGTCAGAACGGGATGTGCAGAACAGAGTTTAAAGTACAGTACGTCTTTGTACTTGGAGTAGAATTGTTCTTCCTACAATTGTACACTTGTACTGCCAGATGGTTTATGTCACCAGCAGGCAACGTATAGAGAATTGTCTTAGAAACAGATCAGGAGACTGGCGAACCCAGTTGATAACTATACGTAACGAAACGTATTAAAGGTGTAGTACTTTCAGTCTAAACACAACTATTTATTTACTGCACTAATCAGCTACATGTTTCGGCTATAGAGTAGCCATCATCAGGCTGACTACAAGAATAATTGGAAATATTAGCAACTGCGATGATGTTGTAATAATTGGAAGATCAACGCAGGCAATCAATTAAGAAATTCAAGAAATGTAACAACTGAATAATGATACAGGTCTGAAGATAAATGTAGACAAAACGAAATACATGAATACCTCAAAATACGAACACAAAAATATCCAACGTAAAACCCAGAATATTGGTTATGAAGAATAAATATCAAGAAGTATTAGAATTTAAATACTTGGGTTCATTTGTCAGTTATGATAATGATTGTAGGAAAAATGTCCGAGCAAGAATAACAGCAGGGAATGGGTCTTAGCACGTTGTTTCAAAAATTATGAAGTCAAGATATATATCAAAACACACAAAACAAAAAATATGTACCACACTGATTGAACCTACGGTGCTATATATGTGTGAAACGTGGGTAATGACAGAGAAAATGGAATCAGCCCTTAAAACATGAGAGCGGAAAATACTAAGATAGATATATGGCGCAATGAAAGATCGAAATGGCTGGAGAGTGCGAACTAATGATGAGCTGCAGGCTGTGTACAGAAAACTAAATATTGTGACAACAGTAACAGTAAGAGGACTAGAATGGGCTGGTCATGTGGTAGGAATGTCTGGTGTTAGGACCGTAAAGACAGTCCTTCTGGGGACACCAGATGGAAGAAGGAAAGCAGGAAGACCAAAATTAAGGTGGTTAGACTGTATTGAGAATGATCTGAAATGTATGTGTGTCAAGAGATGGAGGAAGAAAGCAGAAGACAGATCTGGAAGGAGGCACTGGTTACACTGTAAGGACTTGTGACGAAGAAGAAGAAGAAGAAGATTAACAGCTGCGTGGTTTGAGATCTCAGAACTTTACAGTGTTGTTATATAAACATACATAACGTAGTCTTGGGAATAAAAGTTTTGGAAAGTATGTAAAATTATGTTTAGAAGACTGTAAAATGTTAATACACTAATAATGGGTGTTAAATGTTAAAGTAGAGATACAATAGAGGCACTTTGGTGGAGACGGCCTGTGTGTGACGTATTGCTTTGTTTACAGTTGTCTGGTGCTGGAACGTAGAAACGTCTTGACTACGTTTGTGTTGTAATGCCGTTTTGCTGTTTGTGTATTGGGACCTGACATGATGTTGGCATTGTAATGGAGAGGCGAGAATGGCGAGTTAATGTGAAAGTAGAACGAACCTAAAAACGTAAGGCGTGACTCCAATATGTGATCAAAATGTTAATTTGTTCTTACAGTTTTATGTTCGTTTTTATGAATTTATGAAGCTCTCTTCGACGAATTGTTCGCTTGCTAACTAATCAGCCCGTAGCTGACTAGCATCTCGTGTATTGAAACGTAACACTTCAACGTGACAACAGCGAGAGTCCGGCAATGAATACTGCGTTTGATCCACTTAAATCTGTTCCACATTATCTCTCCATTAATACACGCACTGATTATCTTCACATATCATTATTGATAGGCTATTACAGATGGCGATTTTTAAACAAATCCTTCTTACTAAAATTTTGTATTCAGTTCCTCCCTTTCAGCTGCATGATCGCTGTATTCTGCTGCCTTATTTATGCACCCTTAGAATATCAGTAGAATAATACAAAATTATACGTTTTGGTTATGTAATTCCCTTCATCCCTTACTTGCTGCAGCCCTGCTCTTTCACGTCAGGGTGCTCTCTGCGTCGCCCTTAGTTTAAAGAGCTTGTAATTGGCATTCTTGCGTTGGGACAGCCTGTAGCTGCAGTAACATAGCAGTAACAGTAAGCAGTAAGCAGTAATCGTGACTCTGCATGTGGTGTTATTAAGCGATCGTTAAACATTACTAATGTGACATCCAGCACACACACGCTCCTTTTCACTTCAGACGTGGACACGTGTCTGTGTTTGTGATCATCACCACGTGATGCCCAACAGGATTTTTGTGGACTAATCATTCGAAACGGAATTTGTCTAATCATGTCAATAGAAACATAACGATATAGTACGAATGGCTGTCTGTGCAAGATGCGTCATTCACTGACTCCTTGGTGCAGAGTATTTCATGAGAAGCTAATAGTTTCTCATTGAGTCAAGAAATGATCTGTATTTTATGGAACACGATGGTTCATTACCGTGTTCACAACAGCCAAACCTGAGCCAGATGAATGAGACGGAATTTCCATCCCTTTTCTTGAATACACACTTTAATATCATCCCCCCATCCACACTCAGCTCTTCTAAGATGTTACTAACCGCCTAATTCTTTATGCTTTCACTTTTACAAAGTAGGACAAAATGTTCTGAACCAAATGGTAACAGGAATTCCCAAAATGTACCGGAAATCTGTTCTTCATTTCACAAATACTAAAACTTTCTCCCACTTTCACAGGGTTCATCAGTCACTGTCTTGTGATTGTGTCCTGCATTGTGTCCTGCATTGTGTCCTGCATTGTGTCCTGCATTGTGTCCTGCATGTGTTGCTTTGGTCCTGCATTGTGTCCTGCATTGTGTCCCTGCCTTATGTCCTGCATTATGTCCTGCATTGTGTCCTGCATTGTGTCCTGCATTGTGTCCTGCATTGTGTCCTGCATTGTGTCTGCATTGTGTCCTGCATTGTGTCCTGCATTGTGCTGCATTGTCCTGCATTGTGTCCTGCATTGTGTCCTGCATTGTGTCCTGCATTTGTCCTGCATTGTGTCCTGCATTGTGTCCTGCATTGTGTCCTGCATTGTGTCCTGCATTGTGTCCTGCATTGTGTCCTGCATTGTGTCCTGCATTGTGTCCTGCATTGTGTCCTGCATTGTGTCCTGCATTGTGTCCTGCATTGTGTCCTGCATTGTGTCCTGCATTGTGTCCTGCATTGTGTCCTGCATTGTGTCCTGCATTGTGTCCTGCATTGTGTCCTGCATTGTGTCCTGCATTGTGTCCTGCATTGTGTCCTGCATTGTGTCCTGCATTGTGTCCTGCATTGTGTCCTGCATTGTGTCCTGCATTGTGTCCTGCATTGTGTCCTGCATTGTGTCCTGCATTGTGTCCTGCATTGTGTCCTGCATTGTGTCCTGCATTGTGTCCTGCATTGTGTCCTGCATTGTGTCCTGCATTGTGTCCTGCATTGTGTCCTGCATTTGTCCTGCATTGTGTCCTGCATTGTGTCCTGCATTGTGTCCTGCATTGTGTCCTGCATTGTGTCCTGCATTGTGTCCTGCATTGTGTCCTGCATTGTGTCCTGCATTGTGTCCTGCATTGTGTCCTGCATTGTGTCCTGCATTGTGTCCTGCATTGTGTCCTGCATTGTGTTCCTGCATTGTGTCCTGCATTGTGTCCTGCATTGTGTCCTGCATTGTGTCCTGCATTGTGTCCTGCATTGTGTCCTGCATTGTGTCCCCTGCATTATGTCCTGCATTGTGTCCTGCATTGTGTCCTGCATTGTGTCCTGCATTGTGTTCTGCATTGTGTCCTGCATTGTGTCCTGCATTGTGTCCTGCATTGTGTCCTGCATTATGTCCTGCATTGTGTCCTGCATTGTGTCCTGCATTGTGTCCTGCATTGTGTTCTGCATTGTGTCCTGCATTGTGTCCTGCATTGTGTCCTGCATTGTGTCCTGCATTGTGTCCTGCATTGTGTCCTGCATTATGTCCTGCATTGTGTCCTGCATTGTGTCCTGCATTGTGTTCTGCATTGTGTCCTGCATTGTGTCCGTAAGTGTGAACGTATTATTATGTTTCTCTACTATCGCCAAATTTGGTCTGTTTTTAGGCCCTGTTGCGAGGTTAAGTTTGCAAGCAGCTGCGAAAGGCGCCACAACACTGTGGTGACGTGTTGCTTGTGCTACGAGACGCTGTCTGTGTAGCTCGTCTAATGTAAGTAGCATAAAGAATCTGAAATTAGTTTGCAGTACTGTTAAAAGGAGAGATTAAATGTATCCTCGTCACGTGCTTCAGCTGCACGCCTCCCGCCTTACAACGGCTTCAGTTTATTATCTCTCATTGTGCCGTTTGGGGCAAGATTGTTAAAAGTGCCGCAGCAGCCCCTGACGGACACTTTGTGTTCCTCGCAAGAGGTGTTAGTTTAATGTGCACTGTGTTACTAATGGCGCGTCTTGCAGCGTGTCGAAATATCTTTGGTTCCTCTGCAACGACAATTGAGACTTAGTGCTGTTTTTTTCAATTGCTCAGATTCGTCTTGTCCTGAGTCACTTTTTAAGAATGTGATATTGTAATGTTACACTGTCGCGATATTGTAGTGTTAAAATGTGATGTTGCAATGTTGCACTGTCGCGATATTATAGTGTTAAAATGTGATATTGTAATGTTACACTGTCGCGATATTGTAGTGTTAAAATGTGATGTTGCAATGTTGCACTGTCGCGATATTATAGTGTTAAAATGTGATATTGTAATGTTACACTGTCGCGATATTGTAGTGTTAAAATGTGATGTTGCAATGTTACACTGTCGCGATATTGTAGTGTTAAAATGTGATGTTGCAATGTTACACTGTCGCGATATTGTAGTGTTAAAATGTGATGTTGCAATGTTGCACTGTCGCGATATTGTAGTGTTAAAATGTGATATTGTAATGTTACACTGTCGCGATATTGTAGTGTTAAAATGTGATATTGTAATGTTACACTGTCGCGATATTGTAGTGTTAAAATGTGATGTTGCAATGTTACACTGTCGCGATATTGTAGTGTTAAAATGTGATATTGTAATGTTACACTGTCGCGATATTGTAGTGTTAAAATGTGATGTTGCAATGTTACACTGTCGCGATATTGTAGTGTTAAAATGTGATCTTGCAATGTTACACTGTCGCGATATTGTAGTGTTAAAATGTGATGTTGCAATGTTACACTGTCGCGATATTGTAGTGTTAAAATGTGATATTGTAAAGTTACACTGTCGCGATATTGTAGTGTTAAAATGTGATGTTGCAATGTTACACTGTCGCGATATTTTAGTGTTAAAATGTGATGTTTGCAATGTTACACTGTCGCGATATTGTAGTGTTAAAATGTGATGTTGCAATGTTACACTGTCGCGATATTGTAGTGTTAAAATGTGATATTGTAAAGTTACACTGTCGCGATATTGTAGTGTTAAAATGTGATGTTGCAATGTTACACTGTCGCGATATTTTAGTGTTAAAATGTGATGTTTGCAATGTTACACTGTCGCGATATTGTAGTGTTAAAATGTGATGTTGCAATGTTACACTGTCGCGATATTGTAGTGTTAAAATGTGATGTTGCAATGTTACACTGTCGCGATATTTTAGTGTTAAAATGTGATGTTTGCAATGTTACACTGTCGCGATATTGTAGTGTTAAAATGTGATGTTGCAATGTTACACTGTCGCGATATTGTAGTGTTAAAATGTGATATTGTAATGTTGCACCTATGGAAATATTAATTCCGGCTTCCTGAAAAGCTAACAGTTTATTTAACCAACAAATTTTCAACCTTTTTTGCAACCGGAAGTTCATTACCGTGTTCAAAACAGCCAGTAACTAGTCCTTATCAGACCCAGATAAGTCCAATCCACACATTCGCACTTCAAGTGATCTTCACTCTTTGTGTGACTTCTTTGTTTCTTTGCATAATTTTCGTACATGAAACTGTGGGAGTGACTGTTGCGCCACCACCAAAACGCGGTGAAAATAGCAACCAAAGGCAGCCATGCTGATAATGGTAAGAACAGTTAAAGTAGGAAGAATGGTAAGGAAATTGAAGGTGGTAATAAAATATTGAACTTGAAAGAAGTTCAGTTTGTGTAAGGCACTATTCAAAGTCAGTGTGTCTTCGTGTAATTTAAAATTTCGACAGGAGATTGATGAAAAGGAACTTAAAACGGTACAATTGGTTACACTGAGGAAGTCTTCGAACTGTTTAAAGGCAGGAACGTAAGAATTGATTTGAAAGTTAAAGAAATTGTTTGCATGCTCATAAAATTTATGCGAAGTTTCTAGGGGCGTTTATAGTGCCAAAATTCAAAACTTTCAAGTGGAAACTGCTACGTCTAGTAGTGACTGTAGGTTTGCTGTTTAGTCATTACTGCAGTTGTGTCATACAGCAGGACAGTGCAGAGGAAATGAGCTTTATTCTGAGGCATCCAGTGACTGATATCAGACCTCGATGTTTTAAGTCAACTGTTTCTTTTCGAGTGAATTTGGATATACGAAAGTGGCATTAAGAAGTAAAAGTTTCGACAATATTTTGTTTGATATAAATTCTTTCTTATTTATTTTTCGATAGTAAGGAAGTCCTTTGTTAAACGTATAATTTACCGGAAGGAAATGTTTTATTCGTAGTAAATGTTTTTCGGAAAGAATAAGACGAATATTTGAGTAAATTATGGAAACTGGATGAAAGCTGACAGCAAAAGAAGAATCACTGACATTACATGAACTAGTCCTTACCTCGGCAAAGACATCTCCCCCCCTTAATGGTCGTAAATTGAACACGGTTGCGCCGAGAGCCGAGCCAGATACACTGCGAGGAGCAGCACATGGACACTGCTAAAAGGAAAGTCAAACGACCAGCGACAGCTTGCAGTCACAAAGACACACCAAACAGCGCGCCGTACTGTAGCTTAATAGCACAGTTTATGTATCATACAAAACTAAAGATGGCGCGTGCAGTAGCGTGTACCAATGTCATATTCCGGACATATATCCACACGCCGGACGGACACAAATTTCAGCACGTAAGCCGCGCCTCGCTGCCTAGATGGCTCCACCTACTTCCGTTTGATGTTTAAAAATAAGCTCCTCCCATTTACCTTTTAGTTTTCACGTGAAAGTGCATTTCGTGCCGCTGAAGGCTGGCGTCGCCGTAATGAGGGCAGCACTGTGCCGTGTTCTCATGCAACGTGTTTGGCAGGTGCAGGGCGGTCAGACTGACCGAATGGATTTGTGACATCTGGCATGTCGCTGTGTAAAATGCGTAACTGGCTGTTGATCAGCCGGTAAATTACTACACACCTTCGTAGTGACAGTCGCCAGACCGACGTTTCGACATGAATGAATGACGATGCTGAGAGGATTGGATTATGATGTTAAGCCCCCCCTGAGATTAAGTGGGTGATTGACGTCATCTGTGGGGCACAGCAGATGTGTCTAGTGTTTATTTAATGACACTGTAAACATCTCTGGTTTTGTAGCGTCGAATGACGTCAGTAAGTTGCAAAGAGGTCTTCGCTTTTCTGGGATGTTGCACAAAGCAGGTTGGTAGTTTCTTAGTGACGTTTCGGGGGTAACATGCAAGTCCCATCTTCGAGGCTCAAGCAGTCCGAGAACCAGCAGTGAGCCCTCGCACGTGTATGATTGGGGGGTGTAGTACTACTCATCAACTGACCACGTCATGTTTCGTGGAGCTTTATTGTAAACATTGAAACTCTGGTTGTTACGTCACTTGCAAACCAAGCTGGACTGTAACCATGGACACCCCGGTTGTGACGTCACCACAAATATCTGTCATAACCAGGGCAACCCGGATGTGACACGCAGTCACTAAATCACTCCAAGCCCCTTATATCAGATAAACTGGGAAGCGTGTGTTAGGAAGACGTCGAGCCTGTCCGCACATTCGACAGGAAGACTTTCTGCATGAATTTCAGAACAGTTTGTTCGGCTTCTAACGAAGCTATTAAGGAAACGAAATAAGTATTTTGCTTACTTTATACGAAAACTACAGACGTAGGATTACAATAAAATTTTGTTATAGCTTTTCATGCACGAATATTCGCGTTTCGTGTCCCGCGATGCTGGTGCATCTGCCAGCAGTGCGATGTCGGCCCAAGGAACGAATACAAAGAAATCCTGGCTTAGCCCAGGGAGGCAGAAAATTGTGACGGTGAAGAATGACCGTTCACTTGTCTCTGTTGACGCGCAGAGATGAACGGAGTGAACCTCCATGTATATGAGTCCATAAAAAATACTGCCCTTATAAAACTTTCAAGTTTGTGTTATTTTGGTGGGAAGGATGATTTGCCTTCTTGCTGTACGATAGTTCTGATGTTGGTACGTAATGATGTACGATAGTTCTGATGTTGGTACGTAATGCTGTACGATAGTTCTGATGTTGGTACGTAATGCTGTACGATAGTTCTGATGTTGGTACGTAATGCTGTACGATAGTTCTGATGTTGGTACGTAATGCTGTACGATAGTTCTGATGTTGGTACATAATGCTGTACGATAGTTCCGATGTTGGTACGTAATGCTGTACGATAGTTCTGATGTTGGTACGTAATGCTGTGCGATAGTTCTGATGTTGGTACGTAATGCTGTACGATAGTTCTGATGTTGGTACATAATGCTGTACGATAGTTCCGATGTTGGTACGTAATGCTGTACGATAGTTCTGATGTTGGTACGTAATGCTGTACGATAGTTCTGATGTTGTTACGTAATGCTGTACGATAGTTCTGATGTTGGTACGTAATGCTGTACGATAGTTCTGATGTTGGTACGTAATGCTGTACGATAGTTCTGATGTTGGTACGTAATGCTGTACGATAGTTCTGATGTTGGTACGTAATGCTGTACGATAGTTCTGATGTTGGTACGTAATGCTGTACGATAGTTCTGATGTTGGTACGTAATGCTGTACGATAGTTCTGATGTTGGTACGTAATGCTGTACGATAGTTCTGATGTTGGTACGTAATGATGTACGATAGTTCTGATGTTGGTACGTAATGCTGTACGATAGTTCTGATGTTGGTACGTAATGCTGTACGATAGTTCTGATGTTGGTACGTAATGCTGTACGATAGTTCTGATGTTGGTACGTAATGCTGTACGATAGTTCTGATGTTGGTACGTAATGCTGTACGATAGTTCTGATGTTGGTACGTAATGCTGTACGATAGTTCTGATGTTGGTACGTAATGCTGTACGATAGTTCTGATGTTGGTACGTAATGCTGTACGATAGTTCTGATGTTGGTACGTAATGCTGTACGATAGTTCTGATGTTGGTACGTAATGCTGTACGATAGTTCTGATGTTGGTACGTAATGCTGTACGATAGTTCTGATGTTGGTACGTAATGCTGCCAGCTGTGTTTGGGCGCATTCACTGTTTTGGTAGAGTTTTGGTTTTGTTATCCTTTGTACAAAACAAAACTACAAAATAAGCCTTGGAAATTTGTATACAAATACACCATTGAAAAGAATATGAGGTAGGAGAGACTTGACTAGCTGAGGAACAGTAAGCTTCTCAAGGGGTAGCTCCATGGAGGTAGTTTGGTTTAGATGGGCGTCTGAATCGACAGCTATAAGCGAGTTACTTATTTATGTAGAATGAAAGTCTGTTATCCATACACATTCTGTTGTGTTTACCCTTATTTGGGGGCGGGACATTGACTTATGCGATCAGACCGCCAGGCGTAGCCCAAATAAGTGTTTCCCAAACTGTAGGCCACTTCTTTTTAACGCTCTTGAAGTTTCAGATGAAATAACCCTTCTTCGTAGCACTTTTCACACCGAACAAGGAAGTACAGACTGTCATTGAAGCAACATGTGTTAAATCATAACTATTTCCATGAGCGCTGTGTGTGAGACATAGCTACTTTATGTGCACGCGTAATAAATGCCTGTCTGCCGCGATTTTTGAACACACGGCGGACCCCCGTTCCAAGACGTCAGAAGTTGGAGAAATGCTGTTCGTATCATGTTGTCAGATGTCCGGAGACTGTGGTGGCTAGCCTGTGGTCTTTCAGCCATTATCTAACAATTCAAAATCGAACAAAACAGCAAAAGCCAACTTACCACTACAAACTACAGTCGAACCCGGTTATAACGACATCGGTTTATACGACACCCCGTCTATAACGTCAGATATTCTGTGGTAACAATTAATTCGTCACTGTTAACCATAACATTATACTGCTCGGTTATAACGACACTCGTCTATAACGGCATAAAATATTCAGTCCGTTTTGTGACGTTATAATCGAGTTCGGCTCTAATTTAGTTACTGTCAACAGCAGTTATACAAATACTTTAAATACAAGTATACTTGAACCGTACATTAGGCCTGCTTACCGTGACGTCATCTTGCAACATTATATAGGCCTATTTATTTGTATGGAATTAGTGAAGATACTTCACAGAGTTTCTACAGCAGGGATTGTATGGCCTGTCAGCTGTCTACAGATATTGTATGGCCTGTCAGCTGTCTACAGATATTGTATGGCCTGTCAGCTGTCTACAGATATTGTATGGCCTGTCAGCTGTCCACAGATATTGTATGGCCTGTCAGCTGTCTACAGATGTTTTATGGCCTGTCAGCTGTCTACAGATGTTGTATGGCCTGTCAGCTGTCTACAGATATTGTATGGCCTGTCAGCTGTCTACAGATATTGTATGGCCTGTCAGCTGTCTACAGATATTGTATGGCCTGTCGGCTGTCTACAGATGTATGGCATGTCGGCTGTCTACAGATGTTGTATGGCCTGTCAGCTGTCTACAGATATTGTATGGCCTGTCAGCTGTCTACAGATGTTTTATGTCCTGTCAGCTGTCTACAGATATTGCATGGCCTGTCGGCTGTCTACAGATATTGTATGGCCTGTCAGCTGTCTACAGATGTATGGCCTGTCAGCTGTCTACAGATATTGTATGGCCTGTCAGCTGTCTACAGATATTGTATGGCCTGTCAGCTGTCTACAGATGTTGTATGGCCTGTCAACTGTCTACAGATGTTGTATGGCCTGTCAGCTGTCTACAGATGTTGTATGGCCTGTCAGCTGTCTGCAGATATTGTATGGCCTGTCAGCTGTCTACAGATATTGTATGGCCTGTCAGCTGTCAACAGATATTGTATGGCCTGTCAGCTGTCTACAGATATTGTATGGCCTGTCAGCTGTCTACAGATGTTGTATGGCCTGTCAGCTGTCTACAGATATTGTATGGCCTGTCAGCTGTCTACAGATATTGTATGGCCTGTCAGCTGTCTACAGATGTTGTATGGCATGTCGGCTGTCTACAGATATTGTATGGCCTGTCAGCTGTCTACAGATATTGTATGGCCTGTCAGCTGTCTACAATGTTGTATGGTCTGTCAGCTGTCTACAGATGTTGTATGGTCTGTCAGCTGTCTACAGATGTTGTATGGCCTGTCAGCTGTCTACAGATGTTGTATGGCCTGTCAGCTGTCTACAGATGTTGTATGGCCTGTCAGCTGTCTACAGATATTTTATGGCCTGTCGGCTGTCTACAGATATTGTATGGCCTGTCGGCTGTCTACAGATGTATGGCCTGTCGGCTGTCTACAGATATATGGCCTGTCGGCTGTCTACAGATATATGGCCTGTCGGCTGTCTACAGATATTGTATGGCCTGTCGGCTGTCTACAGATATTGTATGGCCTGTCGGCTGTCTACAGATGTATGGCCTGTCAGCTGTCTACAGATATATGGCCTGTCAGCTGTCTACAGATATTGTATGGCCTGTCAGCTGTCTACAGATATATGGCCTGTCAGCTGTCTACAGATGTTGTGTGGCCTGTCAGCTGTCTACAGATATTGTATGGCCTGTCGGCTGTCTACAGATGTATGGCCCGTCAGCTGTCTACAGATGTATGGCCTGTCAGCTGTCTACAGATGTATGGCCTGTCAGCTGTCTACAGATGTATGGCCTGTCAGCTGTCTACAGATGTATGGCCTGTCAGCTGTCTACAGATGTATGGCCTGTCAGCTGTCTACAGATGTATGGCCTGTCAGCTGTCTACAGGATTGTCGTACAGCACGTAAATACAACAGCCTTACCTCAATCAGCACAAAGACCAATTGCATTTGTTAATGTTGGTGTGACGCAATGACTGTGCAGGGAAAGAGAGACAGACTGAACTGGCCGAACTTGAGACCAGCTTCTTTGTTATAAGGCGTTCTGCTTTAATTATTTTAATATTTAAAAAGAGGGAGAAAGTGGGAGAGGTTGCCCTCTGCTGCTTGAGTGTGGTGTAAACAAAGAACAGAGCTACGGGTGGGTATTATGTCTTATTTTAAATTAGGGAGCTAATGGGCTGTGCCTGGGAACTCCAAGAACTTACGAGGGTCGCAACTTTGTTTAAAAATATCGCGGTAACCCTTTCCCGGGAGGACACAAAGCTCTGTCCCGCTAATGTATAGAAGTACTGTCGTACTGCTACTACTACTACTACTACTACTACTACTACTACTGCCGATACTACGTCACTGTTAGAAGATCTTTAAAGAGAACGTCTGTTTGACAGAGTCGATACACATTTGGAAACAAAGCAACAGATCTTTATATTGTCTGTACCGTCATTTTAATAGTTAATTAATTATTAATTCCAACAAATGCACTACACTGTTTTAGTGTTTTCTTGTCCCTACATATGTTTCGGCACTTATAGTGCCATCTTCAGGGGTGTCGTCGAGAGTTCATATTCTTCAATGCATCAAATTCACTTTCACAACTTATACTTACTGTAAGTCACTATCACTTAGTATCACTTATACTTACTGTAAGTCACTATCACTTAGTATCACTTATACTTACTGTAAGTCACTATCACTTAGTATCACTTATACTTACTCTAAGTCACTATCACTTAGTATCACTTATACTTACTGTAAGTCACTATCACTTAGTATCACTTATACTTACTGTAAGTCACTATCACTTAGTATCACTTATACTTACTGTAAGTCACTATCACTTAGTATCACTTATACTTACTGTCGAACAAATCTTCAAGTAACTTTTAACATTTTATATTACGACTGTCTTCAATTAAACGTTTTAATGATTCAATTTAATAAAACAACAAACAAAATAAGCTAATCACTACGATACAGGAAGATAAGTGATACTGAGTGATAGTGACTTACAGTAAGTATAAGTGATACTGAGTGATGGTGACTTACAGTAAGTATAAGTGATACTGAGTGACAGTGACTTACAGTAAGTATAAGTGATACTGAGTGATAGTGACTTACAGTAAGTATAAGTGATACTGAGTGATAGTGACTTACAGTAAGTATAAATTGTGAAAGTGAATTTGATGCTTTGAAGATTATGAACTCTCGACAACACCCCGGAAGATGGCACTATAAGTGCCGAAACATATGTAGGGACAAGAATACACTAAAATAGTGTAGTGCATTTGTTGAAATTAATAATTAATTAAAGCAAAAGATGTTTACAGGAAAATAATTATGATAAATTTGATATATAAAAAGATAATGTACACTAACTTACTGGTACACTAACTTACTGGTACACTAACTTACTGGTACACTAACTTACTGGTACACTAACTTACTGGTACACTAACTTACTGGTACACTAACTTACTGGTACACTAACTTACTGGTACACTAACTTACTGGTACACTAACTTACTGGTACACTAACTTACTGGTACACTAACTTACTGGTACACTAACTTACTGGTACACTAACTTACTGGTACACTAACTTACTGGTACACTAACTTACTGGTACACTAACTTATTGGTACACTAACTTACTGGTACACTAACTTACTGGTAATACCAATGAAATAAACATTAAAACAAAATATTAACTCCAAATTCGGTGTCAGATTTTCATTACTTCTTTGATTTCGTATTAAAGTGTGACGTCATAAACGACGCAAACAAAAATTAATGTTCGTGTTGCCGATAGTAAGACTCAAGTTGCGTTCGCTGTCGCATAAGTTCGTTTGCAGTCGACTGACATTAGCGAGGTAAGGTTCCTCTTACCCAGCATGACGGTGTCACGACTTGCACTACGTGTGCACGACAAAGGCGCTCCAAGCCTGCTGCTGCCAGTTCCGGACGCATAAACAAAAGCAGCGTCACATTCAATGTCTTTAAAACTGGAATTATGTATCATTAAGCTGTGTCCAAATGACACGTTGCGCCCCCACGCGCTGACGCATTACGCACAAATAGGCCGTATCCTGCCAGGTAAGTCCGCGTCACGTTGGACCCGCCTGTCTCACTAATTGTGCCACACACATTTATCGTCTTTCGGAACTACGAAGGTAAAACAAAGAGGCGGGTCCTGTAAAGTGGCCAGACATATATCGTAGTTGTAAAACTGGAGTGTAAAACTGGAGTGTAAAACTGGAGTGTAAAACTGGAGTGTAAAACTGGAGTGTAAAACTGGAGTGTAAAACTGGAGTGTAAAACTGGAGTGTAAAACTGGAGTGTAAAACTGGAGTGTAAAACTGGAGTGTAAAACTGGAGTGTAAAACTGGAGTGTAAAACTGGAGTGTAAAACTGGAGTGTAAAACTGGAGTGTAAACTGGAGTGTAAAACTGGAGTGTAAAACTGGAGTGTAAACTGGAGTGTAAAATGGTGATATGCAACTGATGTCACAGCTCAAAGGTAGGTTATTTCAGCGTCTGTTCGATGCACAGCTCTCATATAACACAAAGTGTACAGCAGTGTTTGTTTGCGAGAGCCGATCAGAATTGTAGTCGGTGCACAACCAACAGCTCCATGCAGAAGTACGGTCGGTGCACAACCAACAGCTCCATGCAGAAGTACGGTCGGTGCACAACCAACAGCTCCATGCAGAAGTACGGTCGGTGCACAACCAACAGCTCCATGCAGAAGTCTGTTTAACAAATTAGACATTTTACCAATCCCATGTCAATATATATTTTCATTAACAAACTTTATTTCAAACAAGCAAGAACATTTCCAAACAAATCCATCTATACACAGTACAGACACAGCAATAAGCACCACCTGCACAGACCAAATGCCAGCCTATCTTGTTTTCAAAAAAGTACAGTCTATGCCGGTATCACAATTTTCAACAGACTGCCTCTGAGTCTCGTAAGTCTTAAGAATGAAAACACAAAATTTAAAGTAGCATTAAGAAAATATATAAGTTTTAAACTTTCGCAGCGACATGATTCAACATAGTCTTCTGGGGCGCACAGCCGCGTCAACTTCTTTGAATACAACGTTTCGGGGACTAGCTCCGTCCCATCCTCAGGCAAAACTGATTTAAATCAGAGAAGACTATATTGAATTAAAAAATACTTAATACACACTGCTTTTATGAGTAGATGAATTTGTTGTGTATAAAGACGGTTCATAGTGCGGGGTGTAACATGTTTATAGTGTTTAGTGTATAGTGTTTAGTGTATAGTGTTTAGTGTATAGTGTTTAGTGTATAGTGTTTAGTGTATAGTGTTCAAATGTAAAATTGTGTAGTGTGTATAGCTGTATATTTGTGTATTGTGACTTATTGCACATACAGTTGTCACTTTGACAGACTTATGGAT
Source organism: Reticulitermes speratus (assembly GCA_021186555.1). Lineage (NCBI taxonomy): Eukaryota > Metazoa > Arthropoda > Insecta > Blattodea > Rhinotermitidae > Reticulitermes > Reticulitermes speratus. The sequence continues at coordinate 34,497,644 of JAJKFL010000031.1, forward strand.
ATATGGAATGTATGTATGTATGTGTGTATGTACGTATGTACGTATGTATGTAACACGAGTGTCTGTGCGGCGGTCTGATCGAAAATTATTAAATTTTGGTAGTAATAATGATATGAGCCTAAATACAGTGCGTGCGGTGTGTGGTGTGTGTGTGTGTGAAATCTTCGGTAGCGCGGAATGCAGACGCACATTCATTGGTCTCTGTCGCTGGAATTCTCTTGAGTTCACATTTCGCGAATTTCGTTACGTCGATAGACACGGCGAATTTACGTACAGCGAAGTCTCCAAGCAATAGCAGAATCCATTATTATGGATTCAGCGTGCAAATTGCTTGCGTTCCGTTGCCATTATAATGGAAAACTAGCTGTAATACAGCAGAAAAGTACATAACTTGTAGATCGGCTATTGAATAGTCAGCTGATAATAACATGCATACATAGTACTGTCCGGTCATGTAAAGTGCAACAGTAACCAATCAGTGTTATATTCAAGAGGAAATTTAAGAATCGAAATAAATTTGGACACTGCTCCCATGTCTTTCTGTGTCCATTCTAAAAGCATATGTTTTAAATTTACAGAAACGTAATTTTGCCTTTTGTTTTGTATGGGTGTGAAACGTGGGCTTTTACATTAAGGGAAGAACAGAGATTGAGGATGTCTGAAACTGGGATGCCGAATGGAACATTTTGACCTCTGGGAGGGGAATGAACACGTTACCGGATAAAAGTTTATAAGTCGAGTTTCAGAAAGTGCCCTTTTGTTTACCACTGAAATACTGTTACTGTTTTTTGTAGTTGTATAAATTTGCGTTACATAAATATGCCACCAAAGACATAGGATTTCTTAGAATGTAAATACGTACATTATTTCTCTCCGGATGTCCAATAGTACACCGTAAATTTGGGTGTAAAAAATATAACACTCTTGCCGATAGGTTTTAATGTTTGTAGCAATGAAAGTAATTTGCTTTTATAGCGGCAACGACATCGTCTGCAAGGACTGCGATGTTTTAATATTAGATTTTCTGTCTTAGATTTACTTAGTCCTTTTTTAATACATTCCTCGCTGTAGGGTAATTCGAATTCAGAGGACAAAACTGTTCGTGCATTTAATCTTCGTGAAAGGACAAAAGTGAAAGTCACAAAGGAGAGAAAAATGACGGAAACTCAATGGTTCTTGTGCAGTGTAATTAAGTGACAACATAGCACAAACATGGTTCTTGTGCAGTGTAATTAAGTGACAACATAGCACAAACTGAATGGTTCTTGTGCAGTGTAATTAAGTGACAACATAGCACAAACTGAATGGTTCTTGTGCAGTGTAATTAAGTGACAACATAGCACAAACTGAATGGTTCTTGTGCAGTGTAATTAAGTGACAACATAGCACAAACTGAATGGTTCTTGTGCAGTGTAATTAAGTGACAACATAGCACAAACTGAATGGTTCTTGTGCAGTGTAATTAAGTGACAACATAGCACAAACATGGTTCTTGTGCAGTGTAATTAAGTGACAACATAGCACAAACATGGTTCTTGTGCAGTGTAATTAAGTGACAACATAGCACAAACTGAATGGTTCTTGTGCAGTGTAATTAAATGACAACATAGCACAAACTGAATGGTTCTTGTGCAGTGTAATTAAGTGACAACATAGCACAAACTGAATGGTTCTTGTGCAGTGTAATTAAGTGACAACATAGCACAAACATGGTTCTTGTGCAGTGTAATTAAGTGACAACATAGCACAAACATGTGGCGAGCAGTGATAACCAGAAACAAATTTCCACAGCTGTGAACAGACGGAGGATTGCTTACAAAAGCAGCTAAAATGTTCTCATTGCTTCCATCTAACTAGATCCACGAAACAGTTTTTCTTGAGCAGCTGACAGTTCCTCAGCTAGTCAAGAAATCCCACGCTTTGTATGGAACCCGAAGGTTTATTACCGAGTTTACAACAGCACTGGTTCCTATCCTGAGCCAGACTAATCCAGTCGAAGCCCACCTATCCTATTTCTTTAAGATACTACCACCTATGCCTAGGTCTTTCAAGTTGTCTCTCTAATTCAGGTTTTTCTACCAAACCGTGTGTGAAGCTCTGAAGGCCTTAATGTGCAGTCTGACGTCACAAGGCGACAGCAGTTAGATTGCTGATGAAGTACGTAGCATATGTGTTGGCTGTCGTCGGGAGTATTTTGTTAATTTCGCGGTGTTAATGTAGGCCACAAATCAAAATTCCATTCATCAAGAAATAAAGAGCAGCTTGACCTCCCTGAATGCTTACTATCATTCGGTACAGAGTCTTTTGTCTTCCAGTTTGCTTTCCGAAAATGTAAGTAATATATAGGTTCAGAAATGTAATTTTGCTCGTTGTTTAGGTGGGTGTGAAACTTGGTCTCTTAACATTAAGGGGAGAAGATAGGCTGAGGGTGTTCGAGAATAGGGTACTGAGGGGGATATTTGGGTGTAAGAGGGACGGGGTAACGGGGGATTGGAGAAGACTACATAACGAGGAGCTTTATGATCTGTACTCATCACCAAATATTATTCGGGTGATCAAATCAATAAGAATGAGGTGGGCGGGGCATGTAGCACGTATGGAGGAGAAGAAATATGACGGCGGGGAAACCTGAAGGAAAAACACTTAGAAGACTTTGATGCAGAAGGTAAAATAATATTAAAATGGATCTTAAGAAATTGGTTGGTCGGGTGTAGACTGGATTGATCTGGATCAAGATGGCGACAGTTGGAGGGTTCTTGTGGACTGGATTGATCTGGATCAAGATGGCGACAGTTGGAGGGTTCTTGTGGACTGATTGATCTGGATCAAGATGGCGACAGTTGGAGGGTTCTTGTGGACTGAATTGATCTGGATCAAGATGGCGACAGTTGGAGGGTTCTTGTGGACTGGATTGATCTGGATCAAGATGGCGACAGTTGGAGGGTTCTTGTGGACTGGATTGATCTGGATCAAGATGGCGACAGTTGGAGGGTTCTTGTGGACTGGATTGATCTGGATCAAGATGGCGACAGTTGGAGGGTTCTTGTGGACTGGATTGATCTGGATCAAGATGGCGACAGTTGGAGGGTTCTTGTGGACACCGTAATGAACCTTCGGGTTCCGTAAATTGCGGGGAGGGGGGGGGAGCTTCTTGAGTAGTCGAGGGGCTGTTGACTTTTAAAGAAGGGCACTGGTCAGTGGAGACACTTTAGATAAGCATAAAATTTAAATTACGACTTCAAATCGAATTACCTTTTAATTTTCGAATAAAACGGAATTGGTAAAATAATCATTTTACACACTTTACTGTACAGGTTATATGAAATTGCAAATTTGGTCGAACGTCTGGAGATAGTAGAGACAGAATTTTTGAAGGCGGGAAGAAGAAATTCGGTGGACAGAGAACAGAATTTACAGCGTGGTACAAAGAGGAAAATAAGTATATAGACATGACTTAAGAAATTAGTGTCCACTGTTCGCACAAGGTGGCTCTTCTGGCACCCAAAACATAACATTGTACTTTCTGTATGACTATTGCGCAGGACGTATCTATTTGTATCGATGAAGTATTGCCACTTAGCTCCTGAGAAGCGGAAAAAGTTTCGGTGTTAAGATCTTTACTTTAAATTGTCTTCGTGTGAACTGTGCGTTATGTTTGTGCGATTGTAACTCAGCTTGCAGCTCACTGAATTACCAGTACCGATAGCTTTGTTATATGCGTTCAGACAGTAGGAGGAAGCAACATTAGAGGGCGCTGTACAGCTCTGCCAGCGCACGCAACTAGGTTACATTCTCCGTAAAACGTTACCTGTTGTCATTTCCTCTTGACATTACCCAGAAAACCGTCTAAATTTATGCAAAGTTTCATGTATTGCAGAAGTCAGTGAACTTTGCAGCACGCTATGCAATATCGATACTAACAGAAAATGATAGATTTCCCATTTGATGAGATATGCGCTCTTCTGGGATATTACGCAGCGTCGAGTGGTAATACTTTACAGACGTTTCGGGACAACGTATGGGTCCCATCTTCAAAGGTCAACGCTACGTAATATCCCAGAACAGCGCATATCTCATCTACATCGCGGCGGAAGCCTGAGATCAACGGATTCTCCACTTGTTTTCCCCAAGTATTAGTCATTGTTGTCTAAGGAATGGGTCTACGGCTGCTCGCTTGCTGGGATTGTGGGTTCGAATCCCGCCAGTGGCATGGATGTCTGTCTCTTGTGAGTGTTGTGTGTTGTCAGGTAGAGGTCTGTGTGACGGGCTGGTCACTCGTCCAGAGGAGTCCTACCGAGTGTGGTGTGTCTAAAAGTTTGATCGCGAAACCTCGAACAATGAGGCGGCCTCGGCCCCCAAGGGGCTGTCGAGCCTTTGAAAAAAATATATGTCAATATTCGTGCGGCATTCAAATCGGCTGCTGGTTATACAAACTGGATACGAAATGCTGTCCACTGTACAGGCAAATACAGAAACAGATGAGAGCGGGGATTAATAGTGCAGATACGATACATTGCCTGGAGGTCCAGAGGTTCGGCGAAGAGAAAGGGGCGCTTTATATATATATATATATATTTATCGACATACACAAAATGAACAAGCCCACGGGTACCCACAGAAATATGCAACTATATAACACAAAATTATGTTTGTATTTCATATCAGCACAAGTAATGCGTTCGGAAAAAATAACGTAGGTCTACAGGTGGTTTAATTTACTGCTTCACTTTCGGGAGGATCGAAATTCGGTCCCTTGGCCGGTTCTGATTCTGGTTTAAACTACTGCTACCGAACAAAGCGATACTGCTTCCTACTGCGGGGGGTTAAGAGTTCGCATACGGGAACATAGGCTCGCTAGTTTAAGTTGTTTCTGGCTTTTCTTGGTCCAGGATTGTGCTGGAATTGTAATTTCAGAAGGGCAAAGACCGCACGTCTCATTGACCTCTGACCTTACAGTTTGTCTTTCAAAATGTGTACTTTGCGACGCCATAATTAATTTGATGACGAACATATTTTCACCTAACCTCTTTCTTTCTAAATTTTGGTAATGAAAAATTTTAAGTAGTTGGAATAATAGTCTTTTAAATAAATATGTACGTTTAGTTTCTCAACCAACTAATACACATATAAATAAATAAAACAGTTACGCACAAAACTAACACACAACAGCCTTATCATTACAAAAGCAGACAAAGGAAAAACAATAGTGATTATGAACAAGGACACACAAAAAGTAGAAGACGGTATAGTGAAATTTTATTTATATGTGCATTTGTTGGTTGAGAAACTAAATACTAATATTTAGACGTACGTTGAACACAGCGTTCAAATAAGTATGTATGTATATACAGGGCATACACAAAAGAATGGTGCGGTTTTAATAGTGTTCACTATTAAAACCGCACCATTCTTTTGTGTATGCCCTGTATACACACAAAATTGGGTGACAGATTTAGGCAACATCCCTTAGCTCAGCCTTAGTGTAGCTACATACAATCACTAAAAGTATTTCCTTTATCTGCAGAGTACTTGTTAATTAATACACTGATTATATTAATGTTCTTATCATCAGGACTCTAGTTTCGAAGAAGGAATTTGAAGGTCCTTTCGCCGTGGTAGCAGCATACGTGTCCATACGTACAGCTTCATTTGCGGTGAATATGTAATTTTTATTAACTCTTTCTTATCGAAAAATTAATTTGGGTACATTTGACCTCATTGACATATTTGCTTTTGGAAGTCTTATTCAAATGTGACCAGTAATTTAAGATTTACTGCCAACAAGAATATACCAACATGTTCATCGCCACAAATACCGCCACATTTCATATTGCGTGTCTCAGAATGACAAAGGGAAATGCTGCTTGCGTACAAATTTCACCCAAGTCCTCCTGCGGCGATTTGCCGTAATTACATACTACCAAAAAATGTTCACATTTAGTCTAGTACAAATTCTAGGGTTACTTAGTGGCATCGAGCGGAACAGGAGGGCAGTACATGGTCCGTTTGTGGAGTGAGTGTCAAAAATATGGCGAGGTGTGGAACGGTAAGCTTGCTGGAACGGAAATGCTCTCGGCGGAATTGACCACACACAAGCGAAAGAACTCCAGCGACTTGGGGTACTCGCAACAGCTGGAACTGGTCTAACTTAAACTGAGTAGCTCACTGGCTAACTAGCTCTGTGGTACAGCGAGTTCCATAAGTTCCCGATCATCTTTAAGCCTGTTGTATAAAATATTTTGGATTTTTTACCCGGCGTCCTCCTTCACCTCGAGACCCTGAAGATGGGAAAGACAAATAGTCCCGAAACGTTGGTTTCTTACCAAAAAACGACGCCGGCTAAAAACCCAAAAGATTTCATACAAGTTTACGACCGCGGTGGACGTCTTCTGTCACATATATTTGACCTTGCCTAAAACTTCCAAATCACGGGGTGTAAGAATTAACCACATCGATCCCCAAACCCTGTTCTTTGACCCATCCTAAATCATTTTAGTCATTTTTCTTTTCGGAATCATTGCACACGTCTGCTTCTGGGTGATTCTCAATGCAAAATTTCTTTCATCAGGTACTTTAAAACATCTAAGACCCACAACTGTCTACAAATAATTTTCTGGGGGTCTAAGTTGGCCTCTGGCTCTCAGCCAACTGAATCATGGCAGTGCCCAGACCTCTGTTACACAGTCTTTACCGAATATTAGTTTCTGTCTAAATATCTTTGTATCTTCCAACAGCAGAATGTAGTTACACATTTTTGGTCTGTCTAATAGAATTGCATTACGGACTTTACAGTGAGATGAAGCGATATTAGCAACCTCACGCAATCTCATCGTTAGGACAACTGCAGCAGTTAACCTAAAAAACGAAACGGAATGTGACGTCAGAAGTTTTTATAACTATGTGTAACAACTGGGTAGCAATATCCATAATATCAGGGCTCTCATCATTTGAAGTTTTTGGTTGAGCATTCATCGACTTAGACCCAGCTTGGTTTTAAACATAGTCATTTGGATTATGGCTTATATTTTCGGATGCTGGCGTTTTATTTGTAAGTTTCGCCTTTTGTTTCTGTTGCGTTGCTCGCTGCTGTGGTCCGTCTTTGGCTTCTTCATTGCTTGCCAGCAAGAAATAACAGGACGGAGTGTGCGCATGTGCAAGTAGCTGCGAAACTTATGAGAAATTTTGGAACAGTTTCTGTCGATACCAAAGTTTTTGTCTTAAGACGGCTTGACTAATACTGGAGGCTGAAATTGAACTTTTCCTCGAGCCAATTAAATGAAATAATATATATATGTTACACAGACAAATGTACACAGTTTTTTGTTATTTAACACAATTTTTATCAAATGCTGCCCAACATGTTTCTAGCCTATATAAGGCTCATCTTCAGGGGCTCTTTTGTTGAAATTAAATATATTTAATCTAAAAATATTTTTTTAAATCACACTAAAACTACACCATCACTGCAACCTAAAATGCATTTCCCTTCTAGTTTTCTCCACTAAAATTGTGCATGTGTTTCCTTTTTCCTTCTAAATATCATCTCCAAGTCTATTATTCCATCATCCTCAGCAGCAACATGCTATGATCCATTCTTGGCTCGCTCCTTCTTCATGTAGTGTGTGTGTTTCTGTATACAAGAAAGAGAACACATGGGAAACCTAGGCCTAGATGGAAGGATAAAATTAAAGCGAATGTCAAACAAATACACGAGGCGTGTTCTAGATTCGTTTGGTTCAGGAAAGGGGTAAGTGGCGAGCTTTTGTGAATGCGGTGATGAGTCATCGGTTTTCATAAAGTGCGGCGAATTTCATGATAAGTAAGCAACTATTAGCTTCTAAAACGGAATCTCCTTCATGAAATTATTGTACGTTTCTAGCGTCACAGTGTTCCTTATATCCTTATTTCAAACATTTCAGGTTTCTTCAGTACAAAAGCTCCATTTGTGGTGCAAATAAATCGTCGAATGTCTTTAGCAATAAATCCTGTCAGTGCAATAGTCACTAGGAGATATTAGCTTCAGGTAAGATAGGAGTGATTAAACTGGCTCAAGATACTATCATGTAGCGAGATATTTATGCTGGCAGTAAGGAACCTTCTGGCTGCATAGAGGCAAGTACCACCGTGCATAGCTGGGTACCGGTACCGTCAACTGCAGGGTTCCTTATGCTCACGGTACCGGTACCGTCAGCTGCAGGGTTCCTTATGCTCACGGTACCGGTACCGTCAACTGCAGGGTTCCTCATGCTCACGGTACCGGTACCGTCAACTGCAGGGTTCCTTATGCTCACGGTACCGGTACCGTCAACTGCAGGGTTCCTTATGCTCACGGTACCGGTACCGTCAACTGCAGGGTTCCTTATGCTCACGGTACCGGTACCGTCAACTGCAGGGTTCCTTATGCTCACGGTACCGGTACCGTCAACTGCAGGGTTCCTTATGCTCACGGTACCGGTACCGTCAACTGCAGGGTTCCTTATGCTCACGGTACCGGTACCGTCAGCTGCAGGGTTCCTTATGCTCACGGTACCGGTAGCGTCAGCTGCAGGGTTCCTTATGCTCACGGTACCGGTAGCGTCAGCTGCAGGGTTTTTTATGCTCACGGTACCGGTACCGTCAACTGCAGGGTTCCTTATGCTCACGGTACCGGTACCGTCAACTGCAGGGTTCCTTATGCTCACGGTACCGGTACCGTCAACTGCAGGGTTCCTTATGCTCACGGTACCGGTACCGTCAACTGCAGGGTTCCTTATGCTCACGGTACCGGTACCGTCAACTGCAGGGTTCCTTATGCTCACGGTACCGGTACCGTCAACTGCAGGGTTCCTTATGCTCACGGTACCGGTACCATCAACTGCAGGGTTCCTTATGCTCACGGTACCGGTACCGTCAACTGCAGGGTTCCTTATGCTCACGGTACCGGTACCGTCAACTGCAGGGTTCCTTATGCTCACGGTACCGGTACCGTCAACTGCAGGGTTCCTTATGCTCACGGTACCGGTACCGTCAACTGCAGGGTTCCTTATGCTCACGGTACCGGTACCGTCAACTGCAGGGTTCCTTATGCTCACGGTACCGGTACCGTCAACTGCAGGGTTCCTTATGCTCACGGTACCGGTACCGTCAACTGCAGGGTTCCTTATGCTCACGGTACCGGTACCGTCAACTGCAGGGTTCCTTATGCTCACGGTACCGGTACCGTCAACTGCAGGGTTCCTTATGCTCACGGTACCGGTACCGTCAACTGCAGGGTTCCTTATGCTCACGGTACCGGTACCGTCAACTGCAGGGTTCCTTATGCTCACGGTACCGGTACCGTCAACTGCAGGGTTCCTTATGCTCACGGTACCGGTACCGTCAACTGCAGGGTTCCTTATGCTCACGGTACCGGTACCGTCAACTGCAGGGTTCCTTATGCTCACGGTACCGGTACCGTCAACTGCAGGGTTCCTTATGCTCACGGTACCGGTACCGTCAACTGCAGGGTTCCTTATGCTCACGGTACCGGTACCGTCAGCTGCAGGGTTCCTTATGCTCACGGTACCGGTAGCGTCAGCTGCAGGGTTCCTTATGCTCACGGTACCGGTACCGTCAGCTGCAGGGTTCCTTATGCTCACGGTACCGGTAGCGTCAACTGCAGGGTTCCTTATGCTGACTTTACCGGTACCGTCAGCTGCATTGTTCCTTATGCTGACTTTACCGGTACCGTCAGCTGCAGGGTTCCTTATGCTGACTTTACCGGTACCGTCAGCTGCAGGGTTCCTTATGCTGACTTTACCGGTACCGTCAGCTGCAGGGTTCCTTATGCTGACTTTACCAGTACCGTCAGCTGCAGGGTTCCTTATGCTGACTTTACCGGTACCGTCAGCTGCAGGGTTCCTTATGCTGACTTTACCGGTACCGTCAGCTGCAGGGTTCCTTATGCTGACTTTACCGGTACCGTCAGCTGCATTGTTCCTTATGCTGACTTTACCGGTACCGTCAGCTGCAGGGTTCCTTATGCTGACTTTACCGGTACCGTCAGCTGCATTGTTCCTTATGCTGACTTTACCGGTACCGTCAGCTGCAGGGTTCCTTATGCTGACTTTACCGGTACCGTCAGCTGCAGGGTTCCTTATGCTGACTTTACCGGTACCGTCAGCTGCATTGTTCCTTATGCTGACTTTACCGGTACCGTCAGCTGCAGGGTTCCTTATGCTGACTTTACCGCTACCGTCAGCTGCAGGGTTCCTTATGCTGACTTTACCGGTACCGTCAGCTGCATTGTTCCTTATGCTGACTTTACCGGTACCGTCAGCTGCAGGGTTCCTTATGCTGACTTTACCGGTACCGTCAGCTGCATTGTTCCTTATGCTGACTTTACCGGTACCGTCAGCTGCAGGGTTCCTTATGCTGACTTTACCGGTACCGTCAGCTGCAGGGTTCCTTATGCTGACTTTACCGGTACCGTCAGCTGCATTGTTCCTTATGCTGACTTTACCGGTACCGTCAGCTGCAGGGTTCCTTATGCTGACTTTACCGCTACCGTCAGCTGCAGGGTTCCTTATGCTGACTTTACCGGTACCGTCAGGTGCATTGTTCCTTATGCTGACTTTACCGGTACCGTCAGGTGCATTGTTCCTTATGCTGACTTTACCGGTACCGTCAGCTGCAGGGTTCCTTATGCTGACTTTACCGGTACCGTCAGCTGCATTGTTCCTTATGCTGACTTTACCGGTACCGTCAGCTGCAGGGTTCCTTATGCTGACTTTACCGCTACCGTCAGCTGCAGGGTTCCTTATGCTGACTTTACCGGTACCGTCAGCTGCATTGTTCCTTATGCTGACTTTACCGGTACCGTCAGCTGCAGGGTTCCTTATGCTGACTTTACCGGTACCGTCAGCTGCATTGTTCCTTATGCTGACTTTACCGGTACCGTCAGCTGCAGGGTTCCTTATGCTGACTTTACCGGTACCGTCAGCTGCAGGGTTCCTTATGCTGACTTTACCGGTACCGTCAGCTGCATTGTTCCTTATGCTGACTTTACCGGTACCGTCAGCTGCAGGGTTCCTTATGCTGACTTTACCGCTACCGTCAGCTGCAGGTATCCTTATGCTGACTTTACCGGTACCGTCAGGTGCATTGTTCCTTATGCTGACTTTACCGGTACCGTCAGCTGCAGGGTTCCTTATGCTGACTTTACCGGTACCGTCAGCTGCAGGGTTCCTTATGCTGACTTTACCGGTACCGTCAGCTGCATTGTTCCTTATGCTGACTTTACCGGTACCGTCAGCTGCAGGGTTCCTTATGCTGACTTTACCGCTACCGTCAGCTGCAGGGTTCCTTATGCTGACTTTACCGGTACCGTCAGGTGCATTGTTCCTTATGCTGACTATACCGGTACCGTCAGGTGCATTGTTCCTTATGCTGACTTTACCGGTACCGTCAGCTGCAGGGTTCCTTATGCCCACGAGTTTGTACAGAGAAAAAGCAAACTTGCTAATATACGAAGTGTTACAAAGTTTCAAGTTTAGATGTCCGCCCCCCCCCCCCAACGTCGCCTCCCCACTCCACCCAGGCTGCTAATTTCAAAGTAGCTGCCGAACGTGTTGAGTACAGTCTGGTCAGCGCAGATTGATTTCCAGTGACCTGTCCAAAGTGCCCACAGCTCGAACGACCGACGGCGCAGGGCATTCCATCGTCGACCTCAGCGGTTATTTACAGTGAGGGTCAGATACGATGCAACATTGTGAGAATGTCTGTCAACAGTTGGGCTGGCATCTGCTGGTGAGATCGTCAACTATCAGATGTCTTACCATTCCGTCCACTTCTCTTTACAGCACAGCCTTCAACTATCAGGCGGCCATTAACAAGTTTAACTCTCTCCGAACCGAAGCTTCTTTCTGCGATCCTCCGGACATTGTCTTACGTCACTCGACTGCTGTGCTCGCCTGTTATTCAGTAATAAATTTTATAATCCTTTGCTTCGCTCTAATACTGCACTGTACTTTACTGTACTGTACTGTACTGTACTGTACTGTACTGTACTGTATTGTGCTGTACTGTACTGTACTGTATTGTGCTGTACTGTACTGTACTGTACTGTACTGTAATGTACTGTACTGTACTGTACTGTATTGTGCTGTACTGTACTGTACTGTATTGTGCTGTACTGTACTGTACTGTACTGTACTGTACTGTATTGTGCTGTACTGTACTGTACTGTATTGTGCTGTACTGTACTGTACTGTACTGTACTGTACTGTATTGTGCTGTACTGTACTGTACTGTATTGTGCTGTACTGTACTGTACTGTACTGTACTGTACTGTAATGTACTGTACTGTACTGTACTGTACTGTACTGTAATGTAATGTACTGTACTGTAATGTACTGTACTGTACTGTACTGTAATGTACTGTATTGTGCTGTACTGTACTGTACTGTATTGTGCTGTACTGTACTGTACTGTATTGTGCTGTACTGTACTGTACTGTAATGTACTGTACTGTACTGTACTGTACTGTACTGTATTGTGCTGTACTGTACTGTACTGTATTGTGCTGTACTGTACTGTAATGTACTGTACTGTACTGTACTGTACTGTACTTTACTGTACTGTACTTTACTGTACTGTACTGTATTGTGCTGTACTGTACTGTACTGTAATGTACTGTACTGTACTGTAATGTACTGTACTGTTCTGTACTGTACTGTATTGTGCTGTACTGTACTGTACTATAATGTGCTGTACTGTACTGTACTGTACTGTACTGTACTGTATTGTGCTGTACTGTACTGTACTGTACTGTACTGTATTGTGCTGTACTGTACTGTACTGTAATGTACTGTACTGTACTGTGCTGTACTGTACTGTACTGTACTGTACTGTACTGTATTGTGCTGTACTGTACTGTACTGTACTGTAATGTACTGTACTGTTATGTACTGTACTGTACTGTGCTGTGCTGTACTGTACTGTATTGTGCTGTACTGTACTGTACTGTACTCTACTCTACTCTACTGTACTGTACTGTACTGTATTGTGCTGTACTGTACTGTATTGTGCTGTACTGTACTGTACTTTACTGTACTGTATTCTGCTGTACTGTACTGTACTGTACTGCACTGCACTGTACTGTATTGTACTGTACTGTACTGTACTGTACTGTACTGCACTGTACTGCACTGCACTGCACTGTACTGTACTGTACTGTACTGTACTGCACTGTACTGTACTGTACTGTACTGCACTGTACTGTACTGTACTGTACTCTGCTGTATTGTGCTGTACTGTACTACATTGTGCTGTACTGTACTGTACTTTACTGTACTGTACTGTGCTGTACTGTGCTGTACTGTGCTGTACTGTACTGTACTGTACTGTACTGTACTGTTCTGTACTATACTGTACTGCACTGTACTGTACTGTACTGTACTGTACTGTACTGTACTGTACTGTGTTGTGCTATACTGTACTGTATTGTACTATATTGTGTTGTACTGTGCTGTACTGTACTTTAGTGTACTGTGCTGTTTTGTGCTGTGCTGTACTGTACTGTACTTTACTGTACTGTACTGTACTGTACTGTACTGTACTGTACTGTACTGTACTGTACTGTACTCTACTGTACTGTACTGTACTGTACTGTACTGTACTTCACTGTGCTGTGCTGTGCTGTAACGTACTGTACTGTACTGTACTGTACTCTGCTGTGTTGTGCTGTACCGTACTGTACTGTACTGTACTGTATTGTGCTGTACTGTACTGTAATGTACTGTACTGTACTGTGCTGTACTGTACTGTACTGTACAGTATTGTGCTGTACTGTACTGTACTGTACTGTACTGTACTGTACTGTACTGTACTGTACTGTACTGTAATGAACTGTACTGTTCTGTACTGTACTGTACTGTGCTGTGCTGTACTGTACTGTATTGTGCTGTACTGTACTCTACTCTACTCTACTCTACTCTACTGTACTCTACTCTATTGTGCTGTACTGTACTGTATTGTGCTGTACTGTACTGTATTGTACTGTGCTGTACTGTGCTGTACTGTGCTGTACTGTACTGTACTGTACTGTACTGTACTGTACTGTACTGTACTGTACTGTACTGCACTGCACTGTACTGTATTGTACTGTACTGTACTGTACTGTACTGTACTGTACTGCACTGTACTGCACTGCACTGTACTGTACTGTACTGTACTGTACTGCACTGTACTGTACTGTACTGTACTGCACTGTACTGTACTGTACTGTACTCTGCTGTATTGTGCTGTACTGTACTACATTGTGCTGTACTGTACTGTACTTTACTGTACTGTACTGTGCTGTACTGTGCTGTACTGTGCTGTACTGTACTGTACTGTACTGTACTGTACTGTTCTGTACTATACTGTACTGCACTGTACTGTACTGTACTGTACTGTACTGTACTGTACTGTACTATACTGTGCTGTACTGTACTGTATTGTACTGTGCTGTACTGTGCTGTACTGTGCTGTACTGTACTGTACTGTACTGTACTGTACTGTACTGTACTGTACTGCACTGTACTGTACTGCACTGTACTGTACTGTACTGTACTGTACTGTACTGTACTCTGCTGTATTGTGCTGTACTGTACTGTATTGTGCTGTACTGTACTGTACTGTACTGCACTGTACTGTACTGTACTGTACTGTACTGTACTGTACTGTACTGTACTATACTGTGCTGTACTGTACTGTACTGTACTATACTGTGCTGTACTGTACTGTACTGTACTATACTGTGCTGTACTGTACTGTACTTTACTTTACTTACTGTACTGTACTGTACTGTACTGTACTGTACTGTACTGTACTGTACTTTTACTATACTGTGCTGTACTGTACTGTACTGTACTATATTGTGCTGTACTGTACTGTACTGTACTATACTGTGCTGTACTGTACTGTACTTTACTGTACTGTACTGTACTGTACTGTACTGTACTATACTGTACTGTACTGTACTATACTGTGCTGTACTGTACTGTACTGTACTGTACTATACTGTGCTGTACTTTACTGTACTGTACTATACTGTGCTGTACTGTACTGTACTGTACTATACTGTGCTGTACTGTACTGTACTGTACTATACTGTGCTGTACTGTACTGTACTTTACTTTACTGTACTGTACTGTACTGTACTGTATCTATACTGTACTGTACTGTACTATAGTGTGCTGTACTGTACTGTACTGTACTGTACTATACTGTGCTGTACTGTACTGTACTGTACTATACTGTGCGTACTGTACTGTACTGTACTATACTGTGCTGTACTGTACTGTACTGTACTATACTGTACTGTACTGTACTGTACTGTACTGTACTGTACTGTGCTGTACTGTACTGTACTGTACTATACTGTGCTGTACTGTACTGTACTGTACTATACTGTGCTGTACTGTACTGTACTTTACTTTACTGTACTGTACTGTACTGTACTGTACTGTACTGTACTATACTTTTACTGTACTGTACTATACTGTGCTGTACTGTACTGTACTGTACTATACTGTGCTGTACTGTACTGTACTGTACTATACTGTGCTGTACTGTACTGTACTGTACTATACTGTGCTGTACTGTACTGTACTGTACTATACTGTGCTGTACTGTACTGTACTGTACTATACTGTGCTGTACTGTATTGTACATGTACTGTACTGTGCTGTATTGTGCTGTATTGTGCTGTACTGTATTGTAGCGTGTACAAGGAGGCACTCTAAATATGTTATTGGTCAATTTCTACTGCTTTGTGTGTGTCACTGGAAGGCCAGAATAGCATCTGGACCTAACTGTGACACGTCTCAACATCTAAGCGTGCAATGCTGTACGTCTTGTAGCCATTAGTAATGATGGTGAGACAGCACACAGTGCTAGTGTATGTGCATCTGATGTTGAGGGAAGTGAGATGCGTACGGAGCATTGGCGGAATGACAACTGGCAGGTGTAGGCTGAAGTACGCTCGTTGGAGAGACGCTTACTGCAGTCCGGAACTTACAAACACAAATCCCTAAGTGTATGCCCTGGCATTGAACCCGAACCTCCGTGGCAGTCACTTTAGGTGACAACACCCCTGTTCTTGGCACCGCTCGGTATAATATGTGGACTTAAGTTTCTGCATTTGTGTTGTGTAACTTTTCAAATTTACGACTTTAATGCCTCCATCAAAAGGCACCTGTCTTTTGGCGCTGCTGTCGTGTGCAAATGAATGAACACGGCTTTTGGGCTGCTTTAAATTTTAAAGTTAAGACACTACGATTCTGAAAATGTCGGAAGCTACTCACTCCACGATACAGCGTCACAACTCTGAAGACCTAAATGCTAAGGAATCAATACGTAGCTCAATATTAACTGCGGATTGCCACGCTATTTAGTATGCAATGGACTTTCTCTTTATTAATTTGTTACGGAAGTTTTTGCTTCGTCATTGAATGAAGGAACCCCAATTAAGACTCACCACACAACACGCCTAACGCAAGTTGGAATTTCAGTATAATAGAAGAGATTACAGGCAGCATTCTGAAGGACAAATACGCCTCTCACAGCCGAATTCACGAATGCATTAAGTACAGTGAACCCACAGGTCACGCCATGGAGAAATGAAGCAAGCAAACGCAGCAATATTTCATTTCGGCTCAGACGTTTTTTTCCCGCTTTATTTTTTCCCTCTGTATCAAATGCAAGATTTATGACACGTCGAGTGTGACTTACGGATGATTATGAATGGATGAGGATTTGGAAGGAATTGCTGGCAGTCCGTCATAAGATATTATCCTGGTGTGTTTTTGAAGGAAGACGGGGAACAGTGGCTCAAGCTGGTCGCGCCTTTGACGTCATTAGAACTGATGCTTCTCACGATAACGCAACCTTTTGACAAATGAGGTGACTCATTTTCTCCTTAGATTGGTATTTGTATTTGTTCCAATGGCTCGACAGCCCCTTGGGGGCCTAGGCCGCCTCGTTTTGTCGAGGCTTCACGATCACACTCAGACACACCACACTCGGTAGGACTCCTGGACGAGTGATCAGCCCGTCGCAGAGACCTCTACCTGACAACACACAACACTCACAACAGACAGACATCCGTGACCCCTACGGAATTCGAACCCGCAATTCCAACAAGCGAGCAGCAGCAGACCCACGCCTTAAACCGCGCGGCCACTGGGATCGGCTTAGATTGTTATATCTGACGTTAATTGGTATATCTGACGTTAATTGGTATATCTGACGTTAATTCAGCAAAACATTTCAAACTACACCGCGTTAAATTTTGCATCAAATATTAACATAATTATAGCTAATGACCCTAAAATAACTTGGTAGATATCGGGGCCGATTTTATGGTACTTTTCCAGCATTTTCCTACAGAGATTGATGTAAACAGCGAGAAACCTCGTTCTTGAAAATCGGTCTTAAGGCGAGGTTTAAACTCAGGACCATTAGAAAGAACTTTCAGTTAGTTACCGAGCTAAAAATGTGCAGAACTGTTTTAGAAGCAAGCAAACAGACACGTCCTCTGTTTACGTAGCAATATCAGGATGTTTTGTGAGTGTCTCGGAATCCATTTGGGCGCAAATACTTCAGTTGCCTGCAGCCAGGCAGATTTGTATGTACAGAGTCCCCATCTTATCGTTTGCAATATTTACAGCTGACCGGCCGGCAGCAGTCAGTGTTCCTGCACTGCCTACACCGACAGGACAACACGTGTCTCCATTTCCATCCCGGACACCTGCACAGTGCAAAGCTCAGTCAAAATATATTTAATTCAGAAGACTAATTTTGCTTCTACAGTCATCTGCGTCGGGAAGTAACGACCTTCATACAGCATGTTCTTTCTTGGGAATCTAGTGCCTTCTTACGTCATCGAAAGCTTCGCGACATTTTATGTAAAGCGAAGGTTCATTACCGTGCTCAAAACAGCCCGCCACCCTGCTGCATCCTGCGCCACATTAAGGGCTGTCCACGTCCTTGCGGCCCCTTGTGTCCCTACTTCGTATGCACAGTTACTGTCCGCGACTTGGCTGAACTCTGTCTAAGAGATCTGAACATAATTCTCTTGAGTTTCGCGCATATCGGCGCGAGGAATTGCGCACTTTTCACGTGCGCGCTCCGTGAAAGCGAACGATAGTTGAAAGGAAAGAACGCCTTATTAAATTGTGCTTAATGCGTCGTAGCAGTCGGTATTTGCAGTGTGCTTGTAGTTACGAATGCTGAAGTCGGAGGACTGACCGTTGGCAGTAAGGCCGGACCGCACCGCCAATCACTGAAGTGAGTCATCTTCAGACCGCACCGCCAATCACTGAACTGAGTCATCTTCAGACCGCACAGCCAGTCACTGAAGTGAGTCATCTTCAGACCGCACCGCCAATCACTGAAGTGAGTCATCTTCAGACCGCACCAGCCAGTCACTGAAGTGAGTCATCTTCAGACCGCACCGCCAATCACTGAAGTGAGTCATCTTCAGACCGCACAGCCATCACTGAAGTGAGTCATCTTCAGACCGCACCGCCAATCACTGAAGTGAGTCATCTTCAGACCGCACAGCCAGTCACTGAACTGAGTCATCTTCAGACCGCACAGCCAATCACTGAACTGAGTCATCTTCAGACCGCACCGCCAATCACTGAAGTGAGTCATCTTCAGACCGCACAGCCAGTCACTGAAGTGAGTCATCTTCAGACCGCACCGCCAATCACTGAAGTGAGTCATCTTCAGACCGCACCAGCCAGTCACTGAACTGAGTCATCTTCAGACCGCACAGCCAATCACTGAACTGAGTCATCTTCAGACCGCACGCCAATCACTGAATGAGTCATTTTCAGACCGCACCGCCAATCACTGAAGTGAGTCATCTTCAGACCGCACCGCCAATCACTGAAGTGAGTCATCTTCAGACCGCACCGCCAATCACTGAAGTGAGTCATCTTCAGACCGCACAGCCATCACTGAACTGAGTCATCTTCAGACCGCACCGCCAATCACTGAACTGAGTCATCTTCAACCGCACAGCCAATCACTGAACTGAGTCATCTTCAAACCGCACAGCCAATCACTGAACTGAGTCATCTTCAGACCGCACAGCCAATCACTGAACTGAGTAATCTTCAGACCGCACAGCCAATCACTGAACTGTGTCATCTTCAGACCGCACAGCCAATCACTGAACTGAGTCATCTTCAGACCGCACCGCCAATCACTGAACTGAGTCATCTTCAGACCGCACAGCCAATCACTGAACTGAGTCATCTTCAGACCGCACAGCCAATCACTGAACTGTGTCATCTTCAGACCGCACCGCCAGTCACTGAACTGAGTCATCTTCAGACCGCACAGCCAATCACTGAACTGAGTCATCTTCAGACCGCACAGTCAATCACTGAACTGAGTCATCTTCAGACCGCACAGCCAATCACTGAACTGAGTCATCTTCAGACCGCACCGCCAGTCACTGAACTGAGTCATCTTCAGACCGCACCGCCCATAAAAGTGATGAATGCATATGGCAGTACTCGTAAACAATATGAGGGCTATATTTAAAACACGCATTTCGTTATTATCTACTGTAGGTTATTTCAAGGTCATTCATTCTGTCGGTTCTGAAATGACAATTTGAGGAATATTTTAAATGCAGTCTATAAATACGTCACAGTAAATTGGCTTTGTGTGAAGAGTAATTTACAATTCTGCTAGTCGATCTCGGAGCGTTCGTAAAGGGACGTTGCGAAACTTTACCAGGCCTGTGTGTCCGTCCGTCCACATGCGAGAAACAGAATCGCTGACCGGATTTTCATTAAATTTGTTAAAGCAGAATTTTACTACAATTTGCCGACATATTCCAATTTTGGTTAAAAACTGGCAACGATGACGGACATTCCTTTGTACAAACAGGAGTGAAAATGCATGGAACACATTTTCATTCCGATTCTTTTGACTTTTTCAGTCAGTTAAACAAAACTGACCGAAAGCACGAGATCTGCTACACTGTACGTGGGCTGACCTATGTAACTTGCTGCTTGAGGGGAAGGCAGATGTGCCGCTGTGACACGGGCGCTGACAGTATTAAGATGTTACTGCGGACTTCATGAAGTGCGCTGACAGTATTAAGATGTTACTGCGGACTTCATTAAGTGCGCTGACAGTATTAAGATGTTACTGCGGACTTCATGAAGTGCGCTGACAGTATTAAGATGTTACTGCGGACTTCATGAAGTGCGCTGATAGTATTAAGATGTTACTGCGGACTTCATGAAGTGCGCTGATAGTATTAAGATGTTACTGTGGACTTCATGAAGTGCGCTGACAGTATTAAGATGTTACTGTGGACTTCATGAAGTGCGCTGACAGTATTAAGATGTTACTGTGGACTTCATGAAGTGCGCTGACAGTATTAAGATGTTACTGCGGACTTCATGAAGTGCGCTGACAGTATTAAGATGTTACTGCGGACTTCATGAAGTGCGCTGACAGTATTAAGATGTTATTGTGGACTTCATGAAGTGCGCTGACAGTATTAAGATGTTACTGTGGACTTCATGAAGTGCGCTGACAGTATTAAGATGTTACTGCGGACTTCATGAAGTGCGCTGACAGTATTAAGATGTTATTGTGGACTTCATGAAGTGCGCTGACAGTATTAAGATGTTATTGTGGACTTCATGAAGTGCGCTGACAGTATTAAGATGTTACCGCGGACTTCATGAAGTGCGCTGACAGTATTAAGATGTTACTGCGGACTTCATGAAGTGCGCTGACAGTATTAAGATGTTATTGTGGACTTCATGAAGTGCACTGACAGTATTAAGATGTTATTGTGGACTTCATGAAGTGCGCTGACAGTATTAAGATGTTATTGTGGACTTCATGAAGTGCGCTGACAGTATTAAGATGTTATTGTGGACTTCATGAAGTGCGCTGACAGTATTAAGATGTTACCGCGGACTTCATGAAGTGAGCTGACAGTATTAAGATGTTACTGCGGACTTCATGAAGTGCGCTGACAGTATTAAGATGTTACTGCGGACTTCATGAAGCGTGCTGACAGTATTAAGATGTTACTGTGGACTTCATGAAGTGCGCTGACAGTATTAAGATGTTACTGTGGACTTCATGAAGTGCGCTGACAGTATTAAGATGTTATTGTGGACTTCATGAAGTGCGTTGACAGTATTAAGATGTTATTGTGGACTTCATGAAGTGCGCTGACAGTATTAAGATGTTACTGCGGACTTCATGAAGTGCGCTGACAGTATTAAGATGTTACTGCGGACTTCATGAAGCGTGCTGACAGTATTAAGATGTTACTGTGGACTTCATGAAGTGCGCTGACAGTATTAAGATGTTACTGTGGACTTCATGAAGTGCGCTGACAGTATTAAGATATTACTGCGGACTTCATGAAGTGCGCTGACAGTATTAAGATGTTACTGCGGACTTCATGAAGCGTGCTGACAGTATTAAGATGTTACTGCGGACTTCATGAAGTGCGCTGACAGTATTAAGATGTTACTGCGGACTTCATTAAGTGCGCTGACAGTATTAAGATGTTACCGCGGGCTTCATGAAGTGCGCTGACAGTATTAAGATGTTACTGCGGACTTCATGAAGTGCGCTGACAGTATTAAGATGTTACCGCGGACTTCATGAAGTGCGCTGACAGTATTAAGATGTTACTGCGGACTTTATGAAGTGCGCTGACAGTATTAAGATGTTACTGTAGTTACGTACGAAATGTATGTAAATTGGTCAACACTTTGGTGACCAACATGTCCTTATGGAATGTGACATTCTGCTTAGCGCGCAGTGGACTGTACAAGGACATTAAGAGTACGATGTAGCTTGTCTTTAGTACGATATGAAGCACACTTCGTACCGTAAGGTGTACTCTGTCGATATCACATTCGAGGAGGTAGAGTTGAGCCAAGCGAACTCGAGAGTCTTGAAGCGATAAGATTAGGCAGACTCAGCGCCACCCTGTTTCAATACGTTCCTCAACATCGGGACGGCTCGTCGGGCAGACATCGGAAAGCTATATTCAGTAGGAAGGACCCTGAATGCTTCCATGCACCTCTGCTTGTCTGCTACACGAATCAATCCACATCTGACTTGAAATGAAATAGTGCGGAAGGCTATCCTCACAAAAGATTTATTCACTCCTGCGCCAACTGCAGCTTCATTCAACAGAGACCGAGTCCTCTGCCTGCCTGCATTAAAATCCTTGGGAGCTCCGAGTTGTGCCTCAAAGACGGAGTGATGGTACTTACACTGTATATGGACATATGAATGTAAGGAGAAGCTGTCTTTGTGCACACCGTGATGGCATGGAGGGAACATTTATAGCTCCACTCATTCTTAACCTAATCAGAAGATGGTAAATGGTCAGATTTACTCTCCGGCCGCTTTATCCCGGGCGGAAGAACACTCCGGTACCCATCAGATACGAGTCTGGGTGGACGCTGCAGCCTGTCTGGACGTTTGGATGAGAGAAAAAGGCTTCAACTGTTTTGGGATTCGAACTCCAGCTCGTCCAACCCATAGCACAGTCACTATAGTGACTGTTGCCGGACGTTTGTATACATGACTTGTCTTAGCAAAGAGCAACAACAACAAACCGTGTAAAAGCAACGTATAATAGTATTAACGAGCACAACTGAAGAACGCTGTGCTTAAAAATTTGTTATTCAGCTGGTCAAGACATTTCGGAGCTTCATGGAGCCCAAAATAAAATTGCCGTGTTTCTAGGAGCCCACTGGACCAGTTGTACCAGTTTAAATCCAGTTCGCCTTTTGGCGTTTGCCGTGTTAAAAAAATGATTTGCCAATCGACATGGCTTGAGATCTCAGAAGACTTCGAGACATCACGAAGACGTCTGTGGAAACCGCAGTCTGGCAGGTGACGTCGTCGTTGTAGCTGATAGTGGTAACAGATACATAAAAGTGGATACATAAATATAACAGCAAAGCTGATATTCTGATACAGCAGACTCTATTGCAGTTCTTCCGGTCCCTGAGGCCAACCGTTGTATGATTCATATTTGTGTCAAGTCCGAACTAGCCACGACCAGAACAAGGGGTGAACACGGCAACCCTGTCTTCAGGTCGCACAATCCGTCATTGAAAACAAAGTGTGTATATAGGCCTGCGCAGACGCGCTTACATAAATTGGTCATTCTGGGTTAGAGAGACTGTTGCAGTAGTCTGATGAGTAGTCTAAGACTGTCTGTCAGTGTAACGATGGGCCTTGTGGGGACTGCTTTGATCTTGTAAGACCTTACTTTGGAAACTGAAGACAGAAAACCCGTGAAGAGACGAAGAACAAGACGTTAAAGACCTCAGTATGACGTGTCTTAGCAAGCCATTACTTCACGGCTACATCGGCTGGCACGACGAATGTGGCAAGGCATTCTGCTCTGTCCGCTGTCTGAGGGCATGTAATGCCGTGCTGAGGAGACACAATTGACATGGCTAATAACGTAAGCAAATTAACTACTTAATTATGTAATATTAAGTTAAATTCTCTCGTGTCTAACACACCACGTATATTCATTGTGTTCTCCGCAGTTCATGGAAATGGCGATGTAAGGCCAAGCTTAAACGGAACGAATAGCAAAACAAACACAACACGACAAAACAAGACACGACACAACACGACACAACACAACACAACGCGACACAACACAATACAACGCGACACAACAAAACACGACACAACACAGCACAACAAAACACGACACAACACAACATAACGCGACAAAACACAACACAACGCGACACAACAAAACACGACACAACACAACACAACGCGACACAACAAAACACGACACAACACAACACGACACAACACAACGCGACACAACAAAACACAACGCGACACAACACAACAAAACACGACACAACACAGCACAACAAAACACAACACACAACACAACGCGACACAACAAAACACGACACAACACAACAAAACACGACACAACACAACGCGACACAACAAAACACAAAACAACGCGACACGACACAACACAACAAAAATATGTCCATAAACGTTCTGTGAAAATTTACGTTCAGAATTACAGAAACGCTGCTATACAGACGGTCTAAATTAAGTGCCCCTGTGTCTAACTTATCGCATTGCACTGGAACTGAATGGGGTGTTAATTATGCGTTGTGAGAGCAAAAAATGTTTGATCTTAAGAGAGCAGTCAAAAATTTGCTTCTCGGTATTAAGGCAAAGCACAGCAAACATGGAGCAGGATATACAGTGCTGTGGCCGAGAGTCAAACTGGGTACCCAGCTAATACAAACCACGAACGCGAAACTCTGCAGCTCCACGTTTAGAGGCTATGATGTGGTGTGTGAGACATAGGAAGAATTGCTTTTGAGAAAATTGGCAGAGAAGTCGGATGAATGGCTCAGTTCTGTACTGCGTTCTACAGCAGAAGGTGGCTGCTACGTGGCGTGTAAATTATGCAAATTGCTGCTGCCTGCTGCAGCACACACACACACACATATCTTGCTGCATTTGAATAGCAAATCGTGTACAATAATAGGTGCTTGAATCACATTTACTTTTTGGAGACTGCTTCCGGAGTTTAGTGTAGAAATTAAGGCAGAATCGACGTTCTATTTATTCCTCGAATAGAGGAGAAACACAACTTTACATTTTCAAAGCTGTGAGATATATACATGTATATATAATAATACATGTATATAATCTACATTGCCTGTCCGGAAAAAAAAATTGTATTCTTCAAGAATATCAATTATTTATTCTTAAGGTCACGAAGTAAGCGTGCAGAACTGTCTTAATAATGCGTGTGTCTATACAACGCATTATTCAAGTACAAACAATGTTAACCCTTCAAAGCACAGTGGTTACTATATGAACCACCAGGTTTAACATTCACAAATTCTACGTTCTGCCCACACAGTGTATTTATGTGTTTTGTGTGGATCTCAGAACAAACAGCGATTATTTCACTGTACAGCATTAACTGACTGGTTTGTATAACTGAGACGGAGTGTGTTTACTGCGCGGTACGGACTGTATTTATGTGTTTTGTGTGGATCTCAGAACAAACAGCGATTATTTCACTGTACAGCATTAACTGATTGGTTTGTATAACTGAGACGGAGTGTGTTTACTGCGCGGTACGACTGTATTATGTGTTTTGTGTGGATCTCAGAACAAACAGCGATTATTTCACTGTACAGCATTAACTGACTGGTTTGTATAACTGAGACGGAGTGTGTTTACTGCGCGGTACGACTGTATTTGTGTGTTTTGTGTGGATCTCAGAACAAACAGCGATTATTTCACTGTACAAGCATTAACTGACTGGTTTGTATAACTGAGACGGAGTGTGTTTACTGCGCGGTACGGACTGTATATATGTGTTTTGTGTGGATCTCAGAACAAACAGCGATTATTTCACTGTACAGCATTAACTGATTGGTTTGTATAACTGAGACGGAGTGTGTTTACTGCGCGGTACGGACTGTATATATGTGTTTTGTGTGGATCTCAGAACAAACAGCGATTATTTCACTGTACAGCATTAACTGACTGGTTTGTATAACTGAGACGGAGTGTGTTTACTGCGCGGTACGGACTGTATTTGTGTGTTTTGTGTGGATCTCAGAACAAACAGCGATTATTTCACTGTACAGCATTAACTGACTGGTTTGTATAACTGAGACGGAGTGTGTTTACTGCGCGGTACGGACTGTATATATGTGTTTTGTGTGGATCTCAGAACAAACAGCGATTATTTCACTGTACAGCATTAACTGATTGGTTTGTATAAACTGAGACGGAGTGTGTTTACTGCGCGGTACGGACTGTATATATGTGTTTTGTGTGGATCTCAGAACAAACAGCGATTATTTCACTGTACAGCATTAACTGACTGGTTTGTATAACTGAGACGGAGTGTGTTTACTGCGCGGTACGGACTGTATTTGTGTGTTTTGTGTGGATCTCAGAACAAACAGCGATTATTTCACTGTACAGCATTAACTGACTGGTTTGTATAACTGAGACGGAGTGTGTTTACTGCGCGGTACGGACTGTATTTATGTGTTTTGTGTGGATCTCAGAACAAACAGCGATTATTTCACTGTACAACATTAACTGACTGGTTTGTATAACTGAGACGGAGTGTGTTTACTGCGCGGTACGGACTGTATTTATGTGTTTTGTGTGGATCTCAGAACAAACAGCGATTATTTCACTGTACAACATTAACTGACTGGTTTGTATAACTGAGACGGAGTGTGTTTACTGCGCGGTACGACTGTATTTGTGTTTTTGTGTGGATCTCAGAACAAACAGCGATTATTTCACTGTACAGCATTAACTGACTGGTTTGTATAACTGAGACGGAGTGTGTTTACTGCGCGGTACGGACTGTATATATGTGTTTTGTGTGGATCTCAGAACAAACAGCGATTATTTCACTGTACAGCATTAACTGATTGGTTTGTATAACTGAGACGGAGTGTGTTTACTGCGCGGTACGGACTGTATATATGTGTTTTGTGTGGATCTCAGAACAAACAGCGATTATTTCACTGTACAGCATTAACTGACTGGTTTGTATAACTGAGACGGAGTGTGTTTACTGCGCGGTACGGACTGTATTTGTGTGTTTTGTGTGGATCTCAGAACAAACAGCGATTATTTCACTGTACAGCATTAACTGACTGGTTTGTAAACTGAGACGTAGTGTGTTTACTGCGCGGTACGGACTGTATATATGTGTTTTGTGTGGATCTCAGAACAAACAGCGATTATTTCACTGTACAGCATTAACTGATTGGTTTGTATAACTGAGACGGAGTGTGTTTACTGCGCGGTACGGACTGTATATATGTGTTTTGTGTGGATCTCAGAACAAACAGCGATTATTTCACTGTACAGCATTAACTGACTGGTTTGTATAACTGAGACGTAGTGTGTTTACTGCGCGGTACGGACTGTATTTGTGTGTTTTGTGTGGATCTCAGAACAAACAGCGATTATTTCACTGTACACATTAACTGACTGGTTTGTATAACTGAGACGGAGTGTGTTTACTGCGCGGTACGGACTGATTATGTGTTTGTGTGGATCTCAGAACAAACAGCGATTATTTCACTGTACACATTAACTGATGGTTGTATAACTGAGACGGAGTGTGTTTACTGCGTACGACTGTATTATGTGTTTGTGTGGATCTCAGAACAAACAGCGATATTTCATGTACACATTAACTGATGGTTTGATAACTGAGACGGTGTTTCGCGCGTACGGACTGATTGTTTTTTTGGGATCTCAAAAAAACAGCATTTTCACTGTACAGTTAATGATGTTGTATACGAGCGAGTTGTTTACTGCGCGTAGACTGATTATGTGTTGTTGGACTCAAACAAACACATTATTTCACTGTACAAATTAACTGATGGTTTTTAATGAGACGTGTGTTACTGCGCGGTGGACTGTATTTGTTTTGTTGATCTCGAACAAACAGCATATTCACTACAACATAACTGATTGTATAACAGACGGAGTTGTTGCGGCCTTATTGTTTTTGTTGGACTCAGACAACAGGATTTCATTAACATTAACGTTTGATAACGAACAGGTGTTTACTGGCGAGACTTATTGTTTTGTTGGATCAACAACAGCGATTTCACTTACACATTACTGATGTTGTATAACTGAGACGTGTGTTTACGCGTCGACTATTGTTTGTTGATTAGAACAACAGCGATATCACTGTCACATTAACTGAGGTTTGTAATGACGAGGTGTTACTCGCGTCGATGTTAGTGTTGTGTGGATCTCAAACAAGCATATTTCTGTACAGCTAACATGTTTGTATAATGAGCGGGTTTTTCGCGCTAGGACTGATTGTGTTTTGTGTGGATTCAGAACAAACAGGATTTTCACTGTACACATAACTGACGTTGTAACTGAGACGATGTTTATGCCGTAGGACTGTTTGTGTTTTTGGGATTCGAACAACAGCATTATTTTGTAACATATGAGTGTTAACGGACGAGTGTTTTACGGCGGTACGATGTATTGTGTTTTTGTGGATCAAACAAACAGGATTATACTGTACACATTAACTTGTTTATACTGAACGGTGTTACTGACGGACTGTATATGTTTGTTGATCTCACAAAAGCGATTTACTGTACACATTACTGATGTTTGTATACTGACGGATGTGTTACTGCGCGGTAGACTGTATTTGTGTGTTTTGTGTGGATCTCAGAACAAACAGCGATTATTTCACTGTACAGCATTAACTGACTGGTTTGTATAACTGAGACGGAGTGTGTTTACTGCGCGGTACGGACTGTATATATGTGTTTTGTGTGGATCTCAGAACAAACAGCGATTATTTCACTGTACAGCATTAACTGATTGGTTTGTATAACTGAGACGGAGTGTGTTTACTGCGCGGTACGGACTGTATATATGTGTTTTTGTGTGATCTCAGAACAAACAGCGATTATTTCACTGTACAGCATTAACTGACTGGTTTGTATAACTGAGACGGAGTGTGTTTACTGCGCGGTACGGACTGTATTTTGTGTTTTGTGTGGATCTCAGAACAAACAGCGATTATTTCACTGTACAGCATTAACTGACTGGTTTGTATAACTGAGACGGAGTGTGTTTACTGCGCGGTACGGACTGTATATATGTGTTTTGTGTGGATCTCAGAACAAACAGCGATTATTTCACTGTACAGCATTAACTGATTGGTTTGTATAACTGAGACGGAGTGTGTTTACTGCGCGGTACGGACTGTATATATGTTTTTTTGTGTGGATCTCAGAACAAACAGCGATTATTTCACTGTACAGCATTAACTGACTGGTTTGTATAACTGAGACGGAGTGTGTTTACTGCGCGGTACGGACTGTATTTTGTGTTTTGTGTGGATCTCAGAACAAACAGCGATTATTTCACTGTACAGCATTAACTGACTGGTTTGTATAACTGAGACGGAGTGTGTTTACTGCGCGGTACGGACTGTATTTATGTGTTTTGTGTGGATCTCAGAACAAACAGCGATTATTTCACTGTACAACATTAACTGACTGGTTTGTATAACTGAGACGGAGTGTGTTTACTGCGCGGTACGGACTGTATTTATGTGTTTTGTGTGGATCTCAGAACAAACAGCGATTATTTTACTGTACAACATTAACTGACTGGTTTGTATAACTGAGACGGAGTGTGTTTACTGCGCGGTACGGACTGTATTTATGTGTTTTGTGTGGATCTCAGAACAAACAGCGATTATTTCACTGTACAACATTAACTGACTGGTTTGTATAACTGAGACGGAGTGTGTTTACTGCGCGGTACGGACTGTATTTATGTGTTTTGTGTGGATCTCAGAACAAACAGCGATTATTTCACTGTACAACATTAACTGACTGGTTTGTATAACTGAGACGGAGTGTGTTTACTGCGCGGTACGGACTGTATTTATGTGTTTTGTGTGGATCTCACAACAAACAGCCATTATTTCACTGTACAATGTTAAGAAATTTCATTCCAAACAGGCTATGTTCTCTGTAAAGTACGAACTTAATCTTTGTACATAATTTAGAACAATCTTGACCAAAAGATGTTAAAGGCACTAAATCACTAATTACCGTGACAACTGGTACTTGTATCAGCCTCTGCTGGTACCTGTCAAATCCCAGTCATTATTAGAACAACCAGGAACAATGTGCCAACTTTTTGACGTCGTTAAATGCAAGTTTCCAGTGTTTGATATGTTCGAATTGTGCTGGGGGAATAAAGCTTATAGAATATGTTTGTTTATCTGTTTCTGAACAGCAAACACAACAACAAAATTTCAGTGCAAAATAATTTTGTTACTATAGCAGTGCCTGAAGAATTGTTGCAGGCCGAAGTCTAGAGGCTGAAGGTGCAAACAGAGCAGCCATTAGTGCAGCAAATGTAATCTGTTAGTGCGCATGTGCAGAATGGTATGTACTGTAAGTTCAGGATCAATTTATGTTGCTCATAAAGGTTCGCTCCACCAAGTTTCGTCTCTCGCCGTCATTTTCACGGAAGACAATTGATTTGTCCAGAAGTTGACATGGCGACGTATAGCGGTACAGGGCGTCTCTTGTGACTGTACCGTACTGTACTGTCGTACCTCCATGATGCAGGGTGTCGTCCAGGAGCCCTGGTCAAATCATGGCGTCGAGAATAATAATAATTATTATGTTATTATTATTATTATTATTAATGTGATATAAACTGAGGCAACAATTTGTTTGTGTCATCAGTAACACGTCCCGTTATGTTTGTGTCATCATTAACACGTCCCGTTATGTTTGTGTCATCAGTAACACGTCCCGTTATGTTTGTGTCATCAGTAACACGTCCCGTTATGTTTGTGTCATCAGTAACACGTCCCGTTATGTTTGTGTCATCAGTAACACGTCCCGTTATGTTTGTGTCTTCAATAACACGTCCCGTTATGTTTGTGTCATCAGTAACACGTCCCGTTATGTTTGTATCATCAGTAACACGTCCCGTTATGTTTGTATCATCAGTAACACGTCCCGTTATGTTTGTGTCATCAGTAACACGTCCCGTTATGTTTGTGTCATCAGTAACACGTCCCGTTATGTTTGTGTCATCAGTAACACGTCCCGTTATGTTTGTGTCATCAGTAACACGTCCCGTTATGTTTGTGTCATCAGTAACACGTCCCGTTATGTTTGTGTCATCAGTAACACGTCCCGTTATTTTTGTGTCATCAGTAACACGTCCCGTTATGTTTGTCATCAGTAACACGTCCCGTTATGTTTGTGTCATCAGTAACACGTCCCGTTATGTTTGTGTCATCAGTAACACGTCCCGTTATGTTTGTGTCATCAGTAACACGTCCCGTTATGTTTGTGTCATCAGTAACACGTCCCGTTATGTTTGTGTCATCAGTAACACGTCCCGTTATGTTTGTGTCATCAGTAACACGTTCCGTTATGTTTGTGTCATCAGTAACACGTCCCGTTATGTTTGTGTCATCAGTAACACGTCCCGTTATGTTTGTGTCATCAGTAACACGTCCCGTTATGTTTGTGTCTTCAATAACACGTCCCGTTATGTTTGTGTCATCAGTAACACGTCCCGTTATGTTTGTATCATCGGTAACACGTCCCGTTATGTTTGTATCATCAGTAACACGTCCCGTTATGTTTGTGTCATCAGTAACACGTCCCGTTATGTTTGTGTCATCAGTAACACGTCCCGTTATGTTTGTGTCATCAGTAACACGTCCCGTTATGTTTGTGTCATCAGTAACACGTCCCGTTATGTTTGTGTCATCAGTAACACGTCCCGTTATTTTTGTGTCATCAGTAACACGTCCCGTTATGTTTGTCATCAGTAACACGTCCCGTTATGTTTGTGTCATCAGTAACACGTCCCGTTATGTGTGTGTCATCAGTAACACGTCCCGTTATGTTTGTTTCATCAGTAACACGTCCCGTTATGTTTGTGTCATCAGTAACACGTCCCGTTATGTTTGTGTCATCAGTAACACGTCCCGTTATGACTGTACTGTATTTTCTATTAAATGTGTTTATACAACATGGCTACTACAATCAGGCATATTTTCTTCTTTCTTTCTATTTAACTTTAAATTCAAATTCTATCAATCTTTATGTTTCCTATTCTCTTTTTGTCACTGCTTTGCTCTCTGTTTGTTGCTGTTTCCGCCTGCACTCGTGCTGTCTTGTGTAACCAACTAACTAACTAACTAACCAACTAGGCTGTTAAATTGACGCGTCAATAAATAAAGAACTGAATTGAATTTACTGTTTATCTGGCGACCCTGTCAGTGTTTATCTGGCTACCCTGTCAGTGTTTATCTGGCGACCCTGTCCGTGTTTATCTGGCGACCCTGTCAGTGTTTATCTGGCGACCCTGTCAGTGTTTATCTGACGACCCTGTCAGTGTTTATCTGGCGACCCTGTCAGTGTTTATCTGGCGACCCTGTCAGTGTTTATCTGGCGACCCTGTCAGTGTTTATCTGGCGACACTGTCAGTGTTTATCTGGCGACCCTGTCTGTGTTTATCTGGCGACCCTATCAGTGTTTATCTGGCG
Source organism: Reticulitermes speratus (assembly GCA_021186555.1). Lineage (NCBI taxonomy): Eukaryota > Metazoa > Arthropoda > Insecta > Blattodea > Rhinotermitidae > Reticulitermes > Reticulitermes speratus. The sequence continues at coordinate 34,529,793 of JAJKFL010000031.1, forward strand.
ACCCTGTCAGTGTTTATCTGGCGACCCTGTCTGTGTTTATCTGGCGACCCTATCAGTGTTTATCTGGCGACCCTGTCAGTGTTTATCTGGCGACCCTGTCAATGTTTATCTGGCGACCCTGTCAGTGTTTATCTGGCGACCCTGTCAGTGTTTATCTGGCGATCCTGTCAGTGTTTATCTGGCGACCCTGTCAGTGTTTATCTGGCGACCCTGTCAGTGTTTATCTGGCGACCCTGTCAGTGTTTACCTGGCGACTCTGTCAGTGTTTATCTGGCGACCCTGTCAGTGTTTATCTGGCGACCCTGTCAGTGTTTATCTGGCGACCCTGTCAGTGTTTATCTGGCGACCCTGTCAGTGTTTACCTGGCGACTCTGTCAGTGTTTATCTGGCGACCCTGTCAGTGTTTATCTGGCGACCCTGTCAGTGTTTATCTGGCGACCCTGTCAGTATTTATCTGGCGACCCTGTCAGTATTTATCTGGCGACCCTGTCAGTATTTATCTGGCGACCCTGTCAGTGTTTACTGGCGACTCTCTCAGTGTTTATCTGGCGACCCTGTCAGTGTTTATCTGGCGACCCTGTCAGTGTTTATCTGGCGACCCTGTCAGTGTTTATCTGGCGACCCTGTCAGTGTTTATCTGGCGACCCTGTCAGTGTTTATCTGGCGACCCTGTCAGTGTTTATCTGGCGACCCTGTCAGTGTTTATCTGGCGACCCTGTCAGTGTTTATCTGGCGACCCTGTCAGTGTTTATCTGGCGACCCTGTCAGTGTTTATCTGGCGACCTGTCAGTGTTTATTGGCGACCCTGTCAGTGTTTATCTGGCGACCTGTCAGTGTTTATCTGGCGACCCTGTCAGTGTTTCAGGCTATAAAGCGTCGAACATGAGGCTGATTATTGTGCAGTGAATTGGGGGAGTTGTGGAAGGAAACTGTCTTGGACCTAGGTACGTTACTGTACAGGAATATGTCAGCAGCAACTGAGGAAAACAACGAAGAAACTCAGGACAGTCGCTGTTTCCGTTGAGATCCGAAGCGGAAACTCCTGAATGAAAGTCCAATGCGTTGTGGGTTGAACCAGGGCGCTGGTTGAACCAGGGCGCTGGGTTGAACCAGGGCGCGGGTGAACCAGGGCGCTGGGTTGAACCAGGGCGCTGGATTCGTCCAGTCGGCTCCCTTTGCTGCGCTGCATAAAACTGCAACTCCAGTCCGACGTCACATAAAACCGTTGGCATAAGTAGAAACATAATGCATTAAAAGACAAAATGTGGAGCATAGGCAGCATATGTTGTAGCATGTGGAGCATAGGCAGCATATGTTGTAGCATGTGGAGCATAGGCAGCATATGTTGTAGCATGTGGAGCATAGGCAGCATATGTTGTAGCATGTGGAGCATAGGCAGCATATGTTGTAGCATGTGGAGCATAGGCAGCATATGTTGTAGCATGTGGAGCATAGGCAGCATATGTTGTAGCATGTGGAGCATAGGCAGCATATGTTGTAGCATGTGGAGCATAGGCAGCATATGTTGTAGCAAAACGGGCAAGAGCTGTGTCTAGTCATGCGGTGAGGCGTTTGAGGGCAGTTCTGGTGAGTCTGAGTGCCAGAGAACGGTAGGTCGAATTTATAGCGATTGTTACGTGTTCTGTGCGTACAGTGAGTAGGCCTGCACGCATAATACGTCATGTACGTCTGTCTGTCCGTTTGTGTGTGTGCCCACATTGTTGAGGGTGAGTACCGCTGGACAGGATTGAATGAATTTCAAATGTTATGCCACGCCAGGGTGGTAATTGTTGTCTGCGTTCGGTAATAACTTTAAGGCGCAGAAACTTTGGGGAGGGCGTGGCATTAGGGCCAGTTGCTACATCAAGAAGCAGCAGTAGTGACCAGTAACCGTGCCGACCGGAGTAAAAGGGTTGTGCTTGATATTGCTGACGTATTTGGTGATGATATTGCTAACATACAGGAGCATTGAGACTGGAGAGGGCTGACCGTGAGGCTAAATATAATTTATGTTTGATTTTAAAACCTGTGTTATGAAAATAATGTCACAATGTCCGAGCCGACATCTAGTTAGGTCACAGGGAAAATTAAAACTAACTGAAAAACATATATATTATATATATATATATATGTATATATTCGTACGTTTTTATTGCATTAATTATATTATTAATTATTATATTATATATATATATATTTCACAATATATATACATATATATACTATATGTATATATTCGTACGTTTTTATTGCATTATTATATATTAATTATTATATATTAAATATATATTATACAATATATATACTATATATATTATGTATATATTCGTACGTTTATTATTATTGATATATTATTATATATTAATTATATATATTATATATATTACATATATATATACTATATATATAAATATATATATTGTATATATTCGTACGTTTTTATTGCATTATTATATATAATTAATTATTATATATTAATATTATATATACACATATATATATACATATATATATATGTATATATTCGTACGTTTTCATTGCATTATTATATATTCCAATGTACTAGTCATCAGCTAATTTTGGTAGCTGTATTAGACTGAAGGGGAATCGTGTAAAACTTTTGATATAATTGTGGCTACAAAATCTGCCTTTTTAAAATTTCGGTTTTGGTGTTTTGGGGGGGGGGGCTGCAGCCCGGTAGCATCCCCCCTCCCTTTTTGGGTGCACCAATGTTACATATATGTCCATTTTCCTACGCCTGTTACATGTTGCAGGTGTGACTAACCGAGACAGCTGGATACTCTGTAGTACTCGTATGTGGGCTTCAAGTACTTGAAAAGTGCCAAACAGAGTACACAGATCTAAGCAAAATAAATAATGATGGAAGTCAGCGATGTCGCCTCGCTTGGGGCTGGACGCAGTTGGTTTTGCTTGTAAAGTTGACTTGACCCTGCCCCAGCACTGACCCGCGCAAATCTCGACTTGCCATCTCCGACACTTTCTGCATTTGGACTATAGCCTGATAAGACAGAGCTTGGTTTTTGGAAGGTCACGGGTTGCGATCTCGGCTTGGAGACCTCACTGGGGGGTTTCTGTGGTCTTTTTGAGTCTGCGCAGGAAATACTGCTGTGCCTAAAACGGTCTGTGTCATTCTGTGCTTGTGTACTGTGATATCGTGAGTGTTGGTTACATCAGGACTGTAATAAACTGAAATTTGATGTTCCGAGGGCGGTAAGTGTGTTACTGGGACGTGACGCCGTGTAACTTAGTATAAACTTACTGATATTTCGGGGAACCTGAAGACTTCCATATCCAGGGTAAAAATAATAAGCCGAGCTGGGAAAATAGGAAAATTGGGAAGAGAACCGGGGTTTGGCGCGCGCTGATGGGACATGGAGGTCCTGGAGGGGGAGGGGAGAGGACCACCGCTGGCAACCGCTCCGTCCCGCTATCCATTTTCTTCATGCGAAACGATTTTCCCCCTGCTGTTTATTAATCTACGCTGATGCTGATGGCGTCAGTATTCTAGGTCCTCTGCCCTGAATATGAAGGCGGCCGATCCCGGAAACATTGGCACGTATCTACCAGAATACACGGCGTAACATCCCACAGTGCCGTAACACAACTGAATCCCCAATTCACGAAGCTAGTAACGACTGTATGGACCTAACAATTACACAGAAGAAATCGCATTACCGGAAGTTACGCGTGTATTGAGTTATATTTGTGTATACTTGAAAGTTTTGAACTTGATTTGTTGCTTGCTTTGCTGAAAGTCGCGATGTTTCTGCAATAAACGAATTAATGAGGCAACTGTCCGGAAAACATAAACAGAAACATAAAATGAAGGAAGGACCAAGTGTTGCTTCATTGATAAAACATCTATATACCAAATACAATTAAAAATAATCGTCAGTTCACAAGTACAATTTACTGTCAGTACACAGTATAATTTACTGTCAGTACACAAGTATAATTTACTGTCAGTACACAAGTATAATTTACTGTCAGTACACAAGTATAATTTACTGTCAGTACACAAGTATAATTTACTGTCAGTACACAAGTACAATTTACTGTCAGTACACAAGTACAATTTACTGTCAGTTCACAGGTACAATTTACTGTCAGTACACAATTACAATTTACTGTCAGTACACAGGTACAATTTACTGTCAGTTCACAGGTACAATTTCTGTCAGTACAAAGTACAATTTACTGTCAGTACACAAGTATAATTTACTGTCATACACAAGTACAATTTACTGCCAGTTCACAAGTACAATTTACTGCCACTACACAAGTACAATTTACTGTCAGTACACAAGTACAATTTACTGTCAGTACACAAGTACAATTACTGTCAGTTCACAGGTACAATTTTTTGTCAGTACAAAGTACAATTTACTGTCACTACACAAGTACAATTTACTGTCAGTTCACAAGTACAATTTATTGTCAGTACTCATTCATTACAACGTGTTTCGGCCGGCTTGGTCAACTTCAGCAAACACAAAAAATATACAAAATACTTCGGATGTATAGAATAAAGATTATCGATTTATCGATATATCGACTACATGGCATTCATTTTCCTCCTGCCTTCTACTTGTTCGTTTATTCCTCTGGCAGTAAGCAACGGGAACCGAAATAATGGAACTGTACTTTCTATCTTTATTCATGTAATATTGTGTGTTCTGTTTTGACGTGTCCTCAATACACACGCCTTTTATCATCATTTAGTTGCGTAGTTATTATTGAGCACGTATCAATTACCGACCGGCAGAATAAAATTATGATTATCGCGCAACAAACAAGTATTTAGAGTCACAGGATAAACCGACCGGCTGAATTTTACGTGGAAATCAATGGTTCATTTTAACGAAGTACGCAGATGTGTGAAGTGCGTGTACGTGTGCGTGTGCGTGTGTTGTAATACTTGAATGTGACGCTGAATAAGGAACATTAAAACTGTAACAAATACAACGAAACGAATTTTATTGAAAATGGAAATACAGTACTGTGCTTTAACTTCATAACACATCGCGACATATTGCCCCACAAAATTGACAGGTGCCTAGCGCATTGAAATACTCAAATGTCTGAATATTGCTAATGCACGATGGAGTCATTTTGACGTGTACCGAGATAAAAGGCACAGGGGAAATGAAAACCCCCAACTCTTCTGAAAAAAAGTGCTTTAAAATTTGGAATTTATAAAGCTGAAGACACGAAGCATCTTCTGAGTTCAAAATTCCAAGTCTGTCTGTCTACAATTCGTCCCCTCCGTGTTTCGGCACCACCTGGGCGGGTATCAGTTGCTTGCGTTAGAAGTACACAATGCTGCTTATGTCTTAAACACTCATTTATACATTTATAGATATAAAATAGGCTTATGATGCTGTAGAAATGTACAGTAGCGAGTGACAACTGGAACAAAGTCTATCATGGCTAGCACGTATTTGGATTAGCTATGTCTTTAATTTTCAGTTTTTAACCAACAAATACACTTTTTATTTTCGTATTTCCGTTCAATTCACCCTACACATGTTTCGGCCGTAACTCTGCCATCATCACGGTACATTGATAAGTTCACTTCACTGTTCACTGTCCATTCGGTATTATCACAAACGTTACACTGTTTAAGGCTATTATTTACATTGACAGTCACCGGTATACTCGTACAAAATTTCTTCAAGCTTTTCTTGAAATGTGTTGCTGTATATAGTGTTTATGTTGCGTTAGAAGTGTAAAGTGTAGCACTATATATTGTGAGTATAGAGCTATATATTGAAATGTGTTGCTGTATATAGTGTTTATGTTGCGTTAGAAGTGTAAAGTGTAGCACTATAAATTGTGAATATAGAGCTATATATTGAAATGTGTTGCTGTATATAGTGTTTGTGTTGCGTTAGAAGTGTAAAGTGTAGCACTATATATTGTGAGTATAGAGCTATATATTGAAATGTCTTGCTGTATATAGTGTTTGTGTTGCGTTAGAAGTGTAAAGTGTAGCACTATATATTGTGAGTATAGAGCTATATATTGAAATGTGTTGCTGTATATAGTGTTTGTGTTGCGTTAGAAGTGTAAAGTGTAGCACTATAAATTGTGAGTATAGAGCTATATATTGAAATGTGTTGCTGTATTTAGTGTTTATGTTGCGTTAGAAGTGTAAAGTGTAGCACTATAAATTGTGAGTATAGAGCTATATATTGAAATGTGTTGCTGTATTTAGTGTTTATGTTGCGTTAGAAGTGTAAAGTGTAGCACTATAAATTGTGAGTATAGAGCTATATATTGAAATGTGTTGCTGTATTTAGTGTTTATGTTGCGTTAGAAGTGTAAAGTGTAGCACTATAAATTGTGAGTATAGAGCTATATATTGAAATGTCTCGCTGTATATAGTGTTTATGTTGCGTTAGAAGTGTAAAGTGTAGCACTATATATTGTGAGTATAGAGCTATATATTGAAATGTCTCGCTGTATATAGTGTTTGTGTTGCGTTAGAAGTGTAAAGTGTAGCACTATATATTGTGAGTATAGAGCTATATATTGAAATGTGTTGCTGTATATAGTGTTTGTGTTGCGTTAGAAGTGTAAAGTGTAGCACTATAAATTGTGAGTATAGAGCTATATATTGAAATGTGTTGCTGTATTTAGTGTTTATGTTGCGTTAGAAGTGTAAAGTGTAGCACTATAAATTGTGAGTATAGAGCTATATATTGAAATGTGTTGCTGTATTTAGTGTTTATGTTGCATTAGAAGTGTAAAGTGTAGCACTATAAATTGTGAGTATAGAGCTATATATTGAAATGTGTTGCTGTATTTAGTGTTTATGTTGCGTTAGAAGTGTAAAGTGTAGCACTATAAATTGTGAGTATAGAGCTATATATTGAAATGTCTCGCTGTATATAGTGTTTATGTTGCGTTAGAAGTGTAAAGTGTAGCACTATATATTGTGAGTATAGAGCTATATATTGAAATGTCTCGCTGTATATAGTGTTTGTGTTGCGTTAGAAGTGTAAAGTGTAGCACTATATATTGTGAGTATAGAGCTATATATTGAAATGTGTTGCTGTATATAGTGTTTGTGTTGCGTTAGAAGTGTAAAGTGTAGCACTATAAATTGTGAGTATAGAGCTATATATTGAAATGTCTTGCTGTATATAGTGTTTATGTTGCGTTAGAAGTGTAAAGTGTAGCACTATATATTGTGAGTATAGAGCTATATATTGAAATGTGTTGCTGTATATAGTGTTTGTGTTGCGTTAGAAGTGTAAAGTGTAGCACTATATATTGTGAGTATAGAGCTATATATTGAAATGTGTTGCTGTATATAGTGTTTGTGTTGCGTTAGAAGTGTAAAGTGTAGCACTATATATTGTGAGTATAGAGCTATATATTGAAATGTGTTGCTGTATATAGTGTTTGTGTTGCGTTAGAAGTGTAAAGTATAGCACTATATATTGTGAGTATAGAGCTATATATTGAAATGTGTTGCTGTATTTAGTGTTGGTCTTGCGTTAGAAGTGTAAAGTGTAGCACTATATATTGTGAGTATAGAGCATATATTGAAATGTGTTGCTGTATATAGTGTTTGTGTTGCGTTAGAAGTGTAAAGTGTAGCACTATAAATTGTGAGTATAGAGCTATATATTGAAATGTGTTGCTGTATATAGTGTTTGTGTTGCGTTAGAAGTGTAAAGTATAGCACTATATATTGTGAGTATAGAGCTATATATTGAAATGTGTTGCTGTATATAGTGTTTGTGTTGCGTTAGAAGTGTAAAGTGTAGCACTATATATTGTGAGTATAGAGCTATATATTGAAATGTGTTGCTGTATATAGTGTTTATGTTGCGTTAGAAGTGTAAAGTGTAGCACTATATATTGTGAGTATAGAGCTATATATTGAAATGTGTTGCTGTATATAGTGTTTGTGTTGCGTTAGAAGTGTAAAGTATAGCACTATATATTGTGAGTATAGAGCTATATATTGAAATGTGTTGCTGTATATAGTGTTTGTGTTGCGTTAGAAGTGTAAAGTGTAGCACTATATATTGTGAGTATAGAGCTATATATTGAAATGTGTTGCTGTATATAGTGTTTGTGTTGCGTTAGAAGTGTAAAGTGTAGCACTATATATTGTGAGTATAGAGCTATATATTGAAATGTGTTGCTGTATATAGTGTTTGTGTTGCGTTAGAAGTGTAAAGTGTAGCACTATATATTGTGAGTATAGAGCTATATATTGAAATGTGTTGCTGTATATAGTGTTTATGTTGCGTTAGAAGTGTAAAGTGTAGCACTATATATTGTGAATATAGAGCTCTATGTCGTTGGGAGTTGTTGAAATTGTTAAAATTATTAGAATTTGTTAAAATTTCTGTTTTTTTTTTTTTCAACATAATGATCCAATTACCAGTTCTTTGGGCTTGTTACCATGCGGTTTTTCAAGTACAATTATATATTCGATCTTATATATACATATATGTGTGTGCGTGTTTTAAAAATAATTTTTGCTCTGAGATGTTTGGACACACGTTTTATCTCGAGATGTAACGTGTAACTGAAGGCACATAATTACATGTCCAAGGAACTTTTAATTGAATAATTAATTTCTACACAACAGGCACAGATATTACAAATTAGCTCTGGCCATCATAACCTTTATTTATGTTTCCGCTCTGTACTGCAGTTGGTTGAGGCACTGCGCTACAAACCGGATGGTCGCGGGATCGATTCCCAATGGTGTCATTGGAATATTTCAGTGACATAACCCTTCCACTATGGCTCTGGGGTCGACTTAGCCTCAACACAAACAAGTACCAGGAATATTTTCTGGGGGGTAAAGGCGGTCAGTGCGTAAGGCTAACAACCCTAACACCTTCATGTGCCGATTGTTTTGAAATCTGGGAGCCTCATTGCCTTTTGCTTTTACTGTACATTGTTACATCATTACATTCTTGTAAATGTATAATTGAGTGTTTACAATACATAAGCAACCTCGTAATTATTTTAATTGAGTCTCCTTGATAGTGGCCCAGGAGGGGCCGAAACATGTAGCAGGCTTATGGCAGACTGTTAGAGTTGTTGCTCAAATAAAGTATTTTTCTTGCTTTAATGACTTAAGATTTCACGCGTGTTAGCAGACTGTAGTGTTAGCAGCACTGTAAGTGTTAGCAGCACTGTAAGTGTTAGCAGCACTGTAAGCTACAGCTTGTTGCTTAGTCGAGCGAGCATCATTTTATTTCTTAATTTGAACATTATTTTCTCTTTAAAGTTTTAGCTACTAGACATATATATATATATATATATATATATATATATATATATATACAGGGCATACACAAAAGAATGGTGCGGTTTAAAAAGAATTCAGTATTGATACCGCACCATTCTTTTGTGTATGCCCTGTATATTGTGGTACTGAGAGCAAACAGCGACCACAATCAGGGTGCGCCTTTTTGTGTCGTACAGGGACGATATTTTCAGCGCCCGTCCAGATCGGCCCTGGGGCCCACCCAGCCCCCTGTACAATGGGTACCGGGTCATTCCCGGGGGTAAAGCGGCCTGGGCGTGGAGTTTACCACCCACCCCATCTAACCCCGAGGTTAAAGAAAGAGTAGAGCTATACGTCTACTCCCCCTCTGGGCCTTCATGGCCTGTTCTAGGGTGACCTTTACCTTTACCTTTACATAAGACGAATTTTGAGAGATATGGAAAGACACTGTCGCCGTGTGTTAGGAGAGGCGAAGTGTTCTGTCAGCTTGTGCTGCGTGGCATTGAGGAAGCAGCTGGCTGCGGTCGGGATTCGAATCTGATAAGAGGTAATTAGCCTGTGTGTTTGGGTGTCGATCGCAATGCAAACACAGAATATTCTGTTGTGTTAAGACTGTCAGTGTTACAAGTGTGTTCTTGTGTCAGTGTGGCATCTCTGTTACAGACCGTGCAAGACGTCGGCCTGACCAGACACGCTAATTATGTCCATTAAACACAGGGAAGGACTCTTTCATTAATACAGGAGCTAGCGGTACTGGAGGTATTGCTACCGCTGCCTTGTAATTTGGATGCCGCCCGCGAAGTTTCCCCCCACCATCTCCCCGCAACAAACCAAAAAAAAAAGTGCCCTGGGCAAATCCCTGGTATCTACCCTCCTAGGCTGCTCCATCACCAGACATGCAACAGTTTGTCTCGCACGTATTACGGATGCTGTTGCATAGCAAACAGAACCAAAAGAACCTACCAATACGCAAAGCATTATAGCTGTAATATTTCCGGGGTTTCTTAAATCAAGCTTCCCACGTAAGGCTTAACTACTGAGCACTTGGAGTCGAGTTTCTTAATTATCTGCCAAAGCGTAGAAGGAAATTATACATTGGTTTCTAATTTACTTCCAGAACTAATGTAAAGGAAAAAAAAAATGTGTAAAGCAGGCAGCTTGTGAGTGGTTGTTAAACGCCAAGAAACGGGTTTAGAATTGTCAGTAAATATTGCGTTAATGGTAAATTACTGAATCAACCGTACGGCGAAGGAGCGTTTGAAAACTCTTTGAAGGAATGTATTTACGCTGTGAGATGAAAGTGGGAGTGAAGTCAAACACAAGTACCTGTGACGTAAATATGTATATATATATATATGTACAGTTCGATCGGATTAAATAAATGGCCTCAGACAGGGGATGGGGGTTTACACGACCACACACACAGCCCAGTGCTGATGGAGAATCATTGGAATTGTGCAGAAAATTGCTGAGAGCCTCTATGTTTTGTAATTCCTCTGACATCCATACGTAAGCTTACGAACGATGAACAAACGGTATTTGAGTATGTTATAACAAGGGACGAAACGTCTGCTAATATATTTTCTAGTACGTTCGAAGCATGAGGCAATATATAGTCTGTGAAATGTATTCACATAATCCGACGGCTGGTTTCAGGTTCCTGGATAGACATTTTGAACAGCACTTGACGGGAGAGGCTGCATTGGGTAGAAATTAATTAGCGTGCTGTTACAAGTAAGTTAAATTAATACAGCAAACAACTAACTAACTAACTCCATGTAGCACAGTCCTTCTTGAGAAGCTAACAGGTCGTCAGCTAGTCAAGAAATTCCCCGCGTTGTGTGGAACCCGAAGGTTCATTACCGCACTCACAACAGCCCGCCACCTGTCCCTATCCTGAGCCATATCAATCCAGTCCATGCCCCCCATCCCACTTCTTGAATATCCATTTTAATATTATCCTCCCATCTACGCCTGGGTCTTCCAAGTGGTCTCCTTCCCTCAGGTCTCCCCACCAAAACCCTGTATGCACCTCTCCCCTCACCCATACGTGCTACATGCCCCGCCCACGTCATTCTTCTTGATTTGATCACCCGAATAATATTTGGTGATCGGTACAGATCATTAAGTTCCTCGTTATGTAGTCTTCTCCACTCCCCCGTTACCCCGTCCCTCTTACAGCAAACAACTTATGCGCTTAATAAAACACATTCATGAACAAGTATAAAATTTCTACATGTTTCGGCACCGGGGTGCCATCATCAGGGAGTTATTCAGGGCAAAGGAGTACAAGTTCAACAAGCACGCATGTTGAACTTGTACTCCTCGTTGTAACTGTTTGTACTGCCTCGCCTTACCCCCTGCACCCCCCGTCACGTCTCAGTTTAAGTCACGTCGCCATTCTGTTGTCTTCAGGAATTCGCCGCGTCATGTCGGTGCGTCTCGTTCCTCCTGTTAACATCAGGAACATGGCTGTCAAACGAGCGGCCCGTCTGTCAGACTTGACCCTTAAAATTATTTTGTCCAAACCTCGTGAAACTACATTGCAAACGGAACGTCATAAAGGTATATGGGGGGAGTGGAGGTACAACTGAAGGCATGCCTAAGGGTGCGTGCACACCAGAAGATTTGAGTCGAGTCTTGCCTAGTCTTGATGCCGCGTGTCTTATTTTCGTCATTCGGTCATTTCAAGAACTTTTCGGGCATCTGCCGAATTGGCATAGTGGCCCCACTTCTCGCCACTTTCAAACTATTGTCCAGAACAATAAAATGTTAGTCTATAACGATAGAATTTACAGATTTTGTCAATACGCTAAAACGAAGGAAAAAAAAAACGAAAAATTTGTTTGTTATAAACAGCGCCGCTCTATTTTTTATATTATCTTATATATTATTTATATTATTTTATATTATTTATATTATCTTAACAAATATGTAGGGGTTAAAGAATAAAAAGTGGAAATACAGTACATTTCGTTGCTGTGTAATTTGTGTGTGCCCCGCTGTGTGTGCGGTCAGCACTGAAGGTCGCCGCTCTTGAAGCTCTCATTTCCTAAGCAGAATTCGAAATCTGTAAAGCGATGATATGAACAGGGCAGCGTGTTATACCACCACGCCCGTCACTCTCCCCACCATCCATTGTAACAATGACATAACAGAGCGTCCTGCTCTATTTATAAATCTCAATACAATATTGAAATAAAATGTCGGCAATCTCTGACATATTTCTATTATACTGTGGATAGCAGGCTATTTATACTGCCATTGAGTTGTGCATTGACTGTGCCGAGGTACGTCATATGTCAACAAATCACATGTCGGTCACATTGGATAGACACAATTATGGAAACAGCAGTTTTTCCCTACAGGATAAACAGTCAATGTTACGATATGAATCGGAAGTATCGATAATTTGTTAGTGCGTCAAAATCTCACGCTGAAGTCAGTGCAAGTGCAGCTGCACTGCGTATGTGACGCATATTGTCAAAATATTTCTTTCTCTTAACACTTTAAAGCCCAGTGGTTACTATATGTACCGCCAGGTTTAACATTCACAAATTCTACGTTCTGCCCACACAGTGTATTTATGTGTTTTGTGTGGATCTCAGAACAAACAGCGATTATTTCACTGTACAGCATTAACTGACTGGTTTGTATAACTGAGACGGAGTGTGTTTACTGCGCGGTACGGACTGTATTTATGTGTTTTGTGTGGATCTCAGAACAAACAGCGATTATTTCACTGTACAGCATTAACTGACTGGTTTGTATAACTGAGACGGAGTGTGTTTACTGCGCGGTACGGACTGTATTTATGTGTTTTGTGTGGATCTCAGAACAAACAGCGATTATTTCACTGTACAACATTAACTGACTGGTTTGTATAACTGAGACGGAGTGTGTTTACTGCGCGGTACGGACTGTATTTATGTGTTTTGTGTGGATCTCAGAACAAACAGCGATTATTTCACTGTACAACATTAACTGACTGGTTTGTATAACTGAGACGGAGTGTGTTTACTGCGCGGTACGGACTGTATTTATATGTTTTGTGTGGATCTCAGAACAAACAGCGATTATTTCACTGTACAACATTAACTGACTGGTTTGTATAACTGAGACGGAGTGTGTTTACTGCGCGGTACGGACTGTATTTATATGTTTTGTGTGGATCTCAGAACAAACAGCGATTATTTCACTGTACAACATTAACTGACTGGTTTGTATAACTGAGACGGAGTGTGTTTACTGCGCGGTACGGACTGTATTTATATGTTTTGTGTGGATCTCAGAACAAACAGCGATTATTTCACTGTACAACATTAACTGACTGGTTTGTATAACTGAGACGGAGTGTGTTTACTGCGCGGTACGGACTGTATTTATATGTTTTGTGTGGATCTCAGAACAAACAGCGATTATTTCACTGTACAACATTAACTGACTGGTTTGTATAACTGAGACGGAGTGTGTTTACTGCGCGGTACGGACTGTATTTATATGTTTTGTGTGGATCTCAGAACAAACAGCGATTATTTCACTGTACAACATTAACTGACTGGTTTGTATAACTGAGACGGAGTGTGTTTTACTGCGCGGTACGGACTGTATTTATGTGTTTTGTGTGGATCTCAGAACAAACAGCGATTATTTCACTGTACAACATTAACTGATTGGTTTGTATAACTGAGACGGAGTGTGTTTACTGCGCGGTACGGACTGTATTTGTATGTTTTGTATGGATCTCAGAACAAACAGCGATTATTTCACTGTACAACATTAACTGACTGGTTTGTATAACTGAGACGGAGTGTGTTTACTGCGCGGTACGGACTGTATTTATGTGTTTTGTGTGGATCTCAGAACAAACAGCGATTATTTCACTGTACAACATTAACTGACTGGTTTGTATAACTGAGACGGAGTGTGTTTACTGCGCGGTACCGACTGTATTTATGTGTTTTGTGTGGATCTCAGAACAAACAGCGATTATTTCACTGTACAACATTAACTGATTGGTTTGTATAACTGAGACGGAGTGTGTTTACTGCGCGGTACGGACTGTATTTATGTGTTTTGTGTGGATCTCAGAACAAACAGCGATTATTTCACTGTACAACATTAACTGACTGGTTTGTATAACTGAGATGTAGTGTGTTTACTCCGCGGTACGGACTGTATTTATGTGTTTTGTGTGGATCTCAGAACAAACAGCGATTATTTCACTGTACAACATTAACTGACTGGTTTGTATAACTGAGACGGAGTGTGTTTACTGCGCGGTACGGACTGTATTTATGTGTTTTGTGTGGATCTCAGAACAAACAGCGATTATTTCACTGTACAACATTAACTGACTGGTTTGTATAACTGAGACGGAGTGTGTTTACTGCGCGGTACGGACTGTATTTATGTGTTTTGTGTGGATCTCAGAACAAACAGCGATTATTTCACTGTACAACATTAACTGACTGGTTTGTATAACTGAGACGGAGTGTGTTTACTGCGCGGTACGGACTGTATTTATGTGTTTTGTGTGGATCTCAGAACAAACAGCGATTATTTCACTGTACAACATTAACTGACTGGTTTGTATAACTGAGACGGAGTGTGTTTACTGCGCGGTACGGACTGTATTTATGTGTTTTGTGTGGATCTCAGAACAAACAGCGATTATTTCACTGTACAACATTAACTGACTGGTTTGTATAACTGAGATGTAGTGTGTTTACTCCGCGGTACGGACTGTATTTATGTGTTTGTGTGGATCTCAGAACAAACAGCGATTATTTCACTGTACAACATTAACTGACTGGTTTGTATAACTGAGATGTAGTGTGTTTACTCCGCGGTACGGACTGTATTTATGTGTTTTGTGTGGATCTCAGAACAAACAGCGATTATTTCACTGTACAACATTAACTGACTGGTTTGTATAACTGAGACGGAGTGTGTTTACTGCGCGGTACGGACTGAATATTTAAATACAATTCAGGTTAATTTGTGTCTTAATAAGAGGAACTAAGACATCACCAACTCCTCACAGTGTCCCGCCTCACGTTCGCTCACGGTCACACTGCAGTGCATGCAACCTAAGAACTTTGGAATAAGACTGTGCAGTATGGCGACAGAGCAAGAGGTTCCTTAAACTCATTTAACTAATGAATAGGTCGCCGATTCCGGTGGCCGTGCGGTCTAAGGCGTAGATCAGCAGTCACTTGATTGCTGGGATCGCGGGTTCGAATCCCACTGAGGGCATGGGTGTACGTGTGTTGTGTTTGTTGTGTGTTGTGTAGGTAGTGCCCTCTGCGACGAGCTGATCACTCGTTGAGAGGAGTCCTACCGGGTGTGTGTGATCTAGAAACATCAACAATGAGGCGGTCTGGAGCAAAGTTGGGCTGTTGCTTCACAGAAAAGAAGTTAATAGGTCATTGTTCTATAAGCTGATAGTCTCTTACTGCTCCATTGCTATAGCGACAAGGACGCGACCTTGCTTGTGTTACAGTGTTGGAAACAATCCAATAAAACTGCTTCTATTCCAATAGCATGAGATATCGTTGCAGCAAAAAAAATTGGGGTAACTACCCCATCTAACGTTTCTTCATATCTGCTCATTTGGTTACGTTAAGTAGGGTATATGACCTTAGAGAAAGGAGAGGCAACCGACGTCGCCAAATTTTGAAAATATTTTCATTACTAAACTTAATAATGCATTTACAAACACGTTTGAAATTGATTGTAAAATTAGGAGGTACTATTTTGAAGTATAGTATAATTAGTTATCTAGCCCATTAGACGCTATTAAATATATTTTATCGTTTAACGAAATATATCTGCAGTCGTTCGTGTAACTAAATACCGCGTCCTAAACTTGAGGCTACACACATTCCAGTTGTCATCGGTAAATTGATTTGTCTGCCTCACACTGCAGCCGTTTTATTACCAGGGGAAAAAAAAAGCCCCCTTCGGTATCCACTAGGTAGGATATTTGTTGGGGCCAAAGGCAGATAGATGTGAATAAAATACCGCTCGTGTAGACTTCAGAGAGGCTGTTGTGAGTGCGGTAATGAACCTTCATGGAACATAAAACGCGGGGAATTTCTTGACTAGCTGACGACCTGTTAGTCTCTCAAGAAGGACTGTGGTACATGGAGTTAGTTAGTTAGTTAGTTAGTTAGTTGGTTATTGCCTATCTCATCTGTCTCCACATAAGCCTTTTTTCATTTCGCCTTTTTACAGCTGAATTATTTGTTGTTATGTAAAATTAAATGAGGCTTATAGAGACGTGTGACTGTTTTTTCGCATTAGAATTAAGGATGGAGCCCGGAAAAATTGCTGTTTGTTTAGGCTAACGGGTGAAATGTCTGGAGACCGTTCGGAGAAGCGCTTGAAACGCGCGCGGCACGGCGTTGTGTCTGTCGGAGACTAGAGGCGGTCTGGCCGAGGAACTTGATGTGAGCGTTCGGTGCCCTTCAGAAACTTGTGGTACTGATAGCTGTGGGCAAGGTGGCCAGAAAGTGGTAACACTAGACAGCTGCTGCCACTGTCAAGCCTGGTACATGTGAGTCTGCTGAGTAAAGCTGGTTAAACTCATTACAGCTTTATGGTAACTATACGTACCGCCAAGTTCAACATTAAACACTTTATATCACCCACACACTAGTTATGTTTTACACGTGTGTATTACAGTAAACGGCCATTATTTCCCAATACAACATTTACCGACTGATGTTGGTAAACTTTACAGAATGTTCTCTGTGAGGTACGAACTAGATATTTATGTGCACTGTACAGTCGTTCTAGTCTTAAAGTCCTTCCAGAAGGACGAGCGAGCGACGAGAGGGAATTTTGTAACAAGTGAGACTTGGTCTGTCACACTGAGGAGGAACATAGGCTGAGGGTGTTCGAGAATAGGGTGCTGAGGGGGATATTTGGGTCTAAGAGGGACGGAGTAACGGGGGAGTGGAGAAGACTACATAACGAGGAACTTAATGATCTGTACTGATCACCAAATATTATTCGGGTGATCAAATCAAGAAGAATGAGGTGGGCGGGGCATGTAGCACGTATGGGGAGGGGAGAGGTGCATATAGGGTTTTGGTGGGAAGGCCTGAGAGAAGGAGACCACTTGGAAGACCCAGACGTAGATGGGAGGATAATATTAAAATTGATGTTCAAGAAGTGGGATGGGGGGCATGGACTGGATTGATATGGCTCAGGATAGGGACAGGTGGCGGGCTGTTGTGAATGCGGTAATGAACCTTCTGGTTCCATAAAACGCGGGGAATTTGTTGACTAGCTGAGGAACTGTTAGCTTCTCAAGAAGGACTGTGCTACATGGAGTTAGTTAGTTAGTTAGTTTGTTTGTTGCTTTATTTTCCTTCTATATAAAAGTGACTCTCACTACACCCTTGCTGCTCAGTTTCTTCCTCCCTCTCTTTTATGGTCTTCTTGATCCTTGAAGAAGGTTGTCCCGAAACGTCGGTACAGAACTACCACTCCACGCTACGTAATACAGCTGAGCAACAGATGTGTCCGGCACCGCAGTGCAGTTCCTTAGCTGTGAACCTAATGGCCACGCCGTTACCAAATGTATTTATGTCGCTTGTGACATGTCTCCAGAATTGTACCTAATAAATTTGAGTAATTTGGAAATTATTATGTCTTAGCAGTATGCTTGATTTCCGTTAGTTCCACAGCGGGCAGCTCCATGTCTGTTGCCGAGAGAAGTGTCTGTCGTGGTCGCCAAATAAAGACCGTCGGCGCATGCGCCGATGATGTTTGTTGGACATGCATATCAAGAAATCTAGCAAGGTGGTCTCATTTGAGGCGCGAGCGACATCGCAAGATACGAGCAGTGCAACAAACGAAATGCTCTCTGTGGTCAGTACACGCCGTGCGAGCAACAAGGAGAGTCCAACTCGTGAGAAGGGAAAGGGGGGGGGTACAGAGGTGGGGCTGCAGCCCAGAACCGGCTAT
Source organism: Reticulitermes speratus (assembly GCA_021186555.1). Classification (NCBI taxonomy): domain Eukaryota; kingdom Metazoa; phylum Arthropoda; class Insecta; order Blattodea; family Rhinotermitidae; genus Reticulitermes; species Reticulitermes speratus. Next base: position 34,548,058 of record JAJKFL010000031.1, read on the forward strand.
CAACCCCCCTGCCCAGCACATTAATACCGTTGAGCGGTCTCTTTGATCAGCAAACTCACGACAGCCCTTTGTGATACATATCGTGAAAATGCCGAAGTCAGGTTCGAGGTGCTGGCGGGGGGGGGGGGGGGGGGGGGTTTGGCGCGGTGAACTGCAGGTTGTTTAGCAGGTTACTCAGTTAATGAAAACAAATAGCAGTTTACAGGTTTCACTGTCACACAGACCTCAAGTATTTTGGTTTCAGTATTACCCACAGCAAGTGGCGTTGGGGGTCAATTTGATTTAGCACGTTGTTTGTGTTGTTGTAGGGGGGGTGGGGGGGGTCTTGTGTTGTGTTTGTACAGTGCAAGTGATCTGAGAAGTCCTCGCTGATCTTTATATTTGTGTGGTTCACGACTAAGGGCAGCGGATCGAATCCCGATGAGAGCCCAACTTGCACTTGTAATAAACAATACAATTTATGTATTTGCGTAACTTAAATTGTGTGTATTGTGAGTAGAACGTCTTGCTGTGATAATTATTTGTGGAATTACGTCATAACCATGTAGCACACGTGGGAAGGTTTTTCGCAAGCTCCGATTACTACAAACTGTGTAGCTAGGCTTGTGAAATGTGAATGGAGAAAACTCTCAAATAAGGCCCAACTACACGATGTAAACATGGCAGGGGTGCAAACTGCAGGGTTTGTCTGACGAGCTGAACATGGCAGGGGTGCAAACTGCAGGTTTGTCTGACGAGCTGAACATGGCAGGGGTGCAAACTGCAGGTTTGTCTGACGAGCTGAACATGGCAGGGGTGCAAACTGCAGGTTTGTCTGACGAGCTGAACATGGCAGGGGTGCAAACTGCAGGTTTGTCTGACGAGCTGAACATGGCAGGGGTGCAAACTGCAGGTTTGTCTGACGAGCTGAACATGGCAGGGGTGCAAACTGCAGGTTTGTCTGACGAGCTGAACATGGCAGGGGTGCAAACTGCAGGTTTGTCTGACGAGCTGAACATGGCAGGGGTGCAAACTGCAGGTTTGTCTGACGAGCTGAACATGGCAGGGGTGCAAACTGCAGGTTTGTCTGACGAGCTGAACATGGCAGGGGTGCAAACTGCAGGTTTGTCTGACGAGCTGAACATGGCAGGGGTGCAAACTGCAGGTTTGTCTGACGAGCTGAACATGGCAGGGGTGCAAACTGCAGGTTTATCTGACGAGCTGAACATGACAGGGTTGCAAATTGCAGGTTTGTCTGACGAGCTGAACATGACAGGGGTGCAAACTGCAGGGTTTGTCTGACGAGCTGAACATGACAGGGGTGCAAACTGCAGGTTTGTCTGACGAGCTGAACATGGCAGGGGTGCAAACTGCAGGGTTTGTCTGACGAGCTGAACATGACAGGGTGCAAACTGCAGGGTTTGTCTGACGAGCTGAACATGACAGGGGTGCAAACTGCAGGGTTTGTCTGACGAGCTGAACATGACAGGGGTGCAAACTGCAGGTTTGTCTGACGAGCTGAACATGACAGGGGTTGCAAACTGCAGGGTTTGTCTGACGAGCTGAACATGGCAGGGGTGCAAACTGCAGGTTTGTCTGACGAGCTGAACATGGCAGGGGTGCAAACTGCAGGTTTGTCTGACGAGCTGAATATGACAGGGGTGCAAACTGCAGGTTTGTCTGACGAGCTGAACATGGCAGGGGTGCAAACTGCAGGTTTGTCTGACGAGCTGAACATGGCAGGGGTGCAAACTGCAGGGTTTGTCTGACGAGCTGAACATGGCAGGGGTGCAAACTGCAGGTTTGTCTGACGAGCTGAACATGGCAGGGGTGCAAACTGCAGGTTTGTCTGACGAGCTGAACATGACGGCTCTGTAAGTTCTTCGAAACACAAAACACTTAATAAAAGGTAAAGCAATCCCATTACATGCCTGGACAGGCCCTTAAGGTTCCAGGAGGTTGAGGCTCACAGATTTATAGACAATCGGCACATGAAGGTGGTAAGGTTGTCAGCCCTTCGCACCGGCCGTCTTTACCCCCAGGAAATACTCCTGGTACTCATTTCTGTTGGAGGCTGAGTCGACCCCAGGGCCATAGTGCGGCCGAAAGATTATGTCAATTCCAATTACACTATCGGGAATCGTACCCGCGACCTTCCGACTTGTAGCGCAGTGCCTCAACCAACCGCGCCACCGCGTAAAACACTTAAAAGTTCTTGTATGTGACGGGCCAATGTTTTGTTATGTAAGTTGTGTTCGCTGTAACTGTTGACACATGTTCACGAATAGAATTAGTTTTTTCTAATAACATTTTATGTCTAACACATTTACAATTCTGAGCTTTAACGTAACGTTTCAGTCTCTATCGTTGATCTCAACATACGATTCACTGTGTGTCACAATACTGCACAGGTAGCTCTCGATTTACGCCGGGGATGCGTTCCTGTACGAACCGGCGTAACTCGGAATCGGCGTAAATTGAAACGATTTTATAATGTAAATCAATGGGAAGTCAATGACATGCGTTCCTGGACGAACCGGCGTAAATCGGAATCGGCGTAAATTGAAACGATTTTATAATGTAAATCAATGGGAAGTCAATGACATGCGTTCGTGGACGAAACGGCGTAAATCGGAATCGGCGTAAATTGAAACGATTTTATAATGTAAATCAATGGGAAGTCAATGACATGCGTTCCTGTACGAACCGGCGTAAATCGGAATCGGCGTAAATTGAAACGATTTTATTATGTAAATCAATGTTAAGTCAATGACATGCGTTCCTGTACGAACCGGCGTAAATCGGAATCGGCGTAAATTGAAACGATTTTATAATGTAAATCAATGTTAAGTCAATGACATGCGTTTCTGTACGAACCGGCGTAAATCGGAATCGGCGTAAATTGAAACGATTTTATAATGTAAATCAATGGGCAGTCAATGACATGCGTTCCTGTACGAACCGGCGTAAATCGGAATCGGCGTAAATTGAAATGATTTTATAATGTAAATCAATGGGAAGTCAATGACATGCGTTCCTGGACGAACCGGCGTAAATCGGAATCGGCGTAAATTGAAACGATTTTATAATGTAAATCAATGTTAAGTCAATGACATGCGTTTCTGTACGAACCGGCGTAAATCGGAATCGGCGTAAATTGAAACGATTTTATAATGTAAATCAATGGGCAGTCAATGACATGCGTTCCTGTACGAACCGGCGTAAATCGGAATCGGCGTAAATTGAAACGATTTTATAATGTAAATCAATGGGCAGTCAATGACATGCGTTCCTGTACGAACCGGCGTAAATCGGAATCGGCGTAAATTGAAACGATTTTATAATGTAAATCAATGGGCAGTCAATGACACGCGTTCCCGGCACCCAAACATCGACGAGTAATATAATGGCGTTGCATTTAAAGCTCTGAAATAACGTAAATATAATAAAGGGACTTTAACAAATACATTTTGTGCACTTACAGCCGGCAATGGCGTAATGAAGCGGCGTTAGTTCTGTGACGAAGTCACTGGTTGAGGATCGTCACGTGTTTAAAGAAAGCGTGCAGTGTGGACTGTCGTGATTTCTTCTTTCTTTCTATCAAAATGTCACGATAAGGCCTCACGGACGCCATAACGCTCCTCTGCGCTGTAGCTCTCCGCTCCCAGTCGCGGTCAATCTCGCAGAGCTCATCAGTCAGTTTATATGTGTCAGAGGATGCGCTGGAGATCGCTTGTCTTCATTTGACGTAGAGGAAGTTCTTCTTCCTCTCTTTCTTCCTCTTCCTCTTACATCAGCGATGTAAGAATTACGATTTAGTATAAGAAGCAGTGCGAGAAAAATTGTAAAACGTTATAAATAATAGCAAAATATATTTTTTCCACTTTTTGACCTCATGGTTTCAAAATTCTGAATCGGCGCAAATTGGACCGGCGCAAATCGAGGGCTACCTGTACTTCTTTACGTCTCCCTC